>CM067620.1:15998625-16696125 GCA_034336685.1 Luscinia luscinia | reverse complement strand
ACAGCTGGCAGCCATCCACTGCAAACAAACAGGCGTGCAAGAGTTGAGCTGTCAGTGAGCGCCGATGAAATTCCTCTGAAAATGAGGGAGAAAAACACGACTTTCAATGCGGAATTTATCACTGAAACGTTCTCCCTTTGCTTTAAAGAGTCTCCCAGGGCAAATCTTGGACCTTCCAGCCCCTTTGCTCAGAGTCACCACAGACAGGGACATGTTGAAAGGGCAATTATTGAGTTGGTGATCCTGGATTTGGAATTTCTGTTGTTTTTCTGGAGAGGCAAAGGAAGAGAGAAGCAAACAGACACGCAGTAAGAAAAGGGCAGGGAGAAAAAAGGTAAAAATATCGTTTGCCGTCGACTTTGGCTTAGTTGCTGAAAAATGTCAAGGCTCCAACCTGCTCCTGTTTGAGATTTGAAGGGAAAGCTTTGGCACAGGGCTGGCAGCAGCGAGTTTACCACGGGATCTGCGCCAGACAATTTTCGGGATGAGATGACAGGAGCAAGAGAGGGAGATGATGTGGGAGGAAGAGGTGCACAGCACCAGGGGGCTGGCAGAGGGGCCAGCTGGGCCACCTGGGGCTATTTGTCACCCCAGTAATGCAGGGGTGCCACCCTCGACCCTGAGTGTTCCCTCTCAGAATTCCCAGCTCCTGATCCGTGTCTACACGGAGAACTCCTCCTCCCGTCCTTTCAGTGACTCACCCAGAGTGGAGGAGAAAAAAAAAGCACTTTATTCCTCAACATTGTTATTTTGGGTCCGGGGAAAACAGATTGTTCACGAGGCAACAAGAGAACAACTTGCCAGACACATGGAGAGGTCACGACGGCCCTGATTCATCTCCCAGTCCTGGCAGGAATCTCGAGCCAATTTAGATGTCTTTATCCTGGCAGTGACTCACATCCACTGCTCCTCAGCACCTTCCCAGAGCCTCCTCGGGGCTGGGAATCGTTTGCTCCAGGTGAGGAGAGCGCCGAGCTCTTGCCAGGTGTCTTTGCCTCACCTGAAATGAGAGAATTCCGACAAATCTGTGTTTAATACCTGAGCTATGAGTGCAAAATGGGAAGAGGTTCTTCCCTGTGCCTGTGCACACTGGAGAGCTCAGTCATGGATCTCCCTTTTGTGAGGGAGTGACTCTCTTCAGCTTCACCTTCTGGATCAGGAGCTTCTCCAGGAGGATTCTCTGGGGGCAGGTTGGGATGAGAGCCCAGCAGAGCAGCAGATCTCCTTCCCATGCAGGGGGAAGGATGTTGGGAGGAGCTCTAGGAACCTGGGGGATCCTGAGGCTGGATAGAGTGAGATCCTGTTTTGGGTTGCAAAGCAGGATGTGACCAAAAATATCGATGCTATCACCATGTGTTAAAAACCAGCTGGGCAATCATCTTTATCTTCCCACAGCCCATCCTCCCTCCAGGAGATATCTCCTGTTCATGGCCACTGAGTCCCAGGGCATGGCTGATAAAATTCCATCATCCCACTGGGAGATGCTCCAGCCAGGGCAGGAGCCAAGCCTTTCCTACCCAGATAAAAACTGAGATTTGGGACACCAAGGAACCTCCTTTCCACTGGATTCCAGAGGAAAGCCAGACCTTTGCACATCATCCCTGGAGCTTCAGAGGAAACTGCCCCTTCTCCAGGAGCACTGCTGCAGCTGAACCACATCTGCCCCTGCAGGAGGATGCAGCCACCATGGAATGGGACTGCTGCCAGCACCCTGCCTGACTGACGGGTGTCAGCTTGGATTCTGACTCTGGCAGGGTTTGGGATTGTTCTGTGTAATGCTGCATTTCTATTCTAATTTTCCTAGTAAAGAACTGTTATTCCTAATTCCCCTATCTTTGCCTGAGAGCCCTTTAATTTCAGAATTATAATAATTTGGAAGGAGGAGGTTTACATTTTTCCATTTCCAAAGATGCTCCTTAACAAACACCTGTCTTTCCAACCAAGACAGATCCTTGGAGAGGGGCTGGGAGGGAAGTTTGGGAACTCCAGATTCGGTGGAAGCAGGTGGAGATCAGAGTCTGTGGAGCAGGGATGGAGTGAGAGGGACCCTGGATTTGTGGGGTTCCTTGGAGAGGTGGAGGAAAGGCCACTTGTCCCCTTCCAGATTATCTTCTTTTTTCCAGGGTCAGGATTAAATGAGTGAGACAGTATTTCTTGTTGGGACTCAGATGTTTATTAGTTCTTGTTTATATTACAGTCCCACAAACCGTGAGTTCTACAGCACTTCAAGCCAACAAACTAAAAATGGAGCCCTATCTCTCTCTCTACAGGGCTTTTTAAGGGTAAACTGCCCAACTAAGAAATGCCACCTAAATTATTTTTACTTTTAACCCAATAACCAACCACCCATGGCCCGCAATGTGGATTTTTCTATCCAATCACACAACATCACACAAACCCATGAAGAAGAAGGTGAAGAAGAAGGACAAAACCTCTGCCCTAAACCCTCCATCTTGCTTTCTATATATTACTACATTCTAGAACCTTATATTCTAGGTTTTCCCCCATGTGATATTACACGCTTCTATTCAAACTATACACTGGTGATCCCAGTTCTATCATTCAATTTTGGAAGCCTTCTCCACGGCCTCAAGTCAAATGCAGTGTTCTCCTGGGGGTCAGTGCCTGTCAGCACAAAAAAATCTCAAATTCTCAGTCACCAAGTTCCAACACCCCTCGTGGTGCCTGGAGCAGGGGAGGAACAGGGAACATCCTGGACACCACCAGGCTGGCTGGCATCACCAACATATCCCACCCAAACCATTCTGCTCAGATGGAGCTGAGGCTTGAGGAGTTTTTTTCCTGAGTGCAGGAGCAGGAGGGCTCCTTCCATCATCAGCTGGGAGGGCTGAGGATGCACCCATGCATTGATCCGAGCACGAAAACCACAGATATGCAGCTGCACCCACTCTATTTACAGTATTTTACTGGGCTGTTTTTATTTTTTATTGCACTATAAACCAGAAATAAGTGATCAGAAACAGAGGAATTCAGTTCTCATCTGCCACAGCCAAGACAGAGAGAGAGGCCGAGGCATAAATCAAGGAGTCCATAAAAAAATCCAGAGTATTCGTGGAAGTGCTGCAGAGGAGACTCCAGGTAATGATAAAGCTGAACACAATTACAGAGGGAAAAAAAATATTTAAAAAATCCTGGGATGTTCTCATCTGGGGAACGCTGCTGATGTGCAGCCTAGGTGGCTGGATGGAAAAACATCCATGCTAAGTGAGGAGAATGGGAATAATATGGAATTTGGCAATAAATCCCACACAGGGCACGTTTGGGAGGAGCACCAAGGTTTTCCTTTCCATCTTCTCCGAGGTCACCTCGTCCTGCTCAATTTATAGGACACACTCAGTCCCAACCCCAGCTGGAGGAAAATTCCCTCTTCCCCCTGCCACCTGTGAACACCAATTCCCAAATTCTGACTGCAGAACTCCACAGGCTGCAGCTGTTGGTGAGGAAAACTCCCTCAGAAAATCCCTCCCTGAGTTTTCTCTGGATGCAGAGCCTGACATGGAAACAGGAGAGACTTGGAGGGGTCCAGGTGCATTGTCCAGGTAATTTTGGTTAATCAAGTTCCCATTCCCTCCCCTAATAGCTCTTGGATCTCATTTCCCTCAGTGCAACTGCAAATTCAAGTGCTCAACGATGCAATTTATTAAGGAAAACTTGCTTTATGGTAATTTTAAAAATTAGGGAATTGAAAATAAAGGTGATTAACAGAGCCTGCAAAGATCCAACACTTGTAGGGAATTTTTAGGACTTCATTGGGAATCAGTAAATCTCATCGACGAATAAATGTTAGATCAGAATTAATATTAGCAGAGTGGCAACTTATCCTAATTATTGCATAACCTATTTTGGAGGGGTAATTTTTATATCAGCGTGAGCTGCTGGTCTTTAATCTTTCATTAATTTCATTCATAGCCTTCTCTTAATTTGCCAATCAAGCTTTATATTTGAATTAAAAGCTCGGGGACTTGGACGTGTCAAGTCAACCAAACGATTTCAAAATTGGGATTTAGGAATTTCGACAGTTCCTTAATTACTGCAAACATGAAATGCATTCACGGCTGCCTTTCCCTCTCCAGGATCCTCCTGATCATTCCCTTCTCCCCACTTTGGCTCCTTCGTTTTTTCCAGGAATAGGCACAGCAAAAAGAGGTTTGATGGGAAGGGAAACAGAGAAATTGGGCTGGGAAATAAAGGCCTGGTTTGCACCACGTGTTCTGCAGCTCCCTTCTCATTAGGGCAGCTCTAATTGGTGGAATTATTCATTATCAAGGCTTGTCTTTGCCAGCTTGGCTTTTGGATTCAGGATAGGAGTTTGGGGTGGGACCAGACCCTTCTGTCATTCCTGCAGTGGGAGGACAAGAGAAAACAGCCCCAGAAACGGGAGATTTGGAGCAGATTAGGGAAAAAAATGTTCGTTTTTGGAGTGGCCAGGCACTGGAATAGGTTGCCCAAGGAGTGGGGAATCCCCATCCATGGAGGGGTTCAGGACATGTCTGGATGTGATGCTGGGTGATGGTTTTGGGGATTTTTAGGGGTTCCAGGCAGTGCTGGGTGCTGGTTTTGGGGTTTAGGTGTTCCAGGGGCAGTGCTAGGTGTTGGTTTAGGGTTCCAGGGCAGTGCTGGGTGATGGGTTTGGGGTTTAGGGGTTGCAGGGGCAGTGGTGGCTGCTGGATTTGGGATTTTGGGGTTCTGTGGCAGAGCTGGGTGATGGGTTTGGGGTTTAGGGGTTGCAGAGGAAGTACTGGCTGCTGTTTTTGGGGTTTAGGGGTTCTGTGGCAGAGCTGGGTGCTGATTTTGGGGTTCCAGGGCAGTGCTGGGTGGGGCTTGGACTGGATGGCCTTGAAGGTCTCTTCCAAGCTCAGTGCTCTATGATCCCCTCATGATGTGGTGCTGAACTGATTCCTGTTTGTTTGTCCCTGGCCATTTTCCATCACTAGATGTGATTTTGGGCAGGAATTGTTCCCTGGCAGGGTGGGCAGGGCTGGCACAGGTGCCCAGAGCAGCTGTGGCTGCCCCTGGATCCCTGGCAGTGCCCAAGGCCAGGCTGGACACTGGGGCTGGAGCACTGGGACAGTGGGAGGTGTCCCTGCCATGGCAGGGGTGACACTGGATGGGATTTGAGGCCCCTCTCAACCCACTCAGGGGCTCTCTGCACACCAGCCCAGCCAGATGTGCCAGATTTCCCATCCCAGGCAGGCCAGGGCAGAGTGGGATCAGGGGGAGGGAGATCCCGTTATCACCATGGGCTGGGGACAGCCAGGTCACCCCTGCCAGCCCTCGGGGTTCCAGCCATGCATCTTCCTCACCAGCTGCTCCTGATGCCACTATCAGGTGACCTCGGTGCCCAGCTGCTGCTCCTGGACAGGAATATCAGCAGTATCATGAAAATCAACATTCCTGCTGTGTTTGCAGAGCTGGGCGCTCGATCCTGTCCCAGCCACAGGCACTGCCTGGTTTTCCAAGGAATAAATCCCTGCTATTTGTAAGTTATGGGCAGCACTGGGTATTCCAGAGGGGCAGGAATGCTGCCTCATCTGGAGCTGGGGTCCTTGGGGTGCTGCTAAATCCTGTGGGGCCAGCAGGATCCCTTCCCTCTTGTGCTCAGACTTTTCTTCCTCACATTGGTTGCTGCAATGGGAGAGCCCCAAGGCCCTGCAGCTCAAGGTTAGAATTAACCTCATCAAAAAAACCATTTTATTTTCTGCTGGAGGTGACCCAGGGCCCTGAAAACCCAGGAACCTGCGGCCCCAAATGCCACTGTCCCTCACAATGGAGACAGGAGGCATCTCAAGCAGGACTGAGGGACAGTGGCACAGCAGAGCTGGGGGCACAGGAGACCCAACTTTGCCCATCCTGCCAGGTACAGCCAGTTCAACCCCATGGCACCAATCCCAAATCCCAGTGCTGCAGAGACTCCCAAGGAGAGCCCAGGAGAGGGGCAGGGATTTAGGGTGAGCAAGCACTAAACTGAGGATGGAATTTCACTGCAGAAGTGATGAAATCAATGTTGGACCTTGAGAAAGCCAAACTCCTTCCCTGCCCAGGGTGTGCTGAGGACCCGAATCCATCTGGGCTCTGTCTCCATCTCCTTATCCCCAAACCTGGGAGCTTCCAGAAGCACCAGGCACCGCTGTGGAGTCACATTTTGCATCCCTGTGAGGAGCTCCCGGGCTGAGCCAAGGCACAGGGAGGCTCCCAAACTCCTGGCTCTGTGCAGAAGGGCTGGGAAGGCAGACAGGAGCACTCTGCAGGTGCCTCTGCTCTGCACACACGGAGCCACAGCCGTGGCACTCCCCCCTTTCATCTTCGGGGTGTAAATGTTGCAGCTCTGGCAGCAGCCTGAGGGCAAATTGTTTGGGAAAGTTTGAGCAAAGCAGGTTCAGCTGCTTCAAAGTAGGAAGTGGCTGACAAAAATACATAATTGCCTTCTTAAGAAAATAAAAAGCAACTTTTTTTTGGCAGATTGGCAAGTACACACTTCCTACGCTCTCTCCCTTCTACCCAAAACATGATTCCAACCTTATTTTTATTTCAGGAATGATGAATTATGAAAGGGCTCTCCCCTCCCTCTTCCTCTGCCTTTTTCTCTCTGCCTCTGACTCCTCTCCCTCCCCACTCCTCACCCGGGCTGTGTTTGTTTGTAACCTCCACACGCAGACCTGGCTCTAATTTGCTTTATCCACACGTTGCAGGGCCCCCAGGACGAGGATTGCTTTCCTGCTGCCGTGGCTGTGTGAATAAATCCTTTCCCAAACCCAATCCCCCTGCGGAGCCGCGGTGAGGGATGTGTTGGAGCAGTCCCAGTGCCCCAGTCCCAGTGGAGAGCTGGCTGTGCGTGCCCAGAACCCAATGGGAGCTGCAGCCCTGCAGTCTGGGGTCTCTCCTGGAATTCTGGCTGATTCCTTGCTGCTGGAATACTGGGGAGTGTTGGGGAGGTAATATCAAAATCTTGTGAGTGCCTAGCAAGGAGTTCTGGAACAACAGATGAAATAGAGATGTTGGCAGTGTTTGACATAGACACTGAAGATAGTTATGTGAAGGTTTGAGGCCTCTTCCTTTGTTTAGATGATACCAAATGCCACAAATACTAAAGAACCAACAGACATCCTGCCCCAAGCCTGGCAGGAAAGGTCTGAAGATAAGGGTTACAGGTAAGAAAGCCATAAAACATGGTAATTTAGTGATTCCTATAGGTTGCATGCAAATATTAGGAAAATTAGTATATGGTATTAGATTGGTTATTGGAAATTGGAATATTCATTATGGAAAAATACTTATTGGATTGTGAATGGAAAATCACTCACTTCTTGTCTCTGCTCTCTCTTGCTCTCCTGCCCTCTTGTTTTCTATTACCTCGGGTCTCTAACCTCTCTCTAAGCTCTCTCTTACACCCACGCCCTATAATAAAATACTGACCTGAAGAACAGAACATATGAAGCTCCTGAGTCTGTCCTGCGACCGTCCAACAACAACCCCCACAGGGGAGTTCCAGGGATGCTCCATGCCCAGGGACTGACCATGGCAAAGGGCAGCCTGGAGCCACATGGAGACTCCCAGGGGCAGGGGAGGATGGTGGAAGGGCTTGTGGGGCTCTGCAGGTGACCCATCACCAGGGAAGGGCTGGGCATGGGAGAGAAAATGGCCAGGAAAAGGCTGTTGGTGGAATTTGCTTCAGTTCCTCAGAACTGAGACCAGGCAAAAGATACCCAGGTGTGGAGAAAAATATCCCTTGCCTGTTCTGTGTGAAAACCAAGCATCACTGACTAAAGCCATCCCTCGAGCTTGCAGAGGTTCATAAGGTTGTGGAGAGAAAAGCGTGTTTCCCACAAACCTTCATGCCCACATGTTAATTCCCTCCCAGTCTCGATGTCCCATTGGCCCTGCCCATCCCCCATCTCCCATTTATGCACATCCCTGGAATGTTCTCCCCTCCCTGGAGCTCTGTTGCTTCTGTCTGTCGCATTGCCCCACCCTGTCACTCCCCACTGGCTTTCCCTCTCCCTAATCCCTCCTTGCCCTGTCCCCATTGGACCCTAACCCCCAAACCTCCCCCTTTTGCCCCATATATAATCCTGTACCCTCAGCCCATCCCTATTCTTGTCCCTGGACTTGTTGCCAGAGCTGTGCATCAATAAACCAGCCGTGGGATTTCCAAACAACCCATCCCTTCATGGCTCAGCCTCCCAGTAGCTGGTGCCCCAGAGATTCCCTCTGGGCTCCTGGGGCTGGACAGGAGCTGTGGCTGAACACCCAGCTGGGGCCTGGCAGAGCCCCTGGGCATGGGGCTGGGAGTGCCACGGGAACATCCCGAGGAGTTCCTGTGCCCTGGGCACGCCTGAAGATTTTTGTGATGGGAAAACTCTCCAGCTGTTGTGTTTTTCCTGCTAGGAGCAAGGAAAGAGCGAAGATCTGCCCCAAACCTCATCCTCCTGGGAAAAATTGTCCCTGTCACTCTTCATTTCAGGAGAGAGGCAGAAAACACCAGATCTCTGCCCCCTCCTTTCCCTGTGTCCCACCTCTGATGTGCAGCACCTGCTCCCTCCCTTGCTTTGTCCCCTCTGGTCACCCTCGGGCTGCTCAGATCCAGGATTCTGCTCCAAAAACATCCAACAGCATCTGCTGAGGGCACCAGCCCCCACAGGCACCACGCTGGCCCCTGCCCTGCCTCACCAGCCACCCCCAGGCACTGGTGGCCGTGCCAGGGCCACCACAGGCCACTGTCCTGCTGTGCCCAGGACAGTGACAGGAGTGTGTGGCTCTGCCAGAGGTGATGCAGCTCTGAGGGGAGCAGGAACCAGCCCAGCCCTGGCATTCCCCGGGCCTCTCCTGCTGCCTGGCTGGCCACTGGTTGCCAGCACACAGCTCCAGTGCCTCCCTTCTGTCCCTGCAGCTCCCTGTCCCCTCAGGACACCTGGGGCCTGGCACAGACACAAGTCACCAGGTGCTGTTGGTCCCTGTGACTCCCCAGGAATGAGAGGCTCCAGTCCTGATTTCCATTTTGGAAACCAGGGATCCCTTCCCAGGGAGTTTCCTGCTGTGGTCAGGGTCTTCCTAAATTCCCTGTTCCTGCACCATGTGTTCATTTTACCTGGACAAGGAGCCAGGGAGCAGGAATGGAGCTGTGGGCAGCTGCATTCCCAAATTATTCCCCCCACACCAGGTTCCTGCCTGTTTTCCCTCTCTCCAGTGGGATAAGGCACGAAATTCCTCCCCTTGGAGGACTGGGAGAACAAATCCCCTTTCCCAAATCCTCTGGGCTTCCCCACAGCTGAGCCCAGCCACATTTACCCATTCCAGCCCTGCGAGCTCCAGGTGCAGACAGAGCTTCCAGGTTTCCATCATCCATCTCTGCAGTGCCTCTGGCAGAGCAGCAGCTCCTGAATATTTGATTTGGTTATTAGCCCACAACATCGTCCATCTGAGGGAGGCAGGAGTGCTGACCCAGGCAGGGAATGCTGATTCCCAACCTCGCTGCTCCCAGTGCTGGGGATTGTGGCTTCCCCTGGCACGTTCTGCACTCCCAGCTTCCCTGTTTTGCTCATGTGTACATCCCATAATTTGTCCCATATGGCCAGGCATGGTGTGTCCGTGTGTGCTGGAGCAGGGACATCTGCTCTGAGCATGGCAGGGCCAGCAGCAGCAGCCTGAGTGCCACCAACCTGCTGTGGGGACAGACACCGAAGGGAACGTGCAGGAGCCATCCCAGATCCTCCACCCAAACCTCTCCTGGCCAAATTCTGGGGGAGTGGAGCCTTCTGCACCCTGGCTGGGAGCAAACACTCCCATGGTGGAGGATCCTGGCAGGCTTTTTCCAGGGTGTAAAATACAATCCCCTGGAGATTTCCAGGGATGGAACAGCCACCCTGTGCCAGCCCTGTCCACCCTCTCAGAGAACAATTCCTGCCCAAAATCCCATCCAACCCTCCCATTCCCTGTGTCCTGTCCCTCCCTCCCCTGTAAATCATCTCCATGTTTCCTGCAGCTCCTGCAAGGCCACACTGGGGTGACCCCAAAGCTTCTCCTGCCCAGGTGAACAATCCCAGCTCTCCCAGCAGAGCTGCTCCATCCTCTGCCCATCCTGGGGCAGCTCTGCAGGTGGGGTCTCACCTGAGCACAGGGGCGCAGGGACAGAATCAGCTGAGGCTTTGGGGGGTTTCTCATTTTTATTCCCAGCTGGATTTTCCCACCTTGGTTTCTTCCCTGGCCACAGATTTGCCTGCTGCAGTCAGAATTTCAGAATTCCCCCAGACGGGGATGGCAGAGAAGTGACAGCAGCATCCAGCTCATCACAGCTGGAGCTGGGCTGAGCTGGGAGAGGAGGGATGGGGAACCAGGCTGAGGAGGGATGAAGAGCCAGGCTCAGGTGGGATGGGGAACCAGGCTGAGGAGGAGTGAAGAGCCAGGCTCAGGTGGGATGAAGAGCCAGGCTCAGGAGGGATGAAGAGCCAGGCTCAGGTGGGATGAAGAGCCAGGCTGAGGAGGAGTGAAGAGCCAGGCTCAGGTGGGATGAAGAGCCAGGCTAAGGAGGGATGAAGAGCCAGGCTGAGGTGGAATGAAGAGCCAGGCTGAGGTGGAATGAAGAGCCAGGCTGAGGAGGGATGAAGTTCCAGGCTGAGGAGGGATGGGGAACCAGGCTGAGGTGGAATGAAGAGCCAGGCTGAGGAGGAGTGAAGAGCCAGGCTGAGGAGGGATGGGAATCAGGCTGAGGAGGGATGAAGAGCCAGGCTCAGGTGGGATGAAGAGCCAGGCTGAGGAGGGATGAAGAACCAGGCTGAGGAGGGATGAAGTTCCAGGCTGAGGAGGGATGAGGAACCAGGCTGAGGAGGGATGAAGAGCCAGGCTGAGCAGGGATGAAGAGCCAGGCTGAGGAGGGATGAAGAGCCAGGCTCAGGTGGGATGAAGAGCCAGGCTAAGAAGGGGTGAAGAGCCAGGCTCAGGTGGGATGAAGAGCCAGGCTAGAAGAGGCAGGACAGACAGGATTGCTGTCAGGGGTACAACAACCCCTCCTAGCCAGCTCCAAGCCCTCCCAGAGGCAGGCAGAGCTGCAGGATGGGGGCACAGATGTTGGTACCCCGTGCTGCCAAGGCCAGGATGCTCCAGAACATCCCAACATCCCAGCTGTGCCCAGCCCGTGCTGCTGCTGAGCCCGGGGTTCATCGCTATGGAAATCACATTCCCTTCAGCTGCCTTCCAGGATAATCAGTATTAAAGGGAAACTATTTTCTAGTTCATTAGAGGAAAGCTGTGTCCCCGTGGCTGCTGCTGGCGGCACCTCCTTCCCCTCAGGAGAAACCAGCTCCCAACACGGGGACATCCACACTCCAAATGTCACCAGGGGCATGGAAGGGCCTGTCCCCAAGGGCTGCCCTTCCTCCTGCTTCTCCTCATCCTCCAGGAGGCTTTGAGGGACCCCCTTCCCTTCCTCCTGCTGGAATCCCAGTGGGGAGAGTCGAGGAAAAACCTGGGCAAGGAGCAGGGAGAAAATGTAAGTGTGTGGTGTGGCAGGCCCTGCATGCACCAAGAATGGCTTCAGGGCAAGGAAAGGATGCTGGAGGTGCTGTCCACAGGGAGGTGGAGCTCTGTCAGGATAAAAGGGAGATTGGAGAGAGCCAAAATGAGCACCCTAGGCAAAAACACCAGAATTCTGTGGGGAGAATCACCTCCCCTGGCAGCTCCTTCCCAGCAGTTCCAGGCATGGAAAGGCTCCAGCCAGAGCCAGGATGGACTCCAGTCCTGCAGGGGCTGCCAAGGCTTGGCCTTGCCGAGCTTTCTCCTCTCTGGCTCGTGGCTCTGGCCAGGGAATTGCTTGGCAAAGAGGCCAGGCCTGGCAGATGATCCCATAATCAGCGGGATCAGCCCAGCCCAAAGCCCTGCTCCCACCTCGCCTCGTAATTGCTTTTGTTCCCAGCCCACCAGGGCAGAGCCAGGCTTGGTGCTCCGCTGCCCTTTTTAAGGATTCAGCCTGAATTTGCAGCCAGGCTGTGCAGATGTGGATGAGCTTGGCTGGGGGGTTTATCCATCCTTCCCAAACCAGCTGGGGTGGCCCTGCAGGAGAAGCTTGGAGCACATCCCGGTGCATGGCAGCCAGGCAGCCTCTGCTCTCAGGCACTCAAACTCTGCTGCCAGTCAAAGGGAAGCTTTTTCCCAGCTGTTCCCATCCTTAGACAAATTTGGGATGTGTGATCTCGGGAAGGGGTGGGGTGGGGAAAGATGGGACAGACCTGCTGTGCAGGGATGGAGCTGGAGTGGCACTGCTGGTGGCAGTGGGGCTGTCACTGCACAGACAGAGCCACCTCTGACCCTGAGCACTGCCACAGCAAGAGCAGAGATGTTCTGGTCCGTGTGGATGCTCAGCTGTGCCCAGCTTGTGGCTCAGGCCTAAGGAATCCCAGAACTCCAAGATCATCCAGTCCCAGCTGTGCCCCAGCCCAGAGCTCTCAGTGCCACCCCCAGGATGGGCACTGCAACCCTCCCTGGGCAGTTCCCATCCCTGAGCTCCCTTTCCATGGGGAAATTCCTGCTGCTGTCCCCCTGAGCTCCCCTGGCCCAGCCTGAGGCCGTTCCCTCTGCTCCTGTCCCTGTCCCTGTTCCCAGAGCCCCCCCGGCTGTCCCCTCCTGGCAGGAGCTGTGCAGAGCCACAAGGGCCCCTGAGCCTCCTTTTCTTCAGGCTGAGCCCTTCCCAGCTCCCTCAGCCTCTCCTGGGGCTCAGCCCCTGCCCAAACCCTGTTCCCCTCTCTGGACACGCTCCAGCCCCTCCAGGTCTTTCCTGAAGTGCCCAAAACTGGACACAGCCCTGGAGGTGCCCAGCAGAGCCAGCACAGGGCACGGGCACCAAACGGGTCCAGGAGGAACTTGGGAGATGAAAAGAAGGAACTCGTGTCAGCAGGCAGGGCTGAAATCCCCTGGAATTGGGAGAAACAGCTGGAGAAGGTGGAAAACAGGGACCAAAAGCAGCTCAGAAGCAGCTTCTGCACTGACAATAGCGGGGCTGGAAGCACTTGAGGGTTGAGCACTCCTCGGGAAGAGGGGACTGATTTTGAAATTCCATTGAAGAAAGCGAGGAGTGCTCCACTCGACATCCAAATGCTGCTGGTGAGAGGGGCCAGGAACGGGAGCACATGGAACAAGGTGAATCCATCAAGGGATTTGCAGCTCATCAAGGGCTGAAGAGGCAATTTGGTAATTAGGGGTGAGAGCTGCGAATCTGATTGTGATCCGGAACAGAAATTGGGATTTCACCGGAGCCCTTGGTGAGCCCTCTCCACTGCAATTATCCCGTGCTGATCCAAGGAAACCACCCCGGCTGAAGGTCAGAGAGGGCTGGCATGGCTTGGCCGTGGTGGGCACGGCAGAGAATTCCAGGTGGCACAACAGGGGTGGGGACACAGGAAAAAACCCAGGCAGTGATGGACAGGGCAGGAATGTGGAGAAGGGACAAGCCCTCAGCACATCCCCTGTGCTTGTGCCTCCTGGAGAGGAACTGTCAGGAATTTTCAGGAGAGAAGGAAAGGACAGGGCTGCTGAGAAGGAGGAGAACATCCAGGTGAAAGCATGGAGGGGAATCAATGTGATGTTTAAAATGGTGCCAAGGTTAAAGTCACCAACAGGAGCTCTCCAGCCCACCCAAACCTGCCTCCATCCAGGATTGTTTCTGGATCCCAAACCATCCCCTGCACGGTGGGGGAGGCTGCAGCAAGGTTCTGTGCCCGTGAGTGACGGCTGCCCAGCCATCTCCAGCACAGCTTAATTTGATAAGAACCCTGAGCCACTTTAAACACTTCAATCATGGCACCTCTTAATCATCTCCTTGCCGAACAAAATAATCCCACTTTGCTTAATCTCTTCTCCTGTGGAAATCCTGTCACTCCTTTATTGTCTAAATGACTTTACAGGGCTCTGTCTCCAACACAAAAATATCTGACTTCCCAGGAAGCCACAAAAACAGGACACTGCTCCCCGTGGGGGCTGAGCAGCCCCGTGGGCACCTTGGGAGGGGACAGCACCTCCCCTGTGCCCATGGAATCACCTGGATGCAGCAGGGAGACCCTCAGTGATGCTCAGTGAATGCATCTCCTGCATCCTCAGTGTCCCAGGCATGTGGGGTGGGGATGGTTGGAAATAATTTGGGAAGCTGATAAGGATTTGGGTTTGGTTTTGGGGATTTTTGGGCCTGCAGAGCAGCGGGAGCTGAGGGCAGGGGATGGACAGTGACAGGATGGGACATTGCTGCTGCACAGAGGGACAGGACTCCAGGGGTGCTGCAGATTCCAATAAAACCACATTGCCATGGAGATGTTCCCCACCAGGGCCCAGCAAATCCAGTTTCTTCCCTGTCTGCCCCAGGAAATGCCCTGCACAGCTGACACTGCCACTTGGATTCCTGCCCTCGGAGAAGCTGAGGCAGAAGATTCCAAATCAAGGATTGTCAGGATGTCCTGGCTGCACTCCCAATTTTTCTCTGCAGCTGTGACAGACAATAATGGAATTATAAATTAAAAACAAATCAATATGAGATTTTCCCCCTCATCTGCTTTTTTCACCAGGATGCAGGATTGGAGGAAGAGCAGCAAATACCTCCCCAGGAATTCATGGGAGCTGACACAGGTGTTGTTCCATCACAATCCAGACAAGAGTTTTGCCTGGAGAAAGGATAGAGGTGAATCTACCCGCAGGAAATCTGTAACTGTGAGCCTGTACTAACTCTGCAGAACTAAAACCCTATTTTTTAGGAATTTAAAAGGTGCTAGGAATGGTGTTGGCTGCTCCACTCCCACAGAAGCAGCAAGCAGGGAAAGGCAGCTGCTGCTTTTTTGTTGGATCCAGTCTCACAATTCCTTGTGCTGAAAGAAAACCACAACGTGTCCGAATTTAGGGAAGCACTGAAGGAAAAGCAGCAGGAAATGCTGGGTGGGAAATGCTGTCCCCAGGTTGGGATGGAGCTGCTGATGTCCCCCACCCCAATTCTGTGTCCCTGGCGTGGCACTGTCACTGGTTTTGTGCCGCCACCGAGGCCAAGCTGGAGCTCCAGTAAGGAGCCTTTCAGTGGGGTTCATTGATTGGGAGTGTCTGAGTGTCTGATTTGGGTTTGCAAAGCAGGATGTGACCAAAAGTATCGATGCTATCACCTTGTGTTAAAAACCAGCTGGGCAGTCATCTTTATCTTCCCACAGCCCATCCTCCCTCCAGGAGATATCTCCTGTTCATGGCCACTGAGTCCCAGGGCATGGCTGATAAAATTCCATCATCCCACTGGGAGATGCTCCAGCCAGGGCAGGAGCCAAGCCTTTCCTACCCAGATAAAAACTGAGATTTGGGACACCAAGGAACCTTCTCTCCACTGGATTCCAGAGGAAAGCCAGACCTTTCCACATCATCCCTGGAGCTTCAGAGGAAACTGCACCTTCTCCAGGAGCACTGCTCCAGCTGAACCACATCTGCCCCTGCAGGAGGATGCAGCCACCATTGAATGGGACTGCTGCCAACACCCTGCCTGACTGACGGGTGTCAGCTTGGATTCTGACTCTGGCAGGGTTTGGGATTGTTCTTTGTAATGCTGCATTTCTATTCTAATTTTCCTAGTAAAGAACTGTTATTCCTATTCCCTTATCTTTGCCTGAGAGTCCCTTAATTTCAAAATTGTAATAATTTGGAAGGAGAGGGTTTCCATTCTCCATTTCAAGAGAGGCTCCTGCCTTTCTTAGCAGACTCCTGTCTTTCAAACCAAGACAGGGAGAGACAGAATTTCATGGCCCTGATGGATGTCTGGGATAGCCACAGGCACTGCAGGCTGGCCAGGGAGGCTGGGATTCATGAGGATTTATTTTCCTGAATTCCAGGAGGGAGTGGATTGTCTTCCCTAGCTCCCGTCGCACCCCCAGCCTGGCACACCCCATTCCAGAGGCAGGAAGGGAAATCCATCCATTTTCCATATTAAATATGAGTGGATGCACAGCTGGGTTTCAGGGAGGGCGAGGGATGGGTCTCCCTGGGCACCACCACTCGATGTGATGAATTCCCACTCCTCAGCCAAGGGGGTCTCCAGCAATGGGGAATTCAAATAAAATATCACCAAAATTATGGCTTGATCCTGACGGTGATGGGGTGGCCACACCAGTGATGGGGTGGTGACAGCACTGCTGGGGTGGTCACACCAGTGATGGGGTGGTCACACCGTGGGTGGGGTGGTCACACCATGGATGAGGTGGTCACACCGTGGATGGGGTGGTCACACCATGGATGGGGTGGTCACACCATGGATGAGGTGGTCACACCGTGGATGGGGTGGTCACACAGTGGATGGGGTGGTCACACTGTGGATGGGGTGGTCACACCATGGATGAGGTGGTCACACCATGGATGGGGTGGTCACACCATGGATGAGGTGGTCACACCGTGGATGGGGTGGTCACACCGTGGATGGGATGGTCACACCACTAATGGGGTGGTCACACCATGGATGGGGTGGTCACACCGTGGACGGGGTGATCACACCGTGGGTGGGGTGGTCACAGCACTGATGGGGTGGTCACACCATGGATGGGGTGGTCACACCGTGGGTGGGGTGGTCACACCACTGCTGGGGTCCTCAGACCCCGGGACAGCCCCAAGCACAGTGTGAGGATGCAGGGGTGAGCCAGGCCCGGGCAGAGGCTCTTGGCAGCTCCCCAGGGCTGCAGGAGGACTCTGCTCTCTGCAGAGGGCTGTGGCTCCTGCCCCAGGCCCGGGCAGAGGTTCTTGGCAGCTCCCCAGGGCTGCAGGAGACTCGGCTGCGAGGGCTAGTGGTCCTGCAGGCCGCAGAGGTTCTTGGCAGCTCCCCAGGGCTGCAGGAGGACTCTCCTGGCTGCAGAGGGCTGTGGCTCCTGCCGCAGGCCCGGGCAGAGGTTCTTGGCAGCTCCCCAGGGCTGCAGGAGGACTCTCCTGGCTGCAGAGGGCTGGTGGCTCCTGCCCCAGGTCCAGGCAGAGGTTCTTGGCAGCTCCCCAGGGCTGCAGGAGGACTCTCCTGGCTGCAGAGGGCTGGTGGCTCCTGCCCCAGGTCCAGGCAGAGGTTCTTGGCAGCTCCCCAGGGCTGCAGGAGGACTCTCCTGGCTGCAGAGGGCTGGTGGCTCGTGCCGTGTCCTGCTGGCCACCGAGGGTCCCCCCGAGCAGTGCCCAGCGCCGGGACTGCAGCGAGGACACGCCGTCCTCCCTCTGTGCTCTCACTTATTTGCTTTTCTGCTTGCAAATGCATATTTGATGACTTTGCTGGGATCAAGGCCTGTGTTTGGGGCCCTGATGATTTATTTATCCACCCATTTATTCTGCTGCAGCGCTGCTGCAGGGGATGGAGGTGTCCTGAGGGCTGAGGCACCTGCACGGGCACACATGTCCCATCTGGGGACTTCCAGGACATCCCTGAGCTCCTTCTGCTCTCAGAGGGGACAAGAAAAGCAGCTGCAAACATCTGGGCAAGGCCTGATGGGGCAATTGGTGAAGAAGATGTTCTTGCTGGAGCTCTGAATCTACAATGGAGGAGTGAAAGGGAACAGAGAGAGAGAAATGGTGGGAAAATTAGTGGGGAGAAGGAGTAAAATGATGATAATTTACCAAGTAGATGGGACAGTGAGAAGCTGCCTAGGACTTGGATAATCATTCCAGGACATGGAGAAGTCTCCAAGATATGGACAATCCTTCCAGGACATGGAGAAGCCTCAGAGAACAGGGAGAATCCTCTCAGGACAGGGAGAATCCCCCAGGACATGGAGAAACCTCCCAGGAGATGGAGAAGCCCTCCAGGACAGGGAGAATTCTCTCAGGACAGGGAGAATCCTCCAGGACATGGAGAAGCCTCTCAGGACATGGAGAATCCCCCAGGACTTGGAGAAGCCTCCAGGAGATGGAGAAATTCTCTCAGGACAGGGAGAAGCCTCCAGGACACGGAGAATTCTCTCGGGACATGGAGAATCCTCCCAGGACATGGAGAAGCTTCCCAGAACATGGAGAAGCCTCTCAGGACATGGAGAATCCTCCAGGACATGGAGAAGCCTCCAGGACATGGAGAATTCTCCCAGGACATGGAGAATTCTCCCAGGACATGGAGAAGCCTCCAGGACATGGAGAAGCCTCTAGGACATGGAGAATTCTCCCAGGACATGGAGAATCCTCCCAGGACATGGAGAAGCCCTCCAGGACATGGAGAAGCCTTCAGGAGATGGAGAAGCCTCTCAGGACATGGAGAAGCTTCCCAGGACATGGAGAATTCTCCCAGGACATGGAGAATTCTCCAGGACATGGAGAATCCTTCAGGACACGGAGAATCAATCCTCCCAGGACAGACAAGATGCTGCTGCCCAGGGCACAGCGAGCAGGAGAGGGAAGCTCTGATCACATGCCCTGGAGGGAAGCAATTTCTCCCGAATTTCCACCTTTTGTTCGCTTGCTGAATACCCCCTGATTTCTTTGGAGTGGGAGCATTCTCCTGCTCCTGGGGCTGAGCGCATCGCAGCCTCCCCCCGGCGCCGCTCTTTGCTATTCATGGCCTCTCATCCCTCTCCTCGGGAGCCTGCCGCGGTGATTGGAGAGGGGAGGATGAGCCATGCATGCCAAGCAGCAGGGACCACATCGGGAGCCCGGATCCTGACCTACAATCCTCGGTGATTAGGCAGATGGAGCGCTCAGGGTGCCAAACCTCTCCAAGCAGCCCAAAATCCAAGGTGGTCTCACAGGCAGCAGCTCACAACTGGGCTGCAGGTCCACTTTTGGGGTGGGGAACGGGGCTTTAGAGGCAGAGGGTTCTGAAATCATGGAATGGTTTGGGTTGGAAGGAACTTCAGGTTTTCAGTGTCCCATGTTGCTCCAAGCGCTGTCCAACCTTTCCTCGGACATTCCCAGGGATCCAGGGGCAGCCACAGCTGCTCTGGGCACCCTGTACCAGCCCTGCCCACCCTGCCAGGGAAGAACCTTCCCAAAATCCCATCCAAACCCATTCCCTTCAAGTCCAAACCCACCCTCCTGCCCACACCCTTGGAAAATCTCCCTCTCCATTTTTCCAGCATGGAAAATGCTGCTCTGTGCTAGGGGATGGACAGGGACACAGCTGATTCCTTGGAATTAATGGTAAAAAACTGGAACAGGAGGGCAAGAGGCAGAGTGCCTTTGTGTGGGGCAGCATTCCTGCAGGAAGCGCCTCTGGAATGCCGTCATTGCCCCCTGTAACTTTTTGCCTCTCATTACTTGGGCTCTGTGATCATTTGGGGTTTTGAAAGGAGATTTAGGGTGGCTCTTTCAGCAGCTCTGGGCAGCAGCAAATCCCCATTGTCCTCGATTGGACACGTCCCTGGGAAGGAGGGAATTCATCCTGCCCAAATGTGCAGCGTTTCCCTTTGGAATACAGAGCAGGCTCCTGACCTTGCACAATCAAAGGGGTTTATGATTAATGGCACCTCCAGTAACAAACCTGGCATTGTGGATGGGATATTTCAGGTGTCTCTTGCAGAATAATGCAGAGACTTCAAAGTTCCTGTGGCACAAACTCCTGAAAATTGAAGTTAGGAATGGAATAAAATAAGAAATGGTCATTTTCTTTCACTGCTCTTCATTACTGAGGTTTTTCCTTTGTCTGACACTGTTTTTACTGGGCCATACCCACAAAAAGCTTCCAGGAAAATGAGGGATGTTGATGTTGTTAAGGGGCTGTAGGAAGTGAAGCTGTCTTGGCAAAATGCTCTCAAACAGGAGAGCCAGCAGAATTCTTAGGGCCTTGGGTAGGGAAAACAACTGGCTTGGAGTGTGGTATCAACATCCTGGGAATGCTGATAAATCCAGTGTCTGAGGCTGCCCAGGGGAAGGGCAAAGTCTCCTCACAAAGCACAAATAATCTCAAAAGTTGTTAAATTGTTCAACAATTGTACCCTAATCTGCAACCAGAGACTAAATAACCAATTAATTACATTTCAATGGAGTGTTTTAATTGATTATTGCATGGTGTGGCTGCAGTTGGGGAGCACATGGCCTTAATATTTTTAATTGGAATTATTCCTGGAATGCACTCTCAGCTCTGACTGTACTTGGGCGTGTTTCTGTGTAATTCTCCTTTTCTTCTCAAAGATTCTTCTGATGCTCAGTGCCATCATCATCATCCCTGCAGCTGGGATGGTTTTCAGACAGGGAAGATGGTTTTCCTGAGGAGGAAGCCAGGACAGCACACCCTGCTGCTCCAGTGCATGAGGACCAAACATTTGGGGTGCATTTCAATTCGGGGTTAGGGGGAAAAAATGAGAATTATTTGGTTGTGTATTCTGGGCTTTTAGTCCACTGAAAACCATGGGGATGCCCGAGGTCCTGGACCTGCTCATCCATTCCCATGTTCCTCACCTGCCATTCCCTCCACACCCCAGAATTCCCACTCAACAACCAGATTCCACTCCCCACATTTCCTACTAAAACATTCACATTTGTGAATGCAAAATTCACATTTTTGGGACGGTTTTGTGGAGGGATTCCCATCACCCCCGTGGGATTTGCCAGGGTTTTCCCATCAGCTGGCAGGACTGGGATGATCACTGGCCATCCACACGATCCCAAACTCCCTCTGGATTTCCTGCTGCCTTCCAGGACGTGGCTGCAGTGCCAGCAGTGGTGGGCACAGCTTGGGAATGTCACAGTTGGGAGAAGTGGCATCCCAAGGCAGCTGGGAGGGCACTGATGCCTAAAGAGGCTGATCTGGAACACAGGCTGGGCAGAGTTAAAGGAATAAAGTAGGGATTTATTAAAAATCCTTCAAAGGATTCACCAGCAAGAGCCTGGACATAGATGCACCCAAGATGGATCTCGGTCACGAGTTTCACACTTTTATAAGTTTGGGTCCATTTCCACATTGGGGTTCATTGTCCAATTCCAGCTCCAGGTTCTGCAGTCCCATCCTCACACATTGCTCTCCTCAATTTGCTGGTTTTTGCACTTTTTGGGGATGAAGCTGCAGCAGTGTCCTTAGTTCTGGAGCTGGAAAAGGATTGTTCTGTGTGACTGAGCTGAGAGGAGAACTTGCTGACACTTTATATGAAGTTCAGAGTTATATCCTAATGCAGTAGAGAATCTGGAAAATATGAAAGCCAAAATAAGGCATCACCAGGACATGGCTGCAGTGCCAAGGTTCCCATTCCTGCTGGTGGGCTCAGCTTGGGAATGTCACAGTTGGGAGAAGTGGAATCCCAAGGCAGCTGGGAGGGCACTAAAGGCTCCTGATCAGCAGGGAAGAGGCAGAGCACTCCTGAACAACAGGAGATTCCATTTAGGGAATGGAAATCCCTGCTCCATGAGCTGGGATTTGTAGGTGGGATATCATCCATGCACCTTTTAGGAATAAAGGGACAGCACTGGAGCCGTGGCAACAAAAGATGTCACCCCATGAGGAGATTTGGGAATGCTCCAGCAAATCCAGGGGGGTGCAGATGGGGGCTCAGAGGATAAGCAGGACATGAAGGGAAGAGCTGGAATTGGGTCAGGGCTGCACAGCTGTCACGATCTTCTCAACCCGAGCAGGAGTCGTGATGGTTCGCTCGACCCCAGGGTGCAAAGACAAAAGGCAAGGGACTCAGGTTTTTTTAGCAGAAAGCAATAATGCAGTTTATTGAGTGCCAAAAGGGAGAGAGAGAAGGTGAGAGAGAGAAAGGATGGGATATAGCTACCAACAGACGGGATGCATCCTCGTGGCTGTCCAACGAGACATGTCTTCAATCCGTTGGGGAGAAAGAGATCTCCGAGTCTTGTCTGAGAAAGTCACTTTTTATAGTCCTTTTCCAAAGCCAGTGGATTCTGGCCAAAAGGTGGGGAGATTTATGGACTGTTGCATGTGGAGATCGTAGCCCCATGATGCAGGTGCAGGGCCAGAGTGTGATAACCAGCACCCTGCAGCGTACCAGGACAAGCACCAGGCACAGCCACAAACAGCCCTTGGCTCACAAGCATCCACCCGGGCTCCAGTTCAGGGCAAGCGGTGCAGTCTCAGGGCCCAGTCTCTGATGATGGTCGTGAGGCAGATCAGAGAAAACTCCGGGCTGACTCTTACAGCAGCCCTGCTGGGGATCCCCGGAGCGCCGCGCTCCCGTTCACCCCGGCCCGGCGCGTCCCCAGGCACTCAGCCCAGCTGGACACGGCACAGCAGCTGCCCAGGACACGTGAGGAGCCCATTCATTACCCTGGTGGCCTCAGACAGGATGGGGAGAGGAGATTTCATGCACTGGTTGTGTGTCCTAGATAGCGCCTTGCTGGGAGGGGAAAGGAGCAGCTGGAAAACCCTTGGGAACAGCTTGTTCCCGCTGGAATGTTGTGGTGGTGCTCATCGAGGTCGGATGGGTTTGTGTTGGGCTCGTTTAATCTCAGCTCAGCCCCTGGCCTGGGATAAACCAGGGCTCCAGCAGAGGGGCTGGCTGAATTTTCCAGTTGGTTCCCACATGTGAACTTCCTGGGATTGAGGAGGAGATGCCCCAGCACTGAGAACAAACCCAGTGTGGTAGGAGAGGCTTTAATCCACAATTAAATCCATTTAGGCCCAACATCCTCATAAACTACTCTGATGCAGGACTCAAAGGGATAACGAGGAATTTTGGGAATTAAATTGGGAGGAGCTGTTGGTTCTCTCCAGGGCAGAGAGGCCCTGCAGGGAGACCTGGATAAATCAGAGGGCTGGGAATCACCAAAGGTGTGGAGTTGAACAAGGGCAGATCCTGGGGCGAGGGATAGAGTGGGAATGAGGGGCTGGAAAACTGCTGTGGGAAGGAATCTGATCGATGACAAACGGGATCTGAGTCAGCAGGGCCAGGGAGCCAAGAGGGACATCCCTGTCCTGGGACATCAGGGGCCAGGAGGGATTGTCCTGCTCTGCTCAGGGCTGGGGCAGCCTCACCTTGAGCTCTGAGACAGCTTTGGGTGCCACAACATCAGAGAGAGCCAGAGCTGCTCCAGAGTGCCAGAGGAGGAGCCGGGGCTGGGGAGGCTCTGGAGGGGCACCGAGGGGTGGCTGAGGGCACTGGGCTGGCTCAGCTCAGCTCAGGAGCTGAGGACACAGCTCAGGGAAGGAGGGTGCGGGAGTCTCTGTGTCGGGATAAACGGGCCCCAGGACAAAACTCAAGTGCTCTGTATAAGCTAAAAGTTACTGTGACATTTATTGTAAGAGTGAGAGTACATAGAGTCCTACTGAGTGTTGCCAGCTGCAGCACAGAGCAGGACAAGGAGTGAGGGGGTTAGAGAAAGAGCAATGGGAGAAAGGGTGAGGGGGAGAGAGTAAGAGGAAGAGGTAAGAGAGGTAAGAGAGGAGCAAGAGTAAAAGCAAGAGGGCAATTTCCCGTTTACAATACAATAAATTTCTTCTATGATGAATATTCTAATTTCCACTAACCAGTGTAATACAAGATACAAATTCTGTAGCATTTACAGCCTATAGGAGTCCTTACATTACCATAGTGTGTTACATTTTAACTCTAAAAACTGCTCTTTGGACCCCAGCAAAGTCTTCTCTGAGCTTTGGACCCACTATCCAGCAGAAGGCATTGTTCTATCAGGAGGGGATTACCCCTAGCTGGCTATCCCATTGTTTCATGGTAATTCAGTAACTAAGGCTTGGCATCTCAAAGTGGCTTTCATTTCAATCTCGTTCATGGTTTCAGAATCTGAGCATTCATATTTGTGAGGTTTCCCTGCTTCATCTTCCCCAACAGGAGGGAACGGCTCCAGGGGCAGCTTTGGGCTGGGGAGCAGGGAAAGGCTCTTCCCTCCCCCAGAGGGTGCTGGCACTGCCCAGGCTCCCCAGGGAATGGGCACGGCCCCGAGGCTGCCAGAGCTCCAGGGGTGCACAGGGGGATTGATGGGGGTCTGGGCAGGGCCAGGGGCTGATCCACGATCCTGGTGGGTCCCTTAAACTCAGCAGATTCTGATTCCACCATTTATATCCAGATGTGAAACAGTGGGAGGAAATCCCTGTTCCATGAGCTGGGATTTGATCCATGCACCTTTTAGGAATAAAGGGACAGCACTGGAGCCACGGCAACAAAAGATGTCACCCCATGAGGAGATTTGGGAACGTTTCAGCAAATCCAGGGGGGTGCCAGATGGGGGCTCAGGGAGCCAGATAAGCAGGACACGAGTCCAACTTTTAATTCATCTGACAGTCCTATATTTTGAGGGGCTATTAGGATGGAAAAGTGTAGGGAGAGCATTACTGGCTATTGTATCAAATCCTGGCATCCACACTTTTATCATGGATTAAAAAAAATTAGAGGGAGCTCAGAGAAGAGCTGGAAGACTGAGAAAAGGTCTGGCAAACCTGCTGGGTGATGATAGGCTTAATGACTTCAATCTATTTAGCTCATCAGAGAGCAACTTGAGAGGTGACTTGATCATGGGCTCTAAGTACTTCCAGGGAGGAGATTTTTGATAGCAGAGGGTCCTTTAATCCAGCAGACAAAGCCAGGACTCGGTGGCTGACAGGTGGAGCTGAAGGAAGAATAATTCCAGTGGCAGTTAAGCCACCAGTGTTTCACAGGAAAGGTAATTAACTGCTGGAAGTGCTTACCTGGGGATGTGCTGAATCCATCCTTAAATGAGAGTTGGAAGATTTGCACCCATCCAAACACAAGTGATGGGCTCAGTGCCCTTCATCCACGTGGGAATGGAGGGAAATCCCTTTCTCTGTGTGTGCACACAGGAGCTCAGGGCGGGCAGGATGGGAACTCCCTTTCCTGGGGGTTAATTTTGCTGTCAGGTGTCCCTCACACAGTTTCTGCAGTCTGGAGGTTTGATTTGGCAGCACTGTGTGGGTTGGGGTGCTTTGTACCCCACATTTTTGCTGCAGTGCTCTTCCCAGCTCACCCTGGGTTTAGAAAATGTTGAGTTTGCTGTTCCTTCTCTCCCCTGACTCCTCCTGCTGCCCAAGGTGCATTTCAAGCTCCAAGTGGCCCAGATGATCCTCATTAGAGGAAAACTGGAGGAAAACCAATCCCAGAGGGTCTCCAGTGGCTTTGGGAAGAACTTATCCTTTCACCATATTCCTCCTCCTTTGGCAATATTCCTTATCCTTTGGCCATATTCCTTATCTTTTTGCCATTGTCCTCATTTTTTTGGCCATATTCATAATTTTTTGGCTATATTCATCATTTTTGGCTATATTCCTCATCCTTTGGTCATATTCCTTACCTTTTTTAGTTATTCCTTATCTTTTTGGCCATATTCCTCATTTTTTGGTCATATTCCTTATCCTTTCACCATATTCCTCCTCCTTTTGCCATATTTCTTATCTTTTTGGGATGTTCATTATCTTTTTGGCATTGTCCTCATTTTTTGGCTATATTCCTCATCCTTTCACCATATTCCTTATCTTGCACCATATTTCTTATCTTTGCACCATATTCCTTATCATTTTGCCATATTCTCTCCTTTTGGCATATTCCATATTTTGGGGGGGATATTCCTTATCTTTTTGGCATTGTCCTCATTTTTTAGCCATATTCCTCATCTTTTCACCATATTCCTTATCTTTGCACCATATTATTTATCCTTTGGCCATATTCCTTATCTTTTTGGGATATTCCTTATCTTTTTGGCATTGTCCTCATTTTTTGGCCATATTCCTCGTTTACTTGGGCATGTTCATCATCCTTTTACCATATTCCAAATTTTTTGGGATATTCCTCATGTTTTGATCATATTCCTAATCCTTTCACCATGTCCCTTATCCTTTCACCATATTCCTCATCTTTTTGGGATATTCTTATCCTTTGGCCACATTCCTCATCCTTTCTCCATATTCCTCCTCCTCTGGCCATGCAGGACACCACAAGGAGCCCCTCAGTTTTTGAGAACTCTGCAGCTCCTCAATTTTCCTCCTGCCACGTTCCCAAGGTGCTGCCCAAACCCTGCCCTGGGAGGGCAGGAGCAACACCCAGCAATTCCTCATCCCCAAAAATCCAAACCAGGGCATGGCAAAACAGGGAGTGAAAATGAAAGAATGGAAGCAAATGTAGTGCCCTGCTTTTGTTTTTATATTTTCTGAGCTTCCTGGAGCCCCTAATCCCAAGGCAGCAGAGAAAAATCCTCCACCCCTCACCTGGGTGAAGCTGGAGATCTCTGGTGCATGGCAGCTCCTCAGGCACACAGCCCTTCTTGTGTTTTCCTGGAAAAAAACAGGGATATTTTAAATGAGACAAGGAAAAAGCTGTTGTGAGACAAATTCCTGTTTTGCTGGATGAAGCAGAGGCTCCCCAGCTGAATTATTCGCCCACCCAGCGGCCCCACGGAGCAAATCCTGCTAGGAAGGGGCTTGCAGACAGCTCTGCCTCCAGTGAGCTGCTCCCCAAGGCAAAAACAACAACAGAATTCCTCCAGGGCACAGGGCTGAGACAGAGAATTTCTTGCTGTGGTGCTCTGCCCAGAATAATCCAGAGTTTTGGTGCAACAGAGGCGAACCTGGCTGTGCTGGGATCAACCCTGGGAGTGCAGGAGGCTGTGCTGGGAGAGGCAATCAGGGGAGCTGGAAAAATCCTGTCTGTGCTGCTGCTTCCAGGGCAACACAACAGCCTTGGATGGTTTGTGCTCAGGGGGAATGGGTTGGTGCAGGAGGCTGCACTCAGCCTGTGGAATCACGGAATGGTTTGGGGTGGAAGGGGCTTTGAAGATAATTTTATTTACACCCCTGCTGTGGCAGGGACACCTCCCACTGTCCCAGTGCTCCAGCCCCAGTGTCCAGCCTGGCCTTGGGCAGTGCCAGGGATCCAGGGGCAGCCACAGCTGCTCTGAGCACCTGTGCCAGCCCTGCCCACCCTGCCAGGGAACAATTCCTGCCCAAAATCCCATCCAGCTGTGCCATTCCCTGTGTGCTGTCCCTCCATCCCCTGTAAATCATCTCCATGTTTTCTGCAGCTCCTTCAAGGCCACACTGGGGTCACCCCAAAGCTGCTCCTGCCCAGGTGAACAATCCCAGCTCTCCCAGCAGAGCTGCTCCATCCTCTGCCCATCCTGGAGCCTCCTCTGGCCTGGCTGCAGCAGCTCCAGCTCCTCCCTGTGCTGGGGCAGCTCTGCAGGTGGGGTCTCACCTGAGCACAGGGACAGAATCCCCTCCCCTGCTGTGGGATAAGCCCAGGGCTGGGGGTGTTCTGGGTCTCAGGGGACATCAAATTCAGGCACCAGGCAGGATCTGAGTGCTGGGAGCCTTTTCACTGGGGAAAAAAAGAAGGGGAGAAAAAAGCAGCCCAGGCTCATTGTGACACTGTAAATGAAAAGCCAGACAAAGTCTGGAAATTCATTCATCCGCATCACTCATGTTAAGCCTTAAAATGTTCCTGGTAGCCACTGGAAATCATTAAAGAAGTGACAGCTCCGTTCTCTGGAGGAGCAGGACTCAGAGTGGGGGGTACAGGAGATGCTTTAGCAAGAAAAATTCGACGAAGCAGCCTCTAAGTCAGTGATTTCTCTGACTTCATCTGCACATTAAAAATGCAAGTGAATGCCTTTTGGTGTTAGCTCTGCTCCTGGATATGAGATGGAGTCAATTCACAGCTCTTCAGTGGATAATACTTTTTGTTTTTCGCAGAGGCTGTTGAAACAGAATGGAAAATTAAAGCAATTTTTCCTGACAGCAATGCATAAACGTTGACCATGAAATGGCAAAGCAAAAAAACAAAACCAAAAGCAAGAACAGCTCGAGGAGTGTCTGAATTAGGCAGCAGCCAGTTCATTACAGCTCTCATTTGAATAAAGGCAGGAGATGATGCCCTCGCTGTAATGGAAATGCTCTTCAAGTCCGAGCCATCCACGGCCATTACAGCCTGAAGAGGATTGTTTGGGAAAGAGATGGATGCACTCCCCTCCCTGCTGGGGCTGCTCTCCCTGTTCCCTGCTGGGAGAATTCCCCTCACTGCTCGGGGCTGGGTGCAGCTGGGGCCTGTGAATCTCCTGGAATGTTCTGCTCTGGAGCATCTCAGACCTTTCCCTGCTGCTCCAACAGGGCACCGGGGTGGTCTGACCCAGAATCTCACTTCTCAGAGCTTCTGGAAGGGGTTTGGAGCGTTTACAAACTAAAAGGGGAATGAAAATTCTGGCTAAAGGAAAGGCTTGGGGTAGCAGGCACTTTACACATCCCACAGGAGCTCCTGAGGTGCTGCTGCTGATCCCCAGGCTTGTCCCTGGGAGCTCTCTGGGAAAATGGAATGGGGGCTCTGGATGCTGGTTTGTCCCTGGGAGCTGGAATGGGGGCTCTGGGTGCTGGTTTGTCCCTGGGAGCTGGAATGGGGGCTCTGGATGCTGGTTTGTCCCTGGGAGCTCTCTGGAAAATGGAATGGGGACTCTGGATACTGGTTTGTCCCTGGCAGCTCTCTGGAAAATGGAATGGAGGCTCTGGATGCTGGTTTGTCCCTGGGAGCTCTCTAGAAAATGGAATGGGGGCTCTGGGTGCTGGTTTGTCCCTGGGAGCTGGGATGGGGGCTCTGGGTGCTGGTTTGTCTCTGGAAAATGGAATGGAGGCTCTGGATGCTGGTTTGTCCCTGGGAGCTCTCTGGAAAATGGAATGGGAGCTCTGGGTGCTGGTTTGTCCCTGGGAGCTCTCTGGAAAATGGAATGGGGGCTCTGGATGCTGGTTTGTCCCTGGGGAGCTGGAATGGGGGCTCTGGGTGCTGGTTTGTCTCTGGAAAATGGAATGGGAGCTCTGGGTGCTGGTTTGTCCCTGGAGCTCTCTGGGAGCTGGGATGGGGGCTCTGGATGCTGGTTTGTCCCTGGGAGCTCTCTGGAAAATGGAATGGGGGCTCTGGATGCTGGTTTGTCTCTGGGAAAATGGAATGGGGAGCTCTGGGTGCTGGTTTGTCCCTGGGAGCTCTCTGGAAAATGGAATGGGAGCTCTGGGTGCTGGTTTGTCCCTGGGAGCTCTCTGGAAAATGGAATGGGATATCTGGGTGCATTCCAAGCCTCTGCCAGCTCTGGGGCTGCCTGGGGAGGAGCTGGAGCTCCCATCCCTGGAGGTGTCCAAGGAGGTGGCACTGGGCTGGTGGCAGGTGGGCACAGCTTGGCCTCGGAGATCCTGGAGAGCTTTTCCAACCTCAGTAACTCTGGGATTTGGGATTCTGAGCTCCTCCTTCCCCTTGGTGGGCATCAAGGCTTTCCCACCTTTCCTTCTTCCTTCCCCCAGTTCTCCAGAGCTGGTGCAGAGGAAAACTGAGAAGCTCTGCCCCGTGGAGAGGTCTGTGCTGTGCTGGTGCCACTGTCCCAGCAGGACACCCTCCCCCAGAGGAGCAGGGGTTTGTGTCACACATCCCTGCAAGTCTCCCAAATTTTCTCCTAGGTCTCCCCTTGGAACAGGAATTAACGATTCCATGGTCTCAGAGGGCTTTTACAACCAGAACAAAAACTCTGAGGGTTTGCAACCAAAATGTTTTTGGTTTCACAGCCAGAACCACCCCCAGGTTTGCAGCAGCTCAGCCTCGCCGCGGTGACAGCCACCCCTCGGGTGTCCCCTGGAGGAGCAGCCGGGCTGCCCCCGAGCTCGGGGGGAACCTCAGGGATGCAGGGACGCTGCAGCCGAGGTGAAGTGTGCCGTGTGTCCCCGTGCCACTAGATGTCCTTGTGGGAAAGGCCTTGGTGCTGCCCGCGGGCACGGGCGGCAGAGCCGGGAATTCGGGAATGCGGGGGATTCGGGAATTGAGGGAATTGGTGGTATTGAGGGAATGGAAGGAAGTCAGGGAATTGAGGGAATTCGGGAAATTCAGGGAATTGATGGTATTGAGGGAATGGAAGGAAGTCAGGGAATTGAGGGAATTCGGGAAATTCAGGGAATTGATGGTATTGAGGGAATGGAAGGAAGTCAGGGAATTGAGGGAATTCGGGAAATTCAAGGAATGCAGGGTATTGATGGCATTAAAGAAATGGAGGGAATTCAGGAAATCCAGGGAAATTGAGGGAGTTGAGGGAATTCAGGAAAACCAGGAATTGAAGGAATTGAGGGAATCCAGGGAAATTGAGGGAATTGAGGGAAATCAGGAAAACCAGGAATTGAGGGAATTGAGGGAATCCAGGGAAATTGAGGGAATTGAGGGAAATCAGGAAAACCAGGAATTGAGGGAATTGAGGGAATCCAGGGAAATTGAGGGAATTGAGGGAAATCAGGAAAACCAGGAATTGAGGGAATCGAGGGAATCCAGGGAAATTGAGGGAATCGAGGGAATCCAGGGAAATTGAGGGAATTCAGGAAAACCAGGAAATTGAGGGAAATTGGGGGAATTGAGAGAATCCAGGGAATTCAGGGAAATTGAAGGAATTGATGGCATTGAGGGAATTGAGGGAATTCGGGAAATTCAGGGAATTCAGGGTATTGATGGCATTGAAAGAATTGAGGGAATTCAGGAAATCCAGGGAATTGAGGGAATTGAGAGAATTCAGGGAGTTGAGAATCGATGGCATTGAGGGAATTCAGGGAAATTGAGGGAATTCAGGGAGTCGAGGAATTAATGGCTTTGAGAGAATTGAGGGAATTGAGGGAATTCAGGAAATTCAAGGAGTTCAGGGAATTGAGGGAATTCAGGGAATGGAACCCAGAGCACCTCTGCCTCTCTGCCCCCCACCCCAGCTTTGGTCCTTCCACAGCCAAATCAGCCACGAGCAGCATCCCTGTGTGCAGGGAAAAGCTCCAAGGAGCCCAGGCAGGCAGCCAGGAAAGCTGCAGCCCCAGGATGCTCCTTCCCTACAAACCCCAAACTTTAGGAGAAGCTCTGAGAGGAGCTGAGTGCAAGGTGAGGCAGTGCCAGCTTGGGCTGGGTCGGCTTCCCATGGCTCAGATCCCAGCACAGAACTCCTGGAGAGCCCCAAAATGTGGGAATCAGCACCTGAACCCATCGTCCACGGGCTTGGGAGCTGGATTTGCAGCACATTTTGTTGGGAATTGGCTGTGGCCGTGGTCCTGCTGTGCCACCACCCTGTCCCTGTGTCCCAGTGATGGAGCAGGACTGGTCCCTGCTCCTCTCCTGCTGCATCCCTGGCAGTGGCAGCACTGGGAGCAGCAGAAGGTGAAACTCTGCAGAGAGGAGATTACAGCTCCTGTGTTTTTTCCTTTTTTTTTTTTTTTTTTAAAGGAATGACTCCATATTTTTGGAAAGAATAGCTGCTCCAAAAAAACCCTGGTACAAACTCTTCCAGACTCCAGCCTGGCTTATCACGCGCTGTGCTGGGGCCCTGGTGGGAATGCAGGATTTTAACTCCTGGATGCCTTTCCCAGCTTTAATAAGTGACCCCTTCCTCTGAGGGTTCGAGCTAATCCTCAGGGCCCAGGGCAAATCTCAGTGGGAATCTGGGGAAAGCGGGCTCAGCCTGGTGCAAAGATGCTGGGGAATAAAGCTGGCAGTGTTGGGTGCTTGGAGCTGCGTTCCAGCTGCATTCCAGCTGTTTTCCAGCTGCATTCCAGCCCATTCCAGCTGTTTCCCAGCCATTTCCCAGCTGTTTTACAGCCCATTCCAGCCGCATTCCAGCCATTTCCAGCTGTTCTCCAGCCGTTTTCAGCCCATTCCAGCCCATTCCAGCCCATTCCAGCCATTTTTCAGCCTGTTCCAGCCACTTTCCAGCCATTTTCCAGACGCATTCCAGCAGTTTTCCAGCTCTTTTCCAGCTGTTTTCCAACGCATTCCGGCTGTTTTCCAACCCATTTCAGCCATTTCCCAGCCCATTCCAGCTGTTTTCCAGCTGTTTTCCTGCCATTTTCCAGCCACTTTCCAGCCCATTCCAGCCGTTTTCCAGCTGTTTTCCAGCTGTTTTCCAGCCGTTTTCCAGCTGTTTTCCAGCCGTTTTCCAGCCCATTCCAGCTTTTTTCCAGCTGTTTTCCCGCCATTTCCCAGCCACTTTCCAGCCCTTTCAAGCGGTTTTCCAGCCCATTCCAGCTGTTTTCCAGCTGTGCCTGAGCTGTGCCTGCCACTCAGGCTGCAGCCTGGAACCAGCAGCAGCATCTCCACGGGACAAAGTTGCCCAAACCAGGAGGAATGGCGACAAATAATTCCTGGGGGGTGGATTTATGGGTGCACCTCCTCATCCATGGAGATTTTGGATATATTTGGATAGTAGGGGGTCTGGGGGGGTGGGGAGATGCTCGATTCCAAGTGCTGGAACGGTAATTGCTGGGAAGAGGGAAGTTAGCAGCGCACTAATCACAGAGAAATCCAACCTGGGAGAAGAAGATGCAAAGTCCAGTGAGAAGGGGAGCACAGGGGAACCTGAGACTGGAGCTGTGACAAAGGAAATGGGTGAAATTGCCACACTGGAAATGGATGAAATTTCCACAATGGAAATGGATGAAATTCCCACAATGGAAATGGATGCAATTCCTGCAATGGAAATGGATGCAATTCCTGCAATGGAATGGATGAAATTCCCACAATGGAAATGGATGCAATTCCCACAATGGAATGGATGAAATTCCCTCAATGGAAATGGGTGAAATTCCCAAAATGGAAATGGGTGCAATTCCCACAATGGAAATGGATGGAATCCCCACAATGGAAATGGATGCAATTCCTTCAATGGAAATGGATGCAGTTCCCAGTGTTGTGGGGGAATAACCCTGCAGCCAAATTCCCTGGGAGTGAAGCCCCTGGAGGGCGCTAGCCTGGGGCTCTCAGCTCCCCCCAGGAGCTGGGAATTGCTGCTCTTGTGGAATTGCAGGAATTCCGTGCTTCCCCGAATCGCAGGGAGGTCGTGGTTCACTGGATGTCTGCAGGGCTGGGCCCAGAAATCTTGGGAAGTGCCAGAAACCTGGAATTGGGCTGGCAGAGGGGCAAGGACAGGACTCAGAGTCCCGGGATCCTTAAGGATGGAAAGGACTTCAGGGTCATTGTGCAACCATTCCCCCACACTGACAATGTCCCCAGGGATGGGCACTCCACCACTTCCCTGGACAGCTCTTCCCGATGTTTGACCACTAATTCAGCAGAGAAACTTTCCCTGATATCCAGCCTGAGCCTCCCCTGGTGCAGCTTGAGGCTGTTTTCCTTTGTCCTTATTCATGCAGTGCTGGGCATGATGGAAGAGTGGGAACAGAGGGGGGAAAGAAGGAATGGGACAGCAGGGATGACAGAGCAGGAGTCTGGAGAGCAAACACCTGACAGCAGATCCTATGCTTGGCTATTTTTGGGGAACCCCTGCAGCCACAGCTCACTGGGGTCACCTGGAGAAGGGGGATGGGGTTTGGGAACAGCCCTTGGAGCTGCTCCTGCCATGGCTCTGGGAAGGGACAGGGAGCCCAGCATGGAGGGGGGAGTCCCTGGCATGGATCAGGGGTCTCTGGCATGGATCAGGGGTCCCTGGCACGGATCAGGGGTCCCTGGCACGGATCAGGGGTCCCTGGCACGGATCAGGGGTCTCTGGCATGGATCAGGGGTCTCTGGCAAGGAATGGGGGTCCCTGGCACGGATCAGGGATGCCTGGCATGGATCAGGGGTCCTGGCACGGATCAGGAATCCCTGTCACGGATCAGGGGTCCCTGGCACGGATCAGGGGTCCCTGGCATGGATCAGGAATCCCTGGCACGGATCAGGGTCCCTGGCATGGATCAGGAATCCCTGGCACGGATCAGGGTCCCTGGCATGGATCAGGAATCCCTGTCACGGATCAGGGGTCCCTGTCACGGATCAGGGGTCCCTGGCACGGATCAGGGGTCCCTGGCATGGATCAGGAATCCCTGGCACGGATCAGGGTCCCTGGCATGGATCAGGAATCCCTGGCACGGATCAGGGGTCTCTGGCACGGATCAGAGGCCCCTGTCACACCGATCCAGTGCCAGTCTGTGCCCATCCTGGTGACAGTGGCACGGTGCTGAAGGACGTGGCCATGGCACAGCCAAGGAAGGGGACCCAGCCTGAGGGCACAGGGCACAGCCCGATGTTGTTAACCCGTGCTGTGCCAGCCCTCACCTCCCCCATCGCCCTGGCATGGCTGTGCCAGCTGGGGAGGCCCCACTGCTGCACTGCCAGCCCGTTCCTGGGCTTCTCCTTGGCTCTGGTGTTTTCCCTCCAGGGGTGCCCAGGGGTGCCCAGGGGTGCCCAGGGATGCCCAGGGATGCTCAGGGATGCCCAGGGGTGCCCAGGGATGCCCAGGGGTTCCCAGGGATGCCTAGAGGTGCCAAGGCATGCCCAGGGGTGCCAAGGCATGCCCAGGGGTGCTCAGGGATGCCCAGGGGTGCCCAACGGTGCCCAGGGCTGCCCAGGGATGCCCAGGGGTGCTCAGGGATGCCCAGAGGTACCCAGGGGTGCCCAGGGATGCCCAGGGATGCCCAACGGTGCAAAGGCATGCCCAGGGTTGCCAAGGCATGCCCAGGGGTGCCAAGGCATGCCCAGGGGTGCCCAGGGGTTCCCAGGGATGCCTAGAGGTGCCAAGGCATGCCCAGGGGTGCCAAGGCATGCCCAGGTGTTTCCAGGGATGCCCAGGGGTGCCAAGGCATGCCCAGGGGTGCTCAGGGATGCCCAGGGGTGCCCCACGGTGCCCAGGGATGCCCAGGGATACCCAGGGGTGCCCAGGGATGCCCAGGGTTGCCAAGGCATGCCCAGGGGTGCCCAGGGATGCCCAGGGTTGCCAAGGCATGCCCAGGGGTGCCCAGGGATGCTCAGAAATGCCCAGGGGTGCCCAGGGGTGCCAAGGCATGCCCAGGGGTGGCCAGGGATGCCCAGGGATGCCCAGAGGTGCCCAGGGACGCCCAGGGGTGCCCAGGGGTGCCCAGCAGCTCTGAGCTCCTGACGTGCACAGCCCAGCCATGCCCATCCCGCCACTCTGGGGATGAGGGGTCCCTCTGCACGGGGGCAGGGCACTGGGGGCCGCGTGGAGCTGGGCAGGAGGAGCGGATTGAAGGCTCAGGGACAGAGAGGTGCTGCTGGCAGCTCGCTAGAGCAGAGCCCCAGCCTGGTTCGTGTTCCTGGGGCCCTCGGCTCCGTCTGTGCTCCTGTGGTTGGAGATTTGTCTGCCAGCAGCCCTGCAGGGACGGGGCTGCGGGGACAGCCAGGGTTTATCGGTGCTGTGCACCAGCCGCCATCCCCCGATCCTCGGGCAGCTGCAGCGAGCAGCAACCCCCGCTCAAGCCTTGCTGCAGAAATAACGGGATCCCAGGGGGCCTCCCGTGGCAGAAACCTCGGGCAGAGCAGGGCTGGGGAAGCTCCCGATTTGACACAGCCCAGCCCGTCCCGGCACGGTGGGGTGCAGGAGCTGTGCTGCAGGCTGGGAATGCAGCCCTGCAATCCCGCAGGGACAGGGCTGCACAGATGTGCCTGGGGACAGCTTACAGGATTGTCAGCCCCTGGAAGCAAAGAGGGATTAGCAGCAATAAGGGCACGGCGAGGAATCGTGGGGCAGGCAGATGGGTGACCCCGCAGGGACACGGCCCGGCATGTGGCCTGCTCAGTGTCCAGCAGTGCTGGGGACAGCAGCAGGGCCAGGGCAGCAGGGACACGGGGAATGGCCAGGGCAGCAGGGACACCAGGAGTGTCTAGGGTCTCAGGGACATCAGGAATATCCAGGGCCTCAGGGACACCAGGAATGTTCAAGGTCTCAGGGACACCAGGAATGTCCAGAGTCTCAGGGACACCAGGAGTGTCCAGGGCCTCAGGGACACCAGGAATGTTCAAGGCCTCAGGGACACCAAGAGTGTCCAGGGCATCAGGAAACTGGGAATGTTCAAGGTCACAGGGACACCAGGAATGTCCAGGGCCTCAGGGACACCAGGAGTGTTCAAGATCTCAGGGACACCAGGAGTGTCCAGGGCCTCAGGGACATCAGACATGTCTAGGGTCTCAGGGACACCAGGAGTGTTCAAGGTCTCAGGGACAGCAGGAATGTCCTAGATCTCAGGGACACCAGGAATGTCCAGGGTCTCAGGGACATCAGACATGTCTAGGGTCTCAGGGACACCAGGAATGTTCAAGGTCTCAGGGACACCAGGAATGTCCAGGGCCTCAGGGACACAAGGAGTGTTCAAGGTCTCAGGGACACCAGGAATGTCCAGGGCCTCAGGGACACAAGGAGTGTTCAAGGTCTCAGGGACACCAGGAGTGTTCAGGGTCTCAGGGACACCAGGAGTGTCCAGGGCCTCAGGGACACCAGGAGTGTCCAGGGCCTCAGGGACACCAGGAGTGTCCAGGGTCTCAGGGACACCAGGAATGTCCAGGGCCTCAGGGACACCAGGAGTGTCCAGGATCTCAGGGACACCAGGAGTGTCCAGGGTCTCAGGGACACCAGGAGTGCCCAGGGTCTCAGGGACACCAGGAGTGCCCAGGATCTCAGGGACACCAGGAGTGTCCAGGGTCTCAGGGACACCAGGAGTGCCCAGGGTCTCAGGGACACCAGGAGTGCCCAGGGCAATGTGGACCCCGTGAGGAGGGAGCTGCTGACTGCAGCGCTCAGCTCTGGGGGCACAGTAGGTGAGGGTGGCTCCCTCTCTGCTGGGCAGGGTTTGCAGCCACCTCTGAGCCCTGGTGAGCTCCAGCTGGACAAGGAGGTTCCCTGGACCTGCAAACCAAATCCAGGGGGGTTTTCTCCTCCTCCTCACTTGTGCCAGATCTCTCTGCTGAGGACAGACCCAGCCTGGAGGCCCCATGTGGGACAGATTTGTGCCTCAAACAGAACCTCTCTTTCCTCAGGCAGCATCCTCACATCAGCAAAAACGAGATTTCATCTCCTTTTTCCACTTTTTTGTCCCTGCTGGGGATCCAGGGACACGCTCAGCCCTGCTGGAGGAGGATCAGTTTTCCTCAGAGCTCACGGCAGGAGCTGCAGCACCCACACGAAGCTTCCCAGGAGATTTTGTCTGCAGCCACAGGAGCCACGAACCAGTGCTGGTTTGGGGGAACAGCCACATCCCAAAACAATTCTGGCTGTGCTGCTGGAAGCACAGAGCAATTCACGAGGTAACCCACTCGCAGAGCCCAGGATGAAGTGTTACATCCTGAATATCAGCAGGGAAATTACCAGCAGCACCTCTGTCAATGCCGCTGAATCCCTCCGAAATGAATTCTTGGGAAGGAATGAGCCTGAGAGAGGAGGGGATTTGCTGAACGCCCTGGATTTGCTTTTCCTTGCTGTGAGCGGGGGCAACGCAGCCTGACCTTGCTCCAAGGTCAGAACAATCCCTGTGGCTTTTCCAGAAAGTTCTTCCCAGAGTTTTCGCCCTCTCTGAGCCCGTTCCTGGGGTCAGCCACATCCTGCAGGGCACCAGTTAATCCATCCCACCAGGCTTGCACTGGGATGAGGTGAAAACTTCCCAGAAAGGAGCTGGGATCAGAGCCAGGGCAGGGTTCTGAGCAAGATTTTGGAATATATATATATATATTCCAAAGATATATAATAGAAAATACATAGAAAACAAAATTAAAATTTTAAGGCAAATATTTTGTCCTTTTTTTTCACCTTCTTCTTCACAAGTTTAAATAATATTTTGTAATTAGATAAAAAAGTCCACATTGTGAATCGCAAGTAATTATTAAATTAAAAGTAAAAATAATTTAAGTGTCCGTTCTTAATTAAACCATTTAACCTTAAAAAGCCTTATTTTAAAAAAATCTCCATTTTTAGCTTGTTAACTGAAAGTACTGTAAAACTCACTGTAACATAAATAAAAATTAATAAAACATCTGAATCCAAACAAAAAATACCACATCTCACACATTCAATCCAAACCCTAACAAAAAAAAAAAAAAAAAAAAGATACAGAGGAGCTGTTTGGACAGCCTGGGAGAGAGTGGGAGAGGGCAGTGATCCTTCATACCCACAGCACAAGAACCAGGGGGTCCTAAAATGCCAAATTTGGCTTCTAATCCCATGGTTTGGGTTGGAAAGGACCTTAAAGCTCATCCCATCTGTGTTGGGTTGATGTGGCCAGAAATGTGGATTCTGTCCCCATCTGTTGAAGCAGATTGTTGGGGCAGTGCCCCTGATCTCCTGGCACACATTATCTGCTCATGGGCCAGCTTTAAACCAGCTGGGCAATCATCTTTATCTTCCCACAGCCCATCCTCCCTCCAGGAGATATCTCCTGTTCATGGCCACTGAGTCCCAGGGCATGGCTGATAAAATTCCATCATCCCACTGGGAGATGCTCCAGCCAGGGCAGGAGCCAAGCCTTTCCTACCCAGATAAAAACTGAGATTTGGGACACCAAGGAACCTTCTTTCCACTGGATTCCAGAGGAAAGCCAGACCTTTGCACATCATCCCTGGAGCTTCAGAGGAAACTGCACCTTCTCCAGGAGCACTGCTGCAGCTGAACCACATCTGCCCCTGCAGGAGGATGCAGCCACCATTGAATGGGACTGCTGCCAACACCCTGCCTGACTGACGGGTGTCAGCTTGGATTCTGACTCTGGCAGGGTTTGGGATTGTTCTTTGTAATGCTGCATTTCTATTCTAATTTTCCTAGTGAAGAACTGTTATTCTTAATTCCCATATCTTTGCCTGAGAGCCCCTTAATTTCAAAATGATAATAATAATTTAAAGGAAGGGGTTTTCCATTCTCCATTTCAAAGAGAAGCTTCTGCCTTTATTGGTGTCCTTCAAACCAGGACACCTCCCTTCCCCAGTGCTCTGGTTTTTGGGAAGGCTCAGGGCAGCTCCAGGTGCCTTCAGTGGGGTTTCCATGTGGCAGCTGAGAAGGGGTTTGGTGACACCACCCGCAGCTTTGTGCTGCTCTGGAGGATTCCCCACAATTTTGTGCTTCCCTTTCCCAGCAGCTGCTTCCCTGTGGAGTTTCCAGTGCCAAGCAGCCTCGAGAGGGGCAGGAGCACTGAAAGGAAAACCTTTCAGCCGGCTCTTTATTCCCAGAACTTTTCACCCCATGCAGCTGTGGAATAAAAACGAGATTTTTCTCAGGTGAATAAAAATACCTCGAGGCTTTAATGAGAACATTAAACTCGGTTTCATCTGCTCTGACTGGGGCCACGAGGTCCAGGAGTAGAACAAACATCTTTGGTCCAATTAGTGGGGGAAAAAAAGCCCTTTTCCCTGACAGGCTGTTCTTGGAATTCCCTTCATTGTCCCACGTCAAGCAGGGACACTTTGTTGTGCATGGAGCAGTTTCCAGCTCTCAGGGACATCTGGGATAATCCTGTGAGGTTGGGATAATCCTTTGTGCCACGGATACCTCAGAGCAAGCACGGAAATTCGGGATTCACACTTTTCAGGGATAAAATGTTGCTGTTTCCGTGTGAGTTCAGGTGTCCAGAGGCAAGATCTGCTCCATCTCCCACAGCTTCCAGCTATTTCTCCATAATTTCTGCCTTTGTGGCTCTTTCAGCAGGGATTTTAGGACTCTCAGCAAGTTTGGAAGGTCAGGGAGACCAAGCAGCTCCAAAGGCACTGTGTGGATGGGGGGTTCACCTGATGAACACACCTGGATAATAAAAAAGGGGATTTCTGCTCTGGATTTTAGTTTAGTGCTCAGCTCTGGAGCTGAGATCAGATCAGATCAGGATCCCCCTCCCTGCAGCTGGCCACACTGGGATGTGCTCCCTTCCCACCTTCCTGGAGCTTTCCCTGCTTTGGTGACCATTCTCACCATCTCATGGAATTGCTGAGGTGGAAAAAGGCCTTTGGGATCACCAAGGACAAGAGCTCACCTCTAAACCAAATCCTCAAGAGCCACATCCACACGTTTTTTGAGCAATTCCAGGGATGGGGACTCCAGGACTTCCCTGGGCAGGTTCTCCATGGGAATCACCCTCTGGAGTGGTGTTTTTTTGGGAATGGTGTCTCCAGCACTTCCCTGGGCAGGTTCTCCACAGGAATCACTCTCTGGAGTGGTGGTTTTTGGGAATGGTGATACCAGCACTTCCCTGGGCAGTTTCCCCGCAGGAATCACCTTTGGAGGGGTGGTTTTTTTGGGAATGGTGTCTCCAGTGGTTCCCTGGGCAGGTTGTCTATAGGAATCATCCTTTGGAGTGATGGCTTTTTGGGAATGGTGTCTCCAGCATTTCCTGGGCAGGTTCTCCACAGGAATCACCTTTAGGGCAGTGGTTTTTTGGGAATGGTGTCTCCAGCAGTTCCCTGGGCACATTCTCCACAGAAATCACCTTTGAAGCTGCGTTTTTTTGGGAATGGTGTCTTTACCACTTCCCTGGGCAGGTTCTCCATGGGAATCACCCTCTGGAGTGGTGTTTTTTGGGAATGGTATCTCCAGCACTTCCCTGGGCAGGTTCTCCACAGGAATCACTCTCTGGAGTGGTGGTTTTTTTGGGAATTATGGCTCCAGCCCTCCCCTGTGTACATTCTCCACAGGAGTCACCTTTGGGGCAGTGGTTTTTTGGGAATGGTGATTCCAGAACTTCCCCGGGCAGGTTCTCCACAACAATCACCTTTGGAGTGATGTCTTTTTCGGGAATGGTGTCTCCAGCAGTTCCCTGGGCACATTCTCTACAGAAATCACCTTTGAAGCTGCATTTTTTTGAAATGGTGTCTTTACCACTTGCCTGGGCAGGTTGTCATAGGAATCACCCTCTGGAGTGGTGTTTTTTGGGTGTGGTGTCTACCACTTCGCTGGGCAGGTTCTCCATGGGAATCACTCTCTGGAGTGATGTTTTTTTGGGAATGGTGTCTCCAGCAGTTCCCTGGGCAGGTTCTCCACAGGAATCACCCTCTGGAGTGGTGGTTTTTTGGGAATGGTGTCTCCAGCAGTTCCCTGGGCAGGTTCTCCATGGGAATCACCTCTGAAGCTGTGTTTTATTTGGAATGGTGTCTTTACCACTTGCCTGGGCAGGTTGTCATAGGAATCACCTCTGGAGTGATGGTTTTTGGGAACAGTGACTCCAGCACTTCCCTGGGTAAATTCTCCATAGGATTCACCTTCGGAGTGGCATTTTTTGGGAATGGTGTCTCCAGCATTTCCTGGGAAGGTTCCCCATGGGAATCACCCTTTGGAGCTGTGGTTTTCTCCCAGTGCCTCCCAGGTCTCCCTGCACCTTCAGCCCCTCCTGCTGAGCCTGTGCCAGGAGCAGCACATCTGGGGATAAACCTGCCAATTAACAGCTCCTAATTGAAGATCACATTCCAAACATTCCTCCTCGGGCTGGCTGGAAGGGATGGCTCTGATCAGGAGCTCGGGGCAACCCAAATGTCTCCATTTGCTGCCAAGCGGGGGAACTTCCTGGTATTTAGGAAAATCCTCATTTTCCCAGGGTGGGGAAGGGATGGCAAAGCAGAGGATAATTCCTAACCTGGTTATATTCCCCCTGAAATCCCGTTCCTCCAGCTTTCTCCAAGTGCTGTTTGCAGGTGGAGGACGAGGCTGGGTCTGTGCTGGTTTTTCCAGTACCTCACTGGGAACAGGGAATCCCAATATTCCGGGAGAGCAAATTCCAGGCTGTGCTGAGCTGGGGCTTCCTGACAGCTCCAGCTGTGCTTCCAGAGGAGCTGGGAATGCTGGAATGCCCTGGCAGGGATATCTGATTGTCCAGCCATGACCCTGTGTGGGGTCAGCACCGAATTCTCTTTCCTGGCTGGGATTTTGAGCCCATCTCATATTTTCATTCCATTTTCCTGTTGCCAGACTGGGCTCTCTGCTTCCAAAGTGAAGCCTCTCCTTGAGATTCCAGAAAAAGGCAGTTTCCAGATTAGAAATCCCTGCAAAGGGGCAGGGGGGATGTGTGGAATTGTTGTGGGAGCAGCTCCTGGAGCTGTTGTGGGATCCCAGAGATGGGAGCTGAGGCAGAAGCTCCCAATCCCCTCAGATCTGGCTGATTCTGGGGAAAGGAGCACAAAGGAACAGTTTGGGAGGGGTCAAGCACTTGGACCAAAACCTCTTGGTGGGGAGGAGGCTCACCCAGGGATTGTCTCCTGAAGGGCACCAGGAGCTTCTCCAAGCCCCCAGCTCCATCCCTTCTCACCCAGGGATTGTCTCCTGAAGGGCACCAGGAGCCTTTCCAAGCCCCCAGCTCCATCCCTCCTCACCCAGGGATTGTCTCTGAAGGGTTGGTGGCACCAGGAGCCTTTCCAATCCCCCAGCTCATCCCTCCTCACCCAGAAATTGTCTCTGAAGGGTTGGTGGCACCAGGAGCTTTTCCAAGCCCAGAGCTCCATCCCTTCTCACCCAGGGATTGTCTCCTGAAGGGCACCAGGAGCCTTTCCAAGCCCAGAGCTCCATCCCTCCTCACCCAGGGATTGTCTCCTGGAGGGTTGGTGGCACCAGGAGCCTTTCCAAGCCCCCAGCTCATCCCTCCTCACCCAGGGATTGTCTCTGAAGGGTTGGTGGCACCAGGAGCTTCTCCAAGCCCAGAGCTCCATCCCTTCTCACCCAGGGATTGTCTCCTGGAGGGTTGGTGGCACCAGGAGCTTTTCCAAGCCCCCCAGCTCCATCCCTCCTCACTCAGGGATTGTCTCCTGGAGGGTTGGTGGCACCAGGAGCTTTTCCAAGCCCCCAGCTCCATCCCTCTGAGGAGTCAGACATGGCCTGGGCTGACCCTCTCCTCCCTGGCACTGCCCAGAGCCTCCTGCTGGCTGCAAATCTGCTGTGGCTGCTGGCAAATTATCCAGACATCAGCACTTGGAGGAGAAATTAATTTCCCTGCAGGAGAAAATTCCAAATCCGAGCCCAGCTCCCCGTGGCTGGTCTGAAATTTGGTGACAAATCTGTGACAACCAGGTCCCCCCTGCCCTGCAGAGAGGGAGCAGCATCACCCTGGATCTGTCCAGCAGGCAGGGAGATCACAACAAGCACTAGAAAAAGATTCCAAGAAGGATTTTAAAGTTATTCCAGAGGGCTGGAAGTCCTCAGGATTCCTGAGCTTTCCACTCTGCACCCCACAGGAGAACAGACAGGGAAAATGGGGTCACAGGTGTGTGGATGAGGAGGGAAATATTTTTAATAAATCTGAGTTCATCTAATTAGGAGCATGTGAGTGAAGAAGAAATGCCTTGCTGCTGGTGAAGAGGAAAAATTGAACTCTGAAGTCTTAGGCCAGGCTTAAAATAACGTGGAGGGTTTAGGACAGAGGGAACAGGAGCAGAGAGGGAAGGAAGGGACCTGAAGACAACGATGAAACAGAATAAAATGTAATGGGAATTCACCAGCAGAAGATCAAGTGAGATAAAGCTGCTCTCTCCTCTCTGGGAGGAGATAACAGCTTCTTTTATTTATTTATTTATTTTTGGAAATAGAAGGGAAATGCCTGAGATTTCATCTCCCCAGCACTTGACATGGCACAGTATAAACTCTCCCTGTGCCTCTGGAGGAGCTGATCTCAGGCAGGTGAGGAAAGCCCTGGGAGGTGTTTTGGGCAGATAGCCAAGTTTGAGCCTGAGGCAGGTTCAGGGCAGCAAAAAGAACCCCAAAACGAAGGGAAGGAGCCATGGGCAGCACTGAGGTGCCGTTCCCTGCTCCCAGGTTGTGGGAGTCCAGAGTCCTCTGGCTTCCCTGGAGGTTTAAGACCCCCCTGGTGGGGTCCCCAAAGACCCTCGAATAAGACTCAGGTGTCTCAGGGGCTGGATTCAGCTCCTTGGAACAATTTACCAACATTGAGAGAAGAAATGCAAGCTGCAAAAATAAAGAGAGTGTAAATTAGGCTGTTAGAATGTAGAATTAGCAGATTTATGGAGTTTTTGTGATAAGGGACACGTGGCCAAGATGGAGGAATTGGGAGTGGATACCTCTTCCTCCTTCTTCTCCGTGCCATCCATGCTGGGTGACATGCTGGCACTGTCAGATTGGATGTGAACAAATCTGGACCATGTTATAAGACTGAATTGTATTGGGGGTCATTTGTAAATACCTAGTAGGTAATTGAGACTATAAAAGATAAGTCCTGCCTCTGCCAGGCAAATTATGCCTTGGATGTCCAGAGAGCAGACTGCTGCTCACTGGACAAAGCATTCCTGAGATAAGAAACAATAAACAGCCATGAAAACCTCTAAGAACAGCCTCCTGCAGCCTCTCATTGGGCATGGGAAAGAGCTGGGCTCCAAACCACCTGCATGTCCTGCAGAGGTGATCTCAGGGCGAAGGAGACAGACTGTGACACCAGGTGTGGCAGAGCCCCAGCTGAGAGGATGGGAAAGGCACTTCCCAAGGGTTTTCCTGCCTTTTGCAGCTCAGGGAAGGAGCAGCAGCATCCCTGTGGAAGCAGAGCTCCTGCAGATTCCTCCTGCATCCCTAAAAGTGGGGACAGACAGGAACACACCAGCTCCAGCCCCATCCCTTTCCCTCCAGGAGTCCTTGCAGCCCAGCCAGGAAAAGCCATGAAAATCACCCAAAAGTGGCTCTGGAAGCTGCTGGAGGGGGACAGCAGCTGCTCCCCCTCCCTGCAGCCAGGCAGGGATTGTCCCCCAGTGCCACCCCCAGTGTGCTCAGCCTCCCCTGAGCAGGAACATTTCTGCACTTCACCGAGGCTGCACCAGGGCTGGGAAGGAAATGAATTCTGCCTCTCTCCACTCTGAGATGGAGAATGATTTGCCAGGGATTTGTAAAGGGTTTTATGTGAAATCTGCCTGAATGGGCTTTCTGTGGAGAGAAAGAGAAAGGCTGCAAGAGCAGAAAATATGGTTCTGTCCTAATAGGATAATTTATTAGTAGGGACAGTCAAATTAAAACCAGAGAAAAGACAAAATAATATCCCCTGGCAGCTCAGAAATGCTACTGCCACTGTGGGGCCACGAAGCTGTTGGGGCAGGGATTTCTCCCACCCCAACATCCCTTTGATTCCTGCAGAGCCATTCCAGGCAGTGCTGAAGCAAGCTGGGCCTGGGATCCTCCTGAAGGAGACCTGGCACTCCTGAATGCTCTGCAAACATTCTGCAAGCCCAGAAATGCTCTGCCCCTGCTCCTGCTCTCCCTGGTAAGGTCTGGGATGGTGCCAGGGTGCTGATGGCACCGTGGGCCAGGTTAGCTGCTCCTTGTCACACTCTGTGCCCTGCAGGGGAGTTGATTTTCTCACTGTCTGAGAGAGTTTTGGATCCAGCTGGGTTCAAGGGCAGAAAAAACCAGGCTGGCACCTCCTCCACTGTGAATGTCCCTGGTTTGGTGGCAACTGAGCACCTCGTGTGCCTCTCTGCTTTCCTCTTTCCCAGCCCTGGGAGCTGTGAGGGATTGCAGGCACAGCCTGGGTCCCAGAGCCAGCACTGCCCCAAAGGCTGCCCTGCCACCCCCAGGGCCACTGAGGGTGGAGAAGGGCTCCAGGATCACCAAATCCACCTTGTCACCATCCCTGAGTGGTGACACGTCCTGGCCTTTCTTGGGCACCTCCAGGGATGGGGACTCCAAACCTCCCTGGGCAGCCAAAGTGCTGGGGCCCATTCCCAGGGGGATGAACTCCAGAAATGAGCCTGGAGCAGGGCTCAGAGGGGACACAGGGAAAGCTGCTGGAGCAGGGGTGGCACAGGGAGATGTCACTCTGGGGAGAGGCCAGGCTGCTGTGTCCCCAGCACTGGCAGGAGCCTGCAGGGCTTGGGATGATCCCTGTCCCCAAACTGGGATCCCTGTCCCCAAACTGGGATCCCTGTGCACAAACTGGGATCCTTGTGCACAAACTGGGATCCCTGTCCTCAAGCTGGGATACCTGTGCACAAACTGGGATCCCTGTGCACAAACTGTGATCCCTGTGCACAAACTGGGATCCCTGTGCACAAACTGGGATCCCTGTGCACAAACTGGGATCCCTGTCCTCAAGCTGGGATACCTGTGCACAAACTGGGATCCCTGTCCCCAAACCGGGATCCCTGTGCACAAACTGGGATTCCTGTGCACAAACTGGGATCCCTGTCCTCAGACTGGGATCCCTGTGCACAAACTGGGATTCCTGTGCACAAACTGGGATCCCTGTGCACAAATGTGATTCCTGTGCACAAACTGGGATCCCTGTCCACAAACTGGGATCCCTGTGCACAAACTGGGATCCCTGTCCTCAAACTGGGATCCCTGTGCACAAACTGGGATCCTTGTGCACAAACTGGGATCCTGTCCTCAGACTGTGATCCCTGCCCTTAGACTGTGATCCCTGTCCTCAGACTGTGATCCTGGTCCTCAGACTGGGATCCCTGTGCACAGACTGGGATCCCTGTGCACAAACTGGGATCCCTGTGCACAAACTGGGAATCTCTGCTGGCTGTGTGTGTTTTCTGCTGGCTGTGCTGAGCACAGCTCAAAGGACACTGCATGAGCCTAACTGAGGAAAGTGTCCTGCTGTCCTTGTGTCCTGCTGTCCTTGTGTCCCACTGTCCTCATGTCCTGCTGTCCTTGTCCCTTCCAGCCCCCTGGGCCGGCTCTTACCAGCTGATGAGGTGCTTGGCAGGGCTCTGGTGGAAAGACAAGCCCTGCTTTGCCATGTTCCACCAAACCCTGCCTGCCTGGCTGGGCTCGGCACGCCAAGGGAACAAGAGCAGGGCTGCAGGGACACGAGGTTTGTCCTTTGTGGGGCTGTGAGCTGTGAGCTGGAGCAGCCTCCTCCTGGGCAACCTGCAGCTTCAGTGCCGCGGCACTGCTGCCATGCCTTAATGAGCCAGCCACAAAGGTAATTAATTGCTAATGGCCAGGGAAGCTGAGCAAAAGCTCTGCAGGTCGCTGGCCCACTGGAATTCCTCCACTTGCCCGGAGGAATTTCACAGGAGGCTCGGGCCCCTCTGGATCTGGGAACGTGCCTGGGATTGTTGCCCAGCTCTGGGGAAGGAGCAGAGCAGGATCCCAAAGTTTGGGAAAGCCATGGCCCCGCTTCCCATCCTGCATCCTCCCTGGCCAAACTCCCCAGCTGAGCTTGGGCAGAGTCTGTGACTCCCCTCCTGCTCCCAGCAGGGTTTCCAGGGATGCTGCAGCTCTCCTGGAGTGGCTGGACCAGGGCTGGATGATGCTCCTGGCACTGAGGGAGCTTGGGGATGAGGGCAGAGCTCTGGGGGCTGCAGCTCCTCCAGAGGGGCAGTCAGAGCTCTGGGACAGGGACAGCACTCAGGGCCAGGCTGGGTTTTGAGAGATTTCTTCCCCCAGAGCCTGCAGGGGTTGCAGGGAAGGGCTCCAGGCTGGATGTGTGGGCAGGACAAGGCACAGGGAGGGTTTTGTTTGTGCCAGACCCTGCAACTTCTTTCTGGGCACTCACCTGGAGCCTCCCCTCGATGTGCAGCTCCAAGGCAGGCTCTGAGCTCAGAATTCCCTCGGGCATTGTCCCTGTGCCATGGGGCCCTGGAGCAGCTGGAGGGGTGGGTGACCCCTCCAGGATTCTCTGGAGCAGATGGCAGAGCTGATGGACACACGAGTTTTCCTGCAGCTCTGTGACCACACCTCCCACTGTCCAGCAAAACCCCACAGCTTTGCATCCCTCTCTGTGCTTGGAAGACTTGGGACAAGCAGCTTTTTCCACAGGGGTTTTTTCCTGGTCACTTGAGTCCAGGGCAGCTCTGCTTTTCCTGAGGACAAGCTGCTCTTAAAAAACCCCTCCCCTGAGTGTGGGGATGCTTTCCTTGGCCCCATGTGGTGCAGAGGGAATCCTGTGGGATGTGGAGCTTCCCACAGGGACCATAGGAATGATCCTGTGGCTGCAGGGATGGAGCTTTGCACTCAGGAGATGCCATTTCCTTCATCCCACAGCAAAACCAGAAATGACCAATCCTCCCCCCTCCATTCCTGATGCGGGAAAAGCCTCTCTGATATTAATAAGAATCTAATTTTCCATTTATTGTTCCATGAATTAATTACATTGCGAGTAGAGTTACCTTTTACACAGCCATTAAACTTCAGGAAGGCCTCTTTATACCACTCCATGGATAATTTAATTAGCATACTAATGTCTTATTAGCTATAAACCCAAAGCTGGTTTAGAATCACTTAAATCCAAACTCCAAAGCTTTCAGCCACCCCCCAACCCCTCAGCCTGGATGTGGGCAGAGCATGGAAGAGTTCTCCAGGTGTTTTTAGTGGTGGGATGCAGCAGCAGCATTCACAGGGTGAGATCCCAGAGAAGAGCCCCCAGCTCCACTCCTAATTCTCCTTTCATTCCCTTTTAGCTCTCCTTGGAATTTGCATGGAAGAGCCATGATAATCCATTAGGGATGGACAATCAAAGGCACCCAGGGACACTGGGAGCTGGGCAGGAGCATCTGGGTGCTTCGAGGGGTCCCTGGGGGTGCAGGTTGGTGTCACCTCCTCCCTGGGACACCCCAGAGCTGGATTCCCAAAGGATCCACCCCAGGCAAGCAGGGGCAGAGGGCATTTGTCCCTTGGGGAGTGGTGTCCCCTCTGTCCTCACTGCCAGGAACTCAAACCACTGTGATTTCTGTGTTGTTCCTGCTCTGAGATTCATGCATGGAGCTGGATTCTGTCACCCAAATTTTCCAAAATCCCAGACATGTCTCTCCCACCAGGATGAACCTTTTAAATACCTCAGCATCTGTGTGAAACCCTTCCCAAAACAAGCCCTTGTGTGATGCAGTTCCTGAGTGGAACTTTTTTTTTTTCCCTTTTGCCCACATCTTCTGAGCTAATAAATAGCTTAATTTGGAGGTTGGGAAATTGACTCAGAGGCAAAGTTTAACTAAATTGAAGAGCAAGACTTCTGCTCGAGTGTAATAATCTGAAAATAATTGATTAATTTGCATGATCCTTCGTAATTGCTTCAATTTACACCCAAGAGGCCACTGTCATCAATAGATGAATAAGACATAATTTTTTAAGTCCCAATAATGGAATGGAATTTTGGAGATCTGCTCATTCCATGGCTCCCAGTGGGAGGAACTGGGCTGGAATTGGATCCACTCGTTAAGGATTTAATTACATTCATTATCCCTGGCAAAGAGGAGGCTCCAGCCAACCTCGGGGGGACGAGGACGGCAGCAATAATCCAAAATAAAGATTTTAAACCCCCAAAATTTGGCGTGGATGCTCTTTGAGGTTGGCAGGGCAAAGCACCTCCTGCACCCCCAGCTCGGCTGTAATTGCAATTAATGAGATTCCAGCAGGGAGCTCAGCTCCAAAGGGGCCCGACCTGGTGTGGGTGGGAGCAGAGGGAGGCAGGCATCAGGGCAGGTAGGGAGCAGAGCTCAGGAAGGTGTTTGGGCCACACAATGGCCCTTGAAAAACTGCAAATCCAACCTTCACAAGGTCAAGGAACAGAAAATACAGCATGAAAGGGGGGAAACAGGAAGCCAGCAAGGAATAGCAAGGAATGGAAACAAACAATGGATAATTCAAGTCTGGCAGGAAGAGGAAAGGCTGCAAAGGAACCAGGCAGCTCTGCTGGCTCCCTGGGAGTTAAAAGGGAACAATTAAGGAAGATGAGGACACAGCTGAGAAGTGAAATGATTTCATTTCATAAGTTCTCACCTCAGGGGATGTCGGGAAAAGTCTGCTCCCGACCTGCTCCTTGCTGGCAATAAAGGTGAGCTGCTAGAAAGGATTAAGGGATCAAATGAAGAGGTGCTGGTGCAAATAGGGAATTTAAAGAATATTGAGTGCCTGGGCCTGCATGGGACACTCAGGGGCTGAGGAAAACTCATAATGCCGAGGCTGAGCTGCTGGATGAGCTGCAGTGTTCATCCTGCTGGGAAAGCTGTGGGATCAGAGGTGGCAGGGCAGCAGCAGTGCTGTGTCTGTGCCAAGGGAGTGCAGGAAATGCTGCAGGAGAGCCTTGGCCAGTGCTGCAGGAGGGGATCCATCTCACCTGGCATTGCTCCTTACCAATCTTTTATCCCATTTTGTACAATCCCAGGATGGGCTGGGTGGAAAGGACTGTACATCCCATCCAGTTCCACCCCTGCCATGGCCAGGGACACCTTCCACTGTCCAGCTGCTCCAGCTGGCCTTGGACACTTGCAGCTTCTCTGGGCACCCTGAGGCCTCTCCATCCTTCCCAATATCCCACCTAAAATTCTCCTCTTTCACCCTAAATCCCTCCCTCTTTGTCCAGCCACTCCAGGCCCCTGTGAAAACCCTTGGCAGGACCTCAGGCTGGTGGCAGCAGCCCAGGAGCTGCCTCGGTTTTGCACCTCCTGCCTGGGGCTGCTGTGGAAATCTCCCCAGAGGAGACAGCAGAGCAGCTAAAGTGGAAAGATAGAAAAGGTATCGAGGCAGAAAAAAGATTCAGATTGGAGGCAGCGCGTGCTCAACCCTTTGTGCTCCTCTCTCACAGTGCAGAACATGGAATGATTCCATTCCCCTCCAGCCTGCTCCCTAAAAACCAGCTTGTTCTGCCTCCAATTACAATTGTTCCCACCCTGACCCTAGGAAAAGCAGGATGGGGTCGGGACAGGGAGTTCCCTGCTAGCCCACAGCCATAGGATCTGCCCCCAAAGCCATCTCTGGGGGGACATCCCAGATTCCAGGGGATTTCTGTCCCCTGGACACGTCTTTTCCAGCTTGGGGCTCTTCCCCACAGCACTGGCACCACTGAGTCTGGGCTTCAGGCTTTGAGGAGTTCTCTGAGCCTTGTTTTGGAGGTTCTGCCCAGCTTTTGTTGCCAGCAGAGTTTCCTGCCTTCAAGGGACCCCTGAGCTCTGCTTTGGGTAATGATTTCCAGGAGAAACCTCGGTATAAAATCCCAGCCCTAAAACACAGGACATTTCCCAAACCCTGGGCATCCCTTGCTGTCCTTTGCCCTCTGTTCCACGTGGAGTTTTCCCAGGCTGAGGCTCTGCTGTGATCTCCAGCAGGATGTGGAATCACAAACTCAGGGTTTGGGACACCCTGCCAGTGATTTGTGGGCTGAAAATGCCACCGAGGCACGAGGAGGGCTGGAGCACTTGGGTGACTTTTAAAAATCCCTGTTCAGCTCTGCTGGTATTTAGAGGAGAGATAAATTTGGCTCCTGTTGTGCTGGCCGAGGCAGGGAAGGGAGATGGCTTGGGAGTCATAAAGTCTCTGTCCTGCAAAGACCTTGGATCTGCTGCTGATCCCACACCTGAGGAGCTGCCTCATGTTCCTGCCTCCGTTTCCCTTGGGATTTCTGGCCACAAAGGCCAGAAAAATATCAAAAAGATTAAAAATCAAATGGGAAATGAAGTTTATTTCTGACTCTGCACAGGGGCAGTGGGAGCAAAAGCCCAAATTTGGGAAAAATCATCCAGGATTCTCTGTTGTGCCCCACTCAACCCTTCAGGTTATTTTTAGGGGTTATTTTTTTGACAGCTGGGGTGTTTTGTCCTGGGCTTGTATTTCAAAATTGTGGAATCCCAGAATGGTTTGGGATGTGAGAAGTTGTTTTGTTCCACCCCCTTCCGTGGCAGGGACACCTCCCACTATCACAGGCTGCTCTAACCTGGCCTTGGGCACTACCCCCAGCTTCTCTGGGCACCCTGAATTCCCCCCCAGCCAAGAATTCCATCCCAGGATCTGTCAGACATTGCAATACTCCTGGGGAATTTTTCCCATTCCTGGATTTTTGCTTGCTAAATAATATTTATAATATAGTATTTCCACCCCAGTGCTTAACTGGGGTTAAATAATAATAAATCCCATAAATACTGGATGGAAAGCATTTCCAGAATCCCTGGGATGCTGGGAAAATCCTGAGAAAAGATGTTCCAGCAGCCAGGAACATCTGCAAGCTGACAGCCTGTGAGTTTATCTGGGCAGAGCTGCATCCATGTAGTGCTTCCAATTTAATTTCCATGTTTTCCCGAGAAGAAGAAAAACATCCTGGGTTTCCTGGGTGACTGGGGGAGGTTTGGCTGTGCCAGGCAGCTCTGATCTCGCCCTGCAAGGTTTCCTTGCTGGCAGACAGGGAGCAGCAGGCTGGCTAGACAGGGAAAAGTGGGAAAAGGATGCTTTGTAGGGATGTGGGGTTTCACCTTTGATGGAAATCAGACAATTGAGGTTTGAGGTCTCAAAAGGAGACCCATCCCCAAATCCCTCTCCTCTCCCAGCCCCAAATCTCTGCCCTTCCCTCCTGGAGAAGCCCCAGCTGTGTGCTGGTGGAATTTTCAGGGGTGCTGCTGGAGAAGGGCAGGATGGAGCTGGATCCAAGGACAAGGAGCAGGTGGAGTGAGCAGTGAGGAAATTCCAGCACATCCCTGACGGAGCTGCAAACCTTCCTGTCAATCCTGACATCCAGCCCGTGGCTGCCTCGAGAAATTCCAGGTGGGATTGCCAAAATTTTCAGCCTCCCAGGAGCCTCCCAGCTTCCAGCTGTCCCCTCCACAGCAGGGAGCTGCTTCCCTTCAGAGTGAAGAGTGGAAGGCAGGAGAGAGAGGGGGGAAAAAAATCATGAATATTAATTTGAATTCGAGTGAATTTCAATTAGGCAGCGTTCGGGCTCCACAAATATTTGAGCAGAGCTATTGCAAACAGGGGGGGAAAGCAGATCTGTAACTTTAACACACAAATATTCACAAAAGATAAATTTTGTACTCACTGTTCAACCAGCTTCACTCCAATCCCACTCCTGATTCCAGGCCCTGCTCGGGGGGAGGAGGCAGAAAATGGAACAAATATTCCCATTTATTGGATGCTGGGGGTGTGGGTGTTAAATGATGAGCTGGGAATGCTGAGGCAGGTGGGATGCTCTGGTTTCCTGCCAGCCTCAACAGGGCAAGGTCATGGGGTGGGAATGGGATGGATCCCACAGGGATGGAGCAGGAAACAATTCCCAGGAGTGTTGGGTCCTGCAGAGCCAGGAATGCCCAGCATGGAGAATCCCAGGTTGTTGATTTCAGCTCCTGGAGCACTGGGATCATCCCAGAATCATGGAATGGTTTGGGTTGGAAGGGAATTTAAACCTCATCCCATCCCACCCCCTGCCATGGCAGGGACACCTCCCACTGTCCCAGTGCTCCAGCCCCAGTGTCCAGCCTGGCCCTGGGCACTGCCAGGGATCCAGGGGCAGCCACAGCTGCTCTGTGCCAGTGTCCCTGTGAGGGGACAGCAGCTCTGGGCAGTCCCTGCCAGGACCCTGGCTCTGCCCTGGCTGTGGGTGCCAGCTCTGTGCCCAGCTCTGTCCCCTCTGCTGCCACTGCCACGGGCTGAGCGATGCCAGGACAGCTCTCCCCGTGCTGGGGAGCACACTGGGCACAGCCCCAGGGCCAGGAGGAGGGGTGACAGAGGTGCCACCCCTGCCAGGGACACTTCTGAGTGCCAAAGCTCCTTTGCTCTGGAGCTGAACCCCAGGGCTCCTGTGCAAGCATGACCCACATCAGCTCTGCTGTGGGACCCAGCTGGGTGAGGGTCAGCCACCAGCAGAAAATCCTTTCAGAGCCAGGCAGAAACTGCTGGGCCCTGCCAAGAGAAGAGGCAGAAATGCAGATGGCACGAGAGGAAGGCGATTCTGGGGCTGGATGGAGGAGATGGAGCTGCTGAGGGAGCCCCAGGGCAGCAGCACGGCACCCACGGGTGGTGGGGAGCTCCAGGCACAGCAGGGGCGTGGAATCAGGGAATCTCAGAATATCCAGGTTGGATTCTGCCCCAAGGATCACCCATCCCCACCCTCCCAGCCAGGAATTCCTTCTCAATATCCCACCCAGCCCTGCCATTCCCTGTGTCCTGTCCCTCCATCCCCTGTAAATCATCTCCATGTTTCCTGCAGCTCCTTCAAGGCCACACTGAGGTCACCCCAAAGCTGCTCCTGCCCAGGTGAACAATCCCAGCTCTCCCAGCCTTTCCCTATGGAATACAGGCAGGTGCAGGTGATTTTTCTCCACAATTCCACACTTCTTGGCTGCACGTTCCCATGGCAAATATCCAGCCAGAGGAAGGTCGGTTGGAGGAGCAGGGTATGGACAAGACTCAGGGATGGGAAATGAAACATTCCCTCATCCCTTTCACAGCTGGGCTGGGAGACCTCCCACTGCCCTGGGAGTCGGAATTTGGCAGGATTTCAGAAAAAAAAAACGGGTTTTGTGCTGTTCCTTGGAGGTGAAGAAGTGGGGACAGGGAAAAGCCACCCAAGCCCTGATTTGTGCTGCACCATGGGCTGGTCCAGCCCAGCAGGAGGTGAGAAAACCAAAAATCCTACAAATCTGCTCTCCAGGGCTCCCAGATGTTCCCCCTGCCCAGGCAGCTCGGTTGTGGCAGCTCCATTTACCTGCCAGGTGGAAAATCCAGGATCTGATCCTGGCACTGCCTACAGAGAGGGAAATAGATTTTCCCTGACTTTGGAGGTCTCTGCTGTGCCCCCTTCAACCCTCCAGGTTATTTTTTAGGGGAAAAAACGGCTTCACAGCCTGTTTCATCCTGGGTTTGATATTCCAAATGCATCAGGTGTTTCACACCCAGCACTCCATCCCTGGAAAAACAGACCAGAGGAGCAGCTTGAGCTGTAAACAACTGGAATGGAAAAATTCCCCCCTCTGTGTCCTTCAGCTCCCTCTTTTCCCTGGGAATAAGAGCTTTTTCTGTCCCCTGGTCAAGCCTTTGGGACCTGGAGGGATATTCAGAGCAGAGGCAGCTGCTCCTGCAGATTCCCATTGTGAGGCCGCAGAGCTGATGGATTGTTCCCTTCCTTGAGAACCTGAGGTTGTTTCTGCCTTTTCACAGCACGGCTGAAACGTGGAAGCGGCAGAAAGGAACAATAACGGCAGCAAATAAAGAGGGGAGAATGGTGAGAAATTAAATCTATACAACAAATGATTAATAGGGCATTTCCTGAGGCAAACAATGGGCTCTAGGGGGGCGGTCTGGGGGCTGCTGAGTCCTTAAATAAAATAAAATAAAGAATGGGGGTGGGGGATCCCCTTCACGGCACATTGAAAGGGAGACTCCGTGAAGAGACGCCCATTAAAACCCGGCCTAACAGAGCCGGGATTAACAGGGGGTGTGAAAAACCGCGAGTTGTGGCCAAAGGGTTCCTTCTCTGCACAACCCCTGCCTGTGGCATCTTTTGGGGAAAACATATTTGGGTTTTTTTCAGCATCAGGCACAGCAGAACAAGCCCAGTTCTCCTTAGCCTTGCATGAGATGCAAAATCTAAGGAGAAGCAACAGGTTTCCTATAAATATATCTTAAAATATCAATAAATATCAATAAATATCAATAAATATCAATTCGATATATATATTAATATATAAAATATACAAAAATATATATAAATATATATAAAAATATTACAAAGGTTGTCCTGATCCTGCTATTTTACACCTATGAATGAATCCCTGCATCCTCCTCCCTCTTCTCCTCTGCTTTCTCAACAGCTCCTGGATGGATTCTGTCATTCCTGTCACCCTCTGATGCTGCCTGAGGAATTCATTTCCATCCCCCCCCAGCAGACTCCCCCCAAAAAATCCACGCAATAAGCCAAAGAAATTAAATTTGAAGTTGCCTGTGGAAGGATAATGAATGTGAAAGATGTGATTTTTTTGGTAAAACTCTCTTCTTTCAAATTTGAAGACAGGGCAGCACTATCTCTAAGGGGAAGTACACAAAAATCAAAATGACCTCTCCAAAACATAAAAAGGACTTAATGGGATTGCTCTGAATCCCACGCAGCACGAGTGGGCCTTGCAGTGGGGCATTTATAATCTGCAATTCCATTAAGCAATTTTAATATAGTCTTTGAGGGTGGAAAGTGGTCGTTAATAAAAGTTTAAATTAAAGCCTGCTTGCTGTCGGATTAGATCATTAAAATTGCAGGGTCCTGGCAGCTCAGCAGCACAGACACAGCTAAACCCACATGGGCAGGGGCAGGGAAGAATTCCAAAGCAAACAGGGAGAAAAGGAATAAAACAATTTGATGCATTGTGAGTTATGATTCGATAGCATGTTTAATGAGGAGAAAAATGTAATCATATTTCATCAGCGCTCGGGGTAATTAGTGAGCGTGAGCAGCGAGGACGGGACACGCTGGGGAATTTCCTCATGGACAGAGCAGCTCCTGAAGTGCTGAGGGACAGCCCCAGGGGGCAGGGAAAGGGGGGAATTTCCTCTTGAAATCCACGGGCTGAAAATTCCCAATCCCTCCTGTGTTGGCTTGCAATACAGGATGTGACCAGCAATGTGAATTCTGTCCCATCTGCTGCAGCCGGGTGGGGCAGTGCCCCTGATCTCCTGGCACACATTATCTGCTCATGGGCCAGCTTTAAACCAGCTGGGCAATCATCTTTATCTTCCCACAGCCCATCCTCCCTCCAGGAGATATCTCCTGTTCATGGCCACTGAGTCCCAGGGCATGGCTGATAAAATTCCATCATCCCACTGGGAGATGCTCCAGCCAGGGCAGCAGCCAAGCCTTTCCTACCCAGATAAAAACTGAGATTTGGGACACCAAGGAACCTTCTTTGCACTGGATTCCAGAGGAAAGCCAGACCTTTGCACATCATCCCTGGAGCTTCAGAGGAAACTGCACCTTCTCCAGGAGCACTGCTGCAGCTGAACCACATCTGCCCCTGCAGGAGGATGCAGCCACCATTGAATGGGACTGCTGCCAGCACCCTGCCTGACTGACGGGTGTCAGCTTGGATTCTGACTCTGGCAGGGTTTGGGATTGTTCTGTGTAATGCTGCATTTCTATTCTAATTTTCCTAGTAAAGAACTGTTATTCCTAATTCCCCTATCTTTGCCTGAGAGCCCCTTAATTTCAAAATTTTAATAATAATTTGGAGAGAGGGGGTTTCCATTCTCCATTTCAAAGAGAAGTTTCTGCCTTTATTGGCAGACACCTGTCCTTCAAACCAGGACACCTCCATGAGTTTTCTTGGCAGAAAAGCAACTTGGACTTCCAGAAATGGTTATTTCCGAAAATTTTTATTTCCTGCTGATCTGGGGAGCAGCAGGGGAAACACATTTCTCCTGGAAATACTTCCTCAAAAGTTTGAGGGATCATCCTGGAGGGAGGTCCTGGAAACCAGGATGGATAGCTAAGCAGGCATCACTTGAGGCTGTGCAGCAAAGATTTCAGAGGACAAAGATATAGGATATTTATATTTATATGTATAGATATTTATAGATATATTTATAGGAAAGCTGTTGCTTCTCCTTAGATTTTGCATCTCATGCAAGGCTAAAGAGAACTGGGCTTGTTCTGCTGTGCCTGAAAAAAAAAATCCAAATATTTTTCTCCCAAAAGATGACACAGGCAGAGGAGGAAGGATTTCAGGAAGGAAGGATTCTAGGACGGAAGGAAAGAAGGAGTGAAGGAAAGAAGGAAGGAAGGAAAGAAGGAAAGAAAGAAGGAAAGAAGGAAGTTCTGCACTTCCATTGCCAGCCTGAAGAAAGGAAAAATAAATAAAGATTAAATGAAATGAGTGCCATGAAGTAATTTTGATGTGCCATGGGACTTAACCCTTTTAACTCTGGCACTGGGGTTTCCAGCTGTGGGGACAGGGAGGGGACAGATCCCGGGATGAGCGAGTTCCAAGTGATCTTCCAAGGATCCAAGGAAAACCCGCTCAGCTCCCCAGCAGCAGCGCATCCGTGCCTTGAACAGCTCCCAGCCCTTCCCAGGAATTGCTAGCGAACACATTTGCCTGGCCATGAATAATTCATGGCCGTAAATGATTGGGCAGATGATTTGTGCGGCGCTCCCCGGCCCCGGGGAGGGTTTTGCTTTTTGCTCGTACAAAGAGCCGTGCTGGAGGTGTCCGACTGGGGCACAGGCGGCTCTGCATGAGCGCTTGTGACATTTTCCCTTCCTCCGAGCTTTTAAGTAAACAAAGTGTGGCTGCCTGAAAGTCTTCCCGGTGTCAGTGCGAATCTGGGAAGGGATGGAGAAGGAATCCCGCTCTTTATCCGTGGAAAAACATCCTTTTGATGTGGAGCCTGGTTGCTGAGCGTTGCCTTCACATAAAATCTTCTTTCTTCTCCTCGAAGCGATGTGAGGTTTCGGTGTTTCCCTCTGATGGATCGCCCCTAACTGTGTCTCCCCGGAAAATAAAAATTAAGAAGAAAGGAAGGGATTTAACAGAGGCAGAGGGGGAATGAGAGGTACCTCGGCACTCCAGGAGGAGATGGAGCCTTTGGAATTCAGCAGGATTGGCAGCAGAGGTGGCCTCTCATTGTGCATCCTCCCAGGTTCTGCAGTTCATTCTTTCATCTCCTCCTCCTGTAGCACATCGGTGTTTGAATAATGCTGGTCTTCAGATTTCAGAAAAAATAATAATAATTTTTTCCTTGAAGAAAAGTGAAGATTTCCTTGGCTGTGCTCCTCAGCTGCCTCTCCCACGTGGGATGAGGTTGGGGATGGCAGCACTTTGGGGGAGGATTGTGCTTTTTCTTCAGGTGGGAAAATCAGAAGAGCCTTTGAGCTGCACCCCCTGGGCCTGAAGATGATTCCTTTTTAGGCAGAGTGACCAGAAAGTGGATTTATAAAATGGTTTGGGTTGAAAAGGAGCTTACAGCTCATCCCATCCCCATGGCAGGGACACTTCCCACTGTCCCAGGCTGCTCCAGCCCCAGTGTCCAGCCTGGCCCTGGGCACTGCCAGGGATCCAGGGGCAGCCACAGCTGCTCGATGGGCACCTGTGCCAGCCCTGCCCACCCTGCCAGGGAGCAATTCCTGCCCAAAGTCCCATCCAGCCCTGCCATTCCTGTGTCCTGTCCCTCCATCCCTTGTCCCCAGTCCCTCTCCAGCTCTCCTGGAGCCCCTTTAGGCCCTGGAAGTGTGAAGAGTTTCTGCTTCACCATTCTCCATCTGCTTCCCTGAGCTTTGATTCCTTGTCCCAATGGCAGACAGGGGAAATCACCAATTCCCATTTTCTGTCCCCAAAACACCAGGACAGGCTTCCATGGCCCATCCAAGCTGGATAACCTCGGGCTGTTCCATTTTTTAACATCATCCTGTTCCTGTTCTTGTCTTTTCCTGCTGTGCCCTTTATGAGATGCAGGATCAGCCACACACCCAGGACTCAAAACACAGATGGCCCATGCATGTCCCTACTGGCCCTGGGGACAATTCCTGTCCCAGGTGGTCCCAAACATCTCCTGGCTTTTTGGAAAGGAGAATTCATGTATTTCCAGGCACATGCTGGAGCAGAACTCCCAGGACACCTTCCCAGCTCTCTGGGAACTCTGGGATGAGCAGTTCCAGCTCATTTAATTGTTTAAACTCCATTTCCACTCTGGATTTTTTCTCCCTTCCCTGCCATAACCTGCCATGTATTTACACTGAATTTCACCTCCTGTTTTATTGTCAGGAACTCATTCTCAGCAGATCCTCTAGAGCTTTTCGCTGTCACTGTTGGATTTCATGATCCTGAATAATTTTGTTGCATAGGCAAACACTGTCACTTCATCATTCCCCACTCCTCTGGATCATTGAAGAATGTTCCACACTGCAGATCCCAGCTCTCCAAGGATCCCCGTGCCTGGTTTGGAGCACAAATCACTCATCCTCCCCTCATGTCATGTTTCTGACCACTCTTAAATCCGTGGAGGAGCTTCCTCTTGCATTCCCTAAAATCTCAGTGTCTCCAAGAGCCTTTTGTGAGGATTTTTATTGGCTTTTTGGGAAAATTCAGTTTAACTACAGCAAATTCTTGCCTGGACAAATGTTGCCACCTCCAAAGAAATGTCATAGATTTATGGGACGTGATTTTCCCTGGAGAAGCTGTGCTGACTCTTCCCAGTATTTTCACATCCTGTTAATTCCAGGGTTCATCACGATCCCTCTGGATTTGCCTGGCATGGAAAGCACATTCCCTGCCTCCAGCTCCTGCTGCCCTTTCTGAAAGAAAACTGATGTTTTCTTCAGAAAACTGATGAAATTTTCTGCCTTCCACCACCAGGAAAAGGGGACATGGTGGGATTGGCAGTGCTGAGGAATCATGAAATAGTTTGGGTTGGAAAAACCTTGAATCTCATCCAGTCCCACCCCTGCCATGGCAGGGACACCTCCCAGGCTGCTCCCAGCCTTGTCCAACCTCCCCTTGGACACTTCCAAGGACCCAGGGGCTTCTCTGGGCACCCTCCCCACCCTCCCAGGCAGGAATTTCATCCCAAAATCCAACCTAGACCTACTCAAGAAGCTTCCATTATTCCAGTGCCTTATTCCAGGCTGTTTTTCCCTGAGTCTGCCATATCAAACACTGTTTTTTTCCTGCCACTGCTCTGCTTTGTTTTATCCTCCCTGAGATCACCCAAGCCCCTCAGCCATGGGAGGAAAGCTTTGCCAGCAGCAGGTTCTTCCTGCCAAAGCCCACAGGGATGGGAGGCAGGATCAGAGGCAGGAGAAGCAGGATCAGAGCCTGCTGGGAGCTTGCAGTGCCTGGTTGGCAATTCTGGGTCGCTGCAAGCAGCTCCTAAATGGGTTTGTTCCCCCCAGAACAGCCCTGCTCCATCCAGGTGGAGCTCTCCACCATGCCAAAGTGGGATTTTTGCCCAGGTTTCTCCTCTGGGATCCCCAGTTTGGGATCTGTTGGCAGCCTGCTGTTATTGCAGGGAAACGAGCTGCCTGCCTTTAGCCTGCCTGGGCTGTGTGAGCTGACTTGGACAGCACTGGTTGGATTTGAACCATTAATAAATCAGCCCTGGTGGGGGGTGATCATTCCCAATGTGTGCCCGAGGATTCTGACTCCTGGCTTGGAGCTCCCAGCTGTCCCAGGAGGCTGAGAGATGCCACATCCCCCCTGTCCTCAGCAGAAGCTGGGGACATTGAGCTGGCAGGACCAGCCCAGCTCCAGCTGAACACCCAGAGCTCTGAGTTATTCCAGCTCCTGAGGCAGCCTTGGCATGTTAAAGAAGTGCCACAGCTCCTCCTCGGAATCAAGCAGATAGAAAAATCAATGCATTTGAAAGAGAAATGAAAAATAAAGTCTGGTAGAGCCAATATTGCTCCTGCCAGGGCTGGGCAGCCGTGAGGAAGGAAAACATCTTCCCTGAGAGGGGGCTGAAGGTCTGGGAAACACAGCTCCAAAGGGGACCTCGGGCTGGCACGTCCTCCCTGCTGCTCCCACGGAGCTTTCTGAGGGACTTAGAGCAGAAAACAGCCGGACCTGGCGTGGGATCACCAATCCTGAGAGGCTCCAGAGCTTTTGGGATGCTGGGGAGGTGGGGATGGGCAGCAGCTCAGGTGTCCTGCTGGATCTGCTCCTCCTTGGAAGCCCAACTCCAGAGTTTTTCCATTGATTTCAGTGCAAACAAGATCAATTGTCTCTTTGGGCTCCTGTGTGGGAACGAGATTATGTTGAATATTAATTTGCCTTGAGATGGGCCCTGACTGTAATTTTCTATCAGCAAAGGAGAATTCATGTATTTCCATAAATTCACATACTTCCATCTATTCATTCCACATATTCATAGACATTATCTCAATTCCCAGCTCTAGTTCAAACAAAAGTTAGTTCCTTTTACAAATAAATTATTTTCCACTGTTGATGATATTTCTAATTTTTGTAGGCAAATTTATCCATTTGAACAAAGGAGACAAAAAGTATCTTTGATGTAGCAAAGCCTTTCTGAGAGCCGTGCGTAAATTAAAGGAGAAAAGATAGTCTGGAAAATTTAAGGAACGGATGGGAATGATTCCAAGTTACCTTGTACTTAATTGAAGTTCTCAGAAATGTTCTTTTCTAGTTTTCTGTATTGGAGCTGTTCCTTGAAGTGTGGCTGAATGCCTCTCCAAGCTGGCATTTAATCTTTGACTGCATATATTTCTTTTTTCCCTTGTAGAAGAGGAAGGGCCCATTCTGGAATTTCTCCTCTGGCTTCTCTTCACCTTGGGCTCTCATTTTTGGGGGATGTTGCTGGCAGAGCTGGATTGTTCAGAGCAGGATTTTCCCCAATTTCTGCTGCGGATTTTTGGGAGAAGTTGGTACAAGTCTGTCTGGCTCCACTGCTCCCCAGTTTTCCCACTTGGAGCGTTTCCCTGGGTGTCTCCAGCACGTCAGGACAATTTGGGGTGGCTGTGGATGTTTTCAGGTGCCCAAATGCTGCCCAGAGCTTTCATCCACCGGGGCAGGAGCAGCTGCAGGGCTGGAATGAGACACAAGGGCTGAGCTGGGAGCATCAGGAATTCCTTCATTCCCTGAAACCCATTTGGGAAGGTTCAGGTTGGGAGGAGCTCACCTGGTGCCACCTCCCTGCTCAGACAGAGCTCAGGGCACAGGAACATCTGGAATGTCCCCAGGCAGGGACACTGCACAGCCTCTCTGCACACTCTGCTCAGGGCTGGGCACTGCCCAGGGCACAAGTTCTGCCTCCTGTGCAGGGGCAATTCCTGGGCTCAGCCCCTGCCCCTCCCTCTGGTGCCACTGCTGGGACCTGGGGCAGAGCCTGGGGCTGCTCTGAGCCTCCTGCACACAGGGACAGACAGACAGACAGGGCCAGCCAGGGCTGGGCCCCTCTCTCAGTGCCTCCTCTCCAGGCTGAGCCCCCAGCTCCCTCAGCCTTTCCTGGGCACCGAGATGCTCCAGCCCTTGCTCAGCTCCAGGAGCTCCTGCCCTGCTGTGCTGAGGATCCAGAGCTGGGCACAGCAGCCAGAGGTGCCCCAGGGCTGGGCACAGGGGCAGGATCTCCCCTGACCTGCTGGGAATGCTCTTCCCACTCTGGAATCACTGAGGTTGGCAAAGCCCCCCAGGATCACAAAGCCCAACCTTTCACACACCCACAAGTCCATGGCTCTATTCCCACCTCTCCTCATTTTTTGGCCAACATTTCTCGGGATTGTGACCCTTCCACTTCCCTGGGCAGCCAATTCCAAAGCTTAATCACTCTTCCAGTGACCAGATATTTCCTGATATCCGACCTGAGGCTGCCCTGGTGTTCCAGCATCCAGGCACAGCCTCTGTGTGCAATTTTTGCCTTCACTGGATACCTAGGAATAAACAGCTCGGAGCTGGGATGTGCCAGACCTGTGTGGAGCCACTCACTCTGCCTGTAGTAAATTAATCAGAGTAGTAGAATCATAAACTTAATGGGAATGTTGTCCTGCGTGGGATATTAAAATCCAGGAGAGCCACAGCTCCCAGAGGAGTCTTTAAAAGCCCCATAATTGAGTCAAAACAGAGACCTGCAGCGAGTGAGAGAGGGTGAGAAAAGCTCCAGACAGTGGGACTTCACTCAAGGAGCCGAGGATGACAAAACTTCCACTCAAAATGGAATAGCAGGAGGCGATCTGGAATTTCTGAAGCCTTGTAGGGAAAGAATAGCGAGCAGAGGAGCTGTGGTGGAAGGTATTGGTGCAGCCAGGGGTGTGCAGGACAAAAAAAAAAAAAAAAAAAAAAAAGGATATTTTGTGAGAGCAGCTCAAAGGAAAACGCTGCAATAGAGCAGGGAGGGGGTGAAAGCAATGTCAGCTCAAACTCCTTGGGATGCTTCATTCAATGGCGTGGCTGGGGAAAAAAACCCCAAATATTTTAAAAATATTTTAAAACCCAAAGCGTTCCTCATAAAGAGTGCAGAAATGAATGTGTGAAAAATTAAATTTGTTTAAAGAAGAGGTGTGAGGTGCGGGGAGGAGAACTAGCAGTGATTTATTGCCACGCTGGCGATTCCCTGGGGAAAGAGACGTGCACTGGAGGAGAATAAAGCACTGGGAAAAGTCAGGGGTGGGGACTAAAATGGAGCTGGAGATAGAAACATGATTTTAGCAATTCCCAGAAGTTAGGATGACCTGAGCCACTGAAAAATAACAGCCAGGGAGAAAAAGCTTCAATCTCCCCCCAGCTAAGAGATAATGGAGCAAGGAGGAATAAATGATGGAATTTAGAAGGAAAAATCACCAGCTTTGAAAATAACAATTAAAAGAGATGATTTCATCCAGATCTGTCTCACACTTCTCCCCAGCAATGCTGTTATTGACAGGCAGCACTGCTGAGCTCAGGAGAACTTCCTGCAGCAGGGCAGGTGTTGGATCCATCAGGTTTTGTGGGATCAGAGCACTGGTGGGGCCTGGGAATGTGGGACGTCAGCTCAGAGCCCTGGTTTGTGCTGGGCTAGGGGAGAGGAGATCTGCCTGATGGAAATTCCCTCAGAGATGCTCAGGAAAGAGGGAAAAATTGAGAACCATCTGTGTGCATCTAAAGAGGACAAACAGGGAAAAAGGGGTTGTTTGGGATGGCACCTGGAGATGGAATTTCCGTGACGGGAAACCTTAAAAATCCTGCATGGCAGCAGGGAAAGGTAAATTTGGGAGAGAATCCAAAGCTTGCCCAGCAGCTGGGCTGGGCTGCATGGGCTCCAGAGCCTGGAGACAGCACAAATTCCCTTAACCAAATCATTAGGAAGCATCGAGCGGGGCTCATTAGGAATCGCAGAGCGGGATCCGCTCCTGCTCTGGCGCAGCGAACGGGCTGTGAGAACCTAATTAGTTATTTCAATCAGCCTCCCCAGGGCCGGGCACGCCTGGATCTGCCTCGCTGCCTCCGGAAGAGATTTGCTCCCTGATTTTGGGGTCGGGTGGGGAGAGGGGGCTGCGACAGCAGCGGGGCCACCGAGCCCGGGGCGAAGAGTCGAGAGGAGAGCGGGGAAAGCGGAGGTGACAGCGGCGGCGTGAAAAGGAGGGCAGGGCAGAGGATCCTGCGGGAAAAAGGGAGAGCTGGCTGCAGATTCCTGTGTTTTTCCACATGAACACCCTGTGTCCAAACCCTTTTCCAGGCTTCCTGTCCCACGCGGGTGACGCCGCTCTGCCGCTGTCACCCCGGGGCTCGGACAGCTCGAGTGCTTTTATTTCCAGGTGTGTGCGTGCAGAAAGCCTGGAAAAGCATGGGAAGGAAAAGCATGGAAAAGCATGGGAAAGCTTGGAAAAGCATGGGAAAGCATGGAAAATTATGGGAAAAGCATGGAAAGTATGGAAAAGGATGGAAAAGATGGAAAAGCATGGAAAAACCCAGAAAAGCACGGGAAAGCATGGGAAAGCATGGGAAAGCATGGAAAAACCTGTAAAAGTATGGAAAAATATGGAAAATCATGGAAAATCATGGGAAAGCATGGAAAAGCATGGAAAAGCACGGAAAATTATGGAAAACCATGGAAAATTATGGGAAAGCATGGAAAGCATGGAAAGCATGGAAAAGGATGTAAAAAGATGGAAAAGCATGGAAAAACCCGGAAAAACATGGGAAAGCATGGGAAAGTATGGAAAAGCATGGAAAAGCATGGAAAGGGATGGAAAAACATGGAAAAGTATGGAAAAGCTTGGAAAAGCACGGGAAAATCATGGAAAAACATGGAAAAGCACAGGAAAGTATGGAAAATATGGAAAATCATGGGACAGCATGGAAAAGTGTGGAAAAGCACGGAAAAGCAAGAAAAAGCAAGGAAAAGCATGGAAAGGTGTGGAAAATTATGGGAAAGTTTGAAAAACCATGGAAAAGCAGGCAAAATTATGGCAAAGTGTGGAAAAGCATGGAAATGCATGGAAAAGCATGGGAAACCCGGAAAAAAAGGAAAAGCATGGAAAAGTATGGGGAAACATGGAAAAAATGGAAAAACTCAGAAAAGCATGGAAAACTGTGGAAAAATATGGGAAAGCCTAGAAAAGCATGGAAAAACACAGGAAAGCGTGGAAAAGCTTGGAAAAAGCAGGAAAAACCTGGAAAATCATGGGGCTGGCCATGCTCAGGGGGTCACTGAGCTGCTCTGCTCTGTGGGGTCAGACTTGGCTCCAAACCAGCCCTGGAGAGAGCAGAGAGACCCCAAAACAGCTGGGGGGTCACAGCTCCAACCCTGCCACGGATCTGCCTTTGCTACTGAAGGAAATTTGCATTTCTGAGAGTTTCAGTCCTTTGGGATGGTGGGTTTGGAACTGGGAATGGTGGGTTTGGAGATCTGGGGTGGGTTTGGAGCTTTGGGATGGGTTTGGAGCTTTGGGATGGGTTTGGAGCTTTGGGATGGGTTTGGAACTCTGGGATGGGTTTGGAGATCTGAGATGGGTTTGAAGATTTGGGGTGGGTTTGGAGATCTGGGATGGGTTTGGAGATCTGGGATGGGTTTGGGGCTCTGGGATGGGTTTGGAACTCTGGGATGGATTTGGAGCTCTGGGATGGGTTTGGAACTCTGGGATGGATTTGGAGCTCTGGGATGGGTTTGGAGCTCTGGGATGGGTTTGGAGCTGTGGGATGAGTTTGGAGCTCTGGGATGGTGAGTTTGGAGCTCTGGGATGGGTTTGGAGCTGTGGGATGGGTTTGGGGCTCTGGGATGGGTTTGGAGCTCTGGGATGGGTTTGGAGCTCTGGGATGGGTTTGGAGCTTTGGGATGAGTTTGGAGCTTTGGGATGGGTTTGGAGCTCTGGGATGGGTTTGGAGCTCTGGGGTGGGTTTGGAGCTCTGGGATGGGTTTGGAGCTTTGGGATGAGTTTGGAGCTCTGAGATGGTGAGCTTGGAGCTCTGGGATGGGTTTGGAGCTCTGGGATGGGTTTGGAGCTCTGGGAGTGGGTTTGGGACTTACTGGGATGGGTTTGGGGCTATGGGATGGGTTTGGAGCTTTGGGATGGATTTGGAGCTCTGGGATGGGTTTGGAGCTCTGGGATGGGTTTGAAGCTCTGGGATGGGTTTGGGGCTCTGGAGACAATGCCTTTGCACTCATGGCACACTCCCAGCAGCCTGTCCCCTCCAGTATTTCCATCATGGATTCTGTCTCCCATCCCACACAACCTTCCTACCACAACTGAGCCAAATATTGCAAGACAAGAAAGAAAAAGAAATTCTGTCACAAACTTCTTGGAGACTTCCAGGATTTTCCCAGCTTTCTGCTCCATCTAAAGGATTTGTGAGCAGTGGTGGGGGAGCTTCAGACATGTCCTGGCCATTCCATCCCACGTGCAAGGGCTGGAAAATGGGAATGTGGCCACTGGGAAGGATGTCATGGATGGCTCTGTCCTAGCACAGTCCCCTAGCACAGGGGATTTTAGGAGTTGTACAAACCCTCTTTTTGCCCATTCCACCAGTCTGGATCTGTTTGGGATCACTGGGAGCACAGTCAGGGGATTTTAGGAGTTGGTACAAACCCTCTTTTTGCCTATCCCACCAGTTTGGGACTGACTGAGATCACTGGGAGCAGAGTTAGCATGTTTTAGGGCTGGGTCTAAACCTCCTTTAACCCATCCCACCAGTCTGGATCTGTTTGGGATCACTGGGAGCACAGCCAGGGGATTTTAGGTGTTGGTACAAACCCTCTTTTTGCCTATCCCACCAGTATTGAACTGTTTGGGATCACTGGAAGCACAGTCAGGGGTTTTTAGGAGTTGGTACAAACCCTCCTTCAACCCATCCCACCAGTCTGGGCCTGACTGGGGTCACTGGGAGCAAAGTCAGGACTGGGATGACTGGGAGCAGCCAGGCTGGGCTGCAGCCACGCTCTGTAGATGGGTTTCTTTCCTCAAATTGTGCTTTAATTTCCTCTCCTTGTGGCCCCAGTGCCTGTGTTTTAATGAGCTCGCTCCCCCAGCATATCAAACATGGTTGATCCCTGGTGCTCCCTGTTTGCAATTCCCAGTGGCTCCCCAGCAAGAATTGTGCTGTTTAATTTTGCCAGACTTCCAGTTTACTCTGAAGCCTGAAAAAAAAACCCCACACAGGCGCAAGGCCCATATTTCTCCCGGCCTATTGATAGAGCGTGATAGGTATTAAATTCTATAATTCTTTCACTGGCCTTTAAGCAGCCTGGGTGTTAATATTTAATGATGAAGGATGCTGGTAATCAGCCCCGTATCCCAAGTGTCTGGATGCTTTATGATCTTGCCTTTGGGAGCCTAATTGTGAACCCAGCCTGCCTGAGCTTCCCACCCCAACTTAATAAACTTTGCTGTTGCTGCCCAGCACATCATCTGTCTCCAGGCAGGATCCAGCTCGGGAGGAAGGCTGGAGTGGGGATGGTGATGAGGGAGAGGCTGGCACGGCACAGCCTGCTCAGGGCTGGGGATCTGGCACAGCTTTGGGCCACAGGGCAGGAGGCACCACCAACAAAAACAGTGTTGGTCACGTCCTCCCCAAACCAGCCAGGCCTGGGGCTGCATCTGCCCCCCTGCCCGTCCCACCTGCCCTCGCCCTCGCTGTGTCCCCACTCCCAGCCAGCCCGGATAAAGCCAGGAGCTTCCTTCTGGGCTCCCAGCTCCAGGTTTCCAGTTTATCCCGAGGTCTGCACTGTAGCTGGTGCTGCTGGTGATGCTTCACTGGGCTGGAATGGCCCGAGGCAAAGGCAGGAAGGGGAGCTGCTGGTGGTTGTTAATAGCGCTCAGCACTTACACGGGCACAGCCGCTGGAATTCAACTCCGTGTTCGAACATGATCCCCTTAACTGCTGCCCTGGGAGCAGCAGCTGCCAGCCCAGGCAGCCGAGGGAAACTGAGGCACAAAAACCTCCCTGGAAACTTATCTGTCACGATGAGAATCTGAAACCCGAACAGAATCAGGGCTGTCTGTGAGGTTTCCCCTCTAGAGCTGGGGTTGGAGCCCCTCAGCTCAGGAGTCAGGACAAGGCTGCTGCCCACCCAGAGATGAAGGAACCCCTCAGCCAGCACCCAGGAGAGCCCCACTCACCCATGCTGATCACAGCAACTTCCCGAGGAGGAGTCGTGGGGCCCCACAGGGAGAGCAGATACCAGCAGGAGGGGGCTGAACTGGGAGAACTGGGCTGAACTGGGAGAACTGGTGAACTGGGAGAACTGGGTGTGGCTCCAGTGGTTTGGCCTCGTGTTGGAGCTGTGCTGCAGGGACGTGTCCAGCTCACTGCTCCAGATCTACAGACCCATGGACAGTCAGGAAGCTGCTGAGAAACCTGAGAGAGGATCTGCTTTATCTGTTCTGCCAGTACTCACTGGGACATGGAAACAAACAGAACCAAAACCCACTTAACTGCCTCCCACTCAGCGTATCCCAGGCAGAAAATGGAGAGGGGCTCAGTGGAGAACTGATGCCCCACTGGCCAGAGGAGAGGGTGCTGAGGCAGTGAATTGTGCTGTCACAGCTGGGTTCCCAGCATGTTCACACAGATTCCTCCCGGGCAAGACACCATCCACTGCAGTGCATCATCATCTCCCCAGTCTCCATCATCTGCGTGCCATGGCCACTGCCACCCCCCTGGGGGTCACACTGCCACTGCACACAGCCCTGCAGCCACCACTGGGCTGGTGCTTACCCTTACTGGTACCAGTACAGGGACATTTCCCACTTCCTTCGGTTTTACTGCCACTGCACACAGCCCTGACAGCCACCACTGGGCTGGTGCTTACCCTTACTGGTACCAGTACAGGGACATTTCTCACTTCCATGGGTCACACTGCCACTGCACACAGCCCTGGGCTCTTTAAATGCCACCACTGGGCTGGTGCTTACCCTTACTGGTACCAGTACAGGGACATTTCCCACTTCCATGGGTTACACTGCCACTGCACACAGCCCTGGGTTCTTTAAATGCCACCACTGGGCTGGTGCTTACCCCTACTGGTACCAGTACAGGGACATTTCCCACTTCCTTCTGTTTTACTGCCACTGCACACAGCCCTGCAGCCACCACTGGGCTGGTGCTTACCCTTACTGGTACCAGTACAGGGACATTTCCCACTTCCATGGGTCACACTGCCACTGCACACAGCCCTGCAGCCACCACTGGGCTGGTCCTTAACCCCTCTGTTCCCACTGGGGTACCCCTGGAGCCTCTCTCCACCCCACAGTGAGCTGCTGCAGTGATTTCACCTGAAGATATTTTATTCGGATTTAAGAGATGCAATAATTTTCTGTTATTTTGCTTTATCTATGCCTGCCCAGGGTCTCAGTGTGTATAATGAGATGAGTAAGGAACCTTGCAGGCTGATTTTGTTATATGGCCCTGCCAGAGGCTGGGAGCAAATCTTCCCTCCAGAGCACGACCCTGAGGAAAGCCTGGCAGGGATGTGGATGAGGAATGTGGGCTTGGAGCAGGGAAATATGGAATTCGTGGGTGTGGGGGGCTCACAGCTGCAGCTGCAGCCACACATTGGCCAAAGGAGCTTCTCCAGGAGCAGGAGGTGCCAGAGGGAGAGAGGGAGCACCTCAACAGCTCATCCAGGATATCCCATTCCTGTGTGATCACACAGAGCTCCTCCTCTGACAGGCAGTGGGGAAAGAGGTGGGACTGTCTTCTCTTGGAGTCACAAAATTCAGGGAACAGCTTTGCCTTCCCTGGCCCTGCTGAGGTTTTTGACCAGGGAGTCACAGAGCTGGACTGGGCCTGGGATCATTGGGAGGAGCCAGAGGGAGGAGAGTGACTTCACTCATCCAAAACTGAAAATCCCTGTAATTTTCATGGAAAAAGTCAGTGAAATTTTCATGGAAAGCTGCACACATCCATGGAAAACTGAACACATCCATAGAAACTGGACACATCCATGGAAAAGTGCAAACATCCATGGAAACTGAACACATCTATGGAAAACTGCACACATCCATGGAAAACTGAATACATCCATAGAAACTGAACACATCCATGGAAACTGCACAATCCATGGAAAACTGAACACATCCATGGAAAACTGCAAACATCCATGGAAACTGAACACATCTATGGAAACTGAGCACATCCATGGAAACTGCACACATCCATGGAAACTGAACACATCCATGGAAAACTGCACACATCCATGGAAACTGAACACATCCATGGAAACTGCACACATCCATGGAAACTGAACACATCCATGGAAAACTGCACACATCCATGGAAACTGAACACATCCATGGATAACTGCAAACATCCATGGAAAATTGCACAATCCATGGAAAACTGAATACATCCATGGAAAAGTGCAACATCCATGGAAACTGCAACACATCCATGGAAACTGCACACATCCGTGGAAACTGGACACATCCATGGAAACTGCACACACCCATGGAAACTGAAAACATGGAAACTGACACATCCATGGAAAACTGCAAACATCCATGGAAACTGCACACATCCATGGAAACTGCACACATCCATGGAAAACTGCACACATCCATGGAAACTGCACACATCCATGGAAACTGCACACATCCATGGAAACTGAACACATCCATGGAAAAGTGCAAACATCCATGGAAAACTGAATACATCCATGGAAAACTGCACACATCCATGGAAAACTGCACACATCCATGGAAACTGCACACATCCATGGAAACTGAACACATCCATGGAAAACTGCACACATCCATGGAAAACTGCACACATCCATGGAAACTGCACACATCCATGGAAACTGCACACATCCATGGAAACTGCACACATCCATGGAAACTGAACACATCCATGGATAACTGAACACATCCTTGGAAAACTGAATACATCTGTGGAAAAGTGCACACATCCATGGAAAACTGAATACATCCATGGAAACTGCACACATCCATGGAAACTGCACACATCCATGGAAAACTGCAAACATCCATGGAAAATTGCACACATCCATGGAAACTGAACACATCCATCGAAACTGCACACATCCATGGAAGACTGGACACATCCATGGAAACTGCACACATCCATGAAAATTGCTAGCACCCCAGGCAGTCCCAGGGCCCAGGGTGTGTTCGATGGTGGCAGCAGCTCCCACTGTCTGCTCTGGAGTGGTTCCAGTGCCCCTGGGCTCACCCAGAGGAGACTTTTTGGACAGAGAAGCCAACCTCACGCTGATGTGATGAACAGGGGCTCTTTAATCCCTTCTCCCCTGCCCTGATGAGACGGGCTGAGCTTCCCAGAGCAAGGACTTGAAGCATTTGGCATCTTGGTCCATCCCAGAGCTCCTTTCCTGCCAGCCAGGCAGGAAAATGCCATTGGCTGTGCCTTGGCTTGCAATACAGGATGTGACCAGCAATGTGAATTCTGTCCCATCTGCTGCAGCCGGGTGGGGCAGTGCCCCTGATCTCCTGGCACACATTATCTGCTCATGGGCCAGCTTTAAACCAGCTGGGCAATCATCTTTATCTTCCCACAGCCCATCCTCCCTCCAGGAGATATCTCCTGTTCATGGCCACTGAGTCCCAGGGCATGGCTGATAAAATTCCATCATCCCACTGGGAGATGCTCCAGCCAGGGCAGGAGCCAAGCCTTTCCTGCCCAGATAAAAACTGAGATTTGGGACACCAAGGAACCTTCTTTCCACTGGATTCCAGAGGAAAGCCAGACCTTTGCACATCATCCCTGGAGCTTCAGAGGAAACTGCACCTTCTCCAGGAGCACTGCTGCAGCTGAACCACATCTGCCCCTGCAGGAGGATGCAGCCACCATGGAATGGGACTGCTGCCAACACCCTGCCTGACTGACGGGTGTCAGCTTGGATTCTGACTCTGGCAGGGTTTGGGATTGTTCTGTGTAATGCTGCATTTCTATTCTAATTTTCCTAGTAAATAACTGTTATTCCTATTCCCATATCTTCGCCTGAGAGTCCCTTAATTTCAAAATATAATAATAATTTGGAGGGAGAGGGTTTTACATTCTCCATTTCAAAGAGAAGTTTCTGTCTTTATTGGCAGACACCTGTCCTTCAAACCAGGACAGGGTGACACTCATTCCCTGCCGTGTCCTCACCTCTGAGCTCTCAGCTCCTTTGGGCACCTGCTGGGCCACAAGAACCATTCATGTGTGATGGAAAGCCACAAAATTCTTGGCCAAGCATCCAGGTTTGAACAAAAGGGTGGCAGAAATGTGGTAGCTCTGGGAGGGGAAGTCCTGCTGGGGGTGAATGGGCAGCTCCCATCTCCCAGTGGGAGGAGGAATGGGAGGGGTGATGGGCTGGGAGAGCACCAGGCTGAGGCTGAGGGAGGCAGATAAGGATTCCAGGTGCTGCTGTGCGGGCACAGCTCCCTGCCAGCTCCAAGCCAGCCTGGCTGGTGGCCACGGGGCTGGGATGTCACTGCTGTCTGCTGTCTCTCCCTCTCCCTGCAGAGCCAGAGCCCACCTCTCTCTCTCCCTGCCCCTGAGGCCACCTGTAGCCTCCCCTCGGTCCCCAGGTGCCCTGGGTGGGGCCCACGATCCAGCAGATTCCAGCACAGCTGTGCCAGGCCCCCCATCCTGTGGCACCTTGCTGGCACCCAGCCCTTGGCACCGTCTGGGAGCAGAGCTGGGCAGGGGCTGAGCCCCAGGAGAGGCTGAGGGAGCTGGGAAGGGCTCAGCCTGGAGAAAAGGAGGCTCAGGGGCCCTTGTGGCTCTGCACAGCTCCTGCCAGGAGGGGACAGCCGGGGGGGCTCTGGAACAGGAACAGGGACAGGAGCAGAGGGAACGGCCTCAGGCTGGGCCAGGGGAGCTCAGGGGGACAGCAGCAGGAATTTCCCCATGGAAAGGGAGCTCAGGGATGGGAACTGCCCAGGGAGGGTTGGAGTGCCCATCCTGGGGGTGCCCAAGGAATTCCTGGAGGTGGCACTGAGAGCTCTGGGCTGGGACAAGGTGGGGATGGGCACAGCTGGGACTGGATGGGCTGGGAGGGATTTTCCAGCCTCAGCATCCTGGGATTTTCTCTCCCAGTAATGTCCCAAATCCAAAACACCTCTCCCCTCTTTTCCCCATCAGCCTTTGTCCCCAGCTCTGTCACCCAGCAGTGACCATCCCAACACCCTCCTCTGCACCCAGGATTCCCCCAGCAAGGCCCGTATTACAAAACCCAAAGGAACCACAGCATGGATCAAACATCCCCGTACATCTTCAACTTCTCCCTGCTCCTCCTGCCTGGAATATCCCAGGCAAGGAAGATTCCCAGCATGGAGCAGGAAGGTGCAGTGTAAACAAGGAAATTAGTTTAGTGCCAGTGAGAATAGCCCCAGCTATCCCATCTCTCTTCCCAAAATGAGCGAATCCTTCTGACCCGATTTGCTGCTGTCATCAGCAGCGCTCCCGGCGCTCCTCCCCATCTGGAGCTCCAGGTATGAATGTTACTGTTCAGTCCTTGCATTGCCAGAGCAGTTTGGAGTCCAGATCGAGCTTTGTCTGAGGGGCTGCCTTGAAATGCTCATTTTCACCTGAAGGGCTGCAGATGCTGCACTAGAACAACGACAAATTAACTTTCAGCCCCAGGAGCCATTCTGGGGAAATCTCCATTTTCTGGGGTGCTGTGGGAGTCCAGAGCAGTCCTCTGGCCTCCCTGGGGGTCTCAAACCCCCCCTGGCAGAGGGTCTCAAAGACCCCTGAGTGAGACCCAGGTGTCTCAGGCACTGAACTCACACCCCTGGGGGAAATCACCAACACAGAGGGAATGGAAACAAGCCACCAAAATTAGCAAAGTGTAAATTAGCTTGTTAGAACGTAGATAAATTGACTTTTGGGGATGTTTGTGATAAGGGACACGTGGCCAAGATGGAGAATTTGGGGTGTGGATACCTCTTCCTCCTTCTTCTCCGTGCCATCCGTGCTGGGTGACATGCTGGCACTGTCAGGTGGGATGGGGACACGGCTGGACTGTTTAACAAAGTTGTATTGTATTGGAAAGTTGTTACAAACATTCAGCAGGTAATTCAGACTGTATAAGATCAGCCCTGCCCTCAGCAGGCAGATTCCATCCTGGGTGCCCGTGAGCCGGGCAGAGAGTTCCTGAGACAAGGAACAATAAACTATCCTTGGAGCCTCTGAAAACCTGCAATCTCTCATGGGTGGCTTTGGGAAAAACCAGGATTTACAGCACTGCATGTCCTGCTGAGGTGATCTCGGGGCTGAGGAGACACCTCGGGCAGCGACAGGGTGCAGGTTTTTGTTGCAAGGCTCCTTCCTGCACTTCCTGAGGGCAGCCAGGCTGCTCCAGCTCCACCCAGTGACCTTTAGCTGAGGTTTGGAGAGGAAAATAGGTTGAGCAAAGAAAAAGATAAAAATCGAAAACTTTAAGAGGTTGGAATTTTTTCACACAGAAATACAAAATTTCTGCCTCAATTTTGGTGTTTGCATTTTTCCTAGTTAAAAATTGTTATTCCTATTTCCATGTCTTTGTCTGAGAGCCTCTTAATTTTAATAATAATAATTTGGAGGGAGGGGGGTTTACATTTTCCATTTCAGGAGAGGGTCCTGCCTTTCTTGACAAACACCTGTCTCTCAAAGCCAAGCATGTGTGAGCCACCATTCTTAGGTGCTGTTGGGATGCAGGGAATTCCCTGTCCCTCAGGGCTGGGAGGATCATCCTCAGCAGTTTCCAGGCCAAATTATCAGATCAGTGCCAGGTTTTCCTGAGGAGAGCCAAGAGTATTTATCCGTGACCCGAAGGGGAGAGCACAATCTGGAGAGATAAGAATTAAAGAGGATACAAAGCCCAGCAGGAAGATAAACGCGGCCAGGGCAGCATGAATCATTTGGAGGCTGAATTTGTTCCAGGAGCCTGAATTTTGGGTCAGTGCAATGAAGATCCTCACTTCCAGGAACAAAGATGTGCACACGCTGCTGAGCATGGATTAGGGAAGTGGAGGGAAGCAGCTGGGACCCTCTGAACTGGAAGTTCCCAAAGAAAAGATCTTCCCAGCTCTGTGGGACCGTGCACTGCTTTAAGGAGAGCTCTGGGTGTGCTCAGTGTCCAGTTCCAGGGTCACACTTAAGGAAAACATGGAAAGAATCCAGGAAAGAGGTATAGAAGTCGATGAAATTTTAAAAAGACACCAAGCCAGACACCTGCTTTTCTAATGAAAGGCTTAATGAAAAACACTTTGAATCCTTGCTTGGCACAAGGCTGGGAGTCCCCAGCAGAAGAGAATTTCTTTGAGACTCGAGAGCTCTTTAATCTGGCGATCAAAGGTGTAACAAGACGTGGTGGCTGGAAGCTGAAATTAGACAAATTCCACCTGCGAAGGAGACACATTCCAGCAGGGAAGAGAATTAGTCACAAACAACCCGTGGAGGAGGTGGGCGATCCTCCCTGGCTCGGAGTCCTGCCTTGGAGCTGGGCGTGCTCTGAAAGGAGCTGCCCTGAGCAGGAATTGTGGGATGGACCTGGGCACCAGCTGGGAGCAGTCTCTGGCTTTGGGAATGAGAGAGGACAGAGCTCCCCCCCGATCAGCGATGCCCGAGCTCCTGCACGGGGACATCGGCTCATCCTGACCTCTGTGCCTCCAGCAGCCACACCTGCCTTCAGCTGAGTCACCTGGAGTGCTCACAGCCTGCTCCAGTGCCTCTGAATTCTCCAGTTCCAGGAATGCCTGTGTGACCAGACAGATCTCCTGCTTCTCCCTGTTCAGCCTTTTTCTGGGATTTCACTTTCCTCCTTCACCCCTCTGGCACAAACCCACTTATCCCAGAGCAGAGCTACCCCAATTCCCAGGAAATTCCCTTCTCCAGGGACAGCAGGGATGTGCTGGGCCCTGCACAGCCCAGGAGGGCTGGGGATCTTTGGGACCACGGCAGGGCAGAGCTGAGTGTGACCCCACAACGGGACTGTCCCTCCTGCCAGGGCTGGTTTGGGATGCTGGCAGGAGCTGAGCAGCCCCAGGGCAGGCAAGGGACAAAGCCACCCCTGTGTGGGGGGGCACAGAGGTGACACAGCAGGCTTTGGTGACCTTCCTGGCTCTAAAATAGGTTTTTTTTTAATTTGGATTTGCATAATCCAGCACAGCAAACAACAGAGGGATGGGACTAAATGAGGGGGAAAAGAGGGAAAGACAAACAGATTTACCTGAAATAACCAGCAGCTCTCAGAGCTGCCACCTGCACTCCTGAAGGGCACAGGTGGAGCTGGGAGGTGAAAAGGGGGGACATGGGGGAGAAAAGCAGAATTGGGGATGAGATATTCCAGTTCTTCCCAGCTGAGCAGGGCTGTCTGCCCCAGGAATGTCCCCAGGCTGCTCAGGTGTGGGGTGAGGCTGCAGGGAGAGGGGATGGAGGTGGCAATGTGCAGCCTCCTCATCCCTCCCCTCTTCTCCTGCTTCCCCAGCTCCAGGAGGAACAGTGGGAACTGGGATGGGAACAGAAATCCTCTCTGAGATGAGACTGAGCACATCTGTGAGCAGCTTGGAGACAGGGTCAGGGACTCAGCAGGAGCTGTTGGAATCCCAGGTCACGTTTTTTACAGAGATTTTGAGAGCAAATTTGTTTTAATTCAATGCCTTTAAACAAACCCAAACACGGATTTCACAACAATTCCACCCCAAATCCCTTTTCCAGGCTTTGTGGCAGGAGGAGACTGAATAAAAGGCTGGCTCTGGCCAGTGGGGTGTGTTTGTTTTTCTCCTGCCTGGGTGAGCAAACTGGGAGGGAAACCGGCTGCACAAAACGAGGAGCAGGGACTCAATCCTTGGAATGTGCTCGTCCCTGAGGAAGCAGAGCCAGGCTGAGGTGCCAAACAAGGTGTGTGTTTTATGGGGGAGAAGTTTTAATGGGGTTGAGAGGATCTAAGAGTCTCCACTGTGCCATAAATTCCCCCAGACAAGCTTTTGGTGTCACCTTGCTCCTTGTGATAATGAAGGGGATTTGAATGGGAGGGAATGGAGTCGGGAGCTGAGCTATGGCAGCAATTTATCCTGGCAATCTGCACTGAGCTGGGCACAGTGAAGCCTTCTGCAGATACAGATACAGATGGATTGGGAATGGACTTGCCTCTGGAGCTCCTTTATCACCCATAATATCGGGACACATCCTGCCTGGCTGTGGCACAGCCCCTGATGGCACCAGCAGGGCTGGGAGCTGCTAGTTCCCAGCACAGCCCCTGGCACGGGGAGCAGGCTGCCAGCTGCTCCAGGTGGGAACTCTGTCAGCAGTGGCATTTCAGGAGCACAGGCTCCCACCTCCCTCCTGCTCTGCAGCTCCCCAGCTGGGCAGGAGGGCAGGAAAGGGAAAACTGGGGGAAGGAGGAAAAGGCTCAGCCCTCAGAGACAGCACCTCCTCTTTAACAAGGGGGGATGGTTTGGAACTGAAGAGGTGAGATTTAGGAAGTTTCTTCACACCTCCCACCATCCCAGGCTGCTCCAAGCTCCATCCAGCCTTGGGCACTTCCAGGGATCCAGGGGCAGAGCCCTGTGCCAACAACAATTTCATCCCAATATCCCATCCAGCCCTGCCCTCTGGCAGTGGGAAACTATTCCCTGGGTCCTGTCCCTCCATGGTTTGGAGCAGCCTGGGATGGTCAGGACATAGAGAAAATCCAGTGGGAGCTCCTCAACACCCTGAATCCCTCTGGAGCTCTTGGGAACTCGTGGCTGAGCTGAAATAGCAAATATCCAAATACCAAATATCCAAATATCCAAATAACCAAATATCCTCACCAGCCCCAGGAGAAACACTGAGAGCTGATCTCAAAATTGCAGAATCACGGTTTAGACTGGAGGGAACCTCAAATCCCATCCAGTGCCACCCCTGCCATGGCAGGGACACCTCCCACTGTCCCAGGCTGCTCCAGCCCCAGTGTCCAGCCTGGCCTTGGGCACTGCCAGGGATCCAGGGGCAGCCACAGCTGTGCCAGCCCTGCCCACCCTGCCAGGGAACAATTCCTGCCCAAAATCCCATCCAAATCTCTCATTTTTTACTCTCAAACCATTTCCCCTTGTTCTAGCACTGTCTGTCCGTGTAAAAAGTCACAGGGAGGATTTTTTCCATAATATTCCATCCAAACTCACACTCTGGCAGTGAAGCCATTCCCCCTTGTCCTGGTCCTTGTAAATCACCTCTCTCCATCTCCTTTTGGCTCCTTCAGCTCCTGGAAGGTCCCCATGAAGTTTCTCCCCTCCAGGCCAGCTCTCCCAGCTTCTCCTCATGGGAGAGCTGCCCCATTCCCTCATCCTATGAGGGACTGGAAGCATTTTAGGGCCAAATCCAGCCCTGGAGGTGCTGCTGCAGCCTGGACTGAGCACAGACCCCACAAATGAGAGCCCCACACCCTGCAGGGACCCAGCAGTGCTGTCACAGAGGGGAAACTCCCCCTGGATTTCTGGAAAAAGCTTTCCCCAGCACAAATCCTTATTTCTCTGGCTCTAACCCTCATTGCAGGTGAAACAGGATTGACCTCCTGGCAGGTTTGGGAGGTGTAAGAGGCTTCCCTGCAGAATTTGGGCTGTGGGGGAAGCTCCCAGTTCTGTTCTGTCACTGCCTGTGGGGTTTCTCAGGTGTCAGCTCTGAGGGATGTAAATGCTGCAGACATCAGGTTATTCAGAATTTGGCTCATTCCCTTTTGATCTCATATTTGTGTCTTTTCCAGGGTGTGTTTATTCACCCCACCCCCTTCATTTCTTTCTTCCTTTCTCCTTCTAACTCTAAACATCCCTTTTAGCTTCTAAAGATAGGGCAATGTCGTGCTAAGGAAACAGTCATTCTGCAATTTGACCTAAAAATGGGCACGTTTGGAGTCGGGCACTTCTTGGAACTCAGCTTGGGAATTCAGCACAACTTCCAAAAGTCCAAGTGTGCCGGGCAGAGGGGCAGGTGAAGCCCCAGGGCTGGAGCCCAGGGGTGAGCAGGAGGGTGGGTGCAGGTGGGACGTGCTCTGATGGCTTTGATGGCTTTGAGGAGTGTCATGGCAACAGTGGGAGCTGGATAATTAATACTGCACACGGAATTCCAGCGCAGGCAGAGCTTTAAATACACAAAGTGCCCCTGTGTGGAGCCTGCTCTCCCAGCTGGGTGGGGATCAGGGTATTTTGGGATCACAGAGCCATGGGAAAGGGCAGGGCACCTCTGCCCACGCCCCAGCTGACCCCGTTTCTGGCACAGGGTTTGGCTTGGGGACACGACCCAGGGCGAGGAGCAGGGGGGCTGAACTCCCAGCTGAGCTGCCCGGCAGGAAAAGTGGGATGGAAAAGCAGAAATCCCTCTGGGATTTGTCCTGCAGGTGAGGAGAGCAAGCCTGGTGGGACATTTGGACATTTTGGTGCCTTGCTGTGATGGAAGAGTTCCAGGAAAAAGGATGGGAATGCTGGAAAAGCCCCTGCAAGGAATGCTCAGGGGTCTCTGGGGGAGTTTGATGCTGTTCTTGCAGATCAAATCCACGAGCAGGGGCAGGGTCATCACTCCTGCTCTCCTCCTGCCCAGGTGAACAATCCCAGCTCTCCCAGCAGAGCTGCTCCATCCCCTGCCCATCCTGGAGCCTCCTCTGGCCTGGCTGCAGCAGCTCCAGCTCCTCCCTGTGCCGGGGCAGCTCTGAGAGGGCACAGGGACAGAATCCCCTCCCTGCTGCCCACGGGGGGTTCTGGGTCAGGCCAGGTCCAGCTCTTTCCCTCTAATCCCCCAAATTCCTCCTCCTGGACTGATCCCTGCTGTTCCATGCCCATCCTGCCTCCAGCTGAAGGCTCCCGGTCCATCCCCTTCCCAAACCGCAGCAGGGATGAGGTGAGAGCTGGATTTCCCCCCCAGGAGTTTGTAAACCGAGCCCGAGCACGCAATCCGCGGGGTGGGGTGTGAACAAACAGCTCATTAACACCGGGAAGGGGATGCTCTGTGCTCGGGAATGCTGCGGGGAGCTTTTCCCCCGAATTGCTGCAGAGATGGAATTGCGGCGGAGTAACGAGGAGCTGGGGATGATAAGCAGGTAGAGATAATCAACTAATGAAGGCAGAGATAATAAACTAATGAGAGGAGGGCCGGAGCGAGGCTGAGGAAGCTGCAGGAGCCGCACAGGGAGGAAGAGTGGGCCAGGAAAAGAGCACGGAGGGTTTGGGGAAAGATGTATGGCACGAACGGAGCGCTAAATGCTGATAATAATTGGAGCTTGAGGGTGTGCTTAGTATATGAATAAAGTAATTAACCAATTAAAAATGCACAGGAGACGCATGATGGAAATTGATAACCAACAGGAAAGTGATGGATGCCCGGCACGGGGAGCTGGAATCTTCGCGGGGCTCTCAGGGATGGGGCTGAGAGCTGCCGGCTCCGGAGCCGCTCTCTGCTCGCTGCCCGGTGACAAACTGCCCGGCAGCAATGCGAGCTCCCGCCCCTGCTCGCCAGGGAAACGCGTGCGATCCAGCCTGGGAATGGCCGAGCATGTGGCAGAGCCCGGGGGCAGGAGCGCCAGCACCGGGTGGCACATGGGGAGCTCCTCAGATGAGCCACCAGCGAGCAGCTGGGGCTCGAGAGTGGATTTTCCCGTGTTGTGCCTTTTTTAAACACCACAGACAGCACCAGCCCCCCCCCAAAAAATGAAGATTTTACTGTCAGCACCTTGTTTTGAGTGCAACAGCAACAACCTGCATGCCCTGAGTTTGTATTTCTGGTTTCATGGTCATAATTTCCTTTCTTTTCCAGATCCAGCCTGCTGGGAATGGATGTGCAGCCAGCCAGAGCTGCAGGACCCTCCATCCATGGAAAAATTGGGGAAATCCTCGGAAAGAAGGTGAATCTTTATGGGAAAGATTGAAAAGAGTGGATGTCAGGCTGGAAAACCACATTTCCCTGTCCCTGTGGCCCTGCTACAGCTCTCCCATCTATAGCCAGGAAATCCTGAGTGTTGGTTATTTCACTGCTGATTTCTGAGGATCTCCTGGATCTGGCTGAGACCTGGAATTGCTGAAGGCTGAGTGGTGGTGGAGTCACTGGGGGCTTTGCTCTGAACTCATGAGCTCTGGTTAGAAAAAAATTCCCATTAAAAAAAAAAAAAAAACCAAAACCCTAACAAACAAAAAACCACCAAAAATCCCCCAAAAACACACACAAAAAACCCCAAAGAAAAACCAACTAAATAAACACAAACAAAAACCAAACAAACAAACAAATAAAAAAAATAGCAGGGACCAGGTGCCTGGAGCTGGGTGTCTCACACTAATGGTTGCATTTAATCTTCGTAAAACCCTTCTCAGTGCAGAACCCTGTGCAAATGAGTTCCTGAGGATCCCCCAGCCATGGGTTTGGGAGGGGAGCAGGTGAGGCCATTCCCATTTCTGGGCTGGCTGCAGCCTGGGACAATAAATAAAGCAATTGCTGCATGGCAGAAAATGAGGAAAAATCCAAAAATAGGAGCTGCACTCCTGCAGGCAGCCAGGCTTGGAGCTGGTTTGAACCCTGCCTGCTCCCCCTGGGTTTTGCTCCATATTTTGGGTGTGTTTGCCTCGATGGCAGCAGCCAAATCTTGCTCCATCCCAGCTGCATCCCTGCCCTGGGATGGGGAGAGCAGGACAAGCCCTCTGGGAATGTGGGGTGAGCAAAGCTCAGCAGCTGAGGGTGCTTGGCCAGCCTAGAGCCACCATCCCTCACTCTGGAGCTCTGAGGATTTGAATTTCTTTTTGTGGAAAATGAGAGATTTGAGCAGAGGACAGAGGGGCTGTGAAATATCTTGGTAAATACAACAAATGTGCATTAAGCTGCTGTAATATTCCACATATCCTTGATTTTCTCAGCCTAATCCAGGTGCAGCTCTCATTCCCTGTTGGATCTGAGGCTCTGGAGCTGCTGGAGCTGAGCTGTGTCCCAGGAGGGCAGCAAGGAGAGCAAACCTTCCCTCAAAGCTGCCTGGAGAGCAGGAGCAGCCAGGCTGCCGTTCCCAGGGGAGCTGAGGAAAGCATCCACCTTTTTCCTTCTCACCTTTCTCATTTTTCTCTCACCCATCATCTCCCTGCACCTCCCTTCATCTCCCTTTCCCTCTTTCCCTTTTTTCTCCATGGAGATCACCAAATTAGAGACTTTCTTTCATCCCTCCAGTAAGACCTGAATGGTTTTTATGATTTTATTTCTAATTAATCAGTTTCCCTCTGCCCAGTGGAGCCTGTGGGGTGACCCTAAACCATGTAAAAGGACCCTCCAGATCAGCTAAAAAATGGGATTCTCCTTGATTAAATGCTGCAAGTCCATCTGCCACTGCAGAAAACACTTCCCTGCCCTGCCAGTGAATGAATTCTGTCCTTGGAATGAATGAGTGGGAATCCACAGCTCTGGAGCAGTGCTGCAGATATTCAGTCCCATTGTTTCATGCAGCACTGGGAAGCTCTTGGATGCTCCAGTGCCAGGCACAGCGTGAGCACCAACTGCAAGCAGGCAGGAGCAGCTCTGTGGAATTCTGCTCCTGGCAGAGAGGAAATCAGCCAGACCCCCTCATTTTCCCTGTCCTGAATGAGTCTGAGATCTGTGTTAAAGAAAACAAAAAAGAAAAAAAGCAGAGAAAAACCCCAAAAAACCCAAAACAAAACAAAAAAACCAAACAAACAAACAAAAAAATACAAAAAACCCCTCGAGTCAAAGAAGAGATTTGAGTTCCCATCCTGATTCAGAAAATTCTTAGCATAAGCTTCACTTCCCATTGCTGCTTTGTTTTGGGGGGATTCACAGCCTGATCCAAGAGGGAAGTTCCTGTGTGGATCTGGAGTGGTGCTGGAAGAATAATTGCATTTCTCATACAAAATCTCCTCCAAGTTGCTCTGAGCAGGAAGATCCCTCTACCCCCCATCCACACTTTATTTCCATTTTCCATCCTTTTCCTGCTCCATTCAGCTGATTCAGCACAAGGATGGGCAGTTCTTGGAGAGTGGGAAGGAGTGTGGATGAGGAGTGGTTTGCAGGGGAAAGTTCCTGAATTCCACTCTCCAAGAACTACTCATCCTTGTGCTGAATCAGCTGAGTCCAGCAAGGAAAGGATGGAAATGGAAAAGTGTGGACATGGGGTGGTTTTGCAGGGAAAAGCTCCATTCCTACTACCCAAGAACTGCCCATCCTTGTGCTGAATCAGCTGAGTCCAGCAGGAAAGGGATGGAAAGTGGGAATAAAGTGTGGATGTGGAGTGGTTTGCAGGGAAAAGCACCATTCCTACTATCCAAGGCCATTTGGATTTTTGTGAACCACCCCACATCCACACTTTATTTCCTTTTCCATCCCTTTCCTGCTGGATTCAGCTGATTTAGCACAAGGATGGGTAATTCTTGGATAGTGGGAACAGAGTTTTCCCCTGCAAACCACTCCCACATCCACACTTTATTCCCTTTTCCATCCCTTTTCCTGCTGGACTCAGCTGATTCAGCACAAGGATGGGCAGTTCTTGGAGAGTGGGAAGGGGTGTGGATGTGGGATGGTTTGCAGGGAAAAGTTCCTGAATTCCAGTCTCCAAGAGCTACTCATCCTTGTGCTGAATCAGCTGAATGCAGCAGGAAAGGGATGGAAATGGATAAATGTGGACATGGGGTGGTTTTGCAGGGAAAAGCTCCATTCCTACTACCCAAGAACTGCCCATCCTTGTGCTGAATCAGCTGAGTCCAGCAGGAAATGGATGGAAAGTGGGAATAAAGTGTGGATGTGGGGTGGTCCACAAAAAAAATCCAAATGGCCTTGGATAATAGGAATGGTGCTTTTCCCTGCAAACTACTCCATATCCACACTTTATTCCCATTTTCATCCCTTTCCTGCTGGACTCAGCTGATTTAGCACAAGGATGAGTAGTTCTTGGAGAGTGGGAACAGTTTTTCCCTGCAAACCACCCCACATCCACACTTCATTCCCATTTTCCATCCTTTTCCTGCTCCATTCAGCAGATTTTGCACAAGGATGGGCAGTTCTTGGAGAGTGGGAACAGTTTTTCCCTGCAAACCACCCCACATCCACACTTTATTCCCATTTCCATCCCTTCCCTGCCGCATTCAGCAGACTCAGCACAAGGACAGGGCACAGAGTGCCTCGTTTTGCTCGTCCTGGGGCGCCTCCCGCTCCCTCCAGGCGGAATTCCTGCCCCTGCTCCTCTGCTGCGCCTCCCGAGCGAGCGGCAGATCCCGAGCATCTCCCGCTGCAGCCGCATCCCACCCGCGGGCGCGGCGGCCACGCGGTTCCCACGGCGGCCAGCCCTGCGAGGAGGAGCCGATTAAAAATCTCCATTGTGAAAAAAATGTCAATATTTACATTCTCCCAGCGAAGTTGTTCTTTTGCCGACTTTCTCCCAGAAGTGCCTGTTAGAGTGTTTTGAAAAGCCACGGACCTAAGAGCAACACAACCCGCGACTGACAGAATTAATAAAAGAGAGGCTGGGACTTAAGAAAATAAGATGATATTAACAAGATAATTATCTCTCATCAAATTAGTCCAGAGGGAGCCGAGCCAAAGCTCCACTCAGTAGCCTGGAAGGGAAGGAGCTGGCAGGGGAAGCGATTTGTGGAACAACAATAGGAACACTCTGCCCTTCTGGGGGAAAGGGCTGCGATAAGCGCTCGGAAATGCAGATACCGGGAACCTTTTGTCTGCGGAGCTGCCGGCGCTTCCCAGGGGAGCCGGGACCTGCCAAAACACCTGGGGAAACACCTGGGGGAGGAGCGGGGATGCGGGAGCGGCTGCGGCGCAGGGATGTGCTCCCATCCATCCTCAGCCACCCTCCCGCCGCTCTCTGTGGGGTTAAACCCAGAGCGGCGCAGGATGGAGAGAACTCAGCGGGGTTCAGGGAGCGGGGAACGCTCTCTGTTCTTCCCTGCTTTTTCCTCTCCTGAATCCCACTGAATTTGCTCCCGCTCTGGGTTTAACCCGGATTCAGCCTCGCTGGAGAGCTCGCACTGATCCCATCTCTTTTTTCATCTCCCCCTTTTGCCAGCACGAAACGAGGGGGTGCGGACGCGCCCCGGATGGTCCTGGAGGAGCTGAACATTTGGGAAAAGCTCTCCCGGGAAATCCAGCGTGCCCTGCCCTGCCTGAAAGTCAAGGGGCAAATCCCAGCAGACAGCTCCGAGCCATTTCTATTCCAACATCCAAATATTTCCCAGGATCGGACCCTAAATCCTCTCCTGGGGGAAATCCCTGCCCGGAGCGTCCCCCTCGCACCACCCGCGAATTTAGGAGTTTATAAACACTCGTTTCCCTCCGCGTTCTCAGGCTCTCCAAGCCATGTGTTTGCCATTACCGAGCAGTGTTTGGGGCGCTTTAAATCGCTTTATTTCCATTCTTTGTCGCTGTTTGTGCGGCTGCCGCGCCTCTCGAAAACACAAAAGCCCCTCGAGGCTTTTGGTGTGCTGGGTTTAGTCACCTCCCTCGGAGCCTGTGCCTTTGTGCGCTCCCCTAGATGGCAACTCAAGACAAGCATTTCTCCAGCCGGGAGTGGCCCGGGAGCCCGGCTGGGCACAAAGGCGTGGGATGCAACAGGGCACGGCCGGAATTCTGATGAACTCACCCCGGTGCTGTCGGGGAGCAGCGCCAGGTTGGGTGAAACCTCCTCGGAGGGTTCCTTTGAGTCTCTGCTGGTTTTGCTGCGCTGGGGACGTCGCAGAGCCGCAAACGCAGCTGGTGCCTTTGTTGTGTTTAGCCAGGGAGTGGGAAATCGCGGGATCGTGGAATCCCAGGCTGGGTCAGGTTGGGAGGGGTCATCTGGTGTCACCTCCCTGCGCCAGCAGGGCCATCCCGGAGCTCAGGAATACCCGGAATATCCCCGGTGAGGACACTCCGCAGCCGCTCTGGGCTCTGCTCAGGGCTGGGGCACAAATTCTGCCCCCCGTGCAGGGACAATTCCCGGGATCAGTCCCTGCCCCTTCCCCTGGTGCCATTGCTTGGATCTGAGATCCAGACCTGGCCGTGCTCCTGCTCTGCACTTCCAAGAGCTGCCCCACATTCCAGCCTTGGCCCCTGCAATTCCTCCCCTCGTCCCACTGTCAGCCCTGTCCTGCCCTCCCTGAGCTGAGGATCCCGCAGGATGAGCTGTGGGGCTCCACCTTTGGAGCAGATCCCTGGAAATGTCTGGAAAATGGGGTACAGCTGGTTTTTCCAGATAGATCCTGGATCTGCAGAGCAGCAACCTCGAGGCCACTGTTCAGATTCTTCAGATGATGGGGTTTGTGTAGGTCCTCACTGGGAATTCAGGGATCAGAGGGATCCTCACTGGAAATTCAGGGATCAGAGGGATCCTCACTGGGAATTCAGGGATCAGAGGGATCCTCACTGGGAATTCAGGGATCAGAGGGATCCTCACTGGGAATTTGGGGATCAGAGGGATCCTCACTGGAAATTCAGGGATCAGAGGGATCCTCACTGGGAATTTAGGGATCAGAGGGATCCTCACTGGGAATTCAGGGATCAGAGGGATCCTCACAGGGAATTCAGGGATCAGAGGGATTCTCACTGGGAATTCAGGGATCAGAGGATCCTCACTGGGAATTTGGGGATCAGAGGGATCCTCACTGAGAATTCAGGGATCAGAGGGATCCGCACAGGGAATTCAGGGATCAGAGGGATCCGCACAGGGAATTCAGGGATCAGAGGGATTCTCACTGGGAATTCAGGGATCAGAGGGATCCTCACAGGGAATTCAGGGATCAGAGGGATCCTCACAGGGAATTTGGGGATCAGAGGGATCCTCACTGGGAATTCAGGGATCAGAGAAATTCTCACTGAAAATTCAGGGATCAGAGGGATCCTCACAGGGAATTCAGGGATCAGAGGGATCCTCACAGGGAATTTGGGGATCAGAGGGATCCTCACAGGGAATTTGGGGATCAGAGGAGATCCTCACTGGGAATTTGGGGATCAGAGGGATCCTCACAGGGAATTCAGGGATCAGAGGGATCCCTGCCCTCACCAAGCACAGGAGATGGTGACAGACCCTGGGCAGCCCCTCTGTGGAGACACACGGGCAGGGTGGTGGGGACAGTGCCAGATGTTGTCCAGCTGCAGAAAGGCAGCCCCAGCTCCAGATGTCACCCCCCAGGTGCCCAGGGCTGCCACACTGGCCTGGGGCCACCACCTGGGAGCAGGGACCAGTGCCACCACCTGGGAGCAGGGACCAGTGCCACCAAGCTGTTGTGGCCACTCTGGTACATCCATGGATGTTGTGGAGGGAATGAATGAGGAATGAAGAGTTTTGGCTTCTCCTGGCTCCGGAGGGAGCCGTGCTCTCCCCGAGTGGCAGCCTGCCTGGGGCTGCCAAGTGCAAAGCCATCCGGAAAAAAAAAAAATAAAGAGAGAGAGAAAACAGGGAGAACGAGCCAGTGAGGTAGAAAATGCCTGGGCTGTTGTGTGAAATTCCTCTGCACCAGCCCTGTCACTCCTCCTCAGCCTCGCACCGCTCTGCCTTTGATGGGCATCTCCGGGTGTAATTAGAGGTGACACAGCGCTGGGGACACGGCGGGGTGGGGCTCCCGGAGCGGCACCTCGGCCACCTCGGCGCTGCCGCTGTCCCTTGGCTCTGTCTCCTGGAGAGCTGCCAGCCACTTGCCCCCGAGATCACAGCCAGGGCAAGAGGCAAAATGTTTGGTGCCACTTCCAATTAGTAAATTATTTTATCTCCTGGTTCCCGGCTCCAAATCCGTTATGGCGGCCGGGAAATGCCTCCCGTGGCGGAGGAGATGGATGCACAGGAGATTTTTTTAATTTGAGGGAGGGATGGAACATCCTGCTCCTCAGCTGAAGTGTGCTCCAGTCCTCTCCCTGCAGCCCCCAGCCCCGCTGGGACACTGGGAGCACTGGGAATCCGCGGCAGGGTTTGTGTGTCAGTGGGATGTGTGGCTAATGATCCCGTGCCACAGGAGCTGCTCCGGGCTCCCCACGGAGAAATCCGACCTGACACAGGGAGCCCGTGCTGGGAGAGCCCCCCCGAGCTCTGGAGACACATCCTGGAGCTCTCTGGGCATGGAGCCCGGGTCTGCAGCTCCTGGTGGGAAGGGGGTTTGTCCCAAGGAACTTCCCACCCTGCCCCCCCAGGCAGCACTGACCACAGAAAAAGGGAGCAAGAACAAATCCCAGAGGTAAAAGCGTTGTTTATCCAGAGGTTTGGATGTGCAGGATGCAGGTGGGGGTGTGAGAGGGCAGGGGATGGAGCTGCTGCTGCCTGTGGGGTCTCAGCTGGGCTTGGCCCCTTTGCCACCCCCCCACAGCCCCAATTGCTCTCTCCTGCATTGCAAACTCTCCTCTGGCCCTACAAACACACCCCACTGCCCCTCAAAATCCTGATTTTCCGGCTCCCAGCGCCACCAGAGCTCCAACACCACGTGCCAGGCCCAGATCCAGCAGTGCCAAGTGCCTGCCTTGGCACAAAGCACAACTGCCAGAGCCAGGAGAGCAAACATTGCAGGGAAAACCCGGAAAGGAAGGACTGAGGTTATTTCCTGTTTGATAAAAGAGGTGCTGAAGGTCTGGGAGCACGTTCCAGGTTCACGGCAGAGTTTTGGCACCCTGGAGTGGCTGCTCAGACCCAGCAGGAGCTCACAGCCCCTGGGAGCTGCGCGCAGCCTTAAGCACATTGAAATGAGTGGCAAAGATAAAAGAGCAGAGATAAGCGATAAGAACTCGCAGATGACAGCAGCACAATCTTCAGAGCTGCAGCGGGAGCAGGAAAAATGGCCACATTCAAATTCCCCGAGAATTATCTGGGAAAACAAGGAGTAATTACTCTGGCAGGAGATAACTCTCCCCTCGCTGCCTGGCTCTGCGCTCGCGGCTCCAGAGGAAGTTCGGGTCACCTGCAAGTGGCACCTCACACAGAATGAGGCTCAGAGCAGAGGCAGGAAGGCTCCACATTCCCTGGAAATCCCGGGGGTTATGCCTGAGCTCGGAGCTGTGTTGATCCAAGATATCTGAGCATTGTTCTCTGCTGGCTGGGACACCCCGCCCGACCTCGGCGCTGTCCTATCTGCATCCCCATCTCTCCCTGGGATCCTGCTCCCGGGAGCAGCCAGGATGCATCCTGCTCTGGGCTGGGATGCCAGCTGGAGCTGGGAAGTGCCAGGGAAGGGTTTATTTTGTCACCAGGGCAAGGCAGCAGGTACAGCTGCTCTGGTTGCAGCCCCAGCAGCTCCTGTTTGAAGGTTCCCAAGCCACAGATCCCAGCTGTTCCTTTGTGTACCATTCCCTGATGGATTTGTGAGCTGATAATTTAGGGAAACGCCTTCTGGGCTCACCTGTGCTGGGCCACAGAGTCCTGCCAGTGTCACAGAGCCCTGCCATCCCCGTCCTACACATCCCTCAGGAAAAGCTTTTCCGTGGTTAGTCCTGCTGCTCCCTCCTTCCATTTGATGCTCCTGGTTCTTCCTCACCACTTAACAGGGAAAATGCATCTCCGGGTCATCCTGAGCTTGCTTTCAGCTTTTAGCCAGCTCCCCTTTGCTCAGCTCCTTCCCTGAAAGGCCCTTTCATGTCCCCGAGTGCTTCCATCTCTGTTCTCTGCCTCTGGAGATCAGAGAACCGGGAATGCACGGGAATATTCGGGACACTGGGGCAGAGCAGAGATTTTTTCATCACCTGGAGCCAGGAATCACCCCCAGCTCAGCCTCTGCCACTGCAGAAACCGCTGGAGGAGCCTCCTCCATCTCTCCTTTGAGGGCGAGCAAAGAGGAGCACAGGGACCTGCTGGAGTTCCTTCTTCCCGACCCAACACGGTGTCCTGGTTTGAAGGACAGGTGTCTGCCAATAAAGACAGAAACTTCTCTTTGAAATAGAGAATGTAAACCCCTCCCTCCAGATTATTATAATTTTGAAATTAAGGGGCTCTCAGGCAAAGATATGGGAATAGGAATAACAGTTCTTTACTAGGAAAATTAGAATAGAAATGCAGCATTACAAAGAACAATCCCAAACCCTGCCAGAGTCAGAATCCAAGCTGACACCCGTCAGTCAGGCAGGGTGCTGGCAGCAGTCCCATTCCATGGTGGCTGCATCCTCCTGCAGGGGCAGATGTGGTTCAGCTGCAGCAGTGCTCCTGGAGAAGGTGCAGTTTCCTCTGAAGCTCCAGGGATGATGTGCAAAGGTCTGGCTTTCCTCTGGAATCCAGTGCAAAGAAGGTTCCTTGGTGTCCCAAATCTCAGTTTTTATCTGGGTAGGAAAGGCTTGGCTCCTGCCCTGGCTGGAGCATCTCCCAGTGGGATGATGGAATTTTATCAGCCATGCCCTGGGACTCAGTGGCCATGAACAGGAGATATCTCCTGGAGGGAGGATGGGCTGTGGGAAGATAAAGATGATTGCCCAGCTGGTTTAAAGCTGGCCCATGAGCAGATAATGTGTGCCAGGAGATCAGGGGCACTGCCCCACCCGGCTGCAGCAGATGGGACAGAATCCACATTGCTGGTCACATCAACCCAGCACACACCGGAGCCTCGGGAGTGGTTTGGAGCTCCTGGAGCCGTCCCTGTGGCCCATCCAGTTGGGAATGACACGCCAGGGTGAGATGAAAAGAGTCAGGGTGCATAAAGGAGCCCTGCCAGTGCGCAGTCATCGCGCTCGGCTGTCTCCTAATGTCTGCCTTTGAAATGCTAATGCGCTTTTAAAGTAGGTAATTTTCATGTAACTTCTACCTACAGGACTCAAAGAAGGTGTTTATTACAATCCTGCCTGGCCTGGGGCACAGCTCATGAATTCCAGAGCCTTTCCATGACCGAATTCCAGCCCGGCTGCCCAGCCCTGCCCCTTGGGCTGGCGGCCTGGCACACGGCGGGGCTGGCACGACACCTCCGTGCCCGGCTGGGTCGGGATCGGGATCGGGAGAGGAGGAGGAGGAGGAGGAGGAGGAGCAGGACCAGCCCTCCCTGACCCACAACCCGCGGGGTTTCACCGGGCTGAGCCGCCAGCCCTGCCACAAATCCCAGGATCTGTGGAGCCGCGGATGGTTTTTATTCCGTCCCAAAAGCGGGATTTGAATGGTGAATGGCTTGGAAAAGCAGGCAGCTCCATCAGAACATTCCCAGAGCGCCATCACCACCCAGGGAATATTTGGACGCTGCTCCAAAAGCTGCTCCAAAGAGCATCACCTGAGTGTTGTTTCTCCTGGAAATGTGCTGGAAATGTGTCAGAGCCAGGCCGTGGAGAAGGACGGGAGATGTTATTCCATGGAAAGTGTCTGGGGCTGCCCAGCAGGTCCTTCCCTGCCCGGGAAGCAGCTTTGGGGTGGAGCAGGGCTCCGTCGGGCGGGGTCTGGGACATGCAAAGAGCCAGCCCGGGGCTCCGTGCGGGATCAAAAAGCCGGGGAAAATGAGCGTCGGGAGGGCGGTGATGTGCTGGGGAGGCACTCCCAAACGGGCGGCTCGGGAGGAGGACGCCGAGCTCGGAGAGCCCCACAGCATTCCCGGCTAGGTGATCCCAGGGCTGGGCTGAGCCCTCGCTGCTGCAGCCGAGCCCTTCCCCAGCAGAGCCAGAGCCAGAGCCAGGCACAGCTTTCTGGCTGACTTGGCTTCGTGTCCCGCTAATCACGGGCCTGGGTTCCGTGTTCTGGTGTGAATTATGTGCACAAAACACAATTTGCTTTGCTAATGGTATTTGGCCATTTTGGTGCCGGGGAACTTTTCAGAAATCATTACCATGCACTCGGCTCTTTAGATTTTTTTCCCCTCTCTTCTGAGGCAATTTGTCAGAAGGGATTTTTTGACAATTTCACTGAACCATGCTTGAGAGCACGTTAACCCCTCCAGAGCTTTCTCCTCTGCTCTGCTTTCCCTTGGATTTGTTCCTGCTGCCTTGGTGAGGGGAGCTGCAGGGATCAGTGGATGCGTGGATAACTCTCAGCTCATGGGGCTCCACTTCCAAAATCCTCCTTGACATCCCCAGTGCATCCAAATCCTCAGCTCGGGGGATAATGAGTTTCTCTCACTCCTCAGGGACACCTAAACAAGGAGATAATTGCAGCAGCCCTGGGAGGGATGGCTCCAGAAGCACTGAACTGGGGAGCATCCCTCAGCACCAGTTGCTTCCCTGCTCCTGGAGGAGGTTGGACATGAGAGCTCCCAGTCCTCATTCCCAAAAAACTTCTTACCTGAGCCCCTCCTCGAGGGATTTTCAGGCGATGTGTGAGTTCCAGGGTGGAATCAGGCCTTTAGACCTCTGAAACTGGGAAAGGTTTCAGGATTATCCCAGTGACTCTGATTTTCCTAACAGCCTTTTGGGCCTTCCAGGTGCTGAGAAATCCCCACTGCAGGGAAGGAGACGTGAGAGCCTCCAGCAGCCTCAGACGCATTCCAGGGGCTTTGCTGCTCCAAGACTTTTCCTTTGGGAATGCAGGAGCCCCGAAGGTGCTGAAGGTGGGGATGGAGTGGCCAGGGAGGGAAGAGCTGCTGGCAATCCGTCAGATCCAGAGCCAGCCCCATCCAAGGGGTGTTGTTGGGACAGTGGAAGGTGTCCCTGCCCTAGCAGGGGGTGGAACAAGGTGATTTTCTACAATTTCTAGGATCTCTCCCTGGGCACAGGTCCCTCCTGGCGGCCAGGGGTGAAAACTGTGGGCTCTGTTTGCCTCTCCCCAACAAGGGAACCGAAGGCTTTGCCCCAGAACAGAGCCCTGGTGAACTTGTGACACGTCCAGGGTGGCAGGTGACACACCTGGAACAGGCGCTGGGTGGGTGCTGAGGGTGCAGCATCTCTGGGAGCACCAGCAGCATCATTCCCAGCTGGAAGAACAGACATTGTCTTGTATGGAAACAAACAATAAAAGCTCTGGCCTTGAAGAGAGACGAGTGAAGAGTGGTGAGAGCTTTGCAGAGCCAGGCCTAGCACGGGGAAAGTGATTAGCGAGTGATTATTCCCGACTTCTCATTATGCACGAACAAAATGAAATTATCCTGCAACTCATTTAAGGCAAACAAAGGGAAGAGCCTTCCCTCGTGGTGCCTTATCACGTGGAGGAGCTCCTGGGAGAGCACAGAGCCCTCAGCTATCAACCATCAGCATGGGAAACAGGGGACAGGCACGGGACATCACCCCAATTACCCCGCCCGCGTTAATCACCCGGTGCCGGCCAGAGCAGCCTCTGCTCCCCGTCCAGCGCTGCTGATGCGATTATCCCGCACCAGCGGCTCGGGAAGCACGCGGCAGGATCCCCAGGGAGCTGGGGCAGCGCTGAGCATCACCCGAGTGACAGCGATCCAGATGCCGAGTGACAAACGCCGGACTGTGCGAGTCAGCGGCGGGGCTGGCGCAGGGACAGCTGCTGGGGAGGGCAGGGGAACACCACGGAGCAGCTCCCACGCGTGGGACCGCTGCCAGCCTGGGCTCCTCGGCCCGGGGCTTCCTCCTGGACCCTGAATCCCGGAGCTTTGAGCTTCCCGTGCTTCCTGGCACTGACCTTCCAAAGAGCACTGCTTGTGACTCGAGGCCTTGGAGAAGGCTTCCAAATTTGAGTGATGGAGTTAAAATCTCTGGTGTGTACTTAAATAGAAGTGTGTCACATCACACAGTGAAGGGTTTGGAACCTGGAGTTTTAGAATAGAGTATGGCACTATATGGATATTCTGGGGCATTGGCTTTTTCTTCCTTCTTGCTCCTTCCTCTTGGTTCTAAGCAGTAGTTTTTGGTTGGATGGAAAGTACTGCAGTATGGGTCACAGGTGTTTGATCATTGGGTCAAAAGTATAAATAATATAAATGTTAGCTTTTAATTGGATAGTTAGGCTTTAAAAGACCCTGTAACGAGCAAGATACAGCTCCATCTTTTGCTTTTAGCTTGCTAGCTAAAGTGCTGTAGAACTCACTGTGCTATCAATAAAAATTAATAAACAAGCGAGTCCAAACGTGAAAATCCATTTCTCATGCTTCAATCCTAACTCTGACTGAGGGTGAGGGGATGGAGAGGCTGGAAGAGGGGGCAGTAGGAGGGATGGAAGTTCAGTGACACGGGAGATGAGGAAGGAAGGGACTGAGAAGACACCTGAGGAGCAATGAGGAATCCAAGGAGGCAGCAGCAGCTGGGGCCTGAGGTGGCACCGTGGGCATCAGGAAAACGGGAGCTGGGACAGAGAGTGCCTGACCCTGATCCCAGCTGTGCCAAGGGATGTCCATGGAGCAGCTGCTGCCAGGAGCATTCCCTCAGCTCTGCAGGCTCAGGATGTGACACCAGGACAGCTCCACAGGGTGAAAATCAAGATTTTTGCAGGGAACAGCACAATCTCCATGTCCTTCCCCACACTTGTGTTGTGGGGGCAGAATCCAGAGAAGGAGCCGACCCGAAAAAATAAGAAGTGGGGCAGGAGATTGCTGATAGTTCAGAGCCAGCCTGGGTCATGCTGTGGTGCCTGGTGTCTTCAGTTTAATCTAAATTATTTTGCCTTTTCAAGTTAAAAAAAAAAAATTGAAAATCTGTGTTTTTTGGTTTTTTTTTGTTTGGTTGGTTTTTTTTGGTTTTTTTTTTGTTTTTGTTTTGGTTTTTTTTGTGCTATGAGCAGCAGTGGAAATCCAGTGGCTCCCTAAATCCCTTTAGTCCAAGTGATTTTCCAAGGGCTGATCCCACTTGTTGCACTTAGGATTTGAAGAGATGGCTGGCTTTAAATTGTGTTAATCTCTTAATGGATTGATTAATGGTGGATTGATTAATTTGGGTCAATCTTCCAAGGAGCTGGGTGCCCTCATCGGTGTCACCTTGCTAAAGAAGAGGCAAACCCCTGATGTCCCCAACCCTTGATGTCCCTTGGGGACAGCTCAGGGCTCCCAAACCACACCAGCCTTTTCACGGGTGGTGGGATCAGGAGGCCACAGCCTGTGCTGGAAACCAAACCTCTGCAGTCCCAAAGATCTGAGTCCATGGGGAAAGGCAGAATTTGTCCTCCCAGGGCCACCACAGCAGGGATTTGGGTCCCTTCAGCAAAGTGACATTCCCGGTATTTCCGAGCTTTCCCAGCTCATTTCCTGCCCAGCTCCGTGGCCACAGCTCTGGGAGGGTTACAAACTGAAATGCTTGTGCTGGAGCCTGGTTTTCCAGAGCGGGATGCGATCACGGGGAGGTTAAATGGTGAATTTGTAATGGGAAACCGCGGCATGGGGGAGGCTGCGGATTCTGGGCAGCTTATCTGATGTTCTCTGAGTGCATCAACACCCTGCAGCTCCCGAGGTGCCAGAGGGGCTGAAACTCCAGCAAGGATGAGATTCTGGAGTCCACAAAAGAGGAGGACACTCGATACAATAACAGGGAATGGGGAAATCGAGTGTCTGATAAAGCCAGGGCGTCTCCAGGTGAGAGCAGCGGGCTGGGCTCAGCACAAATCCCGGTAATTCACCCAGCCTGGGCTGGATCCAGCAGCGATTCCGCTGGTTGCAAGGAGCTGCAAGGACAAAGCCTCTCCCGTGGTGGAATCCCCTCAGCCCCGGAGCCTGGCAGCACCCCCGGAGATAACAAACATCGCTCCAGGGCAGAGCTCAGCGATCCCAAACTCACCTCCCTTGCTCCCATTGAATAGGATTCCTGGAATTCCTGGGATGATGAGGAATAACAAAGGGCTGTTGTCAGCCCTGAGCTGGCTGGCACAGGTGGGGCAGGGATGCTGCAGCCATCGGAGAACTTTGGGAATCCCAGAATCATGGGATGGGATGGGTTGGGTGGGAAGGGACCTTACAGCTCATCCCATCCCATCCCATTCCACCCCAGCCATGGCAGGGACCCCTCCCACCGTCCCAGGCTGGTCCAAAACCCATCCAGCCTGGCCTTGGGCACTGCCAGGGATCCAGGGGCAGCCACAGCTGCTCTGGGCACCTGTGCCAGCCCTGCCCACCCTGCAGGGAACAATTCCTGCCCAAAATCCCATCCAGCCCTGCCATTCCCTGTGTGCTGTCCCTCCATCCCTTGTCCCCAGCCCCTCTGCAGCTCTCCTGCAGCCCCTGGAGGGGCTCTGAGCTCTCCCTGGATCCTTCTCCTCTCCAGGCGAGCCCCCCCAGCTCTGCCAGCCTGGCTCCAGAGGGGCTCCAGCCCTGGCAGGATCCATCCCTGGATGAACAGGCACGGGATGATCTCCTGGTGACATTCGGGTCTCCAAGCAGACAGGAGGGTGGCTCGAGCCCAGGGCAATGCCAGAGCAGGTGCCAGGGAGGGAATGAGGACCTGCAGCTCGCCCTGGCCACTCCAGGGAAGCCTGGAACCAATTCCTGCCCTGGCTGTGCCCAGAGGGCTCAGACACGAGGGACAATGGCTCGCAAATGTGCCTTAAGTGGAGAATAAAAGCGCATTTGCTGTCTGAAAGGGAATTCTCTCTCCCTCTTCTCTCGGATGTCACTGCCCTGCGCAGGGCTGGCACCGCAGGGGTGGCAGCTTCACTCCAAGGTGATTTTGCAGGGAATATTCAGCCCGAACTGCCTGGATAAGGGGGTTTGAGGAGGTCCCACAGGGCTGGAGGGGGTGAGGAGCAGAGAGGGGCTTGTGCCATGGGGAGGTGAGGGAAGCTGCGAGGGAGGGACAGCCCCTGTCCCCTGCCCACGTGTCACCCGGCCAGGACAGGGCTGGAAGGACTGGGGGTTCCCAGGCACAGCCAGGGCAGGATGAGCTGCCAGCGCTGCCAAGGTGCCCGTGGGGGTGAAGGGGGGCACAGTGAGGGCGATTCCCAGGACTGGCAATGCCAGGGAATTTTCCTAGGGGAATTTGGCCAAATCCAGACCTGAACCCCTAAAAGAGCCCTCAGGGGTTCAGCCAAAGAGATGTGGGGAGAAACCGAATCATTTTCTGGCTTTAAAATGCCACCAGGGCCGGGCACGCACGGGGGGGGGCACAGCAGCAGGACTCTGATTTCATTTCTTCGGCAATTTCCTCCGCTGGATTTCTTCCAGGGGTCCCTCCTGCAGTTTTGGGAGGCTGGGCAGAGCAGGAAGATGTGTGGGGTGGGATTTTTGTCTGCCTGCCCATGCCAGCAGTGCCTGGAGGCTGTCGGTGCCCGATCAATAGCGAGCTGCAAAAATCCCCGAGCAGGCTGGGGGCAATTCCTGGTTTTTGGTCCTTCTCCTCATGCTGGATAACAAATAACAACCGTGTCTAGGCCCGGCTGCTGGCTTGGCTGCTCTTAGGTTGGTTTTTTTGTTTGTTTTGGTTTTTTGTTTTGTTTTTTTGTTTGTTTTGTTTGGTTTTTTTGTTTTTGTTTTTTTTTTGTTTGTTTTTTTTTGTTTTTGTTTTTGTTTTGTTTTGTTTTCTTAATGAGGAGGTGGTGGTGTTTTTATGTGTTTTTTCTTGTTTGTTTTTTTAATTGGTTTTTTAGTTTGTTTTTTGTTTGTTTTTTGGTTTTTGTGTTTTTTTTCTCGTTTGTTTTTTGTTTGTTTGGTTTTTTGCTTGTTTGGTTTTTTGTTCGTTTTTTGTTCGTTTTTTGAGTTTTTTGCTGTTGTGGTTTTTTCTTGTTTGTTTTTTGTTTGGTTGTTTTTTTGTTTTTGGTTTTTTTTGTTTATTTTGGATTTTTGTTGTTGTGTTTTTTGAGTGTTTTTGTCTTTTTTGTATTTTTGGGAGTTTTTTATTTGTTTTTTGAGTTTTTTGTTGTTATTTTTTGGGTTTGATTTTTTCTTGCTGTGGGGGTTTTTTGGGCTTTTTTTTGTCTTTGTTTTTGTATTTTTGGGACTTTTTTGGTTGTTTTCATTTTTTTCCAATTTCGTTGATTCCCTTTGTTTTTAATGGGCTGCTCGGCGCCGGGCAGGGTGGGCAGGGAAGATTGTTGGAATTGTGTGTCCTCGGGGCGGGTGGGGGCAGGAGGGACGTCTTAGACCCGAGATCACCTCGGGAGGACATAAAGGTGGTTTAAACCCTGTTCTTTCCCCAAGCCGCTGATGAGAGATTGCAGGTTTTCAGAGGCTCCAAGGATTGTTGATTGTTCCTTGTCTCAGGAACTCTCTGCCCGGCTCACAGCGTCTGCCCAGCCAGGCACCCAGGATGGGATCTGCCTGCTGAGGGCAGGGCTTGTCTTATATAGTCTAAATTATATATATGTTTATATATATTTATATATTTATATATATATATATTTATAGCAATTTTCCAATACAATACAACTTTGTTAAACAGTCCAGCCGTGTCCCCATCCCACCTGACAGTGCCAGCATGTCACCCAGCACGGATGACACAGAGAAGAAGGAGGAAGAGGTATCCACACCCCAAATTCTCCATCTTGGCCACGTGTCCCTTATCACAAACATCCCCAAAAGTCAATTTATCTACGTTCTAACAACCTAATTTACACTTTGCTAATTTTGGTGGCTTGTTTCCATTCCCTCTGTGTTGGTAATTTCCCCCAGGGGTGTGAATTCAGTGCCTGAGACACCAGGGTCTCACTCAGGGGTCTTTGGGGGGTTTTGAGACCCCCAGGGAGGCCAGAGGACTGCTCTGGACTCCCACAAGGGACAAGCGGAGCTCTAGAGGTCACAGCGCAGCCTCTGGGCACATCTGCGGCTCCTGCCAGTCCCTGGGACATGGTGCCACCGCTGGAGCATTAAGCCAGGGTTAGCCAGGAGCGGCTGGTGCCAGAGGGCACCGGAGCCGCCCCACCCTGCGAGCAGGGCCATCCCAGCTGGGCTGTGCGCTGCCCTGAGCCCTGGGCACATGGAAGAAGAGCTGGAGGTGCCCCTGCTCTCCCCTCTCCCAAGCCAAGGTGGTGTTTTCACCCCCTGTGCCCGGCACGGCGAGCAGGGTGTGGGGAGTGCAAAGCTCTGATCAAACATTCCCCCGTTCTCCCCCGCCAAAAAAGAGTCTAAAGTGCACCCTGAGTCAACAGAGGGGGAAATTCTGCTTTCATCAGGCGGCAGGAGCAGAGCTCAGTGCGAGCACAAAGCAAACAGCAAAGGGCAAAGTCGGAGCGGGGTGGGTTTGTTTGCCCGGGGAAGGGCTTGGGCTCAGGGGTGATGCCACACGTGAGCCGGGAGCTCCCGGGGCTGTGCAAGTGCCAGCAGGGCAAGGAAACGCCATGTGGGAATGGAGAGGGGAAAATGTGCGGGTTTTGCCAGGAGAGGAGGTGAAGAGGGCACCAAGCCCTGCCCCGGTCCCGCCGGGATGCTGCCCCTTTAAAACGCGAGGGGAAAACACCCAAATGAGGAGCCGGCTGAGAATTAGTAGAGCAGAAAACTCCAAATGATGCAGAGCTAATTCCTTAAGTGTCAGACTGGCTGCCAGACCCTGCGCTTCCCAGCCCGCTGGCCCCGAGCACCCCCGGGCTAGCGGCGGCTGTCCCGGGGCTACTGGGTGCCCCGGGCTCGGGAGCAGCCCCGGGGCGCTCTGCAGTCCCCTGGCTCACCCCAGCTCCCCTCCCCGCCTGCAGCCCCGTGGTGAGGGCAGGGGAAGTTTTTTAATATATTTTTATTGGCCTGTAAATTTCTTTTCTTTCCCCACCGGCTCGGATCGATGTTTGCAGTTTGCTGAAGTCTCAGGCACGCAGATTAAATCCTCTGCCTCTATTACACGAGACGGGCTTTTATTCTCCCTCTGATCACTCGGAAATAAACAGTGGGAGAGGAGAGGGGGGCAGGCAGGAGGCGGGGAGGGGGAGAACCAATTCCAGACTTATTTTATTCCCTCCCAGTCACTTTTATCCTGCGAGCTGCTCCCCCTGCCCTCCCGCTCGCTCTTCCCTTCCCCTCTCCTCTCCCCCCACGCTCTCCCTCCCCCGTTATCTTTAAAAGAACAATAATAATTAGGCAGAGCAGCCTCTAACACAATCGTTTCAGCCTGAGCAGGCAATTAGGACAGGCGGAGTGAGGCTAATGAACGCTGCATTGGTTTTCTCCCCCTCCTCCCCAGCCGTGCCCCCCACATCTCCCCAGACGTGTGGCAGGGGCTGGCAGCCAGCGCTGCCCCCGGGCCGGGCAGGGGGCTCGGGGCCAGCTCAGCCTGCCCAGGGCGAGCAGTGGCCACGGAGCTGTGGCTGAGCTGCCCGGCTGTGATTTTGGCACAGAGGCAGAGCCAGGCATCTCCCGAGGCTCCCAGCTGCAGGAGAGCGTTGGAGCGCTGGAAAAGAGGGAATTTTGAACTTTTTGTGCTGACCCCCCCCAAAAAGAACACTGCTTTTGAGCTGAGGCCTCCTAGAAAGATTCCAAAATAGCTTCCAAAATGGAACGATAGAACTGGAATCACTGGTGTGTAGTTTGAATAAAATGTGTAACATCACATGGTGAAAAATTCAGAATTTAGAGTTTTAGAATATTAGGTATAAGGCAAGATGGAGGTTTTAGGGTGGAGGTTTCTTCCTTTCTTCACCTTCTCCTTCTTGGGTCTGGATACTATTTTTTAATTGGATAGAAAATGCCACACTGCAGGTCACGGGTGCTTGGTCATTGGGTCAAAAGTAAAAATAATTTAGGTGTTAGTTTTCAATTGGACAATTAGGCTTTTAAGGACCTTGTAACGAGAGACACATTGCCATTTCTTCATTTTCAGCTTGTTAGCAGAAAGTGCTGTAGCATTCACTGTAATATAGATAAGAATTAACAAACAATTGAGTCTGAACAGTAAATTCCGACTCTGGGTGAAGAGAAAAAAGAAGACAAGAAGTAACAAGAGGCCACCCTGAGGTCACCTGGCAGGGAGAGGGGACATGGGGCACGGGGTGACAGTGCAGGGATGCTGCTGTGGTGGCTGGGCACAGACACGGAGCCAGGGCCAGGCAGCTGCTCTGAAATATTCATGCCAGGCTGGCTTTGGAGGCAGCAGGATTTCTTGGAAACTTGCTGTGCCTCCTAAACGGAGCTGTCTGCTCGGGGTGGGGGAGACAGCAGCAGTGCCCACCTCTGCCAGGTGGTGGCTGGGGGTGTGGAGCCTGTCCCACGCTGCTGGTGTCCCACAGGGACAGGGGCCAGCCCTTGGGGACAGTGCAGTGCCATCATCCAGGGCAGGGATGCTCTGGGAGCAGCTGGTCCCAAATTAGGATAGGGACAGCAGTGTCCCTGTGCAGGGTGGTGACAGGGAGGTGACAGGGAGGTGACAGGGAGGCAAGATTCCCCCACAGGTGACCCAGAGGTGCTGCTGTGGTGGCTGCAGGGTGAGGGACAGCGGCTGTGACATTCCAGGAGCTGCCTCATGCCCTGTGCCTCAGAGTTTGGGATGGGAGCCCCTCCCAGGGGGCTGTGACCCCCCCAGCCCAGGGCTCTCAGCTCCACTCTGATCCAAGGGGGCCCTGGGGAGGGGGCACTGGGGATTTGGGTTCCTGCCACATCCCCATGCTCCCAAACACAAATATCCTGGTTTTCCTGAAGCGCTGGGATCTTTCATCCCCCTGACACCTGGCACACACGGGTAGGGTGGCACTGAGTGGCACAGTGACACAAAAGCTGTGCTGTTTTCTGGGTCAGAAGGGACTGGGTGCTGTCTGTGCTCAGCTCCTGCTCCTGCCACCAGCTCAGATCCCAAATCCTGCTGTAATTCGCCGTCCCTGCGGCCGCTCCCTATTACTGCTCTCCAAATGTCTCTCTCCCAGTCTCCATGGCGTTAAATTATATTTCCCCAGCTGGATTACTTTGCATTTGTTCAGAATGAATTTCATTTGGCTATTTCCTTCCTAGGCCTGACCCTTCTTTCCCAGTGCATTATCTTTTAGCTCTTTGTCCTCACCAGGATTTGCAGCACCTTCCCATTTCATATCCTCTGCAAATTTAATTAACAGGCTCTTTACCCTCCCTCTTTCAGATCAAATGAAGATGTTAAAGGAGAGCAGACCTGGCACAGATCTCACCACTAACCACTAACAACAATGCAAGTACCTTGCACTTAAATTATGCACTTTCCATCAGAAGATTTCAAGGGCTTGTGCTGCAGGAGGATAATTATTAAAGCCGGGAACTCCGCTCGGCTGGGGAATTTAATGTTTGAGGTTTGCCTCAGGGCATGTGTCTTGTTGACTGTTGTGTTACCACTGGCCTGACAGGCCTGGGATCGATGGCGCTGCAGTGCTGCTGTCCCCTGTCCCTGTCCCTGTCCCTGTCCCTGTCCCCATCCCGCTGCTCTGGCCCCACGGAGCTCCCTGGGCGTGGGGCCCCCAGCTGGAGCCCCAAGCAGCCCCCTGGCCCTGGTTCAGCAGTGTCACCTGCTGTGGTGCCAGGAAATGACTCAGGGGAAGGCTGGAATTTGGCTGGATTGGGAAATCCCAGGTGCTCCAGCCTCGGTGTGGCCATGGGGTGGGGGCACAGGGGAGGTGGGCAGGGTGGGGGCACAGGGGCTGTGATTCTCCTGCCCTTGGGCCGTGGGAAGAGGAACTCCCAGGGCTCCTGGAGCTGGAGCAGAGTCAGCTCCTGGTGGGAATCGCTGCCCTGGCCGTGAGCAGGGCTGAGCTCTGAGCCTGGGGCAATCCCACCTTGATTTCAGCACAGAATGGGAATTTCCCCTGCACCCTGGGTGGGGATCACAAGCTGGATCTTCCCATGGGAATAGAGGGTGGCCAACCCCCAAAACCCTCTCTGAAACCCTGCTTTTGCTTCATTTTAGTGGCAACACAAACTGCAGAATAAAAGGGATTTGTAGGACAGAGTTCTTCACACAGCAGTGGCCTCTCTTCTTTCCTGTTTCCCAGCATTTAACAGCTGAATGTTCTCCTCTTGTCAGTGTTACCTGCGTGATGAATAATGCACACTGCTCCTGCTCTGTGTGGCTGCATTCCCAAATCCCAGCTGCATTCTGTGCCTGCACACAAACCTCCAACCAAATCTGCTGCTGGCACCTCCCCCAGGGCCACCACCCTGGCCACAGCATCCTGTGGGGTGGGAGTGTGCCCTAAAAAAGGGATTTTCTGTGCTCACTGCTCCGACTTCCTCAATAAAAATCGCCCTCAGACCACAGGAACTGAGTGTGCAAGCTGCCAAAATCCCATGGGTAAAGGGGTGCAAAGAGGATTCAGCATCCCTGTAAAGTCTCTCCCTAAGAATGGACAGCAGGGCTGGAAAAAACCTGCCTCTTGGAAGGTGCTTATTTGTGCCTTCCTGGTAATGCTCCCAAAGTCCCCTGTGCTCCAGGCTCCTGCCTTGCAGGAGGAATTCTGTTATTCCCTGGCTGTGCAGTCCCTGAGCCTGGCATTAGCCCCTGTGGCATTTTTCTCTCCTGATAAGTCAGCTCATATCCTTGATTTTCACAGCAATATTTCAGAGACGCTGAGCAGGAATTCAGCTGCTGTTCATAACAGAAGGAAAATAACCCCCAGTGCCATTTCAGGGGAATATTGATATGGCCCTGAAAAGGGGGAAGGGACTGTGAAATCCCAGCTGGAAATTGGGACTGTGAAATCCCAGTTGGAAATTGGGACTGCCCTCCCAGCACCGAGCTGTTAAATGCCCCCTTCAAAGAGCAGTGGGATTAAGAACCCAAATTCCTCGTGGGATAAACCAGGAAGAAAATGAGCTGACAGTGCTGGGAGCTGAATTTTTGGTGAGCCTGATTTTCCAGAGCAGCTGTGGCCGCCCCTGGATCCCTGGAATTGCTCAGGGCTGGGTTGTACAGGGCTTGGAGCAGCCTGGGATGGTGGAAGTTGTCCCTGAACATGGCAGGGGTGGGATGAGATGGGATTTAAGAATTCCAAACCAATCTGGGACTCCTTGATTCTATCCCACGACCTACCCCAGCTAGTTCCTGCAGCACTGGGCTCTAACCCTAATTGGTAACTGATGAGTTGCCCCTTAATCAGCAACTCTTATTCCCATTTCTCTTTTCCAAGTGAGTTTCCTTGCTCTGCTGCAAGGATTTGGGGCCCTTTGCTCTTTTCCCTGCCTTTTGTTCAAGCCAAATTTTCAGCACTCCCCAAATTTCTGCTCAGCCGAGATGATGAGAGCCAGTCCCTCTAATCTTCTCCCCCAGTTTTCCCACCTTTTCCAGCACAATCCATTTCGTCTCTGCCTGCAATCTCCACCCTCATCCGTGGCCAGGGCCGCTCTGGCTCTCGTGCTGTGCTGGAGATGGGAGATAGAGCACATCAAAGCCAGGATTTTCCCCTTTTCTTGCTGTTCTCTGCACGATTTATTATCAGGGAGCTGTGCCAATCTCGTGCTGCCAGGGCTGGGAAGGGACTGCTGCTGCTGCTGCTTTGGATTAATTCAATCCAGGTAAAGTTGTCTGGGCTGTGAATTGTCCCTTTCCTGGTGCCAAGTCTGCTTGGCCAGGTTATCACTCCTCAGGAGCCAGCTCCTCCTGAGGCTGGGAAATGCACGTGGAAATTCCCACTGCAGGTTTGCCTTGGAGAGAAGGGAAATTGGAAATTAGGGAGGTGGGGGGGCCCCAAAAGCAGCTCCTTGCTGGGTAAAGAGTGGCCAAGCTCATCTCTGTGGGAATCTCTGAGATTCTCAGTGCCCTGAATTCCAGTTTGTCCTGGTAAATTATTAATCCAGCAATAAATCATTTCCCTTTTCTAGGCCTCAAAGCCTCCAGTGGCTTTTATCTCCTGCTCCATCCCAGAGGAGGAATGGAGGTGATGAGAGGGTCCCAGGGGGGACAAAGGGATGCATTTGTGTCCCTGAGCCAGTGTTTTCCATGTTCTGCATGCCAGGAAAAGCTGCCCAGGCACAGCTGGGTGCTGGGGTGTCCCAGCAGTGAGGCCACAGCCGTGTCACTGCCAGAGGGCAGCTGGAATTTGGGAGCAGCTGGCACCCAGAGGTACAAAGTGCCCCATGGGAATGTCACCTGGGGGGTCTGGGCTCACTCCTACGCCTCCTGATGAGGTAAAGAAATTCCCTGGATCTAAGAAACTGTCTTGGTTTGAAAGATAAGTGTTTGTTAAGAAAGGCAGGAGCCTCTCTTGAAATGGAGACCCCCTCTCTCCAAATTATTACAATTTTGAAATTAAGGGGCTCTCAGGCAAAGATATGGGAATTAAGAATAACAGTTATTTACTAGGAAAATGAAAAAAGAACAATCCCAAACCCTGCCAGAGTCAGAATCCAAGCTGACACCCGTCAGTCAGGCAGGGTTCTGGCAGCAGTCCCATTCAATGGTGGCTGCATCCTCCTGCAGGGGCAGATGTGGTTCAGCTGCAGCAGTGCTCCTGGAGAAGGTGCAGTTTCCTCTGAAGCTCCAGGGATGATGTGCAAAGGTCTGGCTTTCCTCTGGAATCCAGTGGAAAGAAGGTTCCTTGGTGTCCCAAATCTCAGTTTTTATCTGGGCAGGAAAGGCTTGGCTCCTGCCCTGGCTGGAGCATCTCCCAGTGGGATGATGGAATTTTATCAGCCATGCCCTGGGACTCAGTGGCCATGAACAGGAGATATCTCCTGGAGGGAGGATGGGCTGTGGGAAGATAAAGATGATTGCCCAGCTGGTTTAAAGCTGGCCCATGAGCAGAGGATATCTCCCACAGAGATAAAAATCACAGCCCCAGCTGGTTTAACAGCTGGCAACAGAATTCACACTTTTGGTCACATCCTGCTTTGCAAGCCAAGACAGAAACCAAGACTTTCTTGGCCAGGGGCAGTGAAAGGCCCCTGGATCCTTTCTCTGGATGCCTTGGAGAGGCTCTGCTGTGGGTTGAGTGGGAATGGGAAACTCCAGCAGGATCGTGGAATGGCAGAGCAAGGAGAAGATGGAGGGTGCTGGGATGGTGGAAGGTGTCCCTGCCCATGGATGGGCTTTAAATTCCTTCCAACCCACTCTGGGATTCCATTATCCTGTAATTCCATGATCTCTGCTTGCCATTTAAAATTGGAGCAAGGATTTCCCCAGCCTCCCTCCCAGGGATGGGATCTGCAGCACCCTTTGGCATCCCCTAACCCCACACTCTGGCGCTGGATCGTTTGTTGAGCCACAAGCTCTGCGTGCTCTGCCTTTCCTCCTCCAGGTGTCCAGGTGTCCCTGTGTCCCTCCCTGTGCCCCTCCCTGCCCTCTGGCAGTCGCAGCAGCCGACTTTCCCGCCCCTGTGCAGCCTCTCAGAGCCGTGTCACCGACACCGGCGCTGTGTCACCTCCCACGGCGGCCCGGCTGGCACGGGAGGGGGCAGCCAGGCAGAAAGCACAGCAGATGTCGGAGCTCCTCGTGTTTACAGGGCAGAAATCACCTGGCATCACCAGAGGCACGGGCAGCGCGGAGCCATCTCCTCCCTGGGAGCACAAGGACAGCCCCAAAGCGCCTGGAGCATCCCCGAGCCTTGAGCTGGGAGAGGACTTCAGCATTCCCTTCATCCTGGCTCTCCAGAGGGAAAACCACGATTCTCCAGAGCATAAGAGCACCTGAGAGCAGAGCCTGGCCTGATCTGTGGGGTGCTGAGGAGACTGAATTGCCATGAACTCCCCGGGCAGAGCTTGTCCCCTTTGCTGTGTCACCAGAGCTTGGGACAACTTCTCAGCGCCAGCCAGCTCTTGGGTGTCTGTGTCACTCAGAGCTGCTCCTCCTGCAGGGTTTGGCTCTTGTGTTCCCCCCTCTCCAGCTCTCCTGGAGCCACTTCAGGCACTGCAAGGGGCTCTGAGCTCTCCCTGGAGCCCTCTCTTCTCCAGGTGAACATTCCCAGCTCTGCCAGCCTGGCTCCATGGCAGAGGGGCCCCAGCCCTGCAGCATCCCTGTGACCTCTCTGGGCTCATCCAGCAGCTCCAGCTCCTTCTGGAGACCCCAGAGCTGAGGTGGGGACTCCCAAGGACAGAGTAAAGGGGGACAATCCCCTCCCTGGAGCTGCTCACCTGTGATCTGTTGGTTCTGCTGCACATTCCAGCGGGAATCCGCGGCTCTCTGGGATTCCAGGAGGCGTGAGGGGCTGGGAAGGGTGGGAATGCTGAGCTCGTGCACACCTGTAATGAGGATGATTGAAGGCTGAGTGCAGGATGATACAGAACAATATCAGTAAGTGGTTTTAGTGTCAGCAATCTTCAAACTCGCTGTCAAAGGGAACATTTAAACGATTTTCCTGCTACTCCAACGCATCCAGGTTATATTTATATCCGGAGAAAACTGGTGCTATAAATGTCAGCTTTGGAGAAGGGCTGGCTGCATCCATCAGAGCAGGAATTAGGAAGGAGGGAGGAATGATGGATCATTGCCAGCTGACGGACCTGCCTGCGAGGAAAATCCCTGAGGACTGATCCATGGCAGGCAACGTCCCTGCCTGGGAATATCCCAGCCCTGTCCCAGGGTTTGGGACACCCTGTGCTTGTGGGGACAGCAGGAAAGGCCCTGAGCTGGCCAGAGCTTGGAGCTCGAGGTGCCTGAAGTGCTCAAAGCCAGATTTCAGCAAAACACAGGAGAGCTGTAAAAAATGGGCAGAATTCTGTTTTTGCTGCAGTGAGAATAAAAATAAAAGAGGTTGTAAAGAGTCTTTGCACTGGCCACTGGCCAGGACTTCCTGCTTTTCCCTAGGCTGGTTCTTGGGGTACTTTCCAATGGTTTCCAGCCATCCTCTGGTGTTTTTTCCATTTCCAGCCTTGTCCTTGCTCACCGCATTGCCCTTGGCCTGGAACTGCCCTTTGGAAAACCCTGGGCAGGGGTGGTGGCTCCATCCCTGCAGCTGGAGGGGGAGCTTGGTCCCTCTCCATCCCAGGGGACTGGCTGCACCCTTTGGGTTCCTGCAGAAAGTTCTTGTTTGGGCTGGCAGGATTTCCAAAGTCCTGGTGGGCACTGACAGACCCTGTCCCTAAATTATCCCCTCTCAGGAGTCTGTCTTCTCCATCCAGCTCCATCAGAGCTGGATTCCTGTTTCCCAAAAGTGGGGGAAGGTGGGAGACACCTGGGAATTGGTCAGAAAGGGAGGTTTTGGGGAGCTGGAGCAGCACAGGAGGTGCAGATGTTGGGAGGGTGGAGAGGCAGCACTTGGATCTTGTTCTCCCTCCAGGAATGGCCTGGCAGCTGTTTTTGGGGAGCCTGGGTGAGCAGAGGGTGTGGGGTGTGAGAATGAGACACACACGGGGAATTTCCAGAGCTGTGTGAGTTCTGGGATGGCTGAGCTTTCAGAAGGTCCTTTAGCATCTCTCAGGTAATGAGGGATGATCCCCCAGGAATTTGCTGCCATGGAGCTGAGCCTGTGGGGAAGGACACCCTGCAGCTCAGAGTTCAGAAACCCCTCAGTGGGAAAGGTGGGTGCTTTTACCCCAAGTGAGGATTGCAGCAAAGCCCAGAACCTGGCATTCCATCACACCTGGAGCAGGGAGGGCACCTCTGGGAGGTGCAAACCTTGGGATTTAAGCATTGAGGGAGTTGAGGTCTCAGTGTGACATCGGAGGTGGGGACACCCCACGTTTTATGTCACCACCCCACCCTGGCCTGGGGCTGCTCCCTGAGCCAGCACAGACTTTCTCGGGTGCTTCTGCTGCTCAAAGCAAGCCATGGAATCTGATTTTCCCTGGCAAATTTCCAGCCGTGTCCCGTCCTGCCCGCCCTCTTCCAGGCGGGATGAGGTTGGAATGAACGGCCTGTGTGTTGCTGTTGCAGATCTGACAGAAATATGATCGTGTTTTCAAACGTAACACGGGGCAAATTGACCCAAATCCAGCAGCACGGGGCTCCTGCTAAATGCAAGGACTCGCTGAAACCCTGTTAATTGCTGGGCAGAAAATACAGATAAACGACGGAAAACCATCGACATTCCCGAGAACCTTTGGTGTATCAGCGGGAAATCGTTCCCAGCTCGGTTTGTGGGTTCTGCTGACAGGTCCAGGGGCAGGGAGAGGTCAGCCCTGCAGTGGCCTGTGCGTGCCCCCAGCCCTCCCCCATCCCTGCCTCCACGGATGCGCTCCTGCCTCCTGCTCCGAGCCATCTGCCCCGACAAAACGCTCTGGGAACGGAGCCCAGGCAATCCCTGGAGCTGCGGCAAGGGGAAAGTGAGGGCTGGGGCAAACGGCAGCGCCGCAGGATCCTCCCCTCTTGGTTTGACTCTGCCGGGGGGATCCAGCTCTGCCCACGTGCTGGGAACGCCGGCTGGATCCTGCCCACGTCCCTGCTGGGATGGAGCATCACAGCCCATCCCCTGCTCCGTCACCCACAGAGAGAGCGCAGGGAAATCGGGGATCTCAGAATGGTTTGAAGTGGAAAAAGCCCATCCACAGGGGTCAGGGACACCTTCCACTATCCCAGGCTGCTCCAAGCCCCATCCAGCCCATCCAGGGCGATCAGCTTGAAAAAAAAGAGGTGAAAGGACAACTTGCTCACCACTCGCCCTTCCCCTCGGCTCAGCCATCCCAGAACTCACAGAGCTCTGGAAATTCCCCGTGTGTGTCTCATCCTCACACCCCACACCCTCTGCTCGCCCTGGCTCCCCAAAAACAGCTGCCAGGCCATTCCTGGAGGGAGAACAAGGTCCAAGTGCTGCCTCTCCACCCTCCCAACATCTGCACCTCTGTGCTGCTCCAGCTCCCCAAATCCTCCCTTTCGACCGATTCCCACCTTCCCCCACTTTCGGGAAACAGGAATCCAGCTCTCCTTTCCTGCAGCACCGCGGAACCCGAGACGGCCCCGAGAGGGGCGAAGGATTCCTGGAGCCTGGGAGCGCTTGCACGGCATCAGATAGTGCTGAGGGTGAGAGGGAGCCGTGAAACCAGAGCCAGGACGCTGTCCCTGGCCAGGGTCAGGTTTCAGAGGAATTGTCATTGTCCCTTCAGGACACGCAGCTCCCGATGGGGGAAGCAGCGCCCTGCCCTTCCCCAGCTCTGCGGGCACTGCCCGGGACATTCCCAGATGTATTTTCCATACCTCCGCCCTGCCGTGCTCCTCCTGTGCTTGGATTTTGGTGTTCCCAGCCATCCCAACCACTGCAGGGCATCCCCATCCCGGTGCTGGGGCACAGCTCCTGGAGCTCAGGGGTTCACCCTCATCCCTCTGCTCCGCGAGGGAAGGGAAGCTCAGCCCATCCCCAGCTCCCAAGTGGCTGCTTGATTCATTTAAGTTTTTCTGTTCTGCTTTGCTGTGCAGCTTTTAGTTCTATATTAAGGGTTACTAGGATCTTCTCACGGGGTGGTGAAGACAAAACAGTTCTATTCCAGCTGGGGACTCAAGGACAATCTCTTCCAACTTCAGGCCCTAAGCATAAACAATGTGAAAATTGGAGGGTTGGAAAGCAAGCAAGCAAGGAGGATGAAACTTCATGATTTGAGGATATTTATTGGACTGTAGATTTCTGTATGCAAATGGACTAAAATCTATAAAAATGTGAGATCCCATGACCAAGCTCCCTTTGTTTCCATCTTGGAGCCATCTGGGCACGAGTGTGGCACTGGGACTGCCAGGGTGTGGCCTTTGAAAGCCTCTCAATAAACACCCATTTTGCTCCTTTTAACTCTCTCTAGACTCTGTTCCAGCTCCTCTGGGCATCATCCCTAGATCCCACAGGATTTTCTTCTTTCACTGCTGGAACCTTGGCTTGTCCATGGGGTTTTTGCCTTTGCTGCAGAACCTGGGCACTTCCAGGAGTGCTGCAGGGATTAGTGCTTTCCCTGACCTGAGCCGCTCACCGAGTCTGATTTGTGTTGGGCAGAGAATGGATTAGGGAGTCCTATTTCTTGGTTGTAATCCTATTTTGAAAGATACTCAGAATCCCATGGCCCTGAGCAGAGAGGACCTGCCTCCTGCTCCTTTCCCAGCTGACATCCCAGCAGCTCCACCCTTCCTAGGGCTTTTGGCACCCACAGGTACAATCCACAGCTGGAAACTCCCTCCCTTCCCTAGGAGAAACCTCCTCACACCACAGCTCAGCTCTGGAGCTGTGTTGTTATTTCAGGCTCTGCTTCTGACCCAGTCTGAGAAAGAAATGCTGGCCTTGGTATCCCCCACCTTCCCAAAACCTCCTGGGTACAGGGATTTTTGTCTCCTTGCAAGTGTTTTGTCCCAATCCTTCCCTTCCTGTGGTTGAAACATCCGAGGAGCAAAGCTGGAACACGTCCCTCACCCCTCTCTGCTCCCCCTCCATCCCTCCCCAAGCTTTCATCCCAACTTTTCCTCCAGCACACTCACCCCATGGTGTGCTGATTTCTGTAAGGGCTCACATTTCCTGTCATTTGCTCTTTCCAAAGGGCTGGAAAAATTGGGAAATCAGGATGTCTTGTCAGCCACAGGAGAAGCCACAGCATTGCTGGGATTGCAGAGCATTCCACGGGGAGTAGCAGCCATCCCAGGACTGTCCCACAACACCTTTCTGTGGTGCTCCTTGCTCAGGGGCCCACAGCTCCAGGGAGAGGTGAGGAGCTCTGGACACCTCTTTCCACAGAATTCCCTTGGTTTTTTAGGCAGGAGGGGGTTACTGCCATTGTTAATCCACGGGAAGAAGTGTTTTCCAGAGCTCTCCCCCTCAGTGCAGCTGACTTGGTGATGTTCTGGTGCCCATTTAGGAGAGAACACTCCAAGATGTGTCCACAAGGATGAGCTAAAGCCTTCCCACATCCCAGACTCCCGGTGGTCCTCAGAACATGCCAGAAATCCCTGGATGCAGGGCAATTGCCATGCTGAGACAGGAGATGTGGGGCCACAGGGATTTGCTGGAATTCTTGTTGAGGAATGAGAGCGTGGCAGGACTGGCCCAGAACTGCCCAAAGCCAGGGAGTTCTCCCCCAGTGGATCTCATCAGCTGCTCTGGGAAATCTCATTTTCCATCTGCCTGGCAACTGGGAGTGTTCTCTCAGCCTTTGCAAAGCATGGAGGCCATTCCTGAATCCCATAAATCTCCCTCTGGGCTCCAAGGCAGGTGTGAAATACAGGATGCTCCTCGTGTGTCCTGGAGCTGGGCAGGATTTACTCCACGCCAGGCTCTGGATGCACATTTCTTATCTCAGCCCCGAGATTTATGGAGTCCCTGAGATTTATTCTGCCTGTAAAACGCTGCTAAATGCAGGGCTGAGTTGTGCAATGGCCATTGTTTGGGAATGCTTTGTGTCTGCTGGCAGAAACACGGGCACAGCCCTCCCCCAGTGGCTGCCAGGTGGGGAGAGGCACAGGAGGGATGTGAGGAGCCAGGTGCTGCTGCCAGAGGGGTGGAGAGGGGCTGTGGTCCTGCTGAGGAGGGACATGGGTGGCCAAGGAAAGGGGAAAACACGGAGGGGGTGAGGGGATGGTGAAAATCCCTGTCCTGCTGTGCTGGAGCTGCACCACCACGCTGCTCCTGCTGCAGAGGGATGCTTGGACAGGGGGATACCAAGGTAAAAAGGCCAAAAACTGGGGAATTCTGGGGAAAAGGGATGGGGGGAGTGAGAGGCTGGTGAAAATCCCAGTCCTGCTGTGCTGGGGCTGCACCACCATGCTTTTTCTGCTGCTCAGGGACACTTGGACAGAGGGGATACCAAGGTAGAAAGGCCAAAAAATTGGGAATTGTGGGGAAAGGGATGGAGGCAGTGAGGGGCTTGTGGCCAAAAATTGGGGAATGCTGGTGAAAACGGAGAGGCTGGTGAAAATCCCAGTCCTGTGGTGCTGGAGCTGCACCACCACGCTCCTCCTGCTGCTCAGGGACACTTTGACAAGGTAAAAAGGCCAAAAAATGGGGAATTCTGTGGAAAAGGGATGGACAAGGGGATACCAGGGTAGAAAGGCAAAAAAATGGGGAATTCTGGGGAAAAGGAATGGAGGGAGTGAGGGGTTTGTGGAAAGCTCAGTCCTGTGGTGCTGGAGCTGCACCATCACCCTGCTCCTGCTGCACAGGGACACTTGGACAAGGTAAAAAGGCCAAAAAATGGGGAATTCTGTGGAAAAGGGATGGAGGCAGTGAGGGGCTTGTGGCCAAAAATGGGGAATTCTGGGGAAAAGGGATGGAGGGAATGAGGGGCTTATGGAAAGCTCAGTCCTGGAGCTGCACTACCACCCTGCTCCTGCTGCAGAGGGACACTTGGAGAAAGGGATAACGAGCCGAGAAACGGGGAATTCTGTGGAAAAGGCTCAGCCCCGCCGGCAGAAAAGGCTCTTTGAAACGAAAATGTTCGCTCTGGAAAAACCGGGATTCGGGGAAGCAGCCCGGGGGTTACCATGGAAACCCAGGGCTGAGGCGAGCCGCAGCAGGAGCTGCAGCCACGGAGGGCTCGGGCGCACCCGGGGCGTGCTGGGGAGCAGCGCCGGGAACGGGGTGGGAACGGGGTGGGAATGGGATGGAACGGGATGGGAACAGGATGGGAACGGGGGTGGGAACGGGATGGGAACGGGATGGGAACGGGATGGAACGGGATGGGAACGGGATGGAACAGAATGGGAATGGGGTGGGAACGGATGGGAGGAACGGGATGGAACGGGGTGGAATGGGGTGGAACGGGGTGGAACGGAATGGGAACGGGGTGGGAAGGGGGATGGGGAAGCGGGAATGGGGAGGAACGGGGTGAGGAAGCAGGATGGAACGGATGGGAACAGGATGGAATGGGATGGGAACAGGGGATGGGAACGGGATGAAGGATGGGAACAGGATGGAATGGGGTAAGGAGATGGGAATGGGAATGGGATGGGAACAGGATGGGAACGGGATGGGAAGCGGGATGGAACGGGATGGGAGCGGGATGGAGCGGGATGGGAACGGGTGGGAACGGGATGGAACAGGGTGGAACGGGATGGAACGGGATGGGAACGGGATGGGAACGGGATGGGAATGGGATGGGAACGGGATGGGAAGCGGGATGGGAATGGGGAAGGAACGGGATGGGAGACGGGATGGGAACGGGATGGGAACGGGATGGGAAGGGGTGGGAGCGGGATGGGAACGGGGATGGGAACGGGATGGGAACGGGGTGGGAATGGGAGGGAACGGGGTGGGAACGGGATGGGAATGGGGAGGGAACGGGATGGGAACGGGATGGGAATGGGGTGGGAACGGGATGGGAATGGAGGACAGGATGGAAGCGGGATGGGGAGACGGGGTGGGAACGGGATGGGAATGGGGTGGGAACAGGGTGGGGAATGGGATGGGAACAGGATGGGAACGGGGGTGGGAATGGGTCTGAACGGGATGGGAATGGGGTGGAACGGTGGAACGGGATGGGAACGGGGTGGAACGGGGTGGGAATGGGGTGGAACGGGATGGGAACGGGATGGGAACGGGATGGGAATGGGGTGGGCTGCCGGGAAGGGCTGGGCTGATGGGCTGGGAGGCAGAACCCGGCCGTGCTGAGCTGAGCAGGGGCCACCAGCCCCGCTGTAGACAAATCCTGCGGAGTGACAGGGGCGGGAGCTGCCGCCGATTGGCTCCCGCTCCTATCTCCGGGAAGATCGATAGAACAAATTAGAGCGGGCAGAGCCGTGCGAGAGAGAGCCCTGCAAACCCCAATTACCCCAGAGCTAATTAATGTGTTTTTAAACAAACATTACGGCGGCGCTTCAAACGGCGCCGGGGCGGCCTCAGAGCTTCCACGAGGGCGGCGGAGAAATTCCTTAGCCCGGGGCGATGGGGTGGGAAGGATCCCAAAACAAGAGTGGGGAGGGAAAACAATTGCTCGATCCGAGCCCAGCCAGGGGAAAAAGGGAGCTGTTTCCAGCGCACAGCACGGGGACTGTGCTCCCCCAGCATCCCGCAGGGCTGCGGATCAATAGTCCTGGAGAAAAACAGGGAGCGGGGAAGAAAAGGAGGAAAATGCACCGCAGCAGCTCGCTCAGCCCTTCTAGGAAGGAGCAGACAAAGGGATGCAAAGCCCAACCTTCCTGAAAGGACTGTGACCCGGAAAGCTGACCCTGCACAGAGCGGATCCTTGGGAGAACAATGGCACTGGGAAGCTGATTGCTCCCAGGATAACGCGGGAGCGTGATCCCAGGCCGGGGCTGAGGAAAACACAGGAAGCCTGACAGCCCTGGACATCCCTGCACAGCCCCAGGGCATCATCCTGCCGGGACACAGCCCTGAGCAGCAGCTGGGAACCCCCGAGCCACAGCACCGGGAGCATTCCAGCTACAGGAGCTCAGTCCATCCCAGCCCAACCTGCCCTGGAGACTGGGGGAAAATGCTGCATGGAGGAATTGGAGAAGATATCTGACAGCAATGAATCTGTGCATGGATCCCTCAGGCTTGGGGTGAAAGTAAAGAGGCTGAGCCCAGGCCCAGGGTGAGCATGGTGCAGGCACCAGGAGCTGGGCACAGCACAGGAAACATCCACTGTGCATCCTGGAAAGCTTCCAAAGGGCTCCAGGAGAGCTGGAGAGGGACTGGGGATGGAGGGACAGGACACAGGGAATAGCTCCCACTGCCAGATGGGATTTTGGGCAGGAATTGTTCCCTGGCAGGGTGGGCAGGGCTGGCACAGGTGCCCAGAGCAGCTGTGGCTGCCCCTGGATCCCTGGCAGTGCCCAAGGCCAGGCTGGGACAGTGGGAAGTGTCTCTGCCATGGCAGGGGTGGCACTGGATGGACTTTAATGTCCCTTCCCACCCAAACCATTCCATGATCCTGTGATTTCCCCAGACTCTCCTGGCTCCTGCCATGTGATTCACAGACAATTCCCACCAGGGTTGTTGTGTTTTTTGTTCAATCCAACTCGGCAAATTTTTTCTCCCAAGAATTTGTCGAGGCTTTTAGCACTGACACACTTTTCCAGACTGAGGGTGGAGTCTGTGGCTGGGGAGGGAGGGTTCTGGAATTGCCCCATGTTGGTGGCCCAGGCCCTCAGCCAAAGTGTTCAGATGGCAGCTGAGCCCCTGCTGGGAGCCCTCAGCCCTCCTTAACCCAGCAGGGCCTTGTTTATCCCTGGAAAAGCTGCTGGAGGATCTCCAGGAGGGATTTCACTGCCCACTGATGGGGGACTGGGTTGGATGGACCCCAACCCTGCAGCCTGGATGTGACAGGGCACATGGAAATTCTGGATCCAGCCCCAGTCCTGCAGCCTGGATGTGACAGGGCACATGGAAATTCTGGATCCAGCCCCAATCCTGCAGCCTGGATGAGATAGGGACATGGAAATTCTGGATCCAGCCCCAATCCTGCAGCCTGGATGTGACAGGACACAGGGAATTCTGGATCCAGCCCCAATCCTGCAGCCTGGATGTGACAGGACACAGGAAATTCTGGATCCAGCCCCAATCCTGTAGCCTGGATGTGACGGGACACAGGGAATTCTGGATCCAGCCCCAGTCCTGCAGCCTGGATGAGATAGGACACATGGAAATTCTGGATCCAGCCCCAGTCCTGCAGCCTGGATGAGATGGGACATGGAAATTCTGGATCCAGCCCCAGTCCTGCAGCCTAAGCCTGAAGTCCCCTGGGGTCAGTCCCTACTCAAACAGGGTCAGTGTTGGAGGCACCTCTGGCTCTTGGCTCTCCTTCCCTCCTGATGGTCCTTGCCTGGTGCATGGGGCCACCCAACCCCCAGAAATCCAATATTTGGGGTCACACCTTCAGCTCCTGGTGAATGGGACTGCCCAGCTCTCATAAATCCCTTTTCTGGGAGTTGTGCCTCCAATTCCTGGTGCATGGGACCACCCAAGCACCACAAATCCCATTTTTTTGGTCATACCTCCAATTCCTGGTGCATGGGACCACCCAGCTCCCAAAAATCCCATTTTTGGGTCACACCTCACTTCCAAGCTCCCTGCCAGGAGACCAAAGATAAACTCCCAGCTCCAGGCACTGCCAGCACAGTCATTTCAGCTTGTCCTTCATCCCAAACCTGTCGGTCCCAGCCCTGTATCTCCATCCCTCTCCAGCTGGGATGCACAGGGATGGGAGCTCCGGGAGGAGTGAGGGAGGTGTCCCGCACACCTCGGGCACGCCAGGCTCGTTCCTGCCCGATACAGAGGAGCTGTCAGCGCTTAATTAGAGGCAGCACCGCGCTGTGCTGCAGCCCATTAGCGGGGTTTTAGCCGAGTGCTCCCTGTTTGGGATAACTGATGGGAGCAGCCGGCGCAGAGGCAGCAGGAAGCCCCAGGAAGGAGGATTTGTGCTCTGGCTGCTGCGGGGGAGTGCAGTCCCACGCTGTTCCTCTTGCTCATCTCCTTCCCTCCTGCTCCTGAGCGATGGCCCAGGCGCAGCAGGAAGCACCTGGGCCGGGATTACCTGGGACAATCCCGTGTCCTGACGGAGCTCTGGAAGGAGCAGGAAGGAAGCAGCACAATGGCCCGGGGCCGGAGGAAGGGTCCTGCAGGAAGGCACCCCTCCCTGCTTGCCATCCCAGCCCTGACGGGGGACCTGCTGCGAGCATCCCTTCCTGGAATGCTGGCCTCGGGCATCCCTTCCCTGGAATGCTGGCCTCGGGCATCCCTTCCCTGGAATGCTGGCCACGGGCATCCCTTCCCTGGAGTGCTGGCCACGAGCATCCTTTCCCTGGAATGCTGGCCACGAGGCTGCCCAGGGATTTAAGAGGCGTGTGGATGTGGCATTTGGGGACATGGTCGGTGGTTTCCTTGGCAGTGCTGTTGGACGTGTTGATCTCCGAGGTTTTTTCCAGCCCAACCAATTTGTGCATCCAGGCTGGATTGCCCCTCCTGCAGTCCCTGTCCATGTCCATTCCCCTTCCCAGGTGGCCTCTTCCCCGTGCTCCATCTCATCCCCCCTCTTTTGTTCCTGCCTCTCCCTTCCTGTTCTCATTCCTGCCGATCCCTCTGTGCCTCCGAGCCGCCCCCGGGGCCTCTCCCTCTGCTCTGCTCAGCTCATTACTCCTCAAATTTCCTCTTAAACACTGGCAAAGCCTCCCGAGGCTCCAGGTAGGGAGCCTGCTCTCCTCTGCCCAGGTTCCCTCCTTCCCCTGCCCGCCCTCACCCCCCAGGTGCTGCAGAGGTGGGAATTCAGGTGTTCTCCTGGATGGCTCCCAACAAGGAGCATCAAACGGGAACGGAGCACAAAAGGCACCTCGGGGGAGAGCAAAGCTCCTGATGCATTGCCGAGAGGGATGAGGGGGAAGGAGCAGAAGGATTCCAGCAGGATTCCACATTGGGGAAGGAGCAGGGAGCAGCAGGATTGGATTCCAGCAGGATTCCAGCAGGATTCACCTGCTCCACTTTGGGGAAGGAGCGGGGAGCAGCAGGATTGGATTCCAGCAGGATTCAGGAGGATTCACCTGCTCCACATTGGGGAAGGAGCAGGGGTAGCAGGATTGGATTCCGCAGAGTTCAGCAGGATTCCACCTGCTCCACGTCAGGGAAGGACAGAGCAGCAGGATTGGATTCCAGCAGGATTCCAGCAGGATTCACCTGCTCCACTTTGGGGAAGGAGCAGGGAGCAGCAGGATTGGATTCCAGCAGGATTCCAGGAGGATTCACCTGCTCCACATTGGGGAAGGAGCAGGGAGCAGCAGGATTGGATTCCAGCAGGATTCCAGCAGGATTCCAGCTGGATTCACCTGCTCCACGTTGGGGAAGGATCAGGGAGCAGCAGGATCAGGGAGCAGCAGGATCCCATTCCAGCAGATTCACCTGCTCTACATTGGGGAAGGAGCAGGGAGCAGCAGGATCAGGGAGCAGCAGGATCCCATTCCAGCAGGATTCACCTGCTCTACATTGGGGAAGGATCAGGGAACAGCAGGCTCAGGGAGCAGCAGGCTCAGGGAGCAGCAGGATCCCATTCCAGCAGGATTCACCTGCTCTACATTGGGGAAGGATCAGGGAGCAGCAGGATCAGGGAGCAGCAGGATCCCATTCCAGCAGGATTCACCCGCCCCACGGCACCAGCAGTCGCTGGGAAGCGATGGATCCAGGGGTGGTCTCACAGAGCCGTGTGAGCAGTGCCTGCCCCGGCCTGCCCCTGCCTCAGGACACGGATGCAGCTCGTGGTGGAGCAGAGCTGCTGCTGCTGCTGCCTGCGGGAATCTCCGATTGCTTCCTGAAGCGTGCTCGGGTAAATGGCACCGTGGGAACTCAGGGCGGGCAGCCGGGGACGGGCTCAGCGTGGCCCTGGAAGGCTTGGCTGTGCTGAGGACTCCAAGGACGTGTCAGTATCCTCTGCAGACAGCCAGCAGATATTTGCTGGGATTTGTCCATCCCTTCTGACCCCGCTCCCCTGGGACAGCTCTGGCTGTCGTTTCCCGTTCGGAGCTGGAGCAGAGGATGAGCTGGGAGCACACACGGATCAAACCCTGCTGCAGCCCCCTGGAGCCTTTCCAGGGAAGGATGGCAGTGCCAGCTGCCCTTCCTGCCCCGCCAGGCCTCGCTGGGGTTTGGAATCCGAGACCCTGAGTGCTCACATCCAGCTCCTCCAGCAGCGCCCGGGGCTGAGGGAGGGGCTGAAGCTGAGCCGCTCAGCCCAGCCACGGTCACAGCAGAGGTCACTTCATCCCAGGACATCTGGCCCTGTCCTCAGCCTCCTCCAGCCCAGTGCCACCCCCAGCCCTGCTTCCCAGCCTCTGCTCCCCTCCCTTTGCTCCTGGATGGACCAGCTGCTGCTCCTCCCCTCTGCCACAACCTCCCCCACAGCCTGCTCTGACATCCAAGCGTTATTTCATGTCTGTTTTGCTGCTAGGAAATGCAGTTTGGTGGCTGGAGATGGGGAGGGAACCACGTGAGCAGCAGCAGCAGCATCCCCACGGATCCCTGGCAGGCACTCAGCCCCTTCCCTGGGGAGCAAGAGGCAGCCAGGGCCTGGAGCATCCTGCCTTCCAAGGGTTAATGCCTGCAGCAGAGTCCCCGATTCCTCCCTCACGGCATGAGCGAGTGGAGTCAGCAGCCCCAAACCCTCATCCCGCTGGCCATGAGCTCAGGATCCGGCGGAGGGAGGACCAGGAGCAGCGTTTTCCCCAATCCAGGAGCCCTGAACGTACAGGCAGATTAATTTAGCATGAACAAAACGCTCTTGCAACACAAATGCCCTGCAGCGACAGGGCCCGGGCGGCGAGAGGCTGGGGTTTGCCGGGGAGCAGGAATGCTGAGGCGGAGCAGCGCTGCCCCGGCTTTGGGTGCTGGGGCAGGGGAAGCAGGCAGGGATGCAGGAGGCGGAAAGGGTCACCCCGGGAGCCTGGGAGAGGGGCTGCAGGCCGTCCCTGGCGGGAGCAGAGCACGGAAATGGGAGGCAGGAGGAGAGGGATGCTGCCAAGAGCTGTCGCAGCATCCCTGACACGGGGCGGGGGGGACAAATCCCGGTGGGAGGAGCAGGAGGGACACCACAGCCTCGCCCTGCCAGGGGCACGTCCAGCTCCGGGGCGTGGAGAGCAGCATGAAATTCTCACTGTGAGAATTGTGAGAAGCAAAAATTTGATTTTTTTTTTTGTGTGGCAAAATCATCATCCCACCATGCAGGACACGGGGCGAGGGGAGGATGTGACAGTGAGAAAACAGCGCCGCAAACCAAGGGCAGAGGAATGCGAGCGGGATCAGCCCCGGGGAGCAGCAGGGCCAGGGAGGGGCTGAGCCACTGCCCAGCTCCCGATCCGGAGCTGACACAGCAGGAAAGGGTCACTGCAGGTCCAGGTGAGACAGCCTGGGAGAGCCGGGGGTGTCCAGCCTGGGGAAGGGAAGGATCCAGGGAGGTCTTGGAGCCTCTTGCAGTGCCCAAAAGGGGCTCCAGGAGAGCTGGAGAGGGGCTGGGGACAAGGGAGGGAGGGACAGGGCACAGGGAATGGCTCCCACTGTCAGAGGGCAGGGCTGGATGGGATTTTGGGCAGGAATTGTTCCCTGGCAGGGTGGGCAGGGCTGGCACAGGTGCCCAGAGCAGCTGTGGCTGCCCCTGGATCCCTGGCAGTGCCCCAGGCCAGGCTGGACACTGGGGCTGGAGCAGCCTGGGACAGTGGGAGGTGTCCCCTCTGGCAGAGGGAGCCATTCCCTGTGTGCTGTCCCTCCATCCCCTGTAAATCATCTCCATGTTCCCTGCAGCTCCTTCAAGGCCACACTGGGGTCACCCCAAAGCTGCTCCTGCCCAGGTGAACAGTCCCAGCTCTCCCAGCAGAGCTGCTCCATCCTCTGCCCATCCTGGAGCCTCCTCTGGCCTGGCTGCAGCAGCTCCAGCTCCTCCCTGTGCTGGGGCAGCTCTGCAGTGGGGTCTCACCTGGGGGGGCACAGGGACAGATTTTATCGAGGTCCCCTCTCTTCTCCAGGCTGAACAGGTACCTCAATCCACTCCTCATCACAGAATGCTCCACACCACTTTCAATCCCATTTTTCCTGTTGCCCAGGAGAGGAATTTCCTTTTTGACCCATCCCAAGTTCATTTCCCAATGAGTCTCTGATGAGGGACATTACTCAAAAGCCTTTTGAAAATCCCAACACATTTTCTTGACCAGATCCCCCTATGTCTGTAGAAAAAAAATAAAATTTGGGAATGGAGTGACTCTATCCAGATAGATTGGGATGAAATGAGGTGCAGTGAAAATGACTTGATCCCTTCAGAGCACATTCATGGATTCTTGATGCACAGTTTCCTTCCCCAGGCACCGAAGGAAATTTTTCCAATTAGAACCCGTTTATTCATGTACCCCACAGCCCCATTTCTATTTTTCTGACACAAAGTCTGACCCTGTGAGATGCCACATCCCATTTAATCCTAAAAAACCCCACACAACCCCCTTGGGCCACATTTGATCCCTTCCCTCCCTTTGCCCATTTCCAGCAGAAGTTTTTCTAGCAGGAGATGAGAAATATCATCTTTTCTTTCTGTACCATTCTTTGGGTGAATCTCCCTGGTGCTGGCATTTAGTTCCTATTCACACCATCAATTTGCTCTCAATCCCCTCTCCTAATGGCAATTCCATCCGAATCAATTCCTTTGATTCCCTAAATCAACCTGCAGTGGTACCTGAGGCTCAGCTGCCTTGGGGACCCCACCAGCCCCATTTCCTGCCTCTTTCCCCTCTCTCCTTAATTTCCTTCCTGGCTCTCCAGCTGAGTTCTCCCCCTCCCTCTCTTGCTGGGCCTGGGTGTGTCTCCTGCCAGCCCTGGTGTTTTCCTGGGATTTACAGCCTGGCTGTGTTCTCAATTAGCAGGTTCCTTCCAGCTTTCATGGCTTCCAAGTCACAACATTTCCGAGGCTGTGGCAACATATTAGAGACTGCACATGTAAAATAGGTATTAAAATAGGTATTAACTGCATTGAGATTCAGCCTCCAAATTCCCAGCTTCTGGGAAGGCTCCACAAGGCTTGGAGGCTTCAGATCACACTCTCTAAATAACCTTTCCTGGAGCATTCCAGGGAACAAAAATCTCCCTACCTTTCACTTCCTACCTGGGATACTTCTCTTGCTTCCAGTTGAAATAAAGTTGGGAAAATCCTTCCAATCCCTCCTGTGCTTTTGCTTCCTCCAGCTCCTCTGGAATTGGGCAAGGTTGGAGAAACCTCCCTGGTCAGATTTAGCCTTTTCCCAGGACAAATTTTCTCCAGGATAAGGTGGAGCACGGTGGGAGCAGGAAGGAGTGAGGAATTATTTTGTGGATGGAGACAGCCCGCTGCCTGCAGGGAGCTGGCATGAAACATCCTGGAGCAAGGGGTGGTTTGGGATGCCAGGCTGGAATTTTGGGCATCCAGGACCTTCTTTTACCACCTCCCAGCCAGGCACTGCTGGGATGGCTCCAGGTGTGATCCCTGGAACATCAGGGCTGCTGTGGGCAGGGTTTAGCTTGGAAAGGCACCTCTGGGGCTCTCCCCACTCCTGGAATTTAGCTTGGAAAGGCACCCCTAAAATTTAGCTTGGAAAGGCACCTCTGGGGCTCTCCCCACCCCTGGAATTTAGTTTGGAAAGGCACCCCTGGGGCTCTCCCCATTCCTGGAATTTAGCTTGGAAAGACACCTCTGGAGCTCTCCCCACTCCTGGAATTTAGCTTGGAAAGACACCTCTGGAGCTCTCCCCACTCCTGGAATTTAGCTTGGAAAGACACCCCTGGGGCTCTCCCCACTCCTGGAATTTAGCTTGGAAAGGCACCCCTGGGGCTCTCCCCACCCCTGGAATTTAGCTTGGAAAGGCACCTCTGGGGCTCTCCCCACCCCTGGAATTTAGCTTGGAAAGGCACCCTGGGAGTCTCCCCATTCCTGGAATTTAGCTTGGAAAGGCACCTCTGGGGCTCTCCCCACTCCTGGAATTTAGCTTGGAAAGGCACCTCTGGGGCTCTCCCCACTCCTGGAATTTAGCTTGGAAGGCACTCCTGGAGCTCTCCCCACTCCTGGAATTTAGCTTGGAAAGGCACCCCTGGGGCTCTCCCCACTCCTGGAATTTAGCTTGGAAAGGCACCCCTGGGGCTCTCCCCACCCCTGGATTTTGGTGTTCAGGACTCTGGGTCTCCCTGCAGCCTCTGCCAGGGTCTCTCCCAAGGCTGATCCCAAACACAGCTCTGCTCCTGCTGCCTCTCTCCCTTTATTAGTTCAGGAAATGGAGCCGAACATCCCTTAGGAAAAGCCTGGAAACTCTCCCTGACTCGCTCGGCTTCCCCTGCTGCAGGCGGGGCTGGCGAGCTCGGTGGAGCATTTGGAGCAGGAGATAAACGCCTGGGAGATAGCAGGGAGTTGTTTGCTGTGCGGGAAAGGAGCTGTTTGTGAGAGTGCCTTCACACCTGGGTGAGGCTGGAGCCTGCTGGTGACCCCGGAATTGCAAAGCAAACAGGGTGGAAAGGCTGGGAAGCAGCACAGTGTCTTGGGCTGCAACACGGGATGTGATCAAAAGCAGGAATCCTATCACCATCTGTTAAAAACCAGCTGGGCAGTGATCTTTATCTTCCCACAGCCCATCCTCCCTCCAGGAGATATCTCCTGTTCATGGCCACTGAGTCCCAGGGCATGGCTGATAAAATTCCATCATCCCACTGGGAGATGCTCCAGCCAGGGCAGGAGCCAAGCCTTTCCTACCCAGATAAAAACTGAGATTTGGGACACCAAGGAACCTTCTTTGCACTGGATTCCAGAGGAAAGCCAGACCTTTGCACATCATCCCTGGAGCTTCAGAGGAAACTGCACCTTCTCCAGGAGCACTGCTGCAGCTGAACCACATCTGCCCCTGCAGGAGGATGCAGCCACCATGGAATGGGACTGCTGCCAGCACCCTGCCTGACTGACGGGTGTCAGCTTGGATTCTGACTCTGGCAGTGCTTTGAATTTGGGTTGTGTTTTTGGGTTTTTTGTATTTTTGTATTACTGTATTTTTATTTTAATTTTTTTCCTAGTAAATAACTGTTATTCCCATTCCCATATCTTTGCCTGAGAGCTCCTTTGTTTCAAAATTATAATAATTTGGAGGGGGGGTTTTGCATTTTATCGGTTTCTTAACAAGCACCTGTATTTCAAACCAAGAGACAGAAGCTTGGTGCAGGGCTGTCCCCTGGGAGGACAGGTGGCTCAAGCAGTGACCACAAGAAATCCTTCTCCCTTCCAGCTCCACTTAAAGCCAAGCAGGACAAAATTCAGGAGCTGTGACCCACAGCAAAGCCAAACCAATTATTCCCAAGGTTGTAAATACAATTAGGGAAGCACCCATGGATGTGATTCCTGAGGAGAGGGGGTCGGGACACGGCAGAAATGGGAACTCCCTCCTTGGCAAGGTGGGTGACAGGAGCTGTGGCCTGGCTGGAGGCATCTGGACATCGGGAATGCGAGGGAATGTCTCCGGGTGTTTGCTCTGCTCCCAAGGCGTTCCAAAGAATAATAGCACTGATCTTGGAGGGATTTCAAGCAGCTGAAATTAGAATGAATGCCGTTTTTAATTTGGACTAACGAGCTTAAAGAGCAAAATGAAAGACTCCCAGCAATTCTGCAGAGTCAAGACACTTAACACGAAACGGGGAACATCAGAATCTGATCTTTGCAATGTTTCCCATCTGATCTGCAGAAAGAGCAAACAAGCCCCAGTGTTTGAGTCAGATTAAATGGTTAATTATTACTGCTATTGTTGAACTCTGACAGTGTGGCAAATCAGTGATGGATGGGAGAGAAATGAAGCTGGGCTGGCTGGGAGCAGCCGGCAGTGCTCGGGAGGGCTCGGGGCGCGCACACGGAGCTGGGTTTGTCAGTGCCACCCGCTGCTCCTGAGGGACACAGGGGCCTTTCCAACGGGCCTGCCTGCAGGGCAGCATGGCCCGGGGGCAGGCCTGGGGTGAGGGTTAATAAAAACCCCAAACACGAGTAATACCCACGTTTATTGGGATGCTCCCCACAGCCAAGCTCTGGCTGTGGCACAGAAACCCCCGAGGGATTTGCTGGGCACTGACATTGCCCCTGAGCAGCCACCCTGGGATTGTGTTAAAATTAAAACACCTCCTGCCTTGCCATCACAGGCTCCAAGGTTTGTTGGGAGAGCATCTGGCCGGATTATCTAAAAAAAAAAAAGTGCAATTACAATAGCGGCGAGGTGCAAAAAAGGAAAATAAATGTCCCCAGCTGTGCCACGAAGGCTGTTGATGTGACAGCCCCTGCGCCAGCTCCTCATTTCTGGACAGCCAGGTCTGTGCAGCTGCTGCTTGAACTCCACCCCACAAGGGGGGAAATAAAGAGCTCTGAGGGCTTGGGGACAATGCTGCCCACAGAGGGACCTCAGGTGCTGAGTCACAGTGTCTCAGTGTCACTCTCAACAGGATCTTCCCTTGGATGACGGTCCCAGACTCTTCCAGGGGAAATTTCATTGTTCTTCCTGTGGAGCTGAGTTAAGCCCAGCAGGAACATCCAACATTTTCAACCAGGGCTTGGTGGTGCCTCTCACCACCTTTGAGTGGAGGTTTCTGGCTTAATTTGTTGCAAAGAAAGCCTTTAAAATAAACCTTGGTGTTTCAGGTGGACACCAACATTCCAAGGCCTTCCCAGCTTGCCAGGACAATGGTGCTGGGGTGAGATGAACTTCCAGCTGTTTGAGGAGCTTGGATAACGCCCTGATCACATCCCAAAGGTTCCCTGGGAGGTGAAAACCACCCTGTGCCAGGCCAGGACATCCAAGGAATCCCCCCCGGAATTATTGTCAGGATGGGGAGGAGGCACATCCTGATTCCTTATAACAAAGATCCCTCCCAGCTCCATCCACATCCCCTGAACTCTCCCCTCTTCCAAACACTCCCCAGGAAGCTGAGAGTGCCTGGGCACGGAGCAGAGAGAGGGATGTGCCCGGAGCTGAGGCAGAGGCAGCTCCGAGTGGGGACAGCTCCTGTTCCAGCTTGAGGTGATGCAGAAACCGCTCCATCCTCGCTGGATCCCTGTTTCCCTCACTCCCAAGCCCTCCTCCAGCCAGGAGCAGGTGGAGGAGCCTCCTTCCCACCCACATCCCGCTGGGAGGAGCCACCAAGGTGAGGATGGGGCGCCGGGTGGGGTCTGCCAGGCTCTCAGGGCCAGCCGGGATTGAAACAATCCAATTTAGCCGGTGCTGCTCCCAGGGACATGAATAATGGGAAGTTGATGCTAAACCGGAGCCATAATTTTCATACCAGTGCAAACAGATCCAAATTGTGATAAAAGGTTTTCATCTGCCGGGGCTTGGAGAGGCCCCCGCGCGCTGATTTACGGCGCCTCTTAATGTCGCATCTGACAGCACTTTGCAAACAAAATGTTCTGCCCATAAACTCGCGGAGAGCGGCTCGGGGAGCTGGGGGAGGGGAGGAGGGAGGCAGGGGTGGGGGTGCTGCGGGGCACTGCTGCTCCGGGGTGTCCCGGTTTTCCCACCGGGGAGGCGGGAGGAAGGCGAGGCTGGAGGCAAAGCAGCGGGCTTGGGGAGCTCCAGGGAAATGTCCAAAGGACAATTCCCATCCCACGGAGATGTGCTGAATCGCCAGGAGCAGGGAATTGGCTGCTCTGGCGGAGCCCCCGTGGCTCGGCAGGGCCGCGCTGCCCTTCCCCTCCTCCAGCAGGAACCCTCGGGAGCCGTTCCGTGCTGGAATTCTGTCGGGTGAATCCTCTCATCCTGGCTCACGGCTTTTCACTCTTTCCCTCAGCGGGGCCAGGAGGTTTTGCCGTGCCGTTCCTCGGTGTTTCCATCCCCCGAGCCGCGGGCACTCAGCATCCCTGTGCCCACGGCTCCGGGAGCAGGAGCCACACTCATCCCAGGGAAAAGCGTCCCTGGAGCCTGTGCCTGGCTCTGGCTCTCCCAGCCTGGCAGGGATGCTCCGCTCCTCGGGCTGATGGATCACAGCCCCCGGGCTCCGGGCGCGCAGATCCGCTGCGTTCGCACCAGTGGAAGCTTTCTCAGCCGGCTTGGCTCCCTTCCCGGAGATAATGAGCTGCGGTAATTGAGCCCGGAGGTCAGGAATGCGCGGCTCGCTGCTGCCAGGGAGGCGAGGGCACTGTCGTGTGCGCGGGGAGGCTTGGCGGAGGTGATGCCGTGTCTCCGCGGATATCGGGATGCCAGCGGCGCTGCGAGCCGCAGAAATCGGGCACAGCAGTGCCCGGCAAGCTGGGCAGGCTCGGGTGATGCGGAGGGGAGCAGAGCCAGCAGCACCCCGGGGTTCTGCAGGTGTGTCCTGGACGGCAGGGTGGGGAGCAGCCCAAGGGGGGAGCCCATCCTGCTTTTCCCGAGTGGAACCCGCACCAGAGCTCACACTCAGCTTGTCCCGTCACGTGGGGACGCTGGGTGACAAGAGGTTTGGCAGGACCTGGGGTGACAAGAGGTTTGGCAGGACCTGGTGCAGGTGGGGAGGGAATGATGGCCCCAAATGCTGAGATCCTCCTATTTCTCTTCTCTTTCTCTCTCTCACAGGGGACCCTGGCTGGGGGACAGGAGCCCTGAGACAACAAAACCTGCCCAGGTTTAGGGGAACCTCCACAGGGTCCTTGCTGCAGGCCAGGCTGAGCAGGAAACATCTGGAAAATGAGGGACTTATTTCAGGCACTGGAGCTTTTAAAAACCCATGGCTTGCTCCAAAAAACAGGACAGAAGGAAAGCTGGGATGAGGAAAAGCACGAGATGTGCCCCCAAACCCACAGGGGAGCTGCTGGGCACATGGAGCTCACCCAGAGCTTTCCAGGGCCCGGGAATGCTCTGGCTGTTGTCAGAGCAACAGCAGCTCCTCAGCAGCTTCTCCTGGCAGGGAAGTTCTGCTCTGAAGCTCAGCCACAGCTCCCAGTGCCCTCCCAGCCCAGCTGCACCGAGCAGCACCACCATAAAACAGGTCTGGAGCTGCCCCCAGGGAGAAAGCTGCTGCCAGGGACCACCAGGCCAGGAAAAACAACCCCATTCCCTGTTAATTCCCACTAGGAACCACACCAGGGTGGCACAGGGCACACCCCAGCCCTGCCAGCTCTGCTCCCACCTGCAGGTTGCTGGGATCAGTTTTGTTTTGGGCTGGCTGTGGAGATTTTCCAGTGCCAGGGTGCTGCTGGCAGGTTCAGGGGCACACTCACACCTTCTGGAGTGGAAATTCCATACCCCACCCTCCTGCCACCATGGGCAAGGACATGCTGCTCCTTGGGTGTTCAGGTGGCAAGGAAAGCCCCCATGGCACTGGGGCACAACCAGGAACTGGTCTGGGAAAAAAAAATCATTCTGAGTGCACATCAAAATCAGTTGTGGGCATAGAAAGCCCCCCCAAAAAAGGAAAAAATAATATAAAATAGCCTCACAGCCCCAAATAGGAATCTGCAGTGGTTTGGGGTCCACAAGAAACCCAGATGGGCAGCAGAGGTCAGGGCTGATGGGTTCCACTCTTCCCAGTGAGCTGGGAGCAGTGTGTGACATCAAGAGGGTTTTTTTGCTGCCTTTTGGCTGCTGCTTGGTGTGAGATTTCACTGTCCATAAAACCCCTGGGAACCCCCACTCTGCTGGTCCCTGACTAGAAAGAGATCCTTTATCCTCATCCCAAAGGAGCCAAATTTCAGCACTCCCATCTCCCCCTCCTGGGAATGCCTGTGGGTCCTGCCACGCTCTGAGAGCCTTTGGAAATCCTGCAGTTCCAGCAGCCACACTGCTGCTTTCATCACCAGGGTCACAGCTCCTACCAGGAGTGACTAGTGTGCCTTTCTCTGGCCTTGAAAGCTCCCTCATAGAATGTTCTGCTTGTGTTTGCAAAGGATTTTCTGTGGATTGGCTGCTGCTGGAGCTTTTTCTGGGCATGTTTTCACTGCAGTGGGGCTCACGGTGCCCTTTGGCCCTGCTCTGGGTTGAAAGGAGCTCTGAGGGGCTCTGGGTGTGGGCATCTGAGAGGAAACAAACCAGCAGCACTGATTTTCCAGGCTCCCAGATTCCCTGAGCATGGGTCAGGGCTCCTCCCAGGGATATCAGGACAGACAGACACCAGTTCCAGCAGCTAGAAGACACAAAGTGCAGCCTGACCCTTGTGCCAGGGCTGTTCCCATCCCTGCTGGATTGTTTGGGTTCCCTCTCTGTGAGGTTTGTACCCAAGGCTGGAAATTCTTGTCCCCCCAGGCTTTTCCCCACCCTGCTTGGGACAGATTCATCTGGCTGGGAAAGCAGCTCCTGCTCTTTGCTGCCTCTGCTTTCCACAGCCAGGGGCACATTCCTGCCCTCCCCTCTCTGCAGCCCAGGCAGTTTTCCCCAGAAATCCCCAGGATCCTGCAGCAGGGATGAGGCCCCTGCTGGATCCAGGGGAGTGGTGGCAGCTCCAGGTTTGCTGCTTCCTCCCAGGACTCAGCTGCACCTCCTGGGCTGCTGTCTGCCCCATCTCCAGGCTCCACCAAAGTCCTGCCACATTCCCAGGAGGGACCCCTCTCCTTGCAGATCCCTGAGGACACAAGGGGATGGTTTATGGCCCAGAGAATGCAGGATTTTCTCCTGGCTCGTGTGATCCCATGCAAGGGTGGCCCCAGGGAACTCGTCTAACCCATTTCCAGGTCTAACCCTCCTCTGATCCCTGCTAAACCCACATCCTCAGGAGTTCCCTGTGGCCAAGAGTCCCTCCAGCTATGCTTTTGCTGTACATAGGAAACTGATTCCTTTTATCTGCTTTAATTAGGAGCCTTCTGCTTTCCTGCTCTGGCACTTTCCTTCCCACTTGGAGAGAAGGGGAAAGGGGGACAGGGCTGTTCATGGCACCTGTGAGGGACAGGTACCTCAGCCAGCATCTACTCCCCACACAGAGAGACCCCAGACAGGGAATCAGGGAGTGGTTTGGGTTGGAAGGGGACTAAAAGCTCATCCAGTGCCACTCCTGCCGTGGCAGGGACACCTCCCACTGTCCCAGCTGCTCCAGCCCCAGTGTCCAGCCTGGCCTTGGGCACTGCCAGGGATCCAGGGGCAGCCACAGCTGGATGGGCACCTGTGCCAGCCCTGCCCACCCTGCCAGGGAACAATTCCTGCCCAAAATCCCCTCTGGCAGTGGGAGCCATTCCCTGTGTGCTGTCCCTCCATCCCCTGTAAATCATCTCCATGGTTCCTGCAGCTCCTTCAAGGCCACACTGGGGTCACCCCAAAGCTGCTCCTGCCCAGGTGAACAATCCCAGCTCTCCCAGCAGAGCTGCTCCATCCTCTGCCCATCCTGGAGCCTCCTCTGGCCTGGCTGCAGCAGCTCCAGCTCCTCCCTGTGCTGGGGCAGCTCTGCAGGTGGGGTCTCACCTGAGCAGGACAATTCCTCTCCAGCTCCCTGCTGGCTGCTTCTCACCATTCCCATATTTACACTCCCAGCTCATTGTCCTTGTGCTTCTCCAGGCCAGAATTCTCTCCACTATCCATGTCCTTCCCCTCTGTGTGACCAGTCAAGGATTTCTCCCCCAGCTTTGTGTTCCACCACCAGGCAAAGTCTGTCAGATCCTCCCTGGCACTGGAGAAAACATTGCTCCTTGGGAAGGCAGGCAGTGCCTCTGGAAAAAGGGACACGTGGGATGGGAGAGGGGGAGAGCTCATCCACTCAGCTCAGAAAACCAATCCTCTGGTGTTGAGTTCCCCTCTCAGGTGTGGACACCGTGCCACGATTCCTGGAGAAGCTGCTGGCTGTGCCAGGTGTGAGTGTCAGCAGGGATGAGCTCAGACAGCAGAGCTGAGCTGTTCCCACCTGGCTTTGGGTGTCTGTGGCTCACTCCTCACCCCTCATTCCCCTTTCATTCGCACTCTCTGCAGAGGAAAATAAACTCCCAGGCACGACACGTCTGATGGAGTCTGGCACAGCCCCTGAGCTGCTGCAGGGGCCCAGGGTGGTTAACAGGGCTCAAGGTCCCTCCTCTGGCCTGATTAGTCTGACCTGTGTCTGGTTTCATCTTCTCAGGAAGACAATTTTGCAAGGAGGGCCAGTGGCACAAAAAGCTGCGTCTGTGGGAGCTCTTCTTCCTTAAATGGAGAGGAAAGAAAAGAGCTGGAAAAAAAAAAAGTGGGAGGGCTGGAAGGAGCTCAAGCCCTGTCCAGAGGCTTTCCAGGAGACACAGAGCGATGCCCTCCAGCCAGGAGGGGTCAGAGCCAATTGCCTGAAGCAGCAGCTCTGCCCAGGGCTCACTGATCAGGCAGAGCTTCAAAGCAGCTCCAAGTGCCCAAAGCTGGCTGGAAAAAGGGTGAGGGGCTGACCCCAGCACGTGTCCCTGGAACCAGGAGAGGAGGCAGCATGCCCTGGCCTGCCTGGCTCTGGGTAAGGTGAGGGCCTGGAGAGCTGCCTGGTGCCCACACCTGGGGCAGTGCTGGGTCAGGTGTGGCAGCCCTGCCTTCCACAGCCCATGGGAGCACAGGCTGGTCCCACCTGGCTCCAGGAGCTGCTGTGGCTCAGGGCCGTGGGGCAGCTCCAAGGGACAGGCCAGGGGAGGAAGCAGAAGGGAAGATGGAGCAGGCAGGGACAGGCAGGGGATGGAGAGGGAGGGAAATGAGGCAAGGCAGGGAGATGAGGCAGACACAGAGATGACAAAGAAGAGGATGAGGATGAAGCAGGAAGGGGATGAAACAGGCAGGGGATGAAGATGTAAGGAAAGAGAAGGAAGGGAATGAGGCAGGAAGGGAATGGAGAGACAGGGGATGAAACAGGCAGGGAATGAAGCAGGCAGGGAATGAAGCAGGTAAGGAATGAAGATGAAGGTAATGAAGAGGAAGAGGCTGAAGCAGACAGGGAGTGAAGCAGGCAAGGATTGGAAGAGGAAGAGGATGAAGAAGGTAAGAAATGGAGAGGCAGGGGATGAAGAGGCAGGGAGTGAAGCAGATTGGTTTTAGTCCAGGCAGCCAAGCCCTGCTGCTGCTGCTGCAGAAGTTTCCCTGGACTGTTTATCCAGAGGGTGGCCTGCAGGGGCTGGAACTGGCAGGTGAGGAGCTCCAGCAGGACCCTGGCACCGGGTGGCACAGAGAGTGGCACAGAGGGTGGCACAGAGGGTGGAGAAGGGCAGGCCGTGCTGGGCAGCTGAGCTGGAGCCTGCCTGACCGTGCAGGGACACGGTGACACCCACGGGCTGTGCACACCAATGTCCCTCACGTCCCTCTCATTTGATTAATGGCCTCTCTGGACAGCTGGAGGAATTGTTGGACTCGGCAGTGCAAGAGCAGAGATTGGCAATCATGTGAAAAATAAGGAAAAGGGTTCAGTGAAACCCTGGCACTGTGAAATGAATGGAATTAATTCAGAGGCAGCCAGGCCACGGTGTCACCCACGTCAGGGGCAGGCAGTGCCCTGCCTGGAGAGGGAGCAGAGCCTGGCAATGTGGGCATGGCCCCATGGCCACCCCATCAATCCGGGCAGCAGGTCCTGCAGGGATCAGGGAGGTGCCTGGAGCTGCTGGAGCAGGGCTGGGAGTGGATGTGTGAGAAATGCCAAGGGCTGCGTGCAGAGCAGGGGAGCAGGGCAGTGCTGAGGCACAGCCTGAGGGAAAAACCCCGTGGTGCTGCAGGGAGAGATGGGGACAAGGAAGAACTGGCCCAGATTTCACTGAATTCCACCTCTGGGTGACGGAGCAGGGTGGCAGGGGGGCCAGGAGCAGGCTGCAGCAGAGGTGACACCCCAGCAGGGCTGGCAGAGTGGGATGTGCATGGGCAGCGGGGGCAGGCTGCAGCCAAGAGCTGCAGTGACAATATTTGTGTTTGTCACCTCAGAGCAGCTCCTGGCTGGGCACAAAACAATTCTGTTTCATGAGAACGGAGAGAAAAGCTCAGAGCAAAAACCCGTGGAGGGACAAAGGGGAGCTGCCAGCACTTTGGAAATGAAAAGAAAGCAGCACCAAGCAGCCCCCGGGGTGCTGGGTGGCTCCTCCAGCAGGATGTGCAGACAGCTGGAGGGATGCAGGGATCCAGGCAGGGATGGGCTGGGCTGCACTGCGGGCTGGGGGATCTCATGCTGGTGCACCCCTCCCATAAAACCTCCAAGTGCAGCCCAGCAGGACCCGAAGGGAGCACGTGGAGCTCCTGGGATGGTCCCTGCTGGACTTCCCGAGATATCTGGATATTTCAGTCCCCTGTGGCAGCTGGTACTTTCCAGCCCAACCCATGAGGGTATCCAAAGCCTTCACCCTTCAGACCTGCATGGATTTAATTTCCATCCCTGGGTGGTGCCAAGGGCTCCTCTGGCAGGATCAGAGCAGGGCACAGTGGTCCCCAGACTGTGGGGTGGGATCCAAAGCACACCTGGGCTGGCTCCACCCCGGCACTGCCCGTGGGGTCACCCCAGGTGGGATGGGGGGAACGTCCCTCTGACCTGCTGGACCAGCTGGCTCCCACTTGGAAGTGGCAATGGGAGCAGGAAGGAGTCAGCAGGACAAGGATGGACATTTCAAGCTGATTTTTCCGTCTGAGAAATGGGAAGTGACAAAAGCCAGGCTCCTTTAGGCGAGGCAGGAGATGTTCCTGGCACAGGCAGCCCACTCAGCATTCTTCAGGGACACATTCCCTGCTGCAGGCCCTGCCCTGGAGCTGCTGCCACCACGGCACAGGCAGCACCCGAGATTCCCTTTTCCCTGGCAGGGATTTGCTCCTGCAGCCACCGAGGCGTGGGATGTCACCCAGAGGTGACAGCACAGCAGGTTGTGCAGGAATTGTGTCTCTCCAGCCTGGAGCACTTGGTTTAGCCCCAGAAAATACAGGATGTATTGGTGCATTTGAATGTTGCAGCCTCTGCTCCCAGGGAACAGGGACAGGAGCAGAGGGAACGGCCTCAGGCTGGGCCAGGGGAGCTCAGGGGGACAGCAGCAGGAATTTCCCCATGGAAAGGGAGCTCAGGGATTGGAACTGCCCAGGGAGGGTTGCAGTGCCCATCCTGGGGGTGCCCAAGGAATTCCTGGAGGTGGCACTGAGAGCTCTGGGCTGGGACAAGGTGGGGATGGGCACAGCTGGGACTGGATGATCCTTGTGGGCTTTTCCAGCCTCAGTGATCCTGGGATTCTGTGTTTACACATTCCCTGTCCTTACATGGTAGAGAGGAGGAGAAATGGCAGAGGATCCGTGGGTGGAGCTCCTGGAATGGGCAGGAGCTGCTCCCCACGAGCAGCCTCTGCTTTGGAGCTCCCTGTGATTCTCAACTTCAGGAGCTGCTCCAGCCAAAAGGCATTTCCAGGCTTTTATTGGGAAGATGTGGTGAATTCATCCTGGCTGAAGAGCACACACAAGGAATTGGTATCCAAAGTCCAGGCTCTGGGGAAACTCCAGGAACTCCTCTGACCCTTTCATCCCCCAGCTCAAAGATGTGATGTTCTCAGCACTTCAGGCTGCGTTGGGAACTGACCGAAAATTCCACCTCATTTGTTTATAATCAGCTCTGAGTTTTCCCTGGGATCCATGGAAGCTGGCAAGGGGACGTGGTTGTTTATTCACCAGAGCTTTGCAAGCATGGAGTGCAGGGGGAAGGGGCTGGGAGGCTGCAAATGCAGCTTCCTGATCCAAATGTTTGCTCTCCCTTTTCCCCTTGGGTCTGCACAGTGTGGAAGGAGGGTCAGGGAAAAGTGTCCCTGCTTTGGTCACATTCCCATAGGAAGCATCTGCTGCTAAACATATGGTGTGGAATAAAACCCATCCCAGAAACACAAACACAGCCTTTTCCTTGGTCTCTGCCTCACAGAAAATTCAGGAAGGGGTTCTGGGAAGAGGGGAGATGGCCTGTGGGATGTAGGTGGCCCAGCAAGCTCAGAGTGGAGCTGCTGGGAGTGGGATCAGGGGAATTCTCCATGGATCCATCAGCTGAAGGTCAGGAGGGAGCTCTGAGCTATCCCAGCTGTGCCAGCTGTGCCAGGAAAACAGAATCTGAAGAGATGCAAAGGCTGGAATAGAGAAATACAGGGGTGTCCAACCCAAAATGTACCTTTTGGGTACAAGGTTATGGCTGCTGCTCAGATTTTGGTGTTCTTATCCATCATCAGGAGGTGGGAACATGTTTTCCATGGCCTGGAATATCCAGGGATATGAGTCTGCACCCTCAGAGCCTCTGGCCTCGTGCTGCAGGTACCTGGGTTGGGAACAGACCCAGAGCTGTCCTCTGTCCTGGTTTGGAGGACAGGTGTCTGCTAAGGCAGGAGCCCCTCTTGAAATGAAAAATGGAAACCCCCTCCCTCCAAATTATTATAAATTTGAAATTAAGGGGCTCTCAGGCAAAGATATGGGAATTAAGAATAACAGTTCTTTACTAGGAAAATTAGAATAGAAATACAGCATTACAAAGAACAATCCCAAACCCTGCCAGAGTCAGAATCCAAGCTGACACCTGTCAGTCAGGCAGGGTGTTGGCAGCAGTCCCATTCAGTGGTGGCTGCATCCTCCTGCAGGGGCAGATGTGGTTCAGCTGCAGCAGTGCTCCTGGAGAAGGTGCAGTTTCCTCTGAAGCTCCAGGGATGATGTGCAAAGGTCTGGCTTTCCTCTGGAATCCAGTGCAAAGAAGGTTCCTTGGTGTCCAAATCTCAGTTTTTATCTGGGTAGGAAAGGCTTGGCTGCTCCCCTGGCTGGAGCATCTCCCAGTGGGATGATGGAATTTTATCAGCCATGCCCTGGGACTCAGTGGCCATGAACAGGAGATATCTCCTGGAGGGAGGATGGGCTGTGGGAAGATAAAGATCACTGCCCAGCTGGTTTTTAACAGATGGTGACAGAACTGATACTTTTGGTCACATCCTGCTTTGCAAACCAAGACACTTCTCATCCTTGTCCTTGGCCAGGCACAGCCGTGCTGTGAGAGCTGGGGCTGACCAAGGGAATTCCACACCTGGAAATTACTGGGGAAGTCACTGGGAAAGAGCTGACCTGGTTCTGGAAGGGGGGCTGGCATCCGTCAGGGAGTGGTGAGAGGTTGTTTTGTGCATCACTTGTTTTTTGCCATTATTATTATTATTATTCTTATTATTATTCTTATTATTATTATTATTATTATTATTATTCACTATTATTCTTATTTACCATCACTATTTACCATTATTACTGCATTTCACTTCATTTCCAATTATTAAACTGTTCTTATCCCAACACACATCTTTTATTTCCATTCTCCCCATTCCACCAGGGTGAGTCACACCTGGGAGGCTTCCCCAAGCTGTTTCAACCTTGCCCAGGCTGGATTCCCAATAATTCCCTTCTCCTACACCATGTGCCCACAGGAATTTTTCCCTGGGATGAAGAACTGGCTGACCAGAAACAGGGAAAAAACAGGATCTGGAGAAAAGACAACTTGAGACCTGACCTGAGCAAGAGGCCAGGCTTTAGGATGGACTTTAGAGGAAACTGTAATTAAAAGCACAGAAATAAATAGAAAAAGGGATTAAATCCCACATGGATTTACCAGAGGCACTCCATGGCAGGTTGGCTTTTTTTTAGAAAAGTAGCTGCTTTCCCAGACAAAAGAATTCCAGGAGATTTCATCTCCCTGAACCTCAGTCGAGCATTTGATGTAAGGCAAAGAAGAAATTATTAATTAAACTGGTGAGGATGGGGATTAATGGAGAAAGGAACCTGGGAAAGCTGGGAAATGCCCGGAGGGGAGGTGGCAATGGATGGAGTTAAACCAGCAAGCTCGGAGCTGCAGGCAGGCTGCTAATGGAGTTCCTCAAAGATCCATTTGGGCTCTGATTTTCCTTAATATTCCCACTAATGATCTTTGCACAAAAGGTAGGAGGTTGCTGATAAAACCTGCTGGGGATTCAGAGGAGAAGCTGGCGCTGGCAGCAGTGGAATACCAAACAGAAGAACTTGGGTGACCTCAAAGGCTGCAGGAAGAGACCTGGAAGGGAATTCAGGAGTACAAATGTGGGGTCAGGGGCTCAGGAATCGATCCAGGAACTTCAGAGCTGCTCCAGGGCATGAAAAGCACGAGGAGTCACTCAGAGAAGGATCATCAGCTCAGCTTGGAGCAGAGAAAGGGATGGTCAGCTGAGCTCCAGGAGCTCCCTCAGCTCCAGGGCCAGTCTTGCCACTCCTGCTCCCTCCAAACCTCTCTTCCTTCCCACACTTGGAAGGATTTGGCCTCCTGGGATTGCTCTGTCACCCCAGAGTGCTCCAGGGAGGGGATGGAGGAGAATCCCCTGAGCTGGGGGGTGGCACAAAGTAAAACACGGCAGGACAAGCCATGAGTCCTGGAATAACAGAGGGAAGAGGATGAGTTCCAGCAACACCTGGTGAATATTTGTGTGACTCTGGGAGAGCTCTGGGATCCCCCAGGACCTCCAGCTCTGTGGCCACACAGAGATGTGAACCCCAGCCTCCAGGCTTGCACAAATTCAGCAGGAATTTCCCCATGGAAAGGGAGCTCAGGGATGGGAACTGCCCAGGGAGGGTTGCAGTGCCCATCCTGGGGGTGCCCAAGGAATTCTGGAGGTGGCACTGAGAGCTCTGGGCTGGGGACAAGGTGGGGATGGGCACAGCTGGACTGGAGGATCCTGGAGGGTTTTTCCAGCCTCAGCAGCTCTGGCATTCTGGGAATGAGCCAGCTGGAGTGCTGCTGTATCACTGCTCTCCTCTCTGCCTGCTGCCAGAGGTTTGGCACCGAGCTGGGCACAAGGGACATCTATCAAAATATGTCACCTCCTCTAAGTCACTCGACTCGTGTGCCAGTGTGGCCAGCAGCCAAATCCCCTCCCTGGCCACTCCTCGGGTGCCTCCTGCTCTGGGTGGCAGAGCCCCAGCACTCTCCTGAAGGCCACACGCCCCCGACAGCCCCTTCCCGGGCTGGCCCCTCGGAGATGTCCCCTCTCGCTGCCGGCTGTGCTGAGGTGACAGCGCTGGCGTGTCACCGCTCCACGGAGCTGACAGCTCCGGAGATCCATCCGGGCTGGCAGGACACGGCGCCAGCTGCTCCTGCTTCCACTCCATCACCCCTGGAGCAGCTCTGGGGTGGGGAGCGCGGGATGGCAGCTCCTGAGGAGCCCGGGCGCCTGGCGGGCTGGTGACAGCGACAGCCCCCGGTGGCACGGCCCCGCTGCCAGGGCGGGCAGCAGCTGGGTGCGGGGGCTCAGGAGACAGTCCCAGCGCTGCCAGGGTTATCTGGAGGGGATGGGTTGGGGAAGAGCCCCTCCCTGTCTCCAGATTGCCTGAAGAGAGCCCAAAGCTTCACGTCCTCCCTCCAGCGCCTCTCCTCCTTCCCAGGAGGGCAGGCACGCCGCGTTTTCCGCTGGAAACAGCCCCAGTGCCGCTCCAGGGATCCCAGGCTGCCTCAGCCTCGTTCAAACCGACCTACCACGGGCTGCCTGCCCATGGCAGAGAGGAGTTTTCCTTAGCAATGCAATCCCTGATCACCCCAGGGAGAGCTCGGGATCGGGTGTGAATTGTGGGATGTGTCCCTGGTGCCGAGGACAAACCACATCCCTGTCCCCTCCTGCAGCTTTGCCGGCACCCACCATTCCCACTCCCACTCCCACTCCCATTCCCGTTCCCATTCCCACTCCCACTCCCACTCCCATTCCCACTCCCATTCCCACTCCCATTCCCACTCCCACTCCCATTCCCATTCCACTCCCATTCCCTCCCACTCCCATTCCCATTCCCATTCCCACTCCCACTCCCATTCCCACTCCCGTTCCCATTGCCATTGCCATTGCCATTGCCACTCCCATTCCCATTCCCACTCCCATTCCCACTCCCATTCCCATTCCCATTCCCATTCCCATTCCCATTCCCATTCTCATTCCCACTCCCATTCCCATTCCCATTCCCATTCCCACTCCCATTCCCATTCCCATTCCCATTCCCATTCCCATTCCCACTCCCATTCCCATTCTCATTCCCACTCCCATTCCCATTCCCATTCCCACTCCCATTCCCATTCCCATTCCCATTCCCATTCCCATTCCCATTCCCATTCCATTCCCATTCCCATTCCCATTCCCATTCCCATTCCCATTCCCACTCCCATTCCCATTCCCATTCCCACTCCCATTCCCATTCCCATTCCCATTCCCATTCCCACTTCCATTCCCATTCCCACTCCCATTCCCATTCCCATTCCCACTCCCATTCCCATTCCCACTCCCATTCCCATTCCCATTCCCATTCCCGTTCCCGTTCCCGTTCCGGTTCCCATTCCCATTCCCATTCCCATTCCCATTCCCATTCCCATTCCCACTCCCATTCCCATTCCCACTCCCACTCCCATTTCCCATTCCCAGAGGGATTACCCAGCTGCTGCTCCAGTGTTTTTCTGACACTTCAGCCCTTTCTCCACATCCCTGCTGTTATCCCAGCACTCAGGAATGGGAGCTGAGATCCTGGAGTAAATCCCACGCAATCCCAGCTCCATCACTTGCTGTGAATCCCAGGTGAGAAGAAGCAGGGAAGTCGTTCCATGGATAAAGAATTCCTGGTGACCTCATTGTGCCTGGAGCAGCTGGAGTGGAGGGACATGCCCTGAGAACGAGGAAAAGCTGGGAATGAGCCCTTCTGAGCCTTTCCATCCCCTCCTGCCGTTTCCACAGCATTAAGTATTGATCCATGGGCTGGAGGCACTGGAGTGACCTCTGTGCTGGAGCAGGGAAAGCACAGCCTGGAACGAGGGACCTGCCAGCAGCCGGTGTGACACCAGCCTGCCACCCCCCTGGGACATGGGACACTGTCCCTGAGCCGTGAGTCAGCCCTGAGCAGCATTTTCCTGCTGCTCCCCTTGGAAATCCAGCCCTTCCCCTGCACAAGGGCTGCTCCTCTCCCATCCATGATTCACTCTCCTCACTGCTCCCCTCAGTCCAAGGGATGCTGATTCCTGGTTTCCTCCAGCTGGAAAAAAAAATCAATGGACACCTTGACTGCTGCCCGGTTCCAGGGATGGGAAGGGGCAGCAGGAAGCCACCTGTGCTCCTGTGGAATGCTGTGTGTGGTGTCTCCTCAGCTTAACAGCACGGCAGATCCGTGAGGGCATTGATGGAATGCCAGGATTTCCCGTGGGATTTGGGCTCCTGGAAGCAGGATGCTCCTGGCCTGGGGCTGGCTGGGACACAGCCCTGGCTCCCTCCTAGGCAGGGGCCGTGTTTTCCAGCTGCCAGCAATTTCCATGAAAAACCTCATCAGTGCAGTCAAAACACGTTGGCTGAAACTGTGCAGTTTTGAGGGGAGGAAAAAAAAAAGATATTTTAGGCAATGTCTTGGTCAAGAGATAGAAAACCTGGGGAGCTTGGAGGAAGAGAAGTGGGAAATGGAGAATTTTAAAAGGGGATTTTCGAGGGGCAGGAGAGCTTGTGAGGGTGGCTGAGCCCACAGAGGGTTGAAGACAAGCCCTGCTGGTGACAAACCTTGATGTGGGGACAGGCACTGCAGCTGTGAGGAGCTGAAATTCCCACCTTGGGAATACAGGGAGAGATCTGACATGATCCTGAGCAAATCCCAGGAAAGAGGAGCCCCAGCTGCTGCCAGCCAGGCTTTGCTCTGTTCTGCTCATTCCCAGCAGTCTGCAAACACAACTTTGCTGTGACAGGTCCTGTTCCTGATGACATTTTTCTCTCCTAACCTGATTGTGCTCTGGAATGAAGTGGCCCAGGAGTTCATCAGTCCCACGAGGCTGGAGCCTCCCTTGGAGGCAGCTTTGGAGCCAGACTCGGAGCTTCCAGAGTGCCCAGCTGGGAAATGAAGGATCCAAGGTGAGATCCAAGGTGCTGTGAGCACATTTCTTGCTCAAGAGATCAGCATTTCATGGCTGTCCCAAAAAAAAAAAAAAAAATTAAAAATTGGGGGGTAGATTATTTCAGAGGTTCCTCAGCATGTGGGATGATCCCTCACCATGGGATGATGCTGTGGGTGCACCCAGGGGCTGAGCTGGATCCTGCAGGATCAGGGAGTGGAGCTCCAGAGCTCTTCCCCTCTCCTGACCAGAGACAGGGAATAAGATGCCCAGAGAAGCTGTGGCTGCCCCTGGATCCCTGGGAGTGTCCAAGGGCAGGCTGGGCATTGCTTGGAGCAACCTGGAATAGTGGAAAGTCCCATCCCATGGATCTGATCTTTAAAGTCCCTTCCAACCCAAACCAGTCTGGGCTCCATGATCCAGTCATTGCCACAGCCACAAATGCCTCCAGCACAGAGCATTCCTTGGAGCACTCATCCTCTGTCAAACAATTTAGGATTTTATCTTTTATGGTGATTTTGCCCAAATCAAAAAAATATGTCTATTCCCATCTTATTTTATTTTAATAGGATTAAGTATCCTTGTGCTATCAAAATGTCTGTTTCAACATTTGCAGGCTGAGGAATTTCTCTCTCTGTTCCAAATGACATTTAGGAACAAAATTGAATCTAAGTGTTCCTTCTACTTGTGTTTGAAACAGTCCAAATTGCAGTGACGTATTTGGGCTTTGTTGACACGGAACATTTGGATTAATCCAAAAGAAACACTTCCCGAACTTCATCTCCAGAAAACACTCAGACTTTGATGGGCCTGTTTCATTTGCAAATGAAGGGAGAAAAAAAAAAAAAGGAGAAAAGTCACATCCTCAGCATTTCCTGGGAAGCTGCAGCTCCTTTCCTTCCCCCTGGTCTCTGAGGACGTGGGATGTGCTCCAGGGAGGAAGCAGCTGGATCCCAGCCATGGGATCACGGGGGGGATGCAGTGCAGGTGGCACTGGGTGCTCTGGGACTGTGGGACCTGGGACTGTCCCCAGCAGTGGCACCTCCCAGTCTGATCCAAACTGGTTTTCAGCAGAAGCCCAGAGAAGCTGGAAGTGTCCAAGGCCAGGTTGGAGCAACCTGGGACAATGTCAGGTGTCCCTGCCCATGGCAGGGGGTGGAATGAGATGAGTTTTAACATCCCATTCCATGGTTCCATGACAAACTGTCCCAGAGTTTTAACATCCCATTCCATGGTTCCATGACAAACTGTCCCAGAGTTTTAACATCCCATTCCATGGTTCCATGGTAAACTGTCCCAGAGTTTTAACATCCCATTCCATGATGAACTGTCCCAGAGTTTTAACATCCCATTCCATGGTTTCATGATGAACTGTCCCAGAGTTTTAACATCCCATTCCATGGTTCCATGACAAACTGTCCCAGAAGTGCCACCCACCCTTCTCCCAGCCCTCAGCCCCAGTTCCTGCAAGCTTGGCCACCAGTGGATCAGCAATGACCACGTTCCACGGGATGGGGAGCTCTGGATGCTGCTTGCAGCCAGCCCTGGAGCATTGACAGCAGCTGGAATCTCGTGCCTGCAGGGAGCAGCAGCCAGTGATGGATTCAGTGAGTGTCTCTGCTGCCACGGGTCAGTCTCGGGGCTCCTCTCCCAGCCCGTGGGTGTTGTTCACTTCTCTGTGTCCTCCATTCATCAGCTGGGAGCTCTGTGTGCCAGGGCAGGGCTCATTAGGAGACACTTCCCAGAATTTTGGGATCACTGAGGCTGGAAAATTCCTCCCAGCCCATCCAGTCCCAGCTGTGCCCCATCCCCACCTTGTCCCCAGCCCAGAGCTCTCAGTGCCACCTCCAGGAATTCCTTGGGCACCCCCAGGATGGGCACTGCAACCCTCCCTGGGCAGTTCCCATCCCTGAGCTCCCTTTCCATGGGGAAATTCCTGCTGCTGTCCCCCTGAGCTCCCCTGGCCCAGCCTGAGGCCGTTCCCTCTGCTCCTGTCCCTGTTCCTGTTCCCAGAGCCCCCCTGGCTGTCCCCTCCTGGCAGGAGCTGTGCAGAGCCACAAGGGCCCCTGAGCCTCCTTTTCTCCAGGCTGAGCCCTTCCCAGCTCCCTCAGCCTCTCCTGGGGCTCCAGCCCCTGCCCAAACCCTGTTCCCCTCCCTGGACACGCTCCAGCCCCTCCAGGTCTCTCTGGCCATGAGGGGCCAGAGCTGGGCACAGCCCTGGAGGTGCCCAGCAGTGCCAGCACAGGGGACACCCTGCCCTGCTCCTGCTGTCACACTGGTTTTCATCCAGGCCAGCTGCCCAAGGGCTCCTTGCCCAACTGGGCTCGTTTCTTCTCAAGTCTGATGCTGCTTTACCCACTCAGGCAGGGCTGGAATTTTGCTGGAATTAAAAAACCCAGCAAGGCACAGACCCTGCACTGTGCCCCCTCCCTTCCCCCCATGCCTGGGCTGCTGTCACCAGGAAAGGGTGGCATTTCTGGGGTGGGATGAGGAGACCCTGACAAATTCCCTCAACAACAGGGCAGCTTCCAGCAAGTCACCTCACAAGGAGCAGGCAAGGAGCAGCCAGCAGAGCTGCTGGGAGCTGTGATGGGCTGGGCTGGGATGGGATGGACGTGATGTCCTGGAGACAGGGGGACAGTGACTCACACAGCCTGCTGCAGGGGGCAGGGCAGGCAGATGAACTCATGCTGCCAAAGAGGGGAAGGGGAGTCAGATGGGTTTTACAAATATACCAGGGGAGTCTCAAATGCTGGTGAGAAAGTAGGAGCCATTAATAAATTAGGAAGGAGATTAAATTAATGATGACTCTCAAATGGCTGAAGCACTGCAGAGCCTTCTGAAATCTGCCTTTAACCAAGAAAAAAAAGAAAAAAGAAAGAAAGGGAGAGAAGAGAAGCTAAAGAGTTTCTGTGGGCAGTAAAAAAACAAATGGAATCTTGTCAAATTGTCACATCTGAATCTCAAGGAAGCTGAGCAGGGCTGGGGGCAGGCAGAGGGCCCAGGGTGGGATCAGGAATAAAGCAGAGCCCCACAATAGAGTTTTCTGAGTTACAGAGGAGCAGGAAATTACCCGAGGGGTTGGGAAAAGGAAGAAGAGCAGCCTGCATGAAAGGACAGAGATCCCAGCAGTGGTAACTGCACAGCTCCATCTTCAACCCTACAGCAGAGAGCCCAGAGCCAGGGAGACTTCTGGAAAACAAGGACTGGGGCAGCAGCCCAGGGGACTGTGGGGACAGAGGGGAGCAGCCCAGCACCCTCAGCCTCTGCAGGGGAGTTTGCTCCAGGAACTCCCACAGAATTCCTGCCCCAGGAGCTGGGGAGAGGCTCTTCCTTCCTTTTTCCCCGTGGAGCTGCCAGCTCGGTCATGCTGCTGCCAGTGGAGCAGTTTCTGGGTTTGGGGATACATTGGGGGGTGCAGAAAATCAGAGAGGGTAGAAATCGTCACTGGAGGAGGGGCTGAGGGAGCTGGGGATGTTTATCCTGGTGTCCTGGTTTGAAGGACAGGTGTCTGCCAATAAAGGCAGAAGCTTCTCTTGAAATGGAGAATGGAAACCCCCTCCCTCCAGATTATTATAATTTTGAAATTAAGGGACTCCCAGGCAAAGATATGGGAATAGGAATAACAGTTCTTTACTGGGAAAATTAAAATAGAAATGCAGCATTACACAGAACAATCCCAAACCCTGCCAGAGTCAGAATCCAAGCTGACACCCGTCAGTCAGGCAGGGTGCTGGCAGCAGTCCCATTCAATGGTGGCTGCATCCTCCTGCAGGGGCAGATGTGGTTCAGCTGCAGCAGTGCTCCTGGAGAAGGTGCAGTTTCCTCTGAAGCTCCAGGGATGATGTGCAAAGGTCTGGCTTTCCTCTGGAATCCAGTGCAAAGAAGGTTCCTTGGTGTCCAAAATCTCAGTTTTTATCTGGGTAGGAAAGGCTTGGCTCCTGCCCTGGCTGGAGCATCTCCCAGTGGGATGATGGAATTTTATCAGCCATGCCCTGGGACTCAGTGGCCATGAACAGGAGATATCTCCTGGAGGGAGGATGGGCTGTGGGAAGATAAAGATGATTGCCCAGCTGGTTTAAAGCTGGCCCATGAGCAGATAATGTGTGCCAGGAGATCAGGGGCACTGCCCCACCCGGCTGCAGCAGGTGGGACAGAATTCACATTGCTGGCTACATCAACCCAGCACACCTGGAGGAGAGGAGGCTCAGGGAGACAAGGTGCTGTCAGGGCACAGATTTGACTTGATGATCTCCATGGCCTTTTCCAGCCTGGCTGATTCTGTGATTCTCTGAAACCAGCCCTGGAACTTGCAGGGTGAGCTCTGGGCCCTCTCTTCAGCAGGTCCAGCAGCCCAGGCCCCTCAGCTTCTCCTCACAGCCCCAAAGCCCATCCTGTCTGTGCTGCAGAGCCTCTCCAGCCCCTCCTCACTGCCCAGAACCAGCATCATTCTGTCCCCAAGCATCCTTAGGAGCCCTGCAGGGTCAGCCCACACACAGCAGGGCTGCCTGGGATGGTGCTGGCAGCAGCATTGCCTCCCGGATCCCGCGTGCCTGGGCACAGCTGGGGGCACAGCTGGGGGCACAGCTGTCCTGAGGAGATACAGCCACGAGAGAGAGGCACCAGGGAGATGCTGAGGGGCTGGAGGATGGGATTTAGGAGGCAGATTACATGAACTCAATCTGTCCAGCTCTGCTGATCAATCACGCTGGCAGAGCTGGATCACTGTCTCCGAAGTGCCTGAAGGGTGGAAAAGAGGGAGATGGAAATTATTCACTGGAGTTATGGGGTCAGCGGGGGATAGGGAATGCCAGAGCTGCTGATTCAGCTCTTCCTGCCCTTCTTCATGGTTCTCCAGGGATAGGGATGGGTCTGAGCCCAACTAAACCATGCCTGGGCAGCAGGGGAAGCTGCTGGCCCCCAGCTGCAGGTCAAGGAAACCATCTGGCATGAGGGGATGGAGCAGGGAGAACGTGGTGGGCAAACAGGGCTGTGCAAGGAGAGCAGAGGGGTGAGGAAGGTGGGATGGGACAGGTAAAACTGCAAAGGTTGGACAGGTAAGAAGCTGCTGGATTGGAATTTCTGTGCTGTCTGTGCTGTTACAGACCCTGGTTTGGCACTGTGGTCCTGTGGGATGTTCCAGCAGCCCCGCAGGGAGCTGCTCCTGGGGATGCCCAGGGTGGGAGAGCCCAGGATGAGGGAATGAGGTCCCTCCATGCAGAAATCCATGCACAGGGATGGAGTTATTCCCGTCCTGTTATCACTGGGACATCATCCCAGGGGTGTGGGGAGGGCTGGGATTGGGATCACTCCCAGGCCAGGCACCTCTCCAGCACCATGGAGCTGCTCTGTGTGTCCCCTCCCTGCCAGGAGCAGGACTGGTGGCTTTAAGGTGTCCCCCTTGGTGTCCCCCCCTCAGCCCTGCTGTTTCTTGGGGCCTCTGTGCCTCGTTCAGGCTCTTTATCTGTTTTCATTTTCTATGCACACCTCTGGGGCACTGCTCAGATATAAAATAATCAAAATGACAGTCCCCAGATAAAGGCCACTTCTGTTAGGAACACACCAAGTTCTCGTGGAAAAGCACACAAATTTCAGTTTATTTTCTACCTCAGCACCTTTTGGGCCTTGCAAGTGTCGGATCCAAAGGAAAATCTCGCGGTCAGCTCTTTCCCACCTGTGCACCGTGGTGCAGTGCATAAAGTTCAGAGGCAGGAGTGAATAACAGCGACTTTCATTAAGTGTCAAGTGAAAGCAGAGCCAGGCTGGAGCCTAATTCCAGTTGGGACCCGTTCAATAGCAAATTAACCTGCCAGTGATCTCCCAGGAGGCTACTGAGCAGAGCAGGAGGAATAATTTGAAACCAGGTTTGGAGAGCTAGGTAATATCTTTTTTATTAGATCAGCAGATAATTTGTAGCCAGATATTTATTCCGAGAGCCTCTGTGTTCATGAGGAGCCCTGCACCTCCCCCGCTCCTCCCCAGATCCATGAAAACCTCTCTGGACATTCCCATCTCCCAGCCCCAACCCGGGCAGGGGGTCGGGGATGCCCCGGGAAGGGCAGGGGGGAATTTTGGGCGATGCTTTCTGTGACCCCTCCCTGGCCGTGTCCGGGGGAGGGGAGGCAGAGCGAGGGTGGCCGCGGGGATGGATGAAAAGGCTTTTCCCCTTTTTTTGCGCTTTTTCCCTGGATGCTGGCAGGGAGAGGCCGGGCAGAGCCGGAGCAGCATTACCTCACCAGCGCCGAGCCGCGTTGGCTGCGGAGCCCGAGGAGGAGGAGGAGGAGAGGAGGAGGAGGATGTTATCTCCTGGCAACCCCCGCGCCTGTCACATCCATCACGGCAGCGGGTGCAGCGCAGCACCCGCAGCCCTGGTGCCGCGGGGTCCTGCTGAGGAGGGCTCCCATCCCTCGGGGAAAAAAAACAACAACAAAACACCCTGGGAATGGGCGTTTCTGGGGCTGTGGGTGACAGCGGTGGCAGCTCCTGGGCAGGGATGAGGGAGCAGGAGCCAGGGCAGTGTCGGGAAATCAGGCTGGAGAGGATGGATCCTGCCCAAAGCTGAGCTCAGAGGCAGAAACCCCGAGCTTGTCTCAGCTGAGGGGCAGCCCCACTCCCCCCACCCCCAAGGAGGGGCTGCTGTGGCACTGAGGGTCCTCTGGGCACCCCTTTCCTCCAGGATCAGGGAGCCCAGCCCATCCCATCTCCACGAGGAGCTGCCACCAGGCTGGGCCGATGGATCCCTCTGCAGCCACAGCCAGGCTATTCCACTTTCCCTGTCCTCCAGCACCACAGATTTTCATCTCTGGCTCCCACAAGCAGCACGATGAGGTGAAATATTTGTGGCCTCCTCTGCATCCATCCTCTGCCTTTAGCCAGAGATTCCTCCCTGAGCATCCTTCCCTGGCTCTGCTGGTGACTGCAGGGCTCTGCAGGTGGGGACATCCCGGCAGGAGCAGCTCAGATGTGGGGATGAGAGGCATGAAAAACTGGGAATGCCATCCACGGCCTCTCCTGCTACTGGCAAGTTGCCTTCAGCCTCACCCAGTCCTCCAGCACCAGCCTGTTCCCACTGGAAGGGGAAGGGGAGTGAGGCACCAGGCAGTGCTGGGATGGACTGGGATGGAGGAGTGGAGGGATGGGGAGCAGGAGCAGATCCCAGGGGATCCAAGGAGATGCTGGCTCCTCCTGAGCTGCTCTGAGCCTCTGGGCTGGAGGAGCTCGGCATCCCCGGGATGCTCCTGGCAGCTCGCAGGGCAGGGATGGGGATGGAGCGGGAGGAGAGCCACGATGGGCTCGCATCTCCTGAGCTTTCCACGCCGCCGGGCTCCCGCAGCGGTGCGGGAGAGGGGACGGCAGGGAGGGGAGCGGGGAGGAGCGGGGGAGGGAGCGGCTGATGAGGGATCCGGGAATGGGAGGCAGACAGGAAAACTAATCGGGGATGATTGAGCGAGAGCAGGAGGATGAGTGAAAGATTGAGACAGAGTGATAAAGAATATGTCAGACGGACAGGAAAACTAATAAAGAATAATAACGGCCCCTGGCCCTGCGCAGCGCCAGCACCCGCCTCGGGCTGTGCGGGGGGAGCCGGGCTGGGTGTGACAGCCACCGCCGGCCGGGGGACACACGGGGACACTGTGTGTGTGTGTGTGAGACACCCAGCCCGTCTGTGTGTGTGTGACAGCCACAGGGGACACATGGGGACGTGCTCTGTGTCCCCCCCGGACATCTGGTCCTGCACACAGCAGCTCTGGTAGCTCAGCCTTGCACTCACTGTCGGTGTCGGGGGTGTGTGTGGGTGTGCAAACCCGGCTGGCACTGCCCCACACATGTCACTGTCCCCAGGCTGCTGTGGGAACCACCAGCGCAGCCCAGGGGAGGTGCTGAGGGAGATTTTCCCTTCCCTTCCCTTCCCTTCCCCTTCCCTTCCCTTCCCTTCCCTTCCCTTCCCTTCCCTTCCCTTCCCTTCCCTTCCCTTCCCTTCCCTTCCCTTCCCTTCCTTCCCTTCCCTTCCCTTCCCTTCCCTTCCCTTCCTTCCCTTCCCTTCCCTTCCCTTCCCTTCCCTTCCCTTCCCTTCCCTTCCCTTCCTTCCCTTCCCTTCCCTTCCCTTCCCTTCCCTTCCCTTCCCTTCCCTTCCTTCCTTCCCTTCCCTTCCCTTCCCTTCCCTTCCCTTCCCTTCCTTCCTTCCCTTCCTTCCTTCCCTTCCCTTCCTTCCTTCCCTTCCCTTCCCATGGATCCTCCACAGGAGGGAAGGATGGGATGGATGGATGAGATGGGATGGATGGGATGGGATGAGATGGGATGAGATGGGATGGATGGATGGGATGGGATGGGATGGGATGGATGGGATGGGATCCATGGGGATCCATGGGATCGATGGATGGGATGGGATGGGATGGGATGGATGGATCCATGGGATCCATGGGATCCATGGGATGAGATGGGATCCATGGGATGGGATCCATGGGATGGGATCCATGGGATGGGAGGGGAGGGAACATGAGGGATGAAAGCTGGAGGTGACATCCCACAGCTCCAGTGTGAGAACTGCAGGATTTGGTGTTTCCTGGTGTTTCCCAGGCAGGGTGAGGATCTCAAGGAGCTCATTTTTACCTGGGTAGGGGAAAACCAGTGCCCCGAAGGCTCAGGTGGGGCTGATTTTCCATCCCATCTGTGGCCCATGCAGGATCCCACCGTGTCCCCAGGGCTGTCTGAGGGCCTGTGAAGGTGCCAGAGTTTCCTCCTGCTGCACTCAGCCCTGGCTGCTGGCTGTGCCACAGCAGATTCCAGCATCCATCGGCCGGAGGCGGAGCCCTGGAACAGCGAGTGGGATTCGATCATCTCTTCATCTCCTGCACATTTGAGTCATGAGCACAATTCAGCAGCTTTCAGGCTCTGGGGAGGGGGTGGAAAACAGCCCCTCCTCGGCTTTTCCTCCTCGGAAATTGTCTGTCCTTCCCCACCCGCCTCACCCCGATCAAAGACTTTTGGGGTGCCGTCACATTTGGGAGGAGCTGGTCCTCACAGTGAGGGAGCTGTGCCGTGGCAGACCCACCCTGGCAGCCAGAGAGGCCCTGGGAAAGGTGCCATCCTTTCCAGCGAGCTTGGAAAGGGCTGGGATGTGCAGAGCTTTTCCCAGGAAAGGAATGCTGTGCCCTGATAAAAATTCCTGCTGAGATAAATCCTGCAGGATCCACTCGTGGGGGAGGCCTGGATGTGCTCTCAGGGAGCTGGGGGAGCTGGGATCGGTGTGGGGACGGAGGACCTGGACCTGCCATGGTCTCAGAGAGGCAGAACCAGGCGCAGAGCAGAGCAGGGATGGATTTAGGGTAGGGATAAGGAGGGCGAGAAAGCTCCACCCCTCTGACACTTCCCCGGCGCTCCCCCACCTCCCTGCCCTGCACACCAGCCCTGCCCAGCGCTCTGCAGATCCATCCCCGCTGCCCTGGCTCCCTTACAGCCGAGTCCCTCTGGCGCAGGGCCCTCTGCTTCCTTCCAGGCTTTCCTGGAAGGCCTCGTGGTCCCTTTCCTCGCACTTGGAGCACCAGGGATGCTCCCTCAGCGGGAGGGCCCGGCCAAGGCAGCCTCTGTTTCCATTCCCTAAGGATGCACATCCTCCTTTGGCAGCCCCCTGTGGGTTTGGGTGGAGAGAGCTGAGTTTTGGGGCTTTTCCTGGATTTGAGGTGGGTTTTGTTGGAGTTTGCCCTGGAATGTGGTGTCACCATGCAGGACACGAGTTGCCAGCGGGCAGGGCAGCCTTCCCTGATGGCTCCTTCAGATCAGATCCATGCAGGGAAGCTGAGGAATGATTCAAGCCAGTTGATTCCAGAAGTGCTGCCCAAAGTCCAGGAATCATTTTCAGCTCTGCCTCATTCCATGGAATGGTTTGGAAGCAACTTTAAAATCTGTTTCTTTCACCCCCTGCCATGACAGGGACACCTCCCACTGTCCCAACTGCTCCAGCCCCAGTGTCCAGCCTGGCCTTGGGCACTGCCAGGGATCCAGGGGCAGCCACAGCTGTATGGGCACCTGTGCCAGCCCTGCCCACCCTGCAGGGAACAATTCCTGCCCAAAATCCCACATGTGGCAGTGCCAGAGAACAGAAATCTCTGCCCTGTGCTTGCAGGGTAACACCACCGTGGGTTATGGCAGATTCCTTGACGTTATTACAACCCTAATTAATTACTGGGCCCGCTGGTTTTCCTATGGGATCCTTCCTGTGCTTCCCAGAAAGCCAAACTGAGCCCCACAGGTCTGCAGAGCGTCCCTGCAGTGCTGGAGCAGTGACAAGGCTGCTGCAAAGAGGGAACTGAGGAGGGCTTGGATGTCCAGCCCCCTTTAAAACCTCCTTTTTACAGGCTTTAGGGAAGAATCTTCTTTCTCTGGAGTCCAACTTTGCTGTTTCAGGAGTGCAGGTGGGACTCAGCCGTGTCCAAAATGAGGTTGGATCCATCACAGGTGTTAGTTTGGAGTTTTCCAAAGCTGCCTTTCCCCAGGAATGTGGGTGCTGGGATGTGATTGGCACCTGCTGGGCGGATGGACAGGCAGGCAGAGAGCAGGGAGGGAGGGCAGGCACAGCTCCCTCTGCACGGAGCAGAGCGTGGCTCCCATTCCCGCTAATCCCATTAGGGCTGCTCTCACTAAACCCCTGAGCCCCGCCCGCTCCAGGCGCGGCTGGGCCGGGCTGGGGCCAGGCTCAGCTCAGTGGATGAGCCCAGCCCAGGCAGTGGGACTCCTTGTGGGGTCAAATCATGGGGTCTGGGCCAGCCTGGGGCTTCAGAGTGGGATAAAAGGGCGGTCCTGGCTCTGAGAGGGGCTGGGAGCAGGGCAGGAATGGGGACAGGGTGGGGTGGGAGCTCTGGGGGTGAGGGATGGAGACAGTGTGGGATGGAAGCTGTGGGGGATGAGGGATGGGAATGAGGGGATGGGGATGAGGGATGGGGACAGGGTGGGGTGAGAGCTCTGGAGATGAAGGGACAGGGTGGGATGAGAGCTCTGGGGATGAGGGATGGAGACAGGGTGGGGTGGGAGCTCTGGGGGTGAGGGATGGGGACAGGGTGGGGTGGGAGCTCTGGGGGATGAGGGATGGGGAACAGTGAGGGATGAGAGCTCTGGGGATGCAGGATGGGGGCAGGGTGGGGGTGGGAGCTCTGGGGATGCAGGATGGGGACAGGGTGGGGTGGGAGCTCTGGGGATGAGGGATGGGGAACAGGGGTGAGGGATGAGAGCTCTGGGGATGCAGGATGGGGACAGGGTGGGGTGGGAGCTCTGGGGATGAGGGATGGGAATGAGGGGATGGGGGTGAGGGGCAGGGACAGCCGTGTGGCCGTGGAGCCCCTCCCTGTTTGGAGGATGACAACTCCCCGCTGCAGAGGAGCAGAGCTCCTGCCCGCGATTCGCTGCTCTGGCAGCACCCCAGCCCTGTCGCCCTCAATAAACGGAGCCGTGCGCTCTGCTGGGGCTCGGGCTGCAGAGCCCCCCAGAGAGGGGGCTGGGCTGCCTCTAAATCTCCTAATCCCCTTCATCAGAGTGCCAGACAAGCAGAGACACCGAGCAAACTGCCTGGGGCTGGGCCCCCCTGCCTCCTCTGAGCTGCTGCAAATCCCAATCATCCTGCGGGCGATTACAGGGGCTTCTCCTGGAGCACAATATCCAATCTCCCCCAGAGGCCAGCGCAACATATGCAGGGCCAGGCTGCGGGGCCACCGCGGGCTTGTCTCTCGCTCATCCTATTAGCGGAGCGCTGGCGGGGATGTGCCGGAGCAGCGGGACGGAGGGAGCGGCTCCCCCGAGCCTGGTCCCGCTCCTCGGCCCCTCCCCGCCCTCTCCATGGTCCTGCTCTGGAGGATTCACTGCTGCTCGGAATGGTGGAATAAAACACATCTTGTGGTTAAAAAAAAAAAAAAAAAAAGGTGGTGTCAGCTCTTCGGGTGTTTTGGAACATCTACCCTGAGCACTAGGCTGGCTCAGCGGTGATGCAGAGCCCTGCTTCCATGCCAGCAGGGATTTGTGGCCATCATCACAGCAGAAAGAGCTGTCCCATCACTCATCCGAGGAAAAATCCACCCTGCTGGGCACTCACTGCTCAGCCAGCCCTGGGCAGGGCTCTGCTGGCTCACTCCGGAGCTGCTTGGCCCAGGAACCACCTCAGCATCTTTTAAATTCTGTAAGGATTCAGTGGGGATAGATCAGGCTGTTCTGAGGATCCCACCTTGTTCCTTGTTTCCCAGAAACGCCCATTGGTCTGGGAACAGGGAACTTGGAGAAGGGAACACACAAGCACAGATGGTGATGGGGGTGAGACCCTCAGGTTTCCCAGAGCAGCTGTGGCTGCCCCTGGATCCCTGGAAATGTCCAAGGCCAGGCTGGATGAGGCTTGGAGCAGCCTGGGACAGTGGAAGGTGTTCCTGCCATGGCAGGGGTGGCACTGGATGATCTCCAAAGTCCTTTCCAACCCAAACCCTCCTGTGCTCCTGTGGCTGCTGAAAACTCAGCTTTAAACCTCCCAGTGCTTAGGGCTGAGCAAAGTCCTGCTGGGAAAACCCTCAGGCAAGGCAGTTGGGGAGGAAATGGCACCACTGCACTGCTGGAGCCAGCAAGAGATCCCAAACCTCCTGCCCATTACCATGCAAGGCCAGGAAATGCCCCTGCCAGGTGTGTGCAGGCAGATGGACAGCGGGGGCTGCGGGGTCAGGCCCTCAGGAGGCACAGGAATTAAATTTCCCCTCAAAATGGATGTCCCTGGCCTGGCACATTCCCAGCTGCTGCTGTAAGCCAGGACCCAATTAAAGCAGCTGTACCTGGAAAAGCCAGGTCACAGCAGAGCCCTGGCACCGGCCCAGCCTGGCACACCCTGGCCCCAGCAGCCACCCCTCAGCCCGGGGCAGCCACCAAGGGCTGGCCAGGAGCCAGCAGCTCCTCCCCCTGCAGCCAGGAATGATCCCCACGGACTGAGCAGGGACACTGAGGCCACATCAGGGACTGCATGCAGCCCAGGCAGGTGGGACAGCCCCGGGGTGGAAGATTCCTGATTCCCACCCCTTGCAGGGCTCCCCGAGCACCAAATCCCATTGCCAGGGTGGTGCTGATGGGATCCCTGTGCCCATTCCCGTTTCCCACCCCCCTGCAGGGCTCCCCGAGCACCAAATCCCATAGCCAGGGTGGTGCAGATGGGATCCCTGTGCCCATTCCCGTTTCCCACCCCCTGCAGGGCTCCCCGAGCACCAAATCCCATAGCCAGGGTGGTGCTGATGGGATCCCTGTGCCCATTCCCATTTCCCACCCCCCTGCAGGGCTCCCTGGGCACCAAATCCCATAGCCAGGGTGGTGCTGATGGGATCCCTGTGCCCATTCCCGTTTCCCATCCCTCTGTGGGGCTCCCTGGGCACCAAATCCCATAGGCAGGGTGGTGCTGATGGGATCCCTGTGCCCATTCCTGTTTCCCACCCCCTGCAGGGCTCTGTGGGTACCAGATCCCATAGCCAGGGTGCTGCTGATGGGATCCCTGTGCCCATTCTCATTTCCCACCCCTGCAGGGCTCCCCAGGCACCAGATCCCATCCTGAGGGTGGTGCTGATGGGATCCCTCCCAAGCCCCCGGCCGTGCTGGGCAGCTGCAGCCCCGCAGCATCCGCAGCCCCTTCCCAGCCGGTAATTGATGTGTGCTGCCATGGAAACCGGAGGGTTCCAGCCCGGCTGGATGCGAGCTCAGGGCTGTGCTGGAGGAGCGGGAAGGCTCCGTGTGCCGCTGTGGGGTGAGGGGAGAGCACAGGGACGGGGAGGAGAGGCAAGGAGGGAGCGAGGAGGGGAGGGAGTGGGTGGGAAAGGGCCAGCAGAGAGGGGAGGGGGGCACAGATGGGGTCAGGAGGGCTCTGGATATCCTGGGATGGCTGAGGAGGAGGAGGAAGGAGTGTGAGGAGCAACTGCAGAGCATGGAATGTTCAGGATGGACAGGGAGAGCCTGGGACTGGCTCTGCTTAGGAAAACACCCTTTGGTCACCTGGGGACAGGAGCTGTGCCCTCTGTGCCAGCTGTGCCAGCATCCAGATCCTCTTTCCTTGGGATGGCAGCAATGGGCACTGGAGACACCTCCCTGCTCCCATCCCTGCCTGAGGGGCAGCTGAGAGCCCCCAGCTCTCACCACGAGGGGTGACTCCTCAGAAATGGGGGCATCAGGTCCCCTCTCGTGGCCCTGCAGAGCCCTGGGGAGGGGATGGCTCAAAAGGGGTCTGCAAAGGGGAGCTTCCTCTCCGTGGGAACTCTTCCTTCCTGGAGTCTTCCAGGCTGGGAAGGAGTCTTTGCTTGGTGATCCAAAAACAGGGAGCCCAGAGCTGAGCATGGAGAGGTGCAAGGATGTGTGTGAGCCCGGATGTGCCACAGCTGTATGGAACCCACCAGAGAGGAGAGCAACTCTACCCCGAGCCAGGCAAGCTCGGGATCATCAGGATCCTGTGCAAAGGCAGGCAGGGAAACCCCACAGCCATGGCTGGAGGAGCTCCCTGCAGCTGGGGTGGGAAGAGCCACAAATGTGCCACAGGTTGGATGGCCCAGATGTTTCCAAAGGGTCTGAAACACCCAAAAAACCCCAGCCATGCCTGGGAAAATAAATGGTGGGAACTGGAGCAAGTCTCCAAGGAGTGGTGGTGGAGATGGGAGGGGATCTGGAGAGCCTTGATGGGATTTTCCCTGATTCCCACCTTGGCTGGTGACATGCACAGGCGGCCGTGGGGCTGGGGATGTTTTTTCATTGAAATATTTGGGTTTCAATGATGAAATCAATCTCAGAATCATGGAATGGCTTGGGCTGGAAGGGGCCTGGAGGGACACCTTCCACTGGAGAAGGATGATCCAAACCAAATCCAACCCAGCCTTGAAGGAGTCTGATCTGTTACAAAGTGTTTTGGGGGCTCATCCTCCTCCTTGTGCAGGAACATCTTCAGGCAGGACGACAGGGAGCCAAGAGCAGGGCAGGAAGGCAGGGAGATCCCAAAGGATGCTCAGGAAGCAGCCAGGCCCAGGCAGCCGGGTTTTCACACTTTTATTGTAAAGCTTTAGGAAGGGCTAATTACAATGGAGTTGGTCATCTCGACAGCTCAGCAAACGAACGGAACAGGGGAAGAACGGAAAGGGGGGATCACGACGGTGTCATGCTCACGGCTCCGAACAGAAAGAGTTACAAGGGAATCAATTGTGCTCACAGCGCCCGGGGAAAACCAAGCCCAAGGCCCGAGGGCTTCCCCGCACAGGGAAATGCATCACACATTGAGCAGTACAACCTTAGCAAGAGGCGTCGCCTTAGACATAGGGCACCATCTGAAAAATAGTGGGGGTACTTTACTCTGCCATAGGATTTCTCCTTTAGAAAAGCTACACCTGCATGTACATAAAACTGTACAAAAAACAAGGCATCACAAGCAAGGAAATGAAATCTCGTATAAATAGAACCAACACTGAAGAGCTACAAAGGGGTCGCTTAGATCCTTCCCACGCAGCCCGCCTGCTCCCTGGCTCCCACCTTTGGTTTTCCCCCCTGGCTTGTCCTAGTGCAGTGTGAGATACAGTGAACCCTCCTCCTCCTCCTCCCTGTGCTTGTCTGGACTGGAGCCCGTGGGGAGCTGTCCTCCCCCCACGCGCACAGAGGCTTTATCCTTCTGGCTTATAATTGTGCAAATGAGCTTCTTCCCACAGCACCTCTTCCTCGCCCTCCCCCAGGACTGATCCCCAGCCACACTGGCAGCTTCCCCGGGATAAATCCCCTCAAACCCCTCTCCCAGGACTGATGTCCAGCGCCCTCTCCTCCCCAGGGACCCATCCCACTGCACCCCTGGCACCCCACTGGTCCCATTGCCCCCTCTGGCCTTCCCCACACACCCACCCAGTGCCCCGAGACCCCCAACCCCTCTGCACCCCCAGACACCCAACCCTGGCCCCACCGTGCTCCCCTTCAAAGCCTCACCAGCCCTCTGTGCACCCCACAGGACTCACCCACCCCCAAACCCCAAAGCACCCCCAAAGCCATCCCCACCTCCATCCCTCCGCACTCCCCCTCCCCCCGCACCGCGCTCGCACTGAGGACATCGCCAGGTGCTCCAGGAGACAGCACAGCAATTCCAGCCACAGGAATTCCAGCCTCGGGATCCCTCTGGAGACCCCAGCACAAGGTAGGGAGCCCACCCGCCGGGATAAGGTGGTCTGGGACAAGCCCCCCTCGGGTGTGGCTCTCCCGGGGGTCCCCAGGAGGGGCACTGGACACTGCCACTGCCTGAGCCCAGGGGAGGCGTGAGCAGCCGAGTTGGCAGTGGAGTCAAAGATCGTGGCCAGCGCGGCCAAATTGCACATTCTGCCCAGTTTGGCCCTGAAACTACAGAGCTACAATAAAAACAAGTTCAGGAGCGGCACCTGCTCAGGCAGCCAGACGGGGGAACGCGGCCCCGCGGGGCAGAGCAGGAATCCCGGCTGGACATGCCCCGGAGCATCCCGCCGCCTGCAGGGACACCGGCCGGGCAGGGCGCAGCGGGAGCCGGGAGGAGGGTCCTGCCCCCTCCGGTGGCACCGCCAGGCGCCGGGGCCGCCGAGTGGCAGCGGTGCCACTCGGGGAAGGCAGGGCTGGGGCACGAGGGACACGAGGGACACGAGGGACACGAGGCAGCGGGTGCGAGCAGGCGCCTTCTGCCGCCCTTCCTTTGTCCCCCGGGCTCGGCTGGCACCGTGTCCCCTCGGGCGGCCCTGCCACCGCCCGATTGAGGGAGAGGAGCTGCTCAGAGCGGGTGTGGAGGGGAAGGAGGCTGGGCAGGGGGGTCCCGACAGGCACTACAGCTATGGCAGGGCAGGCCCTGCCCCGGCCCAGCCCGGCCCTGCGCGGTCCCTGTGCCCCCGGAGCCCGGCAGAGCCCCACGCCGGCCCTGTGCGGCCCAGGACGCGCCATCCTGCCGGCCTCGCTCCCTCAGGAAGATGCCAGAGCTGGAGGCGGGAAGCACAAGGGTGCAGCACGGCCCTTCCCACGGCCTGGCGGGCGAGGACTGGCGAGGGTACCCAGCAATGAGGCGCCAGTGGCCCCGACCCCTGCTGCCAGGGGTGCACCCCAAACAGCCCTGTGCCCAGCTGCCAAGGGAGCAGCGACCGAGGCAGGGGTCCCTCTGGGGAGCCCTGTGAGGGGCAGGGCTCCTCTCCCCCCGCCCCGGGAGCTGAGGAGGCCGGGGCAGCGGGGCCCTGCCGGGGAGGCCGGTGGGCCTTTGACAATGGAAGAGAAAGCTGGACCCCGTGAGAGTGGCCCTGCGGCCTAAGGGCAGCGGGAGTCCAGCGGGCAGGGGCTCGGCGGCCCCCGGTGTGACCCTGAGACAAAGCTCCTCCTCACAAAGGCAATGGTGGCTTTACAGGCGGGTGGGATGGAGGTCGAGGGCACGGCACAGCCTGGCCTCGTGGGCATCCCCTGCCCCGGAGGAGGCCCCGAGGCGATGGGCCGAGAGCCGGAGCCGCTGGCGGCCTCCCTGCCAGCAGAGGCGGACTGAGGGCTTCCCCGGAGCCAGCCGGTCCCTTCCTGGGGACATCCCCGCCCGGACCCCGCCGGACCCTTGGCTGGGGGCTTCCCAGCCCTCCTCCACCCGCCAGGCGCAGGGCCACCACCGGGGACCCCCCATACCCCAAAGCAGCCCCCACCTATGGCACCGGGCAGTCCCTAGGGACCCTGCAGCTTGTGGGCACAGTGACAACGTTCAGAAAGAGATCCAGGCTGAAAAACAGCAAAGTCCCTACAGTCCAGCCAGGATGCTGCCCCTCTCCTCCAGCTCCCCAGCTGCTGTTTCAGGGACTGATCACATCTCTATTTACAATATAGAACATGAGTGCGGGCTGGACGCTGCGCTCCCAGGGGCTCTTCCACGCAGGAAACCATTCAAAGCTGGAACTTGCTCCCTGTGGTTTGTAATTTTTTTCTTTTTTTTTTTTTTTGCTTTGTTTTGTTTTTTCTCTTTTTTTTCTGCTTTTTGTTTTGTTTTGTTTTGCTTTGTTTTCTCTTTAAATGTCTTTTTTTTTTTTTTTTTCATTTCAAGGACAATAAAAAGTTGCGATCAGGCAGGACTTGAATGTCATTCCTATAAGATTCGTATTTACAGGAGTCTACAGCAAAGAGACAGGCAGCTGGCTCCCCCCGTGCTCGGGGACACCCCTCGTCCTATGCCCCAGGAACTCCACCAGCTCTGCGTGGACCTTTGGTACGTAAGCCCTTCTCTCCCTTCTCCGTGCCCTCCGCACCAGGAGCCTGCCCAGCCCTCCCCGGCAGCAGTTCGGGATGCTCGGCAATCGGGGTTGGGATGCTGTTCATCCTCCCCATCCACCCACCCCCAGCCCCAGGGCAACACGGGGTTAAAAAGGCGCTCCTCTCATCCCTGCCTCGCCCTGCCCTGCTCCCCGCAGAGCGCCCTGCCTGGAGAAGCGGAGCCATAAAGCATCGAAGTGGAAAACGTTCCTCTGGCCTCTGCTCCCTGCCCCTCACGCCCAGCCTCACAGGTAGATCTCCCTCTTGGTGGTCTGCGCCGAGGGGGTGGTGGCTGGCTGGAAGTCCGAGGTCTGGGTGAGAGGAATTTCCTCCATGGGAGAGTCCTTGCAGGGCTCATGGCTACTATTGGAGAAGGCACTGTACGTGGGGAGCAGGCGGAGGTTGGCCATTTTGGTGCTGCGCTCTTCCGACAGTCTGGGGCTGCCGTTCCCGACTTGCTCTTGACTCCCTCTGTCTTGGTAAGGCACAAAAGTGGAGAGTTTGAGGGCGTTCTTGGGCCTGCGGCTGGGGGAGGACTGGCCAGGCATCCAGCAGGTGTCGGAGTGGCCGAACTCTGTGCACTCCCGGGTGCAGGTCCCAGTCATGGCTACATCGGGCAGAGGCCGGAGATCTGCGGGGAACAAGGGACAGCGGCGTTACCCCGGGAACCCCTCGGGATGCGGGGCTGGGCGGCAGGGACCGGACATCTCCGTCCTACCCACGCTGGGAGGGACAGCTGGACCTGGACTCCCCTCGTCCAAACGTTTTTCCCCTCACCATGGACTGCAAGGTGTCAGGAGCATTCCCACCATTCCCAACTCCCTCTTTTTTCCTGTAATTTTCCCTCACCACAGGCTCTGGGCCCATTTTCCCCCTCACCATGGGCTCTGGGCCTGTTTTCCCCCTCAGCACAGGGCGGCCATTTTGAGCTCTGGGCATTCCCAGATTCCCATTTCTCCCTTTTTTCCCCCCTCACCATGGCTTGCAGGTCCTTGGGAGCATTCCCAGAACCTGGGAGCCAGATCCACGGACAGCCAGGGAGCAAGGCAGAGCTGGGAGGGAAACCCAAAGCCACAGAGAAACAGGAGGCAGAGCACAGGGCAGAGCTGCCCGAGCCCCTTTGAAGACCAGGATTGCACAGTTCGGATTTTCTCAGCAGGACACATGCTGCCACACCGGGACTGTCATCCCAGAATTGAACCTGCTAAACTCCAGGAATTCCCACTGGACACCACTCATGGCTTGACTGTGCAGAGACAAAAGTGTCCTGGACTCGGCCCCGAGGCACAGCCGTGTGTCCTGGGCAGCATCCTCGGGCAACCCTGCCCTGCTCCCACCAGCCATTCCAGGCCATGTTCCAGCCTCCCTCAGCAGGAGCCACAAGTCCAGCCAGAAGTTAATCCTGGTCTCCTGTGGAGCCTGGAATCCCTGAGCACAAGGAGGCAAGGCCATGCCCGCTCCGAGAGAGGCTGGAGGTGCCGTGGGGTGCCCTGTGGAGATGCCAGGGGTGCCCTGTGCACCAAACCCCTGCTCCTGAGGGAGCCCAGCAGCCGAGGACAGGAGCTCCCTGCTCCTGGCACGGCCAGGACACTGAGCACCAGTTTCACCAGTCCACAGACTGGTGTCCTCACACACCAGCCATCCCCTGCCCCAGGTGTCCCTGAGCCTTGGCCAGGTGTCCTTGCACAGGCAGCACCCATCATGAGGCTTCTGAGGCCAGAATTTGGCACTCCCATGCAGAGCTGAGTGTCTCTCCCAGAGCCACCCCAGCCACGAGCCATTCCTTGATCCCTGCCCCAATTTGGGACACCACAGAGTGCCCCAGGACACGTCACTGCCTGCTGCCATAAGCAGATCCAGCCTGGTGCTGATGCAGGTGCTGCTCATGACCTTGAGGCTGCTCAGACTTCCAGATGTTCCTGTGGTTCCCAAAAGTCCTCTCCATATCTCCACCACCATGGAGCTCTCTCCATTGACAGAGTGATGGAGGGAGGTGCTGAGGAACTCTGGGCTCCTGAGACATGTGGGGCACCCCCTGAACACAATTCCCACAATTCCCTCATCCCAAAAGCAGGGCAGAGCCATGGGCGCTCCCTGAGCCCTGGGAAGAGGCAAACCAGAGCACCATGGCGAGGTTCCTGCCCTGGCCAACACTCCCTCCTGCCACCAGTTTGGGACTGTCACACACTCGAGTCACCCTGGCACAGCTTTCACACACAGGATACAGGAGAAGGCTCCCGACAATGCTGGGAGTGCTCGACACCGGCATGGATGAAGGGGCAGAATCAGCAGCCAACCACTGTGTGAGCACATCTTGCCCCAAAACCATCCCCAAAGGCAGTCTGGTTTCCCCCGGGGGCCTGCACCCACAGAGGCTCCCCCTGGAAGCTGGGATATCCTGGCAGGAGCCACACGGACATACCTGATGGCAGCCCCCCTTCACAGCCTGCTCCGCTCAGGGGACTCTGATGAGGGGCAGAAAAAGGACGACAGCGTCACATCAGTGCACAGCCCCGGCCTCCACACCCCCTTCAGCCTCTGCCACCCCTGTCCCCCTGGTCCCCGCTGCCTCCTGGCCCTGCTCCAGCCTCCTGGAGGCCGCTGGGCCGCCGCTGCTCCTCCTCCCTCGCTCCTGGCTCCAGCTTTACCCTGCTCCTCCCTGCAGCCCAGCGGCCCTGGCGGGACTCACGCGGGGACACGCGAAGCCAGCTGGGTGGTGACACCAGAAGCTCAGGCTGGGGCTGTGCACGCACACAGGGACACACACATGGACACACACATGGATGCACCCCGTGGATGCACACGGACACATCCCAGAGCAGAGGATGCTCCGCCCTGCGCACCGCACGCGGGGGACGGCCATGCTTCGCGCCGCGGGGACAGAAAGCAGCAGCAGCACAAAAGCAGCGCAGGGGACACGGCAGTGGTGGTGGCAGCACGAGAGCACAGCTTGGCTGGGCACGTCCTTGGGGCTGGCCCTGCACCAGCTGCCTCATTTCCTGAGGAACTGCCTCCATTCTCCCTCCCATGTGAGATACAAAACCAGAGGCACAGCAGCTCCGTTTTCATCCCTGCTCTGGGCGAGTCCAAGCAGAGAATGGAATCTGAATCCCAGAGGATCCGTTGGGTTTTCCTCTCAGGACCCACAGGATGGTGGCCATGCGATGGCTTGGTCACTTTGAGGTTGTGTTCTGTGGTCTTTTCACTCTGTGCTCCCAGGGAAGTGGACAGGAGCCATCCCTGCTTCCTGGGGCAAAAGGAGCTTTGCTGAGCCCACAGAGGGGACTGGCAGGACTGAAATAAAATCCACCTCTGCAGGGAATAAAGCTACGGAGATTTCCTTGTGCCAGCAGAAGCTTGGGAATGGCAGGATCAAGCAGGAACGTTGTGTTCAGGGTCTTTTATTCTGCGTTTCCCATTGTCTGCTCCTGGCACTGAAGGCTTTTTCCAGCATTGTCCCCTCACTTGTGGAGCTGCTGAGGAGCGGATTCGGTGCCATGAGCCCGGAACGGGGCAGGGTGGAATTCCTGAATAGCTGGGACTGAGGGAAAACACGACCCCATGGCCTAATTCCCAGCACATGCTGGTGGCTCAGGGACTCTGATGTGCCACCAGACAAGCACAAATCCCTCTTGGATGGGAATTTTTGCTCAATTTTTCCCCAATTCTGTGGGCTGGTGAGGCAGGCCCACACCTCAGGGTGCACAAAGGGTACTTGGGATTTTGGATCCCTCCTCCACCCAAAATGCACTTTTGTGCCTCTGAAGCCCTGGAATGTGACAACATTCCCAGGGATGAAGAGGACGGCCACGCCCTCTCTAGTATCACGGTGTCCTGACCATGCCAAGTAAAGCTTTGTGCAGCTGCCATGTTTTCCTGAGCTTTGGCCCATCCTGGTTATTCCAGGCCACCAGACGGTGTTTCCCAGGGAGAGAAGTGGTTGCTTGGGCATTCACAACCCTCACATCACCCCTTCCTGCAGATTTGCGCATTCTCTGGCATCCCCTTGTCAGCTGCCTCGGGGTGCTCTCCTCCTTAGGGATGAATCCAGGGCAGGAAAAGTTGGGATCTCTTTGGTTTTTTGGGGTTTTACACCAGGTTGGCTCCTCTGGGAAGAGGCACAAAATCAGGCTGCTGATTATTCCCATCTCCCTCTCTCCCCATCCAGGAGCTCATCCTGCAGGGCTCCTCGAAAACCATACTGGGGGATTCCAGCAGAGCTCTGGGGTGCTTTGGGAACAAGACAAAAGCAGCAGCCTCAGCCAGCAGCGCTTCCATCTCCTGCAGGAGACGGGCAGAGGTTCCCTGGCCCTCTGCAAGCCTGGGAGCTCCGAGCAGAGGCTGAGAGCCAGCCCCGAAGCTCGTTTTTTATGCCACTTTCTGCAACATCTCCAGCCTGGTTTGGTCCTCCCGTGTCTTCCACTTGCGTCAGTGCAGGGAGAGCAGGGCTGGATGATGCAGCACAGAAGTCTTGGAAGGGAGGGGATGCTGGAGCAGCTCAGGGAGGGGAGGCAGAGGGGCTGTGACAGAGCAGAGCACGGCAGAGGATGCAGAGAAGCCCAGGAAGGGGGAGGAGGGAAGCACAGAATGCCAGGAGGGACTGGGGAGGTTCAGCAGTGTGGGGAAAAGGGGAAGAGGAGTGTGGGGAGAGCAGCTGGGAGGAAAACCAGATGCTTTCCCAAAGCTGGGATCAGAAAGAGCCTTCTCCCCTCCCTGGGGAGAACTCATTCCAGCCAGCTGCCCCAAGAGCAGAGCCCCAAACCCTGAGCTGTGCTGGCCCTGGGGACAGAGGGACAGAGCAGGGCCCACACTACAACAAAATTCCAAAGGTCAGTCCTCAGCCAGGGAAAGGGGCAGTGCTCCCAGGAGAGGCAGCTTGGCCACCTGGAAATGCCCCTTCTCCCACTGCATGCCCTCGGGGCTCTGCAGAGCCCTCTGGCATGTCCCTGAGGGTGGTGGCCTCCCGTGACCTCACCTCCCAGCAGCACTGTCCCCCTCCCCGTGCAAGCAGGACTCCCTTCCTGCCCCACAGCTCCTGGCAGCGGCACCATTCCCTATTCACCATTCCTGGTGCCGCTCTCCTGCACCACGGCTGCTCCAGGAACCATTCCCGGCAATCCGGAGCTGCTGCCAGGCCCCATCTGCCATGCCAACGTTCTCCACAGGCGCCACTCTCCGCAGCGCCACTCCCCACGGCTGTGTCCCCCACGGCTGTGTCCCCCACGGCTGTGTCCCCCACAGGTGTGTCCCCCACAGGTGTGTCCCCCACGGGTGTGTCTCCCACGGCGCTGCTCCCCCAGGTGCCATTCCCCACAACGCCATTCCTGGGAAGTTCTGTCCCCCAGGGCGCTGCTGCCTCCAGGTAGGGGTCCCCCACGGTGCCACGTCCTGCAGGTGCCATGTTCTGTGCTGCTGCTGCCTCCAGGTGCTGCCTCCCCCCGCGGCTGCCTTCCCTGCAGGCAGCTCTGCTGCAGTGGAGCCGTTTCCTGCAGGTGCCATGTTTTACAGCGCTGCTCCCTCCAGATACCACTTCCCTGCGGAGCTGCTTCCTCCAGGCACAGTGCTGCGGCTCCCCTCCCTCCTCACACAGCCTAAGGAACAGCTGGGACTGTGCAGCCCAACATCCCGTGCTCTTACACTGGCTAGCCCAATTCCCTTCCTTCCTATCCTATCCTATCCTATCCTATCCTATCCTATCCTATCCTATCCTATCCTATCCTATCCTATCCTATCCTATCCTGTCCTGTCCTGTCCTGTCCTGTCCTGTCCTGTCCTGTCCTGTCCTGTCCTGTCCCGTCCCGTCCCGTCCTGTCCCATCCCATCTCATCTCAGCAGGATCTTCCTGCAGGGAGCAGGAGCTCTGTGGCTCATTCCCAACGTGGTCTCCCCTTGCCAGAGCTGTTGGGAGAGGGGAGCTGCGCTGCAGGTGGCTCTGGAGCCAGGATCTCCCTCACAAGGCTCAGAGGCAAGGTCCCCCTTCACTCCTCAAATGAGGGGGGCACAGCCAGTGCATTATCCCAGCAGGGAATCATGGAATCTGCTGAGTTTAACGGCCCCACCAGGATCGTGGATCAGCCCCTGGCCCTGCCCAGACCCCCATCAATCCCCCTGTGCACCCCTGGAGCTCTGGCAGCCTCGGGGCCGTGCCCATTCCCTGGGGAGCCTGGGCAGTGCCAGCACCCTCTGGGGGAGGGAAGAGCCTTTCCCTGCTCCCCAGCCCAAAGCTGCCCCTGGAGCCGTTCCCTCCTTCCCTGGGCTGTGCCCTCAGCTGCTGAGCTGAGCTGAGCCAGCCCAGTGCCCTCAGCCACCCCTCGGTGCCCCTCCAGAGCCTCCCCAGCCCCGGCTCCTCCTCTGGCACTCTGGAGCAGCTCTGGCTCTCTCTGATGTTGTGGCACCCAAAGCTGTCTCAGAGCTCAAGGTGAGGCTGTCCCAGCCTTGGATTGCTGATCCCCTCAGGATACCCATTGGATGCAGGATCCTTCCCACAGCTCTTCACCCGTTTCTGGGCCAAATTCCCACATGGACAAGCCCAGAGCTCACCAATGTCCCTGCTGGAGCTGCTGGAGGCTGCTCGGTCTCACAGCGCTGCTCCAGGGACCGATGGGCACAGACAGCTCGGGAGCTGCGAGCCCAGCACAGGGCTCCCCGCAGCCCCAGCTTCTCCCACCCCAGCTTCTCCCAGCCCCAGCTTCTCCCAGCCCCAGCTTTTCCCAGCCCCAGCTTCTCCCAGCCCCAGCTTTCCCTCCCTCACCCCTCCCCGTGCAGACGGCTTGCAGGACCATTCCTAGCACTACAACACCCAGCCAGACGGCTGCGGGACCAATTCTAGCACTACAACACCCAGCCAGATGGCTTCCCAAACTTCCCACCCTCGCTCCAGATGGCTCCTGGTACCGGAGCCCGACCCGGCACTGCCCACCGAGGAGGTGACTGCGGCTCCGAGCCGCTCCTCCAGCTCCCGGGGCAAGAAGGAGCAGCACCCGCTCCTCCCGAGCATCCCCGGAGCTCCGCGGGCTGCTGCCAGCGCTCAGACGGGTTTGTCCCGGGCTCCGGAGCCGGGAGATGAGCACACACCCAGCATCGTCCCCGGCCCCCCCGGCCCCTGAGCAGCAGCAGCTCCGAGCAGCACGGAGAGCCGGCCCTGAAGCGAGCGGGCTGCCAGCCCCCAGCTGCACAGGGAGCAGCCCCAGCCCCGGGCGCTGTCCCAGAGCTGCAGATCCCACCCGGGAATGGGTGCGGGCAGATGCACCCACCCGGCTCAGCATCACTGGCACAGCCGCGGCTGGGGCGCTCTGCCCGGCTCCCAGGGGATGTGTTGTTTCTTCTCATTCCCAGGGGATCTGTTTCCCTTCTGGCTCCCAGGAGATCTGTTTTTCCTTTTCTCCACTCCCAGGGGATCTGTTTTCCCTTCTGGCTCCCAGGGGATCTGTTCTTCCTTTTCCCTGCTCCTGGGGATTCTGTTCTTCCTTTTCACCGCTCCCAGGCTATCTGTTTTCTCTTTTCCCCACTCCCAGGGGAACCTCTTCTTCCTTTCCCCACTCCCAGGGGATCTGTTCTTCCCTTCTGGCTCCTGGGGGATCTGTTCTTCCTTTTCCCCACTCCCAGAGGATCTATTTTCCTTTTTCCCCACTCCTAGGGGATCTCTTCTTCCCTTCTGGCTCCCAGGGGATCTGATTTCCCTTTTCCCCACTCCCAGGGGATCTGTTTTTCCTTTTTCCCTCTCCCAGGGGATCTGTTTTTCCTTTTCCCCACTCCCTGTTTTTCCCCTGAGTGCTGGAGTCACCTCTCTGCTGCAGTCTCACCACGGGCACTGTGTGCAGCGGCCACATCGCCACAGCAACGGCAGGCAGAGTACCCAGATGGATGTTCCCTGACACTGAGCCTGTCCCTGCAGGGCTCAGCAACGCTCTGAGGGCTCCTAAAATCCCCATCACCCCACAGCTTCCCTGTGATACCCAGCGAAACAAATTCAACCTCCCTATGACAGACTTTGTGCTCGTGGTGCCACCTCCATGATCTCCTACCCTGGCACAGAGGGGTTTCAACCTTTACTGGACTATAAAAAGCAGAATTATTACATTAAACTGCTGAATAATTATGTTAAGAAGCACCTTAATAGGATTACAGGGTTCAAAGGTTAGGAAATGCCAAAATTAGGATTGTCCAGGCAGCCTTAATTCTCCTCCTGAAAGCGCTTTGTGATGCAGACCAGAGTCACACTCTGGTGGGAAATATTTCCCCTGAGGTCTCTTTGTGGCTTCCAGGGAGAGGACAGAACCACCTGGGAGATTTAACAGGGAAGAAACTGCTTTGCTGGTGAGACTCTGCCCCAGAGGCTGCAGAAACTGGGGAAGGTGCAAGGAAAGGGTCAAGAGATCAGAGAAAATTCCTCCTCTAAAAACGGGCTGGAGGATGGGGGTGTTGCTCTCCTAATGAGGAAAACCAGCAATTTTCTCTCCTTCTTCTGGAAATAAAATATCTGGGCACATTTCACTGGCACTTCTCAAAATATTTGTTATCTGGCACATGCCCTCTGTGAAAAATCGGGTCCTTGCAGCTCAAATTCGCAGCAGCCAAAAGCAGAGGCAAGGAGTGAGCATTGCTGGGCAATCCTCCTCACTCACATTGCATGAAACAACCCAGCCCAGCTCCAGAATGAAATCCTGGATCCATCAATATCCCAGCATTATCCTCTGGCTGTCCTACAGACGAGAGACGTTCCACAAATATCCACCAGGAAGGTTGGGGAGTGCAAACCAACCCATGGAATAACCAAACCCTCGCTCCTGCAGCATCCAGGTGAGCAACAACGCCCGAGGTTCCTTTAGGAGGGCACAGAAATCCTAAAAACATGGAATTTGGGGCAATGGAGCTACCCTGTTTCCCTCCCTGCCTCAGGAGCTGGGACAGGTGGGAGCCCAGGGCTCTCCTGGCTGGGGCACGGGCTAATGATGGTTATGTAAATCCCACGGGAGCAGGCACCACCTGCCATCCCCGGGGGCTGCCAGCTCATGCATGCCTTGGATGCGCATTCCTGCTGCCCAAATTCCTCCGCGATTGCTCCTGCCTGCATTCCCACCTCGCCTCTGCTGATGGATGCGCGGGATTCCGCCCGCGGGGGTCGCTGGGGATGGGCTGTCCCCTGCTCCAGGCAGGGGCTCCCTGGGGACACAGGAATGGCCACCCAGAGCTCCCTGGGGACACAGGAACGGCCACCCAGAGCTCCCTGGGGACACAGGAATGGCACAGCTCACTGGGGACACAGGAATGGCCACCCAGAGCTCACTGGGGACACAGGAATGGCCACCCAGAGCTCCCTGGGGACACAGGAATGGCCACCCAGAGCTCCTTGGGGACACAGGAATGGCCACCCAGAGCTCCCTGGGGACACAGGAATGGCCACCCAGAGCTCCCTGGGGACACAGGAATGGCCACCCAGAGCTCACTGGGGACACAGGAATGGCCACCCAGAGCTCCCTGGGGACACAGGAATGGCCACCCAGAGCTCCTGGGGACACAGGAATGGCCCCAGAGCTCCTTGGGGACACAGGAATGGCAGAGCTCACTGGGGACACAGGAGTGGCCACCCAGAGCTCCCCTGGGGACACAGGAGTGGCCACCCAGAGCTCCCTGGGGACACAGGAACGGCCACCCAGAGCTCCTTGGGGACACAGGAATGGCAGAGACTACTGGGGACACAGGAGTGGCCACCCAGAGCTCCCTGGGGACACAGGAGTGGCCACTCAGAGCTCACTGGGGACACAGGAACGGCCACCCAGAGCTCCCTAGGGACACAGGAGTGGCCACCCAGAGCTCCCTGGCACATTCTGGGGTGTGCTGCCAGCCAGTGTGGCCACAAAGGGCCAGGCCACCAGGAGCAGTGTCACCAGTGCCACTCTGACCACCCACTGACCTGGTGGCACAGTGCCCACAGCCCAGGGTGGTGGCCCTGGTGGCACCAGGTCCCGGGGAGCTGCCAGTCCACACTAGCAGGGGTGGGTGACACTCAGTGCTCCTCTTACCCCGTGTCCCCATGTCCCCAGCCCTCAGAGCATCACTGGGTGGTTCCAGAGGGGCTGGAGACCTGAGCCACGGCAGGATTGTGCCCTGTGGGGCTGGGGACAGTCCCCCCACCCAGCAGGGAGATGTCACAGCAGCAAATCTTTCTCCCAGGAGGAACCTGAACACACAGTCCTTGAGCTTGTGAAAGGCCAGGTCTGATCCTGCCTGACCTGTCCCCTCTGCCCCGGGCTGGGGGGAGCACAGAGGGTCCCCTGCAGCCCCATGCCACCCAAACCATGGCATTGCACCGTGGTGTCCCTGGGATGGCCTGGGCACCCTCCCCCTGCTGCATGCAGCACCTGCAAGGGTTAAGCTGCCTCTCCAGAGCTTCTCAAAGCTAATTAGAAAGAGCCTGGCAAGTGTGGTGGCAGACACCAGTGCACTTATCTCCCCACTTCCGGGGCTCTGCCCTTATCATTTAATTAAAGCTGCAGCCCTGCTTCCCTGGCTGGCAGCAGCTCATCACGGAGGGCACTGGAGCTTGAGGCAGCCTCTGCCAGGAGGAGCAGGAGAAGGGAGGGAACAGGCCCGGGAAGGACAATCGAAGGGAGGAGAAGCTAAAGGAAGAGATCTTTTGTGTTGGCTGGGGACTGGGAATGCAGAGCGGGACCCCAGTGTGCCCTGAGTGGGGGATGTGGGGACAGCTCTCAGGTGGAGCTGGGCAATGTCACAGCCTGGGAAGCAGCCAAGGAAATCCTTGGTGGGAGGCACTTCAGGCTGGCTCCATCTCCCCAGAGCAGCTCTCCCACAGAATCCCAGATCACTGAGGTTGGGAATGTCCTCCAGGATCCTCCAGTCCCAGCTGTGCCCATCCCCACCTTGTCCCAGCCCAGAGCTCTCAGTGCTACCTCCAGGAATTCCTTGGGCACCCCCAGGATGGGCACTGCAACCCTCCCTGGGCAGTTCCAATCCCTGAGCTCCCTTTCCATGGGGAAATTCCTGCTGCTGTCCCCCTGAGCTCCCCTGGCCCAGCCTGAGGCCGTTCCCTCTGCTCCTGTCCCTGTTCCTGTTCCAGAGCCCCCCCGGCTGTCCCCTCCTGGCAGGAGCTGTGCAGAGCCACAAGGGCCCCTGAGCCTCCTTTTCTCCAGGCTGAGCCCTTCCCAGCTCCCTCACCTCTCCTGGGGCTCAGCCCCTGCCCAGCTCAGTTCCCTGCCCTGGACACATTCCAGTCCCTCCAGGGCTCTCTGGCCATGAGGGGCCAGAGCTGGGCACAGCCCTGGAGGTGCCCAGCAGTGCCAGCACAGGGGACACCCTGCCCTGCTCCTGCTGTCACACTGGTTTTCATCCAGGCCAGGTGCCCAAGGGCTCCTTGCCCACCTGGGCACCCCTGGGCTCCCAGCAAGGCACCCTCAGAGTCCCTGAGCAGAGCCAGCCATGCTCAACCCTCCCAGAGGAAAAGGACAATCCCTGCCATGCTGAACCCAGCATCCCAAAGAAAACTGGGGACCAGAGAGCACTGGGAAATGTCCAGGAGGGAGACCACCGAGACCTGGATGGATGTGAATCAAGGAACAGGATGAATGTCCACAGAGCAATGGCAGCAAACCCTTGCTGGTCTCCAGAAGAGAACATGGATCACAGGATCATGGAATCACACAATAATTTGGGTTGGAAGGAACCTCAGAACCCATTTTCCTTCCCACCTTCCACTGTTCCAGGCTGCTCCAAGCCCTGTCCATCCTGGCCTTGGACACTGGAGCAGCCACAGCTTCTCTGGGCAACCTCAGGGCCTCACCACCCTCTCAAGGAAAGATTTTTTCCTACTATCAATCTAACCCTCCTCTGTGTCAGCTGGAACCCCTTCCCCTGATGGATAAACCCTGGGAATGCTGTAGTCTGAAGGCCACACAGGGCAGTGTGGGCACAGCTCCCCAGGGATGTGTTCTGTAGTACATTCAGGGCACATTTTGGGACAAGCAGCCCCCAGCTGCTGCTGGCAGCTCCCATGCCGAATTCCACACCTCCCTCCCAAAGCGTGGTTAAACTAATGGATCTTGAAAGGAAATTTTCATCATCATTTTGTTAGCAGGGCTGAGGCAGCACAGCTTGTTCTCCAAAACCAGCTGGAGCAGCTCTGCTCAAACTTAGGAAAAAACAGAAAAAGAAATCAACCTGAGGGAAACCCAGCATGGAAAATTGAAGCTGTGGTGCTGGGAAGCAGCTGAGGCGATAAGCGATCGGAGCGGAGCCTGAACAACACAAAATGTCAGAGCCCGAGGCTGCGCAGAGCGGGGAAGGATCCTCACTGCAGCTCCAGAGCTGCTCCAGCCCTGTGTGTGCGTGCTCAGAACGGAGCCCTGGCTGGGAATGGCAGCACCAGCCCGGGCAGGGGCTGGGGAAGGGGCTCAGGCGGAGGAAAGGAGGTTCAGGGGAAACCTGGGAGCTCTGCACAACTCCCCATGACAGGAGAGAGCAGCCAGGAGATGCTCCCAGGAGACAAGGACAGAGTGAGCGGCCTCAAGTTGTGCCAGGAGGGGTTCAAGTTGGACACCAGGGACCATTTCTTCCCAGAAGGATGGTCAAGCCCTGGCAGAGCTGTCCAGTCACTCTGGAGGGATTTCAAAGCCATGCAGATGTGGCACTTGGGGACAGGAGTTAGTGGTGGCCTTGGCAGTGCTGGAGGAAATGATCAGACTTGATGATCTCAGAGGTTTTTTCCAACCTTAATTCCATAATTCTGTGCAAAGGATGGTCCTCTCCCTCCCCCTGCTCATGTCCTAATCACACAAGCCAGTATTAGCGGGCAATATTTGGATTATTTCTAATGAATTCTTAGCAGGGCCAGTCCCCTCACTTCACTTCCAGCCACGGGGAGCACTCCAAGGAGCAGCAGTTCGTGTGCACTGGGGTTTGGGAATACCGGCCTGGCTTTGTGAGCCCTCTCCAGTGTTTGCTCCTTGGTGGCTGCCTCTCATTGTTCCCGGGTATTAAAGCTCTTGTGTCAAGGAGAAAAGAAGTGGCGTTCGCATGTCTGCCTTTGAACAGAACCATTGTTCAGCTCCATCAACAATTTAATAATCCTTCCCGGGCAGGACAATGGATGGGGGGAAATCGTTGGAGCAGGGGGGCCGGGAGCCACAGAGCCAAGTGCTGCTCCCGGCCTTTGAAGTCCGGGGAGGTGTTTAAGTGACAAAAGAAATCACAAGTTTATGAAAAGGGCTCCTCTCGAGGAGGGGATCTGCAAACAAAGGCAACCCAGACCACTCGGAGGGAAGCAGAGCAGGGAGAAGGAAGAGCCCTTGGAAGAGAGTCAAGCCAAACCCCAAGGAAACCGGGAGAGGAAATGACAGGATGGATTTGCATGCGGACGCTTTGTTTCCTTGCCACGGATCTTTCCTGGGCTGTTTCCGAGGAAAGGGAGCACCCTCATGTCATTCCAGCCTGTCCTGACCCTGCCACCGAGCTGTCCTGCAGACACTGAGGGAGAAGAGGCAGATCCCTGACGCAATTTTTGGTGGCTGTGAGAAGGATCAGGGGACGGGCACTGAATGCAGGGTGAGGCTCCTGGGCTGCGCTGAGGGGGAAATGTCAGTCCCTGATGGAGACTCGCACAGCCCTGGATCCCAAACCCAGCCCTAAGACACCAAACCCACCTGAAATCCAACACACAGCAGCCCCGGGAGCGTTAGAGCAGGGATAGAGCCAGGGAACTTTGTGGGAACGATCCCACATCCAATGGGGCCGTTTCTCTGCTGGCTGCCCGGAGATCCAGAGCCCGAAACCCCTGGACTGCCCAGCCCCTTTCTCTGCAGTGCAGCCGTGCCACAAAGCAGCTGAAAATGCTCCTTATTGACGCCTCTGACGCCCACAGACTGCGAGGCTGAAAATCTGCAGTGGGAGCACCGCGGGGAGAGGTTCTGTGGCTGGCACGTGGCAGGAGCAGCGCCGGTCACGTCCTCCTGTGGTGCGGGCAAAATTCACCCCAAGGAATCAACCCTGGTGATGGAACTGGACCGTTTGCCCTCCTGCTGGGATTCCCCACCAAGCGCTGAAAGGATCCGCCAGGACTGGGGAGAAATCCCCTTCTCCTGGAAAAGACGGAGGGATCAGCATCCAGCTGAAGGAGCAAACACGGGATATGGGGAAGTTTAGGAACGGGGCAGCCTGGTGATGGGAAAAAAATCTGATCCTGATGAATTTTGCTGTGCCCTGTGTTTGTTTTTAGGACGGCAGCAAGAAGCCCTTGCGGGAAAGCAGGGAAAAGATGGATAATCGCTTCCGATAGGGAATATCAAACTCCAGCTACCCCTGGGTGCTGCAGTTTACAGGATGCTGGAGGAGAGACGCAATAAAGTTTGCACCACTCGAGGGAGGCCTGCCAGAGGCAGTCCTGAAGGCTGCCATGAATAAAACACGCTTTAAAGAGCCAGCGAGGATTACAAAATCCTAAAATCGAGGCGGGACAAGCGCGATACATCATCCCCCCCACCACGTCAGAGGCAGGTTGGCAAAGGGGATTTGCCCAGAGCGCAGCACCAGGGAGCAGCAGGATGATCACAAGAAGATTTGGATTTCACGGTCCAACAGAGATGGATGAAATTTCCCAAATCGGCCCAAGGGCATCGTTTTTAGCAGTTATTTTTCCAAGGGGAGGAGACGGCAAGAGCAGGTCTGCTCCTCACGCAGGGAAAATCCGTGTGCAGCACGGAGCGAAGCAGCGCCTGTGCCCAGGCAGGGAGCTCCGAGGGATCCGCGATTGGAGGGGTCCAGGCCAGCAATTGACCCTCTGAAGGAAGCCGTACATCATCATTAAAGAGCTTCACGTCCTGGGGGACCCGGAGGCAAAACATCCCTGGCGCTGCTGTCCCGGTGTGGGAGAAGACAGGGCTCGGGGAATGACTAATGGAATTTGGGCAGGGCTTACCTGCAGCCCGAGCACGGGGAAGGGCTCAGGATCTGCTCCACAGGGAAGCTGATAGGGGAACAATAGCCTGCAAGTGGCATTGTTTGCAGGAAAGGCGAGATATTTGCCTTTTCTCACTGATGCTGCTGCATCTCTGTGGGGGCCCCTTCCTGTGTGGCTAATAAGCAGCAAGACGCCAGACGTGGCATACAAAAATTCCTCTGGCTTTGATTCGTTTTCTTTCTGGATAGAGTCAGCCTTACTTTTGTCAAGATCCCTGTTGTCTGGGTAATTTCATCTAGAGATCCTCAAGGAGCAGAGATCTCCACATTACTCCGAGTTTAATATCTCGGTTTGAGCTGGCATATATTCCAGCAATAATTCATACAGCTGAAGAAGGAAAAAAAAATTACTTCTGTCTAATTGGCATTACACTAATTACCAGCAAAATACATCAGGCAAATATCACATCTCCTCACTCTCTGTCATTTTGCATTCCCTGCTCCATTTTCTCTTTCCTCGGCAGCGATAAAACAACACGACAGCCATTCCGACATCCCTGAGCAGGGATTGCATCCTGGCCCCCTCCTCCTTTTCCTGCTGCCTCCTCGTTTCCTCATGTCCAGGCAGGTTGTGCTAACCCAAACACACACAGCTGATGGAGAGCTGCTGTTCCCAGGAACCCTGCTCTTGCTGCTGGATCCCTTCCCCACCCTCTCCCGTGTTCCTTGTCCAGAGGGTTCACCCCTGGAAGAACATTTTATATCTGAGCAATACAGCACACAGACTACAGGAGAGTCACAGATTTCACCCATGGACCATGTGAGTTGATTTATTCCTGATTCACAGCATCCCTGCCAGCCTACCCCAAATCACAGGAAAAAGGATGTTATTTTACCCGACAACACCAGTCTCGTGCTGGAGTAAAGGTGCCAAGTGTAAATCCAAACATATCCAAGAGCTACCACGAGCAGACTCCTCATCATCCAGCTCATTCTGATGTGAGATCCCTGCCAGACAAGAGCCCTGGAAAAGAACACTTTGTGGGGATCCTTCCCTGTGCCTGTCCCTCAAGCCCAGGAACGAGGTCAGGATGTTTGTTTTTAGGGATACAGCCCTGGAAGGAGCATCCAGGTCGGACTCTGTGTCCGTGACACCCTGACAGGTTCCATGCTCCCACCAGTGAGGTTCAGCCCTCCTTTTCCACGAGGATTGAGGCTGAAATGTCTCACAGGGATCATTTGGGAACCTTGTACCCTGTTCAGGGGCACAACACCCTCTCCATCCCACTGCACACACAGACAATGTCCCTGCGTGTCCCTCCTGGGAAAACGGAGCCTTCCAGCCACCAGCATATAAATTCCCCCATTCCTGCTTGTTGGAAGCTTCATGTCCTGCTCAGAGGTGCTGGAAAGGGAGGCCAGCTCAGGCCACACAAGGACTGAGCACTCATGGTCGCTGTAGTGTCCCTGAGCAAAGCGTGGCCGCCTCAGCTCCCGGGAAATGAGCCCTGGATGCTGGCAGAGAGCTGAGCTCTGGGAAGGGAGAGGCAAACACAGGGGCTGCCACGGTTTGATAACCTCTGAGGCACAGCAGCCTATCCCTGGGATGGCTGGCCACATCCATGACTAATGGCAGATTTATGGAGTGTCCTCTCCGCCGGGGAAGCGGAGCGCCGGCGTTCCAGCCACTTAACGGAGGGGACTTCAAATCAGGATGGATGAGAGCCCGTGGGAAGGAGACAGGAAGAGAGATTCTTTAATGGTGAGAGCACAAAGGATCAAATCCCGGGGAAGAGCCAACAACTGAGACTGACACCTGACCTGTCTCAACAGCAAAGCTCCCATTGATTTCACCGGGACAGGGATGAATCCCTCATCCTCTATCTCCTGCCGGCGAGAGGGATTTTCCATGTGAGGGATCCACACCCGACCGATCCTTCAAACTCAGCCACCTGCTATTTTTATGAGAAAGGAACTGCGGTGTGGAGTCCACGAGAAGCTCAATTGGGAGACTTTGTAAGCTCCTCTGGCATTAAGTTTAAATCCCCCACTAATGCAGGTCCCTTGCACGGGCAGAGGCACTGCCAGGCAGGTTTATGGAGACATTCCCGAGCCTTGGGAGGCAGATAAAGGGGGAATAGCTGCGGTAGATCACACAGGAGCTGGAAATGGCACGTCAAATTACTTCAAAAGGAGCTTTCTAAGGAAGCAGGTCTTTGAAAACAACAAATAGTCTGGGGCTGCTGAGGGATCCTGCCTGTCTGTTGCTTTTACACTCGGTGGCTTTTTCTGGTTTAGACGTGTTCTAAAGCTGAATGCCAAGCTCAGAATCCCTGCCTCCCGCAGAATCCTGGCTTCCTGCAAGTTCAGCTCTTTGTGGAGCCATGGAGCAGGCAGGGTGGGAAAACTGCTCTGTCTGGAGAGCAAAAATGGCCAAAAAATGTGACCCAGCAAAACCTCAGCCTGGTCACTTTTCCTGTCCAGTTGACCACAGAGCTGTGCTGGGACAGCAGGAGGGCACAGGGACAGGGGTGAGCCAACCAAGAAGGACAGGAGGGACCAGCCTATTCTGCTCCCAAAACACACAGATTTTATGATTTCAAGAGAAATCATCATTCCCATTCCTGGCTGTCCCCTACCTGTCCAAAGGAACGGCAGCAAGCCCCAAGTGTTATAAAATGGACTGGGAAACACGAAAGAAGAGCCTGAAGCAGCTTCACCCAACCCCTCACTCCAGTGAAAATGTCCTCCCTGGAGAGGAACAAGTGGGACAAGCAAAGAAGGGCCCCACCCTCCCATTCCCATCGAGGATCTAATTCGGAAAACTCTTCCTGGAACTGGGTTTAACAAACTCGAGCTGAAGCCACGAATAGTTAGAGGCTGACGTAATCTATTTTTGGAAAATCGACTTTCTACCAAAGAAGGGATGTTGAGATTTGGCCCAGAGATAAGAATAGCTGTGCATGACCATTTGCATGGGCATTTGCATCGGAATTTGCAACCATTGCCAGGGAAAAGGAAAATGCCAAGTCCTGTGTGGGTTGGGTTTAAATGTCGCTGGGGTCATGTTCTGCCAGGTGAGAGCTCTTTCCCAGGCCTGCTGAGGTGATATGTGATGGAAAATGGTCCTACTTTGGACTGGAGGAGTTCCATGACACCGTTTGGCCTCCCTTGTTGGGGAGATGGGAAATCCTCCCTTCTCTGGGACAGCAGAAGTCGCCTCCCCTCAACAATCTCATTTGTAATTCCTAGCTAAAAACTTCCATATTCCCATCTGTTTGTAGCTGATTCCCTTAAGGAAAGTTTGCCATGGAGCTGACTGAGCCTAAGAGTGGACCCAAGAAGCGGGGTGAGTTTGGGGTCAGTGTGTTCCCCAGGCCTGGGGTCTCTGCAGGATTGCCTGGAAAATCGGCACAGGGAGGGCAGGGTCACCTCCCTGAGCTGTGCACTCACCATGCACAGGGACAGCAGTATCCTGAGGAGGGCTTCCAGAGGGGAAAGAGGAGTAAAGATCAGGAAAAATGATCAAATTTTCTCCACCCAGTAAATTCAGAGCAGGAGGAACGTGAAGGACGTAACACAAGCGAGAGGGCGTTCGCCAATTTTGCCAGAGACAGCAAGGGGGAATGGAAGAGATCCCAGCCCAGCCCAGGATGGGCAAGGACCAGCAGAAAACTCCCAAAATCCAATCCTGAATGCAGCAGGCACACACAGAGCCATGGGGACATCGATTTGCTGCAAGAGAAGGCACCTTCCCACTGAAATATGAAGATTTTGTCTCTTGGGCGTCAGCTCTGAGTGACTGCATTGCCTGGACCTTTCACAATCACACCATGTGGGCTCAGGAACAGAAACGGGGGAGAAAAAAGCAACCAGAATCCAACAGGGATATTTGGGTTCTTCAAAGAACTCATCTAAAGATGTCCAGGATCCGCCAAGGATCTTTGGAGAACTCGAGGACACCCTTGTGCTCGTTACCGCGTAATCCTGTGAGGCAAGAGAGGCAGATAAATTGTTCCAGCTATTTTGGACATGGTCTGAAGCGAGGAGCAGCCTTCTTAGAAGGTCTTGAGAGGATTAAAGGCACTGTCTGGGGCTGGGAGCTGTGTTCTTGTTCCTGGGGCAGGGGAGCAGCCGTCCCCTGTTTAGCCCGGGCTCCTGGGGACAATTAAGGAAGGTGACCTGGCTGGCGTGGCAGGACAGCTGCCCTGCCCTGAGCAGCTCTGGCGCAAGAACTTGCCCAGACACAGGCTGGAAAACATGGAAAATAAGGAAACAGGGCTGGAATTACAGCTCAGGCAGAAATGTTGAAACTGGGATGGGGTAATCCAGGGCCATTTGCAATCTGCTGGATGTTCTGTCCTGATAAAAATCTTTTCCCAGCAGTGATTAAGCAAACCAGGAGCCGGTTTTGGGGATGAACCAACATTAAATGTGGAAAGAAGCTCCTTTCTGAAGAAATGAAGGTGCTGAGGATCACCAAGGGACACAGAGAGAATTTTCAGAGGCAGAGGAGGAACAGAATACAGTCACAAAGAACATGGGCACCCTAAACCTGGGCAGGAGCAGGAGCTGCTGCTCAGGACAAAAGGAATTCCAGCCCTGAAGTCAAAAAGGGCTGAAGATCAGTTCCAGAAACCCCAAACCCACAATGTCTCAGCAAGAGAGGAGTCCAAGCAGCAGCCAGACCCAAGCTCAGCTGGGCAGATGTGTGGCCTGCTGGATCCAGGTCAGCAAAGACCAGGAATGGCACGGATCTAACTGGAATCCCACATCCCACTCCAAAGCATTCCTCAGCCTCTGCATCAAAGTAGAAGTGCTGCATGGTACATTTGAAAAATAAAACCAAACCCAACTCCACAGACTGCAAATTTGCCTGGAACTCTTTCTGCAAGACAAAAGGGACATTTAAAGATAATGTAGGAAAAAGAGAATGGGTTTTAAGATCTAGAGGAGTCTCTGTGCCAAGGAAGGAGACAGAATGTAATTTTTTTCTCCCATCTGTTGGCTGCGAGGAATTGAACAACAATCGCAGTGAGAACCTTAAAAAGCAGCTCATGACTGGCACTAAAGCAGAGGCAGGAGGCAGTGACTGCCCAGGGCTGCAAATCCATCCTCGTGGTGAGCAGGAAAAGGGGATGGCTGGCTTGGGAATACTCTGAGCTACCCACCTTCTCAAGGAGCTCAGAGCTGGGGGTGCCCACCATTGAGAAAACCCCAGGAGAGCTCAGAGCCCCTTCCAGTGCCCAAAGGGGCTCCAGCAGAGCTGGAGAGGGACTGGGACAAGGCATGGAGGGACAGGGCACAGGGAATGGCTTCATACTGCCAGAGGGCAGGGATTCACGGGATATTGGGAAGGAATTGTTCCCTGTGAGGGAGGGCAGGCCCTGGAATGGATTTCCCAGAGCAGCTGCTCCTGGATCCCTGGCAGTGCCCAAAGCCAGGCTGGAGCAACCTGGGATAGGGAAAGGTGTCCTTGCCCGTGGCAGGGGATGGGGCTGGATGGGTTTTAAGCTCCAACCCAAACCATTCCATGATCCCATGGCACTGCAGGGTGCACACACAGCCAGGTGCAGCCACGATTCCATGCCATGGTCACAGTGTGAACACAAACACTCCCAGACACATCATCCCTGCACCTGGAGCTGCTGTGGATGTCACCAATGCTGCTGGGGGGCTGTGGGACATCACCTGGACACATCCACCCCACCAAGACCTTGTGGGCAAATTGGAGACCATGCAGAGAGGAAAATGAGCTGGAGGAATGGAAGGCTTGAACTATAATCAGAAATTAGCAAAGAGGAGGAGGGAAACTTCTCCCCAGACTGCCTCTGCAAGGGTTGCCAAAAAGCACCACACATGCAAGATGTGCCAGATGTTGCTGCTGCCCAGGAATGAGCTGCAGGTCTGTAGTGGTGGCAGGAGCAGATGGCAATGGCCGGGAGGAGCGCGAGGAAGGGTGGGAGGAGAGGAAGAGAGACCCAGCTGCCAAAATCTCTTGCCTTGGCTCTGCTCACAGGGAGGGACTTGACTCAGTTTTCTTTCAAAGAGATCTTTAAATGGTGAGTTGCCTGAATGGGATCTCCGAGTACGCACCAGGAGAGGGAATTCTGGTGTTGTGGGACTCGGCGGGAAGAAATGGGAGGAGCTGAAGCAGAATTTAAGTGTAGACTGGTGAAACTGGGGGCAGAGAGGGCCTTCCTCTGGGAGGGCTCACCTGGGCTCTCACACTGTGCTACCAAAGTGGGAATTCCCAAAGGGACGCTCCGGCAGAAATCACGGGCTGGGATTTCACGGCCGTGTCACACACGGGGAAGACACACCAGCTGCTCCTTCTGGCTTTGCAATGCATCCATCTCAATCTTCCCTGAGACAAAGGAAAACCTGGACTGGCGGGGTTTTATTGAGCCCAGCAGCCAAACCTGGGAATCAGTGTCTCCATCCATCTGCTCCAGCTGTGCCCAGGTGTTGGGAGAGGCTCGGATAGCACCGGGAAAAGACAGGGCTTGGCAAAACCCTGGTGATGAACCAGGCTCTGCCACAAAATCCCAAAGCCGAGCTCTGCTCCCACCTCAGACATCAGCAGCAGCCTGGGCTCCGGCATTTGGGAGCAGCCAGATTCCTGCCTCGTGCTCTGGAACACCAGGATCCCAACCTGGCAGAGGAAGGAGGAGCCGCCAGCTCATCCAGGGTCACCCAGAGCGAGCAGCCACCTCCGAAAAATGCAAATTGCAATTTTCTATTTCATTCCCCACCTACGGCAGAGTTTCTTCCCTGGAACTGTGAGGAGAAAGTCATGAACATCTGGGAAGTGCAGATCCTACGGCACAGAGAGTGTTGGGAAAGCTCATGAGGTGGTTGTTAATTCCATACTCCGAGCAGGGTTGTAACTGCATGCATTAAAAATGGCATGGGGTCCCCACTTTAAATAGCAGCCATAAAACAGATTTTGGAGGTGGAAAAACACGAATCAGAAACGCCTCATCCAATAAATCACAATCTCAGATATGTTTGCACCATGCAGGGACAGAGGGAACACAAGCTCTGTGTAACAATTCCTAAATTGCTCGTGTTTGGTCCTGAAATCCTGTTAAACTCCCTCGATGGCCGATGGAGAGTGACTGGAACTGTTCCCATCCAAACCCTGCATGCATTATGGCAGGGCAGAGCCTCCACGGAGCACCAGCATTCCCAGCTCCTTCCAACCAAAGCAAATCTGGGATCTGGGGGGAGCAGATGTCTTTGGGAAAAGCACCGGGAGACTGAGCTTTGTTCCCAGCTCAGTGTGCCCCACTGAGGATGGGGAGGAAACAGTGGGCAGCGAGGGCAAACAGCAGGAGCGACAAACGCTTGGGATGACTGAGGAGCTGCCACGCCAGTGCCAAGCTCCTGGAGAAGTCTTCACCAGAACCAGCGTAATTCCTCCTGCAAAGGGCCTGGCTCAGCCCCTGCAATACAGCATTTTACTGCAGTCTGCACAGCAGAAAGGGTCCAAAAAAGGAGGACACTGAGATGTGTGTTAATCAAGTGAAGAACCATCTACAAAGAAAAGGCATGGATCTGTCTTCCAGTTGAAAAGCTATAAATAGCCTTGCATACTTGCTTATCAGATTGGTTCGGCTGCAGGGATAATCTCCTGGAGAAAGCAATGGAAGCCCTGTTATGTTGGATATTTATAACCAGATGAAAGCTGAGAAAATGCACAGTGGTGTCAGGCTGGCGCTCGTGCCGCGGATGGGGGTGCGGGATCCAGCGCGGCTCCGCGGTTTATCAGGAGGTCAAGAACAGCTTAGGCTGCCCAAAAACCCAAGATCTGATCTCTTTGAGGGGCTGGTGCTGCTGATGAAGCCAAGGCCAGGACATGGTGGGACAGTCCCCAAAAGGTCACAATGGTCCCACATCACTGGAGAGTCTTTGCGGGAAATCAGTCAAGATCCTTCTCTGGGCAAACAAGAAGCCCAGAGGTGGATGTGCCACACCTCGGGCAGGGCACAGAGCAAACGCAACTCTGGTGAGCTGGTCTAACACCCCCAGTGCCTCCTAATCCCAGATCACCTGTCCCAGGGCCAGGGTCCCCTCACAGATCCCCTGAGAGGATCACGACCCTGACCCCAGCTCCCAGGTCCCCTCTGGGCTGCCGTGCCAGATTATCTGCAGAGCACCAGCTCAGGATAATGCTGGTGGATTCCTGAGAGCTGCCACAGCCTCTGCACCCAGTACAGGGCAGGAGAGGTGCTGGAGCCACTGGAGCCGGATTCCCAGCCCCTGCTGTGGGAAGAGAGCCAACACAGGACACTGTGGGGGATGGAGAGCGGAGCAGGGTTGTGGTTATTCCCTGGGAGCCTCACACACGGATCTCCTGGTGGATGGGCGTGGGTGATTCCTGCACTCCTGAGAGGTGAACACACACCTTGTGCCAAGACAGGGAGATGGTTTATAGGGGAGGTTTGGGAGCTGCTCCTGGGGCTCCAGGCTGTGTCCCTTAGCTTTCCTCAGCTCTGCTCATCCCTGTTGGGCACACAACGAATGTTCCAAGGAATATCCCAAGACAACCCTCTCTGCCCTCCACCTTCCAGGCCTCCTCTCTCTCCTCCTTTTTTCTACTTTTAGCCCTGCTCCTCTCTCATCATCTCCGAGCCTCCTGTCACATTTCAGGGCTCAACCTTTCATCTCCCAGGTCCATCATCCTCACCACCTCCATCAGCTCATCCATGGGGCATCTCCTTGCTCACCACCCTTTCAGCCTCTTTTCCAAAGTTCTCAGGGAAGCCCAGTACTGTTCCTGTGTGCCAGGGCTCCAGGAACTGCTCCAAACTGCTCTTCCCAGGTAACTGACTGGCACTTTTGGGGAGAAAGTGATCTGCACAAGGAGGGATGCAACAGATGGATTTGGGAACCCCACCACGCCTTGCTCCAATGGCTATAACACAGAGAACGCCAGCGTTACTCCAGGAATAACCTGGGAATTGGGAAGAAATGTTCCACTAGACCTGTCCAGTTCCACACCAGAGGAGCCCAGCAGATTTGCAGCTCCCTAAAAACCAGCTGAGCACACGCTCAGCCATCTTCCCACCATACACACACCTGTCCCAAAGTCAAGGAAGCTCCCAGAAACAGGAGGAGACTTCAGGAGAACCCTCTGCCACCTCCTCCTCTTCCCTCCCAGAAGATTCTTCCACCCTGCCACCTCCACAGCCACCTCCCCTGGGGACACGAGCACAGAAGGCAGCAGGTACAGGAGAGAAGATGTTATGTGCACAGCCAGAGCCAAATCCAAGGAAGCAACGGGAGCTGGCCGGAGAAGACAGCTTGGGGGTGGGCTGCAGCCAGGCAGGGCAGCACAGGGGCAGCAGGAGCAGCACGACGGCGGGTGAAGCTGCATCGGGGCAGGGGGAGCAGCTGGGACCCCACAGCCACCTCCAGGGGTTCTCAGGGAAAGCTGGATCCTGCCGGGAGGTGGCCTGAGGGGCACGGTGAGGGACACGCCGCTCTGGGGTTTGCCACCACCACACCACGCTCGATGGGGCTCCAGCCTGTGCCACTAAACCTGCTCTGCCTCTGCCCCCCAGAACCTCCCAGAGCTCCGACCCCAAACGCACATGGGGAGCTCCAGCACACCCCAGCCCCCTGAGGAGGGGACGGGCAGCCCTGACTGCAGCACATGAGCTCCCCATGGGCTGGGGTGCAGCTCCTCTGCTGCCCCTGGGCTGCCATCTCTGACCACCCTGCTGGGCCCCGCTGTCTGCGTCATTCCAAACCCGCCTGTCCCCTGCCACACCCATCTCCTGCCACACCCATCTCCTGCCACACCCATTTCCTGCCACACCCACCTCTTGCCACACCCACCTGTCCTCTGCCACACCTGTCTCCTGGACTCTTCCCATCCCGCAGCTCACCCAAACCTCCCCTCCCTCACTCTCCCCTCCCCACCCCTCCTTGCCACTCTCTTGCTTTGAGCCTCACCTCCTCCCCGTCCTCCCGTCCCCACCAAGCCGAGCGTGTCCCAGCCGAGCTCCACACCCCCCACACGGGGGACATGGGTCGTGGAGGGCCAGGAGCCTCGGGGGCAGCTGCCAGGGAGGGGACAGGCGCGAGGGCGGGCGCGTACCGTTCTCGGGGTGCTCCATCTCCCCGATGCTGCCGTCGGGCGTGGTGCGCTCGTAGTGGTCCTCGGGCAGGGCCAGGGGCCCGATGCGGGGCCCTGAGGAGGATTTGCTGCTGGGGGTCTCGGATTCCTCCAGCCCGCTGTCGTAGTAGCTGTGCTGGGAGGGGTCCTGCAGGTCCTGAGCCTGGCTGGCTGCAGAGAACGTCACTCGGCGATGAGGTAACTGCAGACAAGAGACAAGATGCTGCATCACCCACCCGGCAGGTGAAGGCAAAGGGTGGGGTCATCCACCCTGACCCCATCCTCATCCCCCAGAGCCATCCTGACCAGCACCAGGCTCCACCCCGGCCAAGAGCTCCCCATCACATGCAGGGAGCACACTTTGCACAGTCCCTGTGCTCGCCGCAGCCCATCACTCCCTTCACAGCTCTGTCCCAATCTCTTCTGTCACCCAGATGTCCCCTCCCATGGCAGGACAGCTCTGGACAGTTCCTCCCATCAGCACAGCCTCCTGAATCATTGTCCCCACCCTGGACCAGGGATCCCCACTTGGGAGGTTCCCAACACAACCCCAGAGTCTCGTGTGGCCATGGCCACCCCAAAACCTCTCTGATGGCCAGCACAGAGCCACGGCCACATCCTGCCTCCCCTGCTGGCCCTGGCCTGACCTCAGCTGCCATCCTCAGGATTCTCCACCCAGGGTCACCCCCAGCACCATTTTTGTGTTAAGCACACAAGACGCACTTCGAATTTTGACAAAAAGTGGGTTCAAAGACCCCACTTCACACTTTCCATCCTCAGCTCTGCCTCATGCTCCCTGCCAGCAGCCACTAAGCCACGTCATTATCCTGCTCCAAATCCTTCCACCAAATCCTCCTTTGGTGTGATTACCGAGGAGTGGAGAGGGCAGCTCGAGTTCAAGGGGCAAGCGCGGGGATCGAAACGCAACCACCGAGAGCGAGAAAAAGGCACCACGACACTCCTCCACCAGGAGCACGGGAAGGAAGCCCAAGACAGGAATTATCTGATGGGGATCTGAAGGTGATGAGGCGAGAGAGGAGCCAACACACCGTTTAGGCTGAATACCTTTTTTTTTTTTTTTGTGCTGGTGTCTTTACTACAAATCAGTGGCAATCAGGCGTCCCACACACAGCGAGCACCGGCCAGGAAGGGGAAGGAATTGAGACGAACAGAGGGAAGGAACACAGAGGGAGCATTTAGATGAGCTGCTTTAAGGTTGGTTGGACCTGATTAAATTCACCACAGATGCTTAGAGACCTGATTTAAGTAACTTCAGAGCTGTTAGGGCTGCTTTTTTTTCCCCCAAGATTTTTTTTTTCCTGAAGAATTTGTAGAGAATCAGGGAGCTTCCAGAAGACTGGAAGCGAGCTAAAATAGCGCCTGTCTTTAATGATGAGAAAAAAGAAGAGCTGGAGAATTATAAAACAGTTAGCTTAATTTCAGTTCCTGGAAAAATACTGAAGCAGATAAAAGAACTCTTTGTAAGTACCTACAAGATAACAAGGAAATGAGTAACAGCCACTGTAGGTTTGTCACAAACAAACATGTCAAGCCATTGAACTCCTTCCTTTGAAAAGACAGCAGGCCTCGTGGAGGGAGGAGGAGCAGTAAATGTTCTAGCTCGACTTGAGGAAGTTTTTTTTTTTTGACACTGTTTTAGGTGATTTTCTCATAAGTAACAAAAGCAAACAGGGGAGGTGCAGCACGGTGCATCCCTGCCTGAGTAATGTGGGTGCAAATCATTTGGAAAGTGTTATTCCCAAAGGAACTCCTGCAGACAGCCTTTTCAGCTGGGATCATGGATCAAATTAAATCTCCACGTTGCGTCCCAAGTCCATTGCTGGGCTGTGTTTTCATCAACTGCTGGTGTGACAGATGTGGGATGGATCTGCCACATCTGCACAGCTGGCTGAGGATCCCTGCACATCTGGGCTGGGGATCCACTCACGGTGCCAACCTCCCACCCAGAAATGATGAGTGTTGGGATGTGTGAACGGGCTGGGTGTGCCAGCTCTGCTGGGTGCCAGGAGGCTGAGCTGGGCACTGGTTTTGAGTGGAAGTGCCCCACTTCAGCAGAGAAGAACAGTCCTTAGAAACCATGACAAAATATTTCACAAAAAGAGAGAAACTGGTTCAGGGAAGAGAAGGTTAAGGGTGGCAAAGGCTGGAAAGGAAAAACCTCTGCTTGGGACCACTGGCAGATAAGGAGGAGTGACCTCTACCTGCAGCAGGCAAGACTGGGTTAATCACTATGGCAAAAAAACCCACAGAGGTAGCTTTGGCCAAGTGCAATCACAGAATCGTGGCATGCTTTGAGCTGGAAGGGCCTTAAAGCTCATCTCATCCCACCCTGCCACGGGCAGGGACACCTTCCACTACCCCGGGTGGCTCCAAGCCCCGTCCAGCCTGGCCTTGGGCGCTGCCAGGATGGGACACAGGCACCCTGTGCCAGCGGGGTGTCAGAGCAGAGGGTGCCAGCCCTGTCGTTAGGGCACAGGTGAGCCCCTCTGGGCAGGAGCAGAGGACAAGGCAGTGCTGCCCAGGTGCCTCTGGAGCCCCTCCCAGCCCACAGGGATTGTGCAACCCCTGCACCCTCTCCACCTAGCTGAAACCAATTTCCTGCCTTGCCACAGCCCACCCTGAACTCCGGGCTCCTGCTTTCCCTCCTGCTTGCAGACAAGCCAGGCTCCTCAGGGTGCTGTGATAACACGAATAAACAACCTCCCAAACCCTGTGACAGCCACCATCCCACCCCCCTCCCCGGGGGGCTCCGTCCCAACAGCAGCAGCGCTTTTACCTGAGAAACACCTCCTTTAAATGTCACCTCGAAAGGGCTCCTCTCACTGCAGGCTCCTCACAGCCCCACGAGGCATGGGGACTGCCCCCTCCCTCTGTGCCCTGGGAAGATCTCCACCTGCACAGCCCTGCGCTGGAGCCACGGAAAGGCACGGAATCAATTTGTCCTGCCCTGACTCGCAGAAATTGGGTTTGGTGTGACCTTTCTGGGGAGGCTAAAGAGCCTTTGAGCAGGCCTCTGCACAAGGAGCTGCTTGTGCAGTGCAATCAGAACAGCAGAGCCTTCTGTTTGAGGAGTCAAACACAGCAGGTCCAAGTCACAACCTGCAAACAGCAAATCTGGTTTGGGGCGCTCATCTTTGCTTGCCCCAGTTTTTGCCTGTTCCTCATCAGAGGTGACCTCTGCAGTGCCATCTCACCAGGGCTTCCTTCCTGCCCCTGCAACCTCGCAGGGTTTGCCACCTGAGGTCTGTGCCAGCCTCTTAACCCTGAGCTGCTCATGCAGCGTGACCCTTGAACCCACGTTCAGGCCGGCGCTTCCCAGGGTATCAGCCAGCACTCCCTGTTTCTCCACGCGCAGCTCCACGCTGCATTTAAAATGCACGTTGTTTACATGGTTTACCAAGCAGTCTGGACTGCTCTGCATGACTGCTCCGTCCCCAGCACCGTCTCCCACTCCACCAATCTCCGTGGCAGCCGCAGGTTTATCAGCAGTGATTTTAGATTTCCTTCCAGACCATTGACTGCGGCGGTGAATGGCAGGAGGAGCGGCTCCAGGAGAACCTCGCTCCACCAGGAATCCCAGCCAAGCTTCCCTTCTCCAAGCCCTGGATAAACCAGTTCTGCCTCACAATGCCCTGCTGGGAATCCCAGAATCCCAGGTTGGAAAAGCCCTCCAAGGTCACCGAGTCCAAGCTGTGCCTGATCCCCAGCCCAGAGCACCGAGTGCTACATCCAGGTGTTCTTGGACACCTCCAAGCCTCCCTGGGCAGCTCCTCCCAACGCCTGACCACCCTTTCCATGGAGAAATCCCTCCTAATGTCCAGCCCCAGAGCAGTGTCCACACAAAATATTAAAAATAGCAATAATGGTAACGATAAAATCCCCATTATCAACGGGGCGCACCCATCAGTCTCTGTACCCAGCACAAGCCAGCTCTGCCTCTCCAGCCCTGCAGCAACGCCTGGAGCAGCTCTTGTTCCTCACAGAGGCCAGGACCATGCCTAAGGAAAGGTTTAAGAGCCAGACCTGTCACGTAATGCCAGTGCCCAGTGTCCCCTGCCATCAGCCACAGTGACTGACGTCAGTGCTATTTCCATCAGCCATTCCCTGCTTTAGCCATTAATCCAGTTGTTCCCTGGGGCTGCCGAGGACACTGAGCACTGCACAGCCCCAGCCAGCTCTTCCAGCTGCTCGTGGCACCACTGCCCCCCCAGCCTGCCCATCCCAGGCTCCCAGCTCCACGGACACCTCTGGAGCAGAGCAACCCCACCTTTGGTTAATTATTCCATTCAATTATGTCAAATATCTGTATTTGGAATGCCTTTGTTGGTTCCCAACACATGGGCAGATCCCACATCCCACGCTGTTATGTCTCAGCCCAAATTGCTCCAACTATTTAGTCAATACTCTTGAATTTTTCTCCATAATTAACAATTTTGCAATATCCACTTGGAATTGACAGTTCCTGAATTCCACCTCTTCCCGGCACATTTTTTAAAGTACTTATTGTGTTGACTTTGTAATAATTGATTTTCCCCCAATGTCTTTGGCTTTGCTTGTTAATTTCCTACCCTCCAGAACAACTCATTTCTCCTAATTGCTGTAACTCCCTCCTCTTACCCCCAGTATTTATTGGTTTCCTACTTCCAACTGCTGCCACTGTGCTGGAATGGGATTTGGGGCAGAGCTGTTTTCTCAGCTCAGAAATTGTGGCTTTGGGTAAAAAAAAAAAAAAAAAAGCTTTTTCAGGGCTCCCCAGTGCTCGCTGTGATATTTCTGATGGGGACACCGGTGCCACATCTGAGGCACAGACAGAGCCCCTGTCCCCCACCCCGCAGGGATGTTCATCCCCAGGAAAATCCTGCAGGTTCCATGCTGGCACAGCTCAGGGATTTTTCCCGAGGAGGAATCACTGGCAGCTGTCCCTCTGATGCCCCCCATCCTCTGTGAAGTGTTCTCGTGCCTTTTGGAGTCCGTGCCTGCTCTGGCCTCTGCAGATTCCAGCAGCAATGAACTCCCGGCCCATGTGCTCTCTGGAAAAGCTTTTCCCTTTGCTGCTGCCTCTGCTGCCTGCTCACTTTGCCTTGAACTTCTCCTACCCTGCAGGGTTGTGAGGGAACAGCAGTAATTGCTCCTCGCTCTGCCCCTTTCCAGTTCCACAAATCCGGGCTGCATCCTGCTCTGCCAGGTCCTCCTGCAGACACCAGGCAGGTCTGGCTGGCCCTGCTGCCCTTCCCTGCTCCCTTTCCACCCCTGCTGCCCTTCCCTGTTCCTTCCATCCCTGCTGCCCTTCCCTGTGCTCCTTCCACCCCTGCTGCCCTTCCCTGCTCCTTCCATCCCTGCTGCCCTTCCCTGTGCTCCTTCCATCCCTGCTGCCCTTCCCTGTGCTCCTTCCATCCCTGCTGCCCTTCCCTGTGCTCCTTCCATCCCTGCTGCCCTTCCCTTTCCCATTCCATCCCTGCTGCCCTCCCCTGTGCTCCTTCCATCCCTGCTGCCCTTCCCTGTGCCCATTCCATCCCTGCTGCCCTTCCCTTTCCCTTTCCACCCCTGCTGCCCTTCCCTGCTCCCTTCCATCCCTGCTGCCCTTCCTGCTCCCTTCCATCCCTGCTGCCCATCCCTGTGCTCCTTCCATCCCTGCTGCCCCTGTGCTCCTTCATCCCTGCCCCTTTCCCTTTCCATCCCTGCCCTTCCGTTCCCTTCCATCCCTGCTGCCCTTCCCTGTGCTCCTTCCACCCCTGCTGCCCTTCCCTGTTCCCTTCCACCCCTGCTGCCCTTCCCTTTCCCTTTCCACCCCTGCTGCCCTTCCCTGCTCCCCTTCCATCCCTGCTGCCCTCCTCTGTGTTCCTTCCAGCCCTACTGTCCTTCCTTGTGCCCATTCCAGCTCTTCCCCAGTTTTCCAGCCACAGGGAAGCCATCCCCAAACCCTCAGCTCCACTTTTGGGGCTCATCTGACAGTAGCAGGAACTTGTTTTGGTGAGGAATTTTCATGGGCTGTCCCCGACCTGCCTGGTCCTGGCTGCACATCCCAAACCCCCCAACATCAATCCCTGGCCGTGCTGATTCCTTCTGCCATGAAGGAACGTTCAGAAAAATTATATTGGGAGAAATTTCTTCATGGAAAAGGTGGTCAGGCATTGGAAGGAGGGTGGTGGAATCCCCATCCTAGGGAATGACTGGATGTGGCACTCAGTGCTCTGGGCTGGGTGACATCAAATCTTGATCTTGGAGGTCTTTTCCAACCTTGATGATTCCATGAGGATTCCCACCCACGAATGCTGGATGGGGCTAAGGGGACCCTGCACTCCTCGGCCCCTCTGCTCCCTCCTGTGTCTTCCTTCTCTTACTCAAACATCTCCAGCTCCCACCAGGACCTGCACCAGGCTGATGCAGGTAAACTGGACCCAGGGAAAACAAACTCAGCAGTGACAGCAGTGCCAGGAATTTGGGTTGTCACCATGTCCCCACAAACCCAGGGCATCACCGCCTGTGCAGAGGGCAGGGACCGAGCAGCAGGAGAAATTCCATTGTTCACAAAGGAAACCATAAAATCCACCCTGGGCACCCTTTTCCTGCTGGCAGGGACGGAGGGGAGCCACCCTGCTCCCCCTCCCCGAGCACCGTGGGGAAAATCCAGCCCTTGTTAACCGGCTAGCTGCTGATCCCAAAGCTGATCCGCGGCTCCAGGGCTCCCCTGGCAGCTCCTGTGCCTCCCCACACGCCAGAATCCTCCTCTCAGGCAGCTGCCAAAGGAGCTGCTTCCCCAACAGCCGCCACAATGCAGCAACTCACAGGGCCGGGAGTGAAAGGCAATGTCAGAGCCAGCGCCCGGAATATCAAAATAAGTGACAAGGGAGCCATTGTGGCACGGGAGCTGCTCAACCCCAGACGGATTCAGGAGCCTCTCTCCTTTACAAACCAACCTGGAGCCATGCAACCTCCCTGGGCACGGCGAGGAAGAGAGAAAGATAAGCCCAGGGACCGTGCTTGGAACGACCCAGAGGCAGTTTTCCGTGGGGGAGGCTTGGGAATGATTTGCTGTGCCTGGCGAGGAGCGGGGCTCCGGTGCAGTGCAGCACAGCCTTCGGAGCAGCAGGCTGAGGGGAGTGTGATGTCCATGGAAACCAGGGCAGGCCTGGAGGAAAGCTGGAGCTGAATTGCCAAAACCACACAGGGCAACGCTCAAGCTCCGGGAAACAGGACACAGGCTCAGCTCGTCCATTTTACAGCTCGTGTGAGCCACGAGAGCTTCTGCTGCCGGGCTGGGGTCAGGGTGGAGCTGAGACAGCTCTTCCCATCCTTTTCCATGACCCCTCAGCAGCACATTGTGCAGCTACTGCACTGATTTTTGGAGGAGAAGCCCCCAGGAGCCCTCCCTGCTCGTTCTGCACTCACCCTGCAGGTGATGGGGAGAGCTCAGGGCATTTCCTGGCACGGCAGCACCCTGAGGGACGGGGACAAGGGACAAGGCGAGCACTGCTCTGGCTTGGTGTCACCTCCTGGCATCTACAGTTCCCCTCTGCTGCTGCCTTTGGTGGCCTGGGGGTCCTGTGTGCCCCAGGGGTCCCTCCCTGCCCTGCCCAGCATCTCCAGGTGTTCAGTGGTTAAGCAGAGCTGCATCCCCAGGATGCACAACACGAAAGGAATTGAGGGAAGGGATCAGGTCCAGGGGCTCTGCCTACTCTGGGCAAGGGAGGGAGATGCACAGACCCATCTCCAGGCCAAGATGTGCTCTGTGCACAGCTGTGACACCCGTCCTGCATTCAAAACACTCCTTCAGACCCTCCCAAAATTTTGTCCCTGAAGGTGGTGTCTCCCAAAGAACCCTGACAATTCTGGGGCACAGTTAAAGGCCCAAATCTGTGACCTGCCAGTCGGACTTTACTGGGGTCACCTCCAGCACAGCCACTGGGGTCCTAGAGGGCACATCAGCCGTGGGGTGCCAGCTCTGGTCCCTGGTGCTCACAGGGTCTGGGGTGGTGGCTGTGTTGGCATGTGCCCATAAATCCCTGCTCCCAACAACCCACTGCTGACAAACCAGAGGAGGAATCCACAACCAGAGCAAAACCAAGCGGGAACTCATGGAGTCCCACCTCCCAAACCCAGGTACCACCCCAAAAAAGCACCTGCTCCCCCTCCTGAGTGGCTGCTGCGCTGACAATTAGCGAGTGCTGACCTTGCAGTCAGCAGAGCCAGTCTCCAAGTCCTGCCGAAATAATGATAGCAGAGCAGCCAGCCTCAAATGGACATCAGCTCCCGAGGCACTATTTAATGAATAAATCCAGGGAAAATGCGGCCTGACTCCACATAGGTGCCCTGAAGCCTCCTGAAATTTGCATGATGCTCAAAGAAGCCGCCAAAGCCCGGTGCCAACCTGCCTGGTCAGATCGAATTTATCTAACTCAGAGCAAGATCTAACGCAATTAGAAACCCATTTAGGCAGCCTGGGGACAGAGCCTGCCTAACCCCCAGCCTATCCCAGCTCTGAGCCCACCCAGGAGGTGCCATTTGGCTTTTCTTTGGGTGAAATGAAGACGGGCAAGGAAAATGCGGAAATAAATCATCGGAAGGGTGAACGGTAAAATCGAAAGGGGTCATAATCTTTATGGAATGATGTCTAAATTGGCCTGGCCATGCTGTCCTGGAATGTCTGTCAGCATCCAGCTGATAATGGAGCTATTCTGGAGATGGTTGGTGTGGAGTGGAAATTGCCCTGGACGCAGCAGGAGGCCTCATAATCACGTTAAAACCATCTGAAGATCCCAGGGAGAAAAAGCTTCCAGGACTGGGAGCAACACTTGAATAAAACCCTCGAGGAATCCAGCAGCTGCAGAGTGGGAAAATAATGCTGGGAAAATAATGAGCTAATCTGGCTCCCAGTTGCACCCAGTGGAGCTGACAGGGAGTGTTGAAGGCTCTGGGGGGAGCAGGGGGTCTAAAGCTGTAGACTCAGGGCTCTCTATTAAACAAAAAAAAAAAAAAAAAAAAAAAGAGATAACCAGGAATGCTTCCATGGAAGCCTTTCCACAGAAAACCTGTCAATTTGCTGAAATCAGATCATTATTCAAGCGAGCTCCTTGTTTCAGGGTTGGGGTGTGGGGGGGGGTAGATCTTTGCTGACACGTGAAAATGAAAAAATGATGCTCTTGCAAAGGTACCTTTCACTTCAGGACTCCAGCCAAGTATTAATTATGGAGCTCAACTCAAAAAGGTCAGGCAGAATCATGCCTTTAGAAATTACTAGAAAAAAAATATTTATATATAATATATATTCTGATTGACTTGGGAAAAAGGGGGAAAAACTGTCAGGTCTTCCTGATTTGCTTCCAAATTGAAAATTTTCCTCTGAGGGCAAACCTGTTTTGCAAGCAGCTCTACTTCCACAGGCGAAGGGCAGCAGCTTTTCCTGTCTGCCCAAGGATTTGTGCCTGTTCAGAAGTCTGGGCACCCACACACTGCAGAGATGGGCAGAGCCCTCACTTTAGTGGTCTGCACCTCCCCATGAATGGAGATACCAGGTGAGACAAACCTTCCTTTGGAGACATCAAACAGGTAGGACAAGTCATGGGAAGGCTTCTTAGGGCCACTGATTTCGCCTGCACTGCTCTAATTCCCATCCCACTGGCACAGGACCCCTGGGATGGATGAGCTCCTCAAATCCCAGGATTGCTGTCACATCCTTGGCCAAACCAGACAAATTTCCAGCATATTAGCAAAGGTTTCTGAGCTGTCTAGGCAAGAAACGCCCTGATGGTCCCTAATAAATTGTCATCCACCTGAAATCCTTGGGAAAAAACCCACCCCAGCTCCTCCAGGCACTCGCAGAGCCCTCAGCCACAACACCCCAAAAGATCTTGCCCATGAATGAAGAGCAAAGGGCTCTTCCAACCTGAAACATCAGTTTTGCTCTCCTTGGGGCTCGAGTGCTTTTGATGAACCGGCAGGAAGATGAATGGATGAGTGTGAGGGGAACATCACACATCACTCCAGGACACCTCCAGCAGGATCTCAGCCCAGAGCTCAGCCACGAGGGGCCCCCCCAGCAGGGCCAGATCTCTGCTGAGCACCAGGGAGATGGCAGCATGTGAAAACCAGGCCATGTGGGAGCAAAACAGCTGCAGGCTCCCAGGCTGCTGGGGCCTTTCAGGAGGTCTCTGAGGAGCTGGATCAGGGCAGGCTGCTCCGACAGCTCCAGAGCAGGATCAGCTCCCAGGGAGAGCGGGGGATTCGCTGCCCTCCCCAGAGCACGGCTCAGAATTTGGATGGAGCGTGCCAGGATCCCCGTGCCACGTGCAGGTAGGAGATCAGAGAGGGTGTTGTGCAAGCCAGGAGGAGCTCAGAAGGATGTTTACATCCTGGGAAAGGGGCATCTTCGGGGATCTCTGGGCAGGACCCACAAGCCTGGCTGTGAGTGCCACAGGGATGGAAATGACGAGGTGCTGGAGCTCTCTCCTGCTCTCCTGGCAGGTCACAACCCACGCTCCCACCACAAACCCACCCACGCTTCCCTGCCAGCAGCTGAAGGGCTGAGGCAGTAAACAGCTTCCAACACACAAGGCATTGATGCAAAACAACCAGGAATGTTTTTTTAAGGGATCTGGGGGAGTTGTTTTCTTTCTGCTCCTCTGCCTGACCTCCTCTTCCTCTCGAGAGGGTTGGGTTGGGAATCACGCTGGGAAAAGCAGCCTTTACTCCAGGTAGGATATGGAAACCAGGTCCTCAAGGGTGCAGAGACCTCCAGGAAAGGTCAGAAAGCCAGAGAATGGAATCATGGAGTGGTTTGAGCTGGAACCTTAAAGCTCATCTCATCCCACCCCTGCCATGGACACCTCCCACTGTCCCAGGCTGCTCCCAACCCCAGTGTCCAGCCTGGCCTTGGGCACTGCCAGGGATCCAGGGGCAGCCACAGCTGCTCTGGGCACCTGTGCCAGCCCTGCCCACCCTGCCAGGGAACAATTCCTGCCCAAAATCCCATCTAAATCTCTCCTCTTTTAATTTAAAAGAGTTCCCCTTGTCCTATCACTCTCTGCCTGTGTAAAATCTCTCTCCATCGTTTTTGTGGCTCTCCTCAAAGTACAGACTTTGTCAGGACAAAGGACAAAGTCAAGGAAGGACCTTTTGGGTGAAGCTGAGTGACTCTGAGCTGCAGGTCTGACTCCAGAGGTGATGTCAAGGCTGAGCTTCACCCAGGCTGGACTGGTGGATGCTGCAGCCACAATCAGAGGTGACAAGAAATGGGGACCACAATGCCAGGGGTGAGCTCCTCACCCCTGTTCAACCCTGCTGTGCCTCAGCAGAGCTGTCTGTGCTCTCTGGGGTGCTGAAGGACTGGAAGAGCCTCTTTGGGAGCAATCTCCACTGACCATCTTGGTTTCTGCCAGGAGCAGAGCTGGGTGTGCAATGGCAGCACAGCCTGCCCTGGGGATGGGCCGTGCCCAGGGCTCCTGGCAGGTGCTCTCACAGGACAGGGGAGGGGCAGAAGGTGATTTGGGCCTGGCACAGGGCTCAGCATTCCAAAGGATGTGCCAACCAGCGGGGCATTTGCCAGGGCACCACGGGGGCTGTGTCCAACACCCCACAAACCACGAAGGGGCTGCCCTGGCATGGGGGAATTCACTCTGGGGGTCCTGGCTGCACACCAGAGCACAGCAGCCACCCCTTTGCTGCTGTCCCACAGCTCCCAGGGCTGCTCTCCCCAGCCCTGACACAACTCCAGCCACTCTGTGCCCTTTGCTCCAGGCATTCCTGAGCCCCTGCTCCCTCCACAACACCCTGTCCTACATCCTGCACCCTCTCATTACTCCAACCTCCTTCCACCCTAGCCCAGAACATCCCAGAACATCCCAGCTCTGTCCTCACCTGGGGAACACCCCACCCCTCCACCCCCTCCAGCTGCATCCCACCCTCTGGGCCTCACCTCATCCAGAGCCTCTGGGTGCTCTGGGGGCTGAGGGGCCACCGAGGACACACAGGGGACACACAGGGACACACAGGGACACACAGGGACACACAGGGACCATGGGGACACACAGGGACCACAGGGACCATGGGGACACACAGGGACACACAGGGACCACGGGAACCATGGGGACACACAGAGACCATGGGGACACACAGGGACACACAGGGACACACAGGGACCATGGGGACCACAGGGGCACACAGGGACACACAGGACACACAGGGACCACAGGGACCACAGGGACCATGGGGACACACAGGGACCATGGGGACACACAGGGACCAGGGGGACACACAGAGACACACAGGGAGACACAGAGACACACAGGGACCACGGGGACACACAGAGACACACAGGGACACACAGAGACACACAGGGACCACGGGGACACACAGAGACCACAGGGACACACAGAGACACACAGGGACCACGGGGACACACAGAGGCACACAGGGACACACAGAGACACACAGAGACACACAGGGACACACAGGGACACACAGGGACCATGGGGACACACAGAGACCACAGGGACACACAGAGACACACAGGGACCACGGGGACACACAGGGACAGGCAGGGACAGGCAGGGACCACAGGGAGCACGGGGACAGTCCCTGCCCCAGCGCCAGGCTCTGCCCCAGGCTCGGGGCGCCGGGTGGAGCAGCCTGCAGGGCTGGGCCCCGCTCCAGGGAACAGCACTGCAGCTGAGAGCCCGGCCGAGCGGGCAGAGCAGTGCTGGGAATATCAATCAGGGAGCCCTGGAGCTGCACACACAGCCAGGGCTTTCATCCCAGGATCCACAGCTCAGCCAGCCAGGGGCTCAGCCCTGCATCCCCTCTGCGCTGGGGCCAGCACGATCAGCAGAGACTGGGGAAAGCCAGGGCGCAGGGAGAGATCAGGAGAGAGGCTGGGGAGGAGCAGCCACGGCTGTGAAAGCAGCAGGAAGATTTGGGGGGCAAAGGAGGAGTTCCCCAGACCCAGACTAGGAAAGGCCAATGCTGGCTCCAAAGGCAGCAGGCAGGGAAGAGGCTGAGGCTGTGAGGGGGGGAGGAAGAGGAGGGCAGGGAGGAATGGCAAGAGGGGAGCTGGGCAGGGATGTCACCCAGCCCAGGAAAGGAGCACGGGCTGGGTGAGCCTTCAGGGAGAAAGGATGAGGTCCCCAGCGCTGGTGGGGCCAGGGACAGCCAGGCAGGAGAGACCTGATGACCTCCTGAGGGGTTAGGGACAGTAAGTGCCACCACCTCCTCGTAGACACTGCCTGCAGTGCTGTCACCTGGCCAAGGCTTCCCACCCCACTGCCACCCTCCACACAGCACAGCCTGTGCACAGCCCTGTGCCCCTTTCCTGGGGCTGAGCACCCCCTGTGCCACCTCCCACCACAGCCCAGGCTGCACAGTCCCCACTGCCACCTCCTTGGGGACAGCGCTGAGCCACCATCCCCCTGGGGAGGCTTTGGCTGCATCCCCTGCATCCCCTGCATCCCCTGCATCCCCTGCATCCCCTGCCCCTGACACACAGCCTGCACGTGTGCCCCTGCCACCCCTTGTCACCGTGCTGCCCTCGGTGCCACCTCCTGGGTGCTGTCACCTCCCACGCAGGGGCGCAGGCTGGGCACACCCCGCTGTCACCTCCCCTGCAGCACAGCCTGGCACACCCACGCTGCCTCTGGCTGCACATCCAGCCTGTACTCTTCTTCCACGGCTGGAGCTACTCATTTTTGAGGTCCCAAACACCCCACGGTGCTCCCTGCCATCACCCCAAGTCCCCAGCACAGACGTGCCAGGAGCCGCCGCACCTTCCTGCCTTGCCCTGGTGCCCTCAGCATCCTCACAGTGCCCCAGCACAGCGCATGAGCCGCTCCCCACCCTGCCCTGCGCTCCCCCAGCTCCCCCAGGCACCCAGGGATGCTCACAAGCTGCTGGGCTTTGACACAGCCACTCTTCCCGGCAGGTCCGCGGATCCCCAGCCCCTCAACCACTCCTCTCTCGTTCGGTGTCAGCCCGGCAGAGCCAAATCTGAGCCAAGCCCAGTCGATCCCAGGAGCAGGAGCTGATTCACAGTGCAGAGGAACTGCTCCCAGCACAGCGTCTCTCTGAAACTGGGGAAAAGCAGGGCAGGTCCCCCATGAACCCTCAGCTCCATCTGCAGCTCCTTGCTGGATCCATTTATCAGCTCATTCCACGTGAACGACCTTGAGAAAACCCACTGACCCAGGACAGTGGGAGACTTTCCCAGACATCTGCCAGCACCTAAACCTGCAATTTATGGAGACTCGGAGCTAAATTCTCGAACAAGACGATTTCATTTCTATCCATTACAGCTACACTACTCCTCTCCTCCCCTCCCGCGGAGAGTAATTAACGCTGCACCGCGCTCCGAGCCCGCGGGCAGGTGCAGGAACCTGGGCTGAGCTCCTCGGCTTCACACCGCTCCAGCCGCCTTCCCGGGCGCTGGGGGCTGTAAGGACCCGGGGCACTTCTTGGGAAAGGATGTAGGATAAAGGATAAAGTAAAAAAGGATGGAGCCTGGGAGCCCGGCAGAAGAAAGAGCCGCTCCCCACGCCAGCGCCTGAGTTCCCACCCCAGGTTCATCAAAGAGCTGCCGAGGACGAGGAAGGAAGGGAAACTTGTCTAAGAAAGTTCCCAAAGGGAAGCAGATAGCAGGGCCGAGCCAAGCCCCCAGACTGCCCTGCCCAGCCCTGCGGGGAGCACTTATTGAGGTGGTTGCTGGTGTCTCCTTTCCTCCTCTGCAGCCATCGCATCTCCCCGCGGGTCCCAGCCCTGCCTGCCCAGGAGGCCCAGACACTTCCTGGATGGTTCAAGATAAAACCTTATGCTGTTAGCAAAACAAACGAGGAGGCTGTGAGAGCCAAGGCTGGCACAGGGCTCAAACCACCGAAGCCAGAACCACTGGTTTCCCCGGCTGATCTAATCTCTGCCAGCGCCAGAGCTCCTCGGCCCCGGCAGCCACCGGAGGCCCTGGGGAAGAGGTGAACTGGTGTGACAGGAGCAGGGAAGAAAAACCAGGAGAAACCAGGGTCCCTGAGACGGGATATGGGATGGTGGGACAGGGCTGTTGGACTGTTCCTGCCTACCAGGATCCATCTTTTCTCCAAACAGCTGGAGACAAGACCCTGAGCGAGCCCCACGGCATTGGCATCACCCCATCCATCCCGCCAGGAGATCCCACACAGGGCAGAGCCACCCAGCTCCAGCAAGCCTTCCTGAGAGGATCTTCCTTCCCATGGCCTCCCGGGGTGGGGGAGCGCCGGGATCCGGGCGCTGCTGGCGCGCCAGGGCTCCATCTGCACCGCGTGCGCCCTCATTGCAGCACTGCGGCGGCTGCCAGCCCGCCCGGGATCTGGGTCAGGCACGGGGATCTGCTGTGGGACACGGGTGTGGCTCAGGAGGATGTGGGGATCAACAGCAGCAGCTTGGAGGGAGGATGTTGATGTGAAATGAAATGAAAGCTGGGCAGGCTGGGCCGTGGTTCAGACTGCGTCCACATCCACACTGTGTGTGTGTCTGCAGGTGGTGGGAGCCCTGTCCTGCAGGAACATCTTCACAGGGCCAAGTGGTGACTGGACATGGGACACATCAACCTGGGGATGAAGGGTCAGCACCATGAGGCTGCTGGAACGACCACGCTGGGTGTGGTGGAGGATTTGTGGAGATGGCCAGCCCACAGGAGCCTCACTTCTGGCCTCCTCACGGGGCCTGGGTGCTCCAGTGGCCAAGGACATGGAAAATATGCCTGGGAAATTGCTGGGAGTGAGAGCCTCCTCAGGGGCAGCAGGGAAAATAAGGCACAACCGGTCAAAAATAGAAAACTTTATTGAAGTCAAATCCAACAGGGCAGCTGAGCTCAGCCCCACGGCAGGAGCCCAGCCTGCCGCTCACCGGGGTACAAAGAAGGGGGCAGGGGTCTCGTGGGTCACAGGGGGTACAGCATGGGGGGGACTGGGTGGTCCTCACCCACGGGGCCCCAGGAAGAAGACAAAGCCACAGGCACTCGCTCCCCCTCTCCCTCCCTGGCTGGTTAAGGACAGAAGTGCCAAAGCAGAAACGTGGTGCAAGCTCCTAAGTGGCCCGACAGCCCGAGAAAGAGGGTCCTGCAAGCTCTGCACTCAGCCCACGACCTCGTGGCTCAGCTCCAAGCTCCAGTGCACACCAGCAGCAGCCAAGACCTGCCTCCGCCCTGCCCCGCACGCAGAGAACCCCCGGCGACACCAAGAGCAGTGACCCGACCGCAGCAGACACGCGGTGCCCCTCTCCCCCGGCCCCAGCACACCCCCGGCCCCGCCACACGGGCTGTTCCCGTGCCACCGGGACCCGCGAGCCCTCTCCCGCAGCGCACCGCCCCGGGGAAGCCCGGGTTTCTCCGGGCTGTGGCAGAGGGCCCGAGCCTGGGGGAAGCCGGAGCCCGAGCCTGGGAAAAAAGCAGAGCTTTGCTCCTCCACCCAGCCCCACCTGCCCGGGCAGGGCAGCGGGCGCAGAGCTCCCTTTGAGGCGTCCTGGGCAGGGAAGGTGGCAAGTTCAGCCGCACCAGCAGAGCCGGGTGAGGCCAGAGCCTTCCCAACTGCTTCCTGGGGCAGGGCAGGGCTGCAACCCGGCTGCGGCAGGAGCAGGACCAGTCCCTCCTCCCCACGAGCCAGCCCAAGCGGAGGGAGGGATGGAAGGGTGGGCTCGCCCTCCTTGGTGCTCTTAGAGTGGTGCCCAAAGGGGAGGCAGGCGGGTGGCATTCCCTGCCCAGAGCCCCACATGCAGAGCCACACACATGCAGCGCCCTTCGCGTCACCGTCACTCAGGCAGCGCCACCAGGACCCAGCCCCGGGCGCTCTGACAAGGGCTCGGACAGATTTTGACCTCCTCCACACCACCCCCATCCCCTCCCTGCACCACGCCCAGGCTCAGTGGCTCGGCTCCGGGGTAGTCCAACGCCAGCCCCCTGGGCCACGCATGCAGGGCTGGGGGCCAGTCCAGGCTCACTCCCACACCTCTGTCCAGATGGCTCCCCGGTGCAGCGGGGGGGCCGCTGCCGGCCTCAGGATGAGCTCTCCTACCTGCTTGTTGGTGTATTTCTGGGGGTTGGTGCGGTAGCTGTAGTCCGAGTACTGCTCGGAGCCCGTCGAGTTGTTGTCCCCGGTGCCAACAAAGGTGTTGGTGGCCGGCAGGTCCTGCACCACTTGGTGCTTCTTGGAGGCGGAGGGTGACTGAGGCTGCAGCTGGATGGAGGGCAGCGGCGAGTTGGAGCGGTAGTGGCGGCCCAGGTCCGGGCTGCCCGGAGGGTAGTTCAGGGGCAGGTGGATCCGGGGGCTGTCGCTGACGGAGTCGTTCATGAGGTTGAACTTGAGCGATTTCTGCAGCCCCGTCTCCTCCTCATCCTCCGTGGGCTTGGGCGGCTTGGGAGACTTGCTCTTCTTCACCTTGCCCTTGCTCTTCCCGCCCTTGCTGGCCTGCTTGGGCGCGTACAGGTCCTTGGTCTCCTTCTTGCCCGCCTGGTAGCCGCTCTTGGCCTCGCGCTGCCGGCAGTAGCGCACCAGGACCACCAGCACGATGACCAGGGTGACGGCCACGATGCCGGCGATGACCCCGAAGAGGATGTTGCTGCGCTGCTTGCTGCGCTCGTACTCCGGGTCGCCGGCGATGTCGATGTCCAGCGGGGTGTCCAGGCTGTGCCCCACCAGCGTGTCCAGCAGCGTGCGGTTGGCCAGCGTCTCGTTGACGTAGAAGTGCACCAGAGCCGTGCCGTGCCGCGAGGGCTTGCCCTTGTCGTTGACGCGCACGACCAGGCGGTGCAGGCCGTGGTGCTTGCGCAGGATCTCCTTCTCCAGAGTGATGTCCCCGCTCTGCGGGGAGATCTGGAAGAGCTCGAAGGGGTTTCCTCCTGTGATGCTGTAGATCAGCTCGGCGTTGATGCCCGAGTCGATGTCCTCTGCCTTGACCTTGCTCACCTGCTGGCCGGGGCTGGTGTGGGGCAGGATGTGCTTGTAGGTGGCGTTGGAGGGGGAAGTGATGAAGGGCGCATTGTCATTCTCATCCAAGACGTTGATGGTCACCCCCACGTAGGCAGACCTGGGGGGATCCCCACCGTCCACCGCCTTGAGTCGGAAGGTGTAGGTGCTCTGCTGCTCCCGGTCGAAAGAGATGCTGGAGAGGATGGTGCCAGTGCCATTTTGGATGACAAAATCCCCGTTGTCTTGCTCCACCGACAGCTGGATCCGGGCATTTTCTCCTTTGTCAGCATCGATGACTGTCACCATGCCCACGGGGCTGAGGGGCGGCATGTTCTCCATCACCGAGAAGTTGTAGCCACTCAGCATGAACTTGGGGTCGTTGTCATTCCTGTCCATGACATTGATGGCCACAGACGCCGTGCCCTGCTTGCTGGGGCTGCCCTTATCTTCCGCCACCACCAAAAACTCGTAGCGTTCCCGCTGCTCTCGGTCCAGCACGGCCTTCACCCGGATCTCCCCGGAGTCAGGGTCAATGGTGAAGGAGCCCTTGGAGGAGGGGTCTGTCACCAGGGAATAAACCAGCTTGGCGTTGGAGCCGCTGTCAGCGTCAGTGGCACTCACCTCCATGACCAGCTCATCGGGCTCGTTGTTCTCAGGGAAGGCCACCTCAGTGAAGCTCTGGCTGAAGACAGGGGCGTTGTCATTGACGTCCATCACCTGCACTTTCAAGGAGTTGGTGCTGGAGAGGGGCGGGTTGCCCGAGTCCACGGCCACGATCTCTATCGTGTACTCCTTCACTGACTCGTAATCCAGCGGCGTGGTGGTCTGCAGGAAGTATTTCTTCTTGCTGTCACTCCCCGTCTCACTGGCCTGGCGCAGCTGGAATGGGACGTCACCGGCCACCACGCAGGTCACCACGGCGTTTTCACCCTCATCTCGGTCGGACACCTGCACCAGAGCCACTGCTGTCTCTACTGGCACATCCTCCGAGATGTTGGCCATGCCATCCTGGTGGGTGACCAGCCCTATGCCGCGGATCTCTATGGAGGGCGCGTTGTCGTTCATGTCCTTGATGGTGACCACCACCTGCGTGCGGGCGCTCTTGGGGTTGGCGCCCTTGTCCTTGGCCATGACGGAGAACTTGAGGGTGCCGACGTCCTCGCGGTCGATGGGGCCCTGCACGGTGATGAGCCCCGTGGCGCGGTCCAGGCGCAGCAGCCGCCGCACCATGTCCGAGGCCTGGTGGAAGGAGTAGTCGATCTCGGCGTTGGCGCCCTGGTCCGAATCGTTGGCTTTCACCTGGGGGACAGAGGGACAATCGGTGAGCAGGACGAGGGCACGGCGGAGTGAGTCCCTCCGCAAACCAGGACAGCCGGGGGGAAAAACCAGGATTTCCTCTTCTGGGGCCAAGGACTGTGGGGCAAAGAGCCTGGGACCGGCAGAGCAGCTGGGAGCCGCCCTCAGGCACGGAGGCTTTGCCTCGCTTTTCCGGAGAAACCGGCCGGGCCGGTTGGCTGCGCTCCCCTCCCGGCCGGCTCCGGCACGCAGGGAATCCTCCGGAGCCATGGAACCGTGCCACTGAGACCCAGCCAGCAGCAGGGAGGGACAGCTCCAGCTGTGCCCCCGAGGAGGGGCTGGAGCAGCTGCCTGGCTCAGGTGAGGGCAAGGAGGGAGGCAGCGATGAGCGGAGCTGCGGCAGCTGCGCCGCGGCATCCGGGGATGCAGCCAAGCAGGGCTGGGGCCCCTGAGCCCTGCACAGCACCATCCATCCGCACCCACCCGCCCGCCAGGAGCCCTGCATCCCCATAAACCTGCCTCTACGCCTATTATTTGCTTTCTAAAGAAGATGAGGTTTGTCTAACATTTGCCTCCCTAATCGGCTCTCTGAGCAGCCTCTTCTCTGCACCATTTGCTGCTCCGCCGTTATCTTGCTCAGCAGATTTGGATGGAGAACGAAAGTTGTTAAATGTAAATTCCACCTTTTACCTCCACTCACAAAACAGGCGGAAGTCATTTTCCCCCTGAAAGATAAAAGCTGAGCAATGGCAGCAGCGGCGTCTCAGCCCATTCTCCTCCCGGCCATGCAGCTCCCTTATCTGCTTCCAACTCCCATTCTCTTAACAGTGAAAAATGAATTCTTAAAAAATTCACATCAGAATTAGCAGGCAGATGAGAGCTGGCCGCGCTCCGCTTATTAAGATGGCAGCTGCAGATAAACAGATGTCGACTACTATCATCTCAATGCCCCCTCCAAGCCAAATCCACCAAGATCCAAGCCCCTGGGCTCTCCGGGCCAGTTCGCAGCGCTGCCCGAGATGAGGCAGAGCCCCCGCTCACTGCAGACAGCAGGGCACCTCCAGAGCCATGGCCAGCCCTGCACACGGGCAGCAGGGATGCTCCCTGTCCCACCTCCCAAGTTTCCATGGAGCAGCCAAGGGAATGCAACTCATGAAAGGCTCTGTGTCTTGTCTGCGGGCAGCACTGAGACCGCGCTGGCCTCAAGCCAGGCTCCCCGTGGCCCTCAGGTCCCAGCCCTCCCAGTAACCCAGAACCCTGCTCCCCACAGCCCTGCTGCTGCCCCTCAGCCATGTCCTGCAGCCCCACTCGGGATGTGCCTTCGGGCACATCCTCTCCAACCTCGCTCAAGCAGAAGTGACATCCCGGAACCTGCCAGCCTGCCAGCCCTGGGTGGCACTGCGGGCTCCTCCATCCAACCCTCCCTCTTCCCTGGAGGAACCACAGCTCTTGGGCTGTCCCCGCAGCCAGGCAGGAGGTGAAACGGTGAGGAGAAGAGTCCCCTGCACTCACCTGGAGGACAGAGTGCCCCACAGGGCTGTTTTCAGAGAGCTCTGCCTCGTAGAGGGCCTTCTCGAACTTGGGTGCGTTGTCATTCATGTCCAGGATGGTGATGCGGAGCAGGGCACTGCTGGCCCGTGGGGGGTTCCCCCCATCCTGCACCTTGATGGTCAGATCGTAGGAGTCCCACTGCTCCCGGTCCAGGTTGCCCATGACGATCAGCTGAGGCTGCTTCTCATCCTGGTCCTCGGCCACCTGCAGCCCAAAGAGCTCCTGCGCCTCCGGACCTGCCATCAGCTCGTAGGAGGCAACGCCGTTGGGGCCCGAGTCCCGGTCCATGGCCAGGGGGATGGGGAAGAGCGTCCCAATGTTGGTGTTTTCAGGGATGGAGAGGGTGAGCACAGGCGAGGCGAAGTTGGGGGTGTTGTCATTGATGTCGAGCACCTCGATCTGCCCCTCGAGCAGGCGCGGGCTGCTGTTGGCGTTCAGGTTGGTGATGGACACCTCGAACTCCAGGTAGCAGGGCTCCCCGGGCAGGAGGTGCTGGCACTCCCGCAGGCTCTCCCGGTCGATGGAGGTCTCTGTGGTGTAGATGTCCCCAGTCTTGCCATCCACACGGAGGTACGGGGCCCCCACCTCCAGCTTGTAGAGGTGCCCCATGTCCGGCAAGCCGTAGTCAGAGGCCAGGCTCCCTATGAGGCTGTTGGGGGGCTGCTCCTCCTGCACTTTGTAGATCGCACGTGTCCCCGAGGCCAGGGCAGGGAGCTGGCAGAGGAGCCACAGGCCCAGGCAGGACGCCAGCGGGTTCATCCTGCGCTGCAGGGGAGCTGGAGGAGACACAGACACCGGAGGTTAGGGACCAGCCCACTTCCCTGGCTTATCCCACCGGGACTGCACACGGTCCTGGCACGGCTCCCGACGGGAAGGGGCTGCTGGGGCTGGCTCCTGGCAGCCTCCAGTGCCCCAGAGGATCCGTCCCAGCTCGCAGAGTTCCTGCAACGCCCTGCCGGAGTGAGTAACCCTGTCATTGAAACCTCAGCCCTGCCACATGCAGGAAGCCACTCCTGCCACTGTCCACCCTCTTCGTCACCACACCAACTGTAATTAGACCCAACGAGGCACACTAACAGGGTGGACTGAAGGCAGCCTGCTGCCAACAACCCGATGGGAGCTGGCCAGACTCTGAGACAGCTCCTCACCACCCAAACACAAGAGCATTGTGTGCCACCAGTGCAGGGGCACTGCCTGCCACGCACGGCAGGGACACACGGGCACTGCACGCAGCCGCCAGCACTGCAGAAACAGGAGCACCAAGTGGGGAGCTCTGCTGGCTCTGTGGGGCCCAGCACTGCAGGGATGTGGGGCTGACACCCATCTGGCACTGCAGGGACGTGGGACACTGCAGGGATGGAGAACTGACACCCATCTGGCACTGCAGGGACATGGGACACTGCAGGGATGTAGGACTGACACCCATCTGGCACTGCAGGGACATGGGACATTGAGGGGCCACAGGGCTGACACCCATGCAGGGACACAGGGCACTGCAGTGCTGCCATCCAGGCAGGGATGGAGGGCCATGGATTGCTGCAGGGATGCAGGGCTGCCATGCACCCAGCACTGCAGGGACACTGCCAGCAGACAGCTCCCTCCCATCCATCACGGCCTGCACTGCAGGAACAGCAGCAGCCATCGCTTCAGGAACACTGCAGGAATGCAGGGCTGCTGCCCATCCAGCACTGCAGGGCCCTGGGGCGCTGTGGAGATGCAGGGCTGCCACCCTGCCAGCACTGCAGGGCACTGCTGTGGCAGGGACAGAGCAGCGCTGCCCTTGCTGCACTGGCAGCACAGTGGCACTGCCAGCCTCGCACTGCGAGGTGCAGAGGCACCACCCACCCGGCACTGCAGGGATGCTCGGCCCTGAGCACCCTGTGCCTGTGCAGCGCTGCCAGCCCCGCTGGCCCCGGCAGCCAGAGGGACACGGGCTCCCTGCCCAGGCTGCGCTGCAGCGCAGGAGCCCCCCGGGCAGCCCCCAGCAGTGCCCAGCCCCGGCACTGCAGCGGCAGCGCAGCACCCCCGATGCACAGTCACTAGGCAACCCCACACCCTGCGCGGCAGCTCCTGCTCCCTTCCTCACTGCAGACACACTGTTCCTTCCCGTTCCCTCCCACTCCAGTCTGGGACATGGCACGCACTGGGTGCCCGCCCCGTGCCAGTGCCCACCCTGCTGCTGCTGCAGGGGCCGGGAGCGCTGCCCCCCTGCATTGCAGAGACACCCCTGCATTGCTGCACCCCTGCCCCCGCCACTGGCACCTCACACACTGCCCAGGCCGTGCCAGGCACACCGCCAGCCCCACATACTGTCCCCTCCTGTGCCAAGCCACATGCCCTGCCATCAAGCCCCTGTTTGGTGCTGCGCTTGGCCACCAGCTTTCCGTTCCCTGGTTTCCGTTCTGGGAACACATTTTCCTCCTCCAGGGTCCAGGAGCACCCACACAGCTTCTGCTGAGCCATGAGCGTAAAGGGGTTCAACACAGCTCACTGGAACCCAAAGACCCAGGGATTGGACGCCCTAAAATTAACAGCCACAAACATCTGCCAAGGCCGGAGAGCATCGCCTTGCTCCCGCCACTCCCATAACTCTCTCTCTCCATATTCTGCACCCAAGAGTAGCAAATGCTCCATGGGCAAGCGCTCCATGACTGTGGTGCCACAGAGCAAGTGCCCAGTTCCTGGTTAGCCTGGCATTGCATGGCTCATCAGCAAGTGGAACACCCTGCACTGTCCTCCTTGGTACTTCCTACAGGCTCCCAGTGCCTCCACCCCTCTGCTTCCCCCTGGACATGGGGACATGGAAGAGATGAGCTCTGCCTCTGCAGTGAAAACACATCTCCGTGCCTGGAGAGCAGACTGTGGCCCTGGCCCCTTGTCCTGCCATTTCCTTTGTGCTCAGAGCAGAGCCATTCACAGCTGGCTGAGGCATGCAGAACTGCCCACACCAGCGCTGGGATGTGTGACTCCAGGAGGCAGGGATGAGGAGAGCAAGATCTCTTTAATCCATGGACCAGGCTGAGGATGGAGGAGGCTGGGAGCTGAGCAGAAGCACAGCAGATCTGTGCATCACACTTGCAGTGTGTGCACACACGTGTGTGTCTGTGTGTGTCTGTGTGTGTGTGTGTTGCTGTGCCCTGTGAGCATCCCAGGGGTGTGCACCTGCCCAGAGCACGGCTGTGTGTGCAGGTAAGGGCACACACATCACACTGTGCCCTAGCAGGGTGTCCAGCTGTGCCACACGGGGCAAGGAGCACATCCCTGCCCGCTCCAGGCCCGTGCTCTGGGTGTGCCCTGGGGCTCCTGCACGTGTGTGTGCCCCACACAGCGCGTGTGCGCGTGGCACTGCCGCCTGTGCGTGTGTGTGATGTCACCCGTGCGGGGGCACTGCCACCTGGGTCACACTCGTGTCTGCCACACCCCCACACCAGACCCCCACATCCCCCCCCACGGGGTGAGCCCACCCCGGGCTCCCTGAGCTCTGAGCTCCATCAGCCCTGCGCTCCTGTTGGGGATGCCCGTGAGTGAGGGCAGGGAGGATGGGCAGCTCCAGCTGCTGGGAAAGGGCTCCAGAGGATGCCCGGGCTGGGAGAGGCACCGTGCCCGCCGCTGGGCTGTTTGCACTGGGCTGTTTGCACTGGGCTGGGCCCTGGCTGCTGTGACGTAGCCACATCCTGACTAAGCCTGTGCGAGGTGAAAGATCGCAGGGAAAGAAAGGGGAAAGTCTCAAGGCAGCGCTGATGCCTCGCATGGCTGAGGGAGCTGCGCCCAGCAGCTGGAAATGCCAGGAGCCCTGTGCCAGCCCGGAGGAGGAAGGGTGTCACCCAAAGGTGCCCAGCACCCAGGGCTCCTGCTCCAGAAACAGGGCTGGAGTCTGAACCCAAGCCCCATTGCTGCAGGTGAAGGAAGGAGCCCTGCAGAGCAGAGGTGGAAGGAGAAGACGGGCTGGGAGCCTGAGGGGCAGTGCTGGAAGGCACGAGGGGCCCTGGGCTCGGCAGGAAAAGGAACCGGCAGGGTCAGGAATCCTGCTCAGCACCCAGGGGTGCGAATGACACAGCGAGACGTGAGAGCCCAGAGCTGGGCGTGAGGAGGAGGAGGAGGAGGAGGAGGAGGAGGAAGCCTCCACAAGCACGTCTGTGCAGGAGACTCAGGCTTCCCAGGGGCCAGTCCAAGGCACCAGGCTATTTTCCCATGGGATCTAAGGACCATCCCACACTTTCTTCTCCGGTGCCAGGCACCTTTTTCCAACCTGCTGGCAAAGCACAGAGCACTTAAAAATAAAAACCCCTCCCAAAACAACTATTCCTCCGCACACACAATTCTCCCTACGGGGAGAGTGTGAGAGAGACTGAACCACATGAGAGAGGCGTTAGTCACGCTGCTTAATGCATGACTGGGAAGCTCTCGGAGGACAGTGGCATGCAAAATCCGACAGAATTCAGCCATCCCCACCAAAAAAAAACAAGCCTTAATGAGAGAGAGGCTGTAAAGCGCCGCGAATTTAAGCAACTGCTCGAACAAGCCTGTGCTCCCTGTGATTCCCACAGCCTCCTGGCCCCGTTCCACGGGAGGCAGCACCGCTTCGGGAATGGGCACCGGAGTCCAGCCTCTCCTTGCTCCCAGCGGCTGATTGCGTGGCTCGGAGCCACGGCTTGCAAGTCAGTCCAAAGCCTGCACTGAGCACACAAGTGCTAATCCCCCCCGCGCTCCCCCCAGCCCTGCTCCGACACCCCAGCAAGCAGCAAACAGCTCATCCCAGCTCCGCGCGGAGATCGGGGATTTGTCAGCCCAGAGAACGGCCGCCGATGGTCAGTCCTGCGCCGAAGGCACGGATGGGCTGAATCCTGGGTATTCCACGTCCCAGGATTCGCTCCAGCCCCGGCTGCCACTGCGGCTGCTCGGCGTTTCTGCAGGCTGGGCCCGAGCCCCGGAGCCAGAGCACCCCGCGAGCAGGAACCCCACTGGCCTGGCAACAGCGTCACTCCAAAATCATCCCCGAGGAGCTGGGCAGTGATGAAAAGCCGGCAAAGCCCAGGGCCCTCCCTCCTCTCGCTGCCTTCTCCACATCCCTCCCAACTCTGGCATCCAGCGAGGCAGAGACCTGTCAGAGCCTCCCTGGAGTGGCACCCCCATCCTCCCCGCCGCGGGTCCCCCACGGCCACTCCGAGCTGCTGTCCCCTCCCGCCACCATCCCACCCTCCACCCCGGCTGGAGAGGGACCCTGGGAGACGACAAAAATGTCGCGGGCCTGAAACAGCCCGGCAGGGCCACTGGGAGCTGGGCACAGCGGGAGCGGCTCTGCTCGGGGGAGGCAGCCGGGAGGGTTGGGGGACCTTGGAGAAGGGGGACAGGGTCCCCCCCAGCCTCGCAGCGCGCCGGGGAAGGATGGGGAGGATGGGCTGCAGCGGCTGGCAGGGAGGATGGAGGCCGGGCTCCGCCGCCGCCCGCCGCGGCCGAGGCTCCCCGGTCCCCGCGGCGCTGCCCGGGCTGAGGCTCCGGCTGGCGCCGGCTCCGGCTGCGGGCACGGAGGGGAGCGGAGCCCCCGCTCCCCCAGGCGGCTCCGGCAGCACAGAGACACGCACGGAGACACGCACACACACACGGACACACGCACGCTGACACCCGTGAAAAAAAAAACACAGGAGCCGCTCTGCCGGCACCGGCTTCGCGCTCACTCGCGTACCGGGAAACACGGATCGTCCGCGGCGCAGGCACGCACAGCCCGGAACCGGCGGACACACTCGGAACGGGCTGACACACTCGGAGCCGGCGGACACACTCGGAGCCCGCTGACACACTCGGAACGGGCGGACACACTCGGAGCCGGCGGACACACTCGGAGCCCGCTGACACACTCGGAACGGGCGGACACACTCGAACGGGCTGACACACTCAGAACCCGCGGACACACTCGGAGCCGGCTGACACACTCGGAGCCGGCTGACACACTCGGAACCGGCGGACACACTCGGAACGGGCTGACACACTCGGAACGGGCTGACACACTCGGAGCCGGCTGACACACTCGGAGCCGGCTGACACACTCGGAACCGGCTGGCACACTCACCGCACGCACACCCCGTCACACACACACACCTCTCCGCACACAGACGCGCACCCCACTCGCACGCACCCACTCGGACACCCCGCCAGCCCCTCTGGTCCCGCCGCTCCGGCTCACGGCTCCCGGCTCACGCACAGCCCCGCTCCCAGCCGGCTCCCGGCTCTCCGCAACTTCTGCGGCTCCCACGCAGCCGCGCATCCCGCGGGCGCACACACCCAGGGCTGGACGAGGGACACGCACTCGGGGCCACCCCCACTCGGAAAAATAAACACGCCGAAACAGGCGCGCACCCCGCGCCACAGCCGCCTCCCGCACCCACCGCCCGCCCTGCGCTGTGCGGGGCTGGCCGCGCTCCGCTTCTCTCCGCTCCGCACAACAAGTGGCAGCGGCGGGCGGGAGCGGGGACAAGCGGGAGCCGCCCCGCTGGCCGCGGAGCCCCGCGCGGCGCGGCGCGGAGGGGAGCGGAGGGATGCGGGATGCTCGGGAGCGGGATGCTCGCCAGCGCCGCTCCCGCCGCCGCCCGGCCCCGCGCTCCCGCACAACGCCGAGCTCCGGCGCGGGGCATCCCGCACCCCCCCGCGGCTCTGCCTGCCTGCGGGCGGGGGTCCCGGCCCCGCCGCAGCTCTTACTTGGATGGTGCCGGCGCTGCGCTCCGTGCCGAGCCCGTGCGCGCTGGTCCCGCGGTGTCTCCATCGCCTCCTTCCCGCCGGGACCGGGCTCCCCCCACCCCCCCGGCTCCTCTCGAGCGTTATCCACGGATGAAAACCAAATGGGGGGAAAAAAAATTAAAAAAAAAAAAAAAAAAGGAAAAAAATAAAAAGAAGGGAAAAAAAAAAAAGGGGGGGGCAAAAATATATAAATGTCCCGTGGGAACTGCCCCCTCCCCCGGGCCGGGCTGCGGCTCCTCCGGCGGAGCGGCGGCTCAGGCTGGAGGCAGCCCCGGTGGGCAGCTCGGTCCGTGCCCGCCTCCGTCCCTCGGTGTGTGTGAGGATGTGCAGGGGAAGCGCAGCGCAGGCACGGCCCTTCCCCCCGCCCGCCGCTGCCTCCGCCTCTCGCCGCCACCACCACGGGGAGGTGGAGCTCCGGCTCCTTATCAGATCCCGAGCCCGGCCGGGCTGCCGGGACCTGCGGGCAGAGCCGCCCGGTTCGGGGCGCCGGCAGCGCGCCCAGCGCCGTGCCCGCACAGAGCGGGGGTCCCCGCGGATCCCCTCACTCCGGGACCCCTCCGCTCCGCGCTCGCACACGTGCGGCTCGGCTCTCCCTTTTCACTCCTCTCTCGGTGCTCTTAATGATTAATTCGCTCATTTATTCTTCCAGCCGGCGCTTCACAGCCCCACAACCCCTCTGCACAGGGCCAGCTCGGCCGGGAGGGTCCCTCCGCGGGACCGAGCTCACCGCGGGCCGTGCCCGCCCCTCCGCGGCCCCCCAGCCCAGCAGGGCTGCGGGCAGCCTGCAAAGCTCCTCTTTGGCTGCGGCGCTGGGGCTGGAGCGGCCGTGCCCTCCGTCACACCTGGGTGAATCACGGCTTTATTTATTGCGGGGTGTCGGGGCGCAGCAGGCACGGGGGGCTCCCGAAAGCAGCCGCGAGCTCCCAGCGCCCTTGCGATGCTTTCACAAGCTGCTCTCCCTCACCCCGGCGCCTCGGCAAAGTCCCCGCGCCGTGGGGACAGCCCTGCTGCGTCCGCCGCCTCCGCGCTCCCTGCCAGGGCTGGAGCCGCAGCCCGACCCTGCCAAAACCCTCGGCAGCCTCCGAGGGTCGCGCAGCCCGTGGCGCTGCCCCTCACCCGCGCTCCGGGCCGGCTGCAGCGCGGATTTCTCGCCAGGATGCTGGAAAGTCCTTCCCGCTCCGCCGCAGCGAGGACGGGAGCGCGTCTCCCCGCTGAGCTACGCCAACCTGTTGCGCAGCGCCCTTCGCTGCACACATGCTCAGCTCGGCTGCATGACTGCACCATCTAGAGGCTGCGCCTGCCTGCTCGGAGCAGCCCGGCTCCATCTCACCCCCTAAATCAGCCCGTTTTCCCCTCCACATTGCCGTGCTTCTCTCCCAAATCTCCCCGCTTTTCCCCGGCAGCAAGCGGGTTCAGCCCCGTGGCAGGGCTAGGCAGGAAAAGGGGGCTGGAGAGTCATCGCTCAGGATGGAGAGCCCAGCTCTCCTCCCAGACTTTCTGCTCCTGCAGAGATGTCGGCTCCTCCGCGTCCGTGCGCGGGGGTTTTTTTCCGAGTGTCAATTCACATGAAGCCAATTTAGCAGAAGATGTGAAGTGAGAAGGCAGGGAAGGTCAGAGCCCACCTTTGGGGCAGGGAGAGGAGCTGTGGGGTTCGTCAGGCTGTGCCCTGCTGATCCAGCATGAGCTGGGCAGGGAGAGGGAGCGAAATTCTGAGGAGATGAGGGGAGGTTTGATGGATCAGTAACTGGCAGCCTTCCTTGGAGGGACAGAGAGCTGGAGCAAAGGGAGAAACCGAGGGAGTGACCCCGTGGATCCGAGGCTGCCCTGGAACAGGAACAGCAAACTTTAGAGATTGCTGGGGACCAAAGGTTTGCATTTCACAAGAGTCACGGGGCAGTCGATCGGCAGCGGCACGGGGAGTGCCGGGAGCTGGGCACGCACGTGGATCTCTGATTTGTGGGACACTGGGGACTGTCACCTCAGCCTCTGCTCACACACGTTTCTGAGGACAGGTCCAGGCTGCAGGAATGCAGGGGAAAAGTGTCCTGGCATCGGGAACCAGCTCTGTGCAGCCCAGAGGAGCTGAGGGGACACCATGTCCAGGCCACTGCTGGCCTGGCATCCCAGGGGTGCCTCGTCCATCTCTGCCTTCCTCCCCCACCCACTGCCTCTGAAAGCCCCTCCCAGAGTGCTCCTTGCTCTCTGATAACACAGGAAACTTTGCCATTCCCTGTACTTCCTTCTCCTGGACATTGTTGTAGAATCCCAGACTGGTTTGGGTTGGAAAGGACCTGAAAACCATCTCATTCCACCCTTATCTGGCAGGGACACCTTGCACTATCCCAGGTGCTCCAAGCCCTGTCCAACCTTGCCCTGAACACTTCCAAGCACGGAGCTTCTCTGGGCAACCTGTGCCTCACCACCCTCACAGGGAAGAAAGAATTCCACCCTTACATGCACCAGCTCCAGATGAGTCACCCATCCTCACCTTGTCCTCACCGTTCCCGGAAAGCAGAGCCAGTCTGAGCAGCAAGAAAGCCTCAGGCTGCAGCTCTGTCTGCAGAGCTGTTCCGCGAGCCCCGGCAGGGCTGGCAGTGCCTCCGCCCCCGGAGCTGCTGCTGGAGGCTCTGCCTTGCCCCGAGCCGGGCTGCTCCAGGTGCCCCGTGCTGGGCTGTGCCGGCATCACACAGAGGCAGCAGCTTCGTGCTGCCAGTGGGGCCTTGTCAGAAGAACAAAGCCTGCGAGGGAAGAGCATGCAGCTAAATCTCTGGGAAAGCAAGAAGAAAGGGAAACACGGCGAGCAAATGAACCTTACAAGAGAATAAATACCCCCTCCCCAACGCACACACGCAGCAACCTGGCTGCCGTCTGCTGCAAGGAGTTCAAAGGCTCCTCTGTTCTCTCTCATCAGCTCTGGGCTCCGCAGGAGAAGCAGCAGCTCGGATTTGGGCAGCAAATGCTAATAACACAGATGTTCTGACAATCCGCTTGTTTCTACAATTAAAAACAAAAAGATCCTCAAAACCCAAATGCGAGGAAATGAGCACATTAAAGAACTTCTCCTCCGCTCGCCTCCTGCGTCACCGAGGGCTGCAGGTTTGCGGGGGAAGGAGCTGGGTGGGTGCAGCCCCATCCGGATGGCTGCTGGGGCGGGGCGGGGCGGGCTGGGAGCAGCATCCCCGGACCTCGGCGAGGCTCTGGCTGCGGGCTGCGGGATGCGGGCAGCAGCCCTGGCTGGGATCCACGGAGCGCCCGCGGGGCTCGGCTGTTCGCAGCCCGTCTTGCCTGTGGGATGCTCGCTGCCAAATTATTGGGAGATTGTTTTTATTACTGTTTTAACTCTTTTTTTAACCTTGTTTTTCTCTTGGCTGCTCTTTCACTCACTCATTAATTTTGGTATTTTTCTCACGGTATATAACCCCTGTCACGGCTGCCATGGCAACAGGAGGGAATGTGCTCAGCGCTAAAATATCCTCTCAAAAATAACAAAAATAAGACAACAGAGGCAGCTTCTGTGGGCTGCTGCAAATGCAGATCTGGCCTGGCTTTGTAGTGACGGAGGATGAAAGATCCTGCAAGCTGGGGAAGCCCCTGAGCCCTGGTCCTCCCACAGCTCGGCCCACCCCACAGCCCCGGGCACGTGGGCTGGGAGCTCCCACTGGGATGGACACTGGGGCTGAGCATCTCCAACCTCCTCATCCAGCCCTGAAAGCTCTTCCCATCCTCGGGATCACTGTCCCCAGTCCCTCAAGGCCACATCAGCTCCACCATTGTCATGCTGGGAGCTCCTCCTGGGATGGACACTGGGGCTGAACATCTCCAATCTCCTCATAGAGCCCTGAAAGCTCCTCCTCATCCTCAGGGATCATTGTCCCTTGTCCCTCAAGGCCACATCAGCTCCACCATTGCTCCCAGGATGGACACTGGTGCTGAGCATCCCAGAAAGCTCTGCCCCTTCCTCAGGGAGCACCATTGCCCAGATAAGGAGGAGGAAAGGTGGGTCTAGGTTTGGAGAAGGGGGTGAGGGCATTGCTCAGGGGGGCGTTGCTGGTGTCCCGTGGGTTTCCATCCACACCTGGATCCCTGGGACAAGCCCCACCTGGTGATGTGACGTGCCCAGACTCAGGAGAGTTGGTGGCAGGGCCAGCAGGGTTGTCACCAGACCTGTTGTCTCTGTGTGACAGCATCACCAGGCTGGGGGAGAGAGGCACTTGTGTTGATAGAGCACACTCGGATCTCTCCGAGGCATTTGACTTCCTTCCACCTGACATTTTGATTAAAACTTGCATTAGAAGGAATTAACAGGGCACAGATGAGATGGATTCAAACTGCTTCCCTGGCAGATCTCCGAGGGGGCTGCTAATGGGGAGAGAGCAGAAAGGAACATTATTCCCACCTCCCTCCCCCGGGGCCCCGCGCTTCGTCCGCTGCTATGAAACATTTTTATCAATGATGGAGATGAAGAGATGAAATCTGTGCTGGGAAAGCTGGAAAATGACACCCAGAGCGATGAGACAGAAAGGGAAGAGGATGTTTGCACCTGGTTCAATGGTCAGGGAGTGTTGGACTGGAATATTTCCTGGACTGAAGTTTGGGTTTGAAGCCCTCGGGCTGGATCTTGGAAAGCAGGATCTTGGACATGCCCATACAAGCTGGGGAGAGGAATCCTGGCTTTTAACCAGAAACCAAGGGAGCTTTAAGTTTAAACCCTCCCAGGAATATCTGCCTGGTCCAGTGATGCAGATTTGTCTGTGAAAGAGTAATTAGGGATCATTGTGTGCTGATGTGTGGGGGCTGGAAATCAGTGAATAGCGCCCTGCTGGAGCTCTTTGTCTGGCACCCACACTCAGCGATGTCAGGGGAACACCAGGAGGGTTGGAAGGAGCACCACAGACACGACCACAGGCTGGAAAAGCCGGGCCTGGGGGTGTGATGCTGCTAAAACTCTGTTATCAGGTGATCTGAGCACCTGGCCTGTGTCCTCCCACACGGAAAGCAGAGCGGGAACCCTTAAACCCCACAGAGAGGAGGAACAAGAGCAGGGCTGGAGCTGGAGAGAGGCAGATTCAGCCTTGGATTGCAATCCAGCAGCCAAGTGGTGGAAGCATTTGAAGGCTGGAGAGGCTTTTCTCAGGGAGATGACGGGCTCACAGCACTGCTGCAGCTTTTGTCACCAGATTAGATCTCACTTTAAGAAAGAAACCATTTAATCCTAGGAGCAGCTCTGAGGCTGAGGTGAGGACGGGCTGGGGCGAGTGACCTCCCTGGCCCCATCCTCCACCTCATCCCTTCCCTCACAGCATCGGGAACAGAATGTCTGCAGTGCCCTGCAATTATTCAAGCACTGATTAATCAATCCCCTGCTCCAGGGTTCGGGAAGGTTTCTCCAATCCCCACCCATCCTCTGCGGCACCAGAGATCTCCTCAAGAAGAAGCAGCAGGGCCCCAAAATGAGACCCTGGTGGCTGACTGAGCTTTGTGCTGATCCTGGGATTCAGACTGGAGAGGAGCTTCCCTGGCACTCCAGGCTGTTGGAAACTCCAGTATCTTCCCCAGGTTGGGAGCCACCCCCAAGGGGCAGCTCCTGCTGCTCCCAGCACCATGCCCCTGCCAGTGGTGTGGGGTCCCTCCCATCCCCTGCACTCTGTTCCCAAAATATTCACATTCCTGCTGCTGGGTGTAAGGCAGGAGTGAGCAGGGCTGTACATGAGGTGTGGGGTCACAGAGTCATGGAATCACAGCATGGTTTGGGTTGGAAGGGGGCTGAAAATTCGTCTGAATGCAAAATTGGGATGTCACCCACTAAATCACATCATTCAGGTCCCCTGGCCCCCTCGGCTGTCCCCTGCCCGGGCTCCCCATGACTGCCAGGAGCAGGTTTGGGAACAGGCAGGACTCTGGTGGCTCCTGCCTGGACTGCCGAGGGTCTGGCAGAGCTGGGGGAGCCTGGGGAGCAGCAGGAAGGGGGAAGCTCTCAGGAAATGCAGCCTTGCGAGGAATGAGCCGAGTTTCTCACGGCGCTGCCGCTCGCTGAGCTGGCCTCGCCTCCTCCGGGGATCTGCTATTCATTCCTCCTCCGAAGGAGAATTACACCCATTTCCTGCCTTTGTTAGGGTCCAACGGTCTCCTGCCTGCAATCCCACCTCCAGCTGCTGCTGGGAGATGCTCCAGCCCTGGAGACAAGCAGGCAGGCACCGGGGAAGGGAGGTTTCCACATCTGCCCACAGGAGCTGTGGGGAGCCGTGACCTCCCTCCAAGGAGCAGGAGAGACTCGGGGAGAGCAGACCAGAGCAGATCTGCCCTGCCCGTGACTGGCACGGGGATGGGACATGCAGAAACCTCTGCTCAGGCTGCCACTTGCCCGTGGAGCCTGGGCTGGGCAGGAGAGGAGCTGGAGAAAGGGAGAGGCTCATCCCTCACCCCTGGCGAGTTCTGTAGGGTTCAGGCACAGACGGCGACCGTGGGTGACAGCAGCAGGTCAGGGGCTGTGGTGGGGACAGCCAGGAGAGCGCAGGGTGAGCGTGGGTTTGGCAGGAGGTGGCAGGGACAGGCAGACCGAGGGCAGGGTCAGTGCATGGGTGTGGCTTACAGGCCCAGGGAGAATCTTAAAGGATTTTTCCCCAAGCTAGAGCTGTTTCTCTTCTGTAAACATGAGAGAAAGAATTATAACAAAGATAAACACCCGCTGGATCCATGAGAAAACCTGGGACAAGAGATGTCTCCTTCCCTGACCAATGAACTGTCTGTATTTTGTTATGCACAAAGTGTCTTATTTAAAGCCATGGTTTCCTTCAATAAATTGCTCTTTCTTGTTCTTTCTTGCACCATGCAAGAGAGTGCCATGTTACTGTGTCCTTTCACCGCTAGGTGACCCTTATACAGTAACATTTGGAGGTTCCACCGAGATCTACACCTGGGGACAGCAGGGGAGAGGGAGCCAAGGTGCCACCAGCACCAGCAGGGCAGGAGCAGATCCCTGTGGGCATTGCTGGCACTGGGATGGGAGAGCAGGGAATGGCTCTGGGATGGTCACTGTCCCTCTGGAGCTGGCACTGGGATGGGGAGAGCAGGGAATGGCTCTGGGATGGTCACTGTCCCTCTGGAGCTGGCACTGGGATGGGGAGAGCAGGGAATGGCTCTGGGATGGTCACTGTCCCTCTGGAGCTGGCACTGGGATGGGGAGAGCAGGGAATGGCTCTGGGATGGTCACTGTCCCATGGAGCTGGCACTGGGATGGGGAGAGCAGGGAATGGCTCTGGGATGGTCACTGTCCCTCTGGAGGTGGCACTGGGATGGGGAGAGCAGGGAATGGCTCTGGGATGGTCACTGTCCCATGGAGCTGGCACGTGGCAGGGGCTGGGGTGGGAAGTGGTGGCAGCAGCCACGGACCTGAGTGACCTTTGCTGTGTTTGCTCCGAGGGGGTGATGCTGCCCCTTTATCTCCACTCTGTGTTTGCTCTGCAATATCCTGGAGCCAGCTCTTGTCAGGGCACAATCCAGATGAGGATTGAAGGGAAATACAGGGCTAAACAAGTGGCAGACAAGCTGGGATCCATGTGAAAGGCCAGCCAAGATCAGATGCAGCACATCCTGAGGGAGCGAATGAGCTTTATGGGATGACTGCAGGTCTGGAGTGGGCGGTCCTGGTGGGAATCCTCTCTTGGGGTTGGGGCACAGTGCCAGTGCTGAGCCTGGGACGCAGTGGGTGGAATACTGGGGATGAGACATCACTCCCAGCTGTGCCCAGGTGCCAGGGCGATGGCACACAGCTCACAGCTTCCCCACAGAGGGACAAAGTCCATCTGTCCCCTGAAGAGAAGCTTTGCCACACACTCCAGCGTGCCCTGCCCAGAGCAGGGAGGCTGTGGAAGCAGGGAAGGGTGGCAGGGCTGAGCAGGAAGGGGGTGAGGCAGCTTTGGGGAAGGATCCTGAGGAAGTGGGAGCGAGCAGGGAGAGCAGACTTTGCCCATCCTGGTAAACAAACAGCATGGTTCACTCCAAAGCAATCCCTGACTGCACCATCCCTAACACACACAGCCTGCAGGGCCCTGAACTTTAGTGTATTTATTTTGGGACAAACACATTAAAGGGAAAATATCAAACAACAAATAATCTCCCTGCACACCAGATTGCCAGGCGTCCTCTGCTCCCCAGGGCAGCTCCAGTGCTGCTGAGTGCCACCTCCCGTGCCCACACCTGCCCCAAGCCCAGTGCAAGGTTGGCCCCTCCAGTGCCTCAAATCAGACCAGCCTGGGTGGGTTCCTCCAGAGGGACAGTTTTTCTTCAGGCTAATTTGCTGCACTGGCCCTTAATTCCTTTTTCCCTCACAAAAGGGCCCCGTGGGTCCTGGGGACTGGAGGATTTGCAGCCCCTGGCAGTGCAGGGTGTGCTTTGAACATCTCCAGCATCTCCACATAATCCTCTCTGCCATCCCTTTGTTGGTTCCCTTTCATGGCACACAGTTCCCAGCGTGGAGCCGGCTGGGAATGACTCAGAACAGCTCGCTGTCGGTGGGTTCTGCACTGAGGGGCAGCCTCCAGCCTGGAGTGGCCAAAGTGCCCAGCCCAGGGCACCCCCAGGCCACTGCCCAGTGCTCCCCAGCAGCCCCCAGTGTCCCCAGGAGCTGCAGCTCAGCAGCGATTGCTGGCGCTCACAAACAGCCTCGTTTCATCTCCAGAGGAAACTCTTCAAAGCCACCCAAGCACTTTGATTTCCGAAAGGTTTTCATTCCTGTGAAGATAAGAAAAGCTCCCTTGGCACGGTGCACGGGCCCCAGGAGGGGCTGCAGCCCACATGCCTGGGAGCCTGGCAGCCACGGGCTGAGAGCTGAGCGGGCAAATGAGCCCAGGGCCACCAGCAGCAGCTCTGGGGGCCTGGCACAGGACAGGAGCTGGCCCTGCTGCCGTGGGCCTGGGGATGTGCTGGGGTGGCCACCACAGAGGCTGTCTGAGGTTTGGGGAGTGGGGTGGGCACCCGTGTCTCCTCCCAGCCTTCATGGCATGGCCTCTTGCAGGGACGATGGGCTGGTGGCACAGATGCTGCTCCCAGCTCTGGGCTCTGCTGCCCGAGGGCTTGGGTCTGGAAACAGGAGGAATGTGTGGGCTGGGACTGGGAGCAGGGAGCTGTGGGTCTCAGAGCCATGCAGGGGCTGGAGAGGGCATGGAGCAGACTCCTGGGACAGCCTGGGAATGATGGGGACAGTCTCACCATGGGGGGGGGTGTTCTTCCTGTCACCCTTCCTGTGGCCAGAGCCTGGCCCTGACCCTCCAACCCCATCCTGGCTCAGAGTCATCAAGGTTTCAACCACAAAAGAGACTTTGAGCTGCAGGATGTGGAGGTGAGGAAGCAGGAGCCCTTCTGGTGTGTCCACAGCAAGGAGTAAAACGAATGAGACAATTTGGAGGGGGGATTTGGATTATGAGATCCCATTGTTATGGGATAACGAGATCCCTGAGCCATCTCAGCTTGAGGTCCCTGGCAAACCACCAAAAGCCTTCAGGAAATCAGGACTGAGTGTGGAGATGGCACAGGGGTCACAGGGAGCTTTGGGAGGAACTGCAGGAAAGTGAACCCATGGTCTCCCCGTCCAGCAAATCCCACTGAGCTGTGCCTGTGGAGCCAGGGTTTAGTGCCACCAGGTCACAGGGAAGGGCTGTGCCCGGCACACCAAGGGAAGGGGCAGAGCAGCAGAGGGAGGAAAGTCCCTGGAGAGTGTTGGCCTGGCTCACAGCGAGACATTTGGAGTGAAACTGGTCACAGTTTTCTCACAAATTGAAACCTCTTGGCCTGATTGCAGCAGCACCCTCGGAGCTGTAGAGGGCTGAGAGCACATCCAGGGGTGTGTGCAGCGGGCAGGGAGCTCAGCCCCTCCGCAGGGTGGGGAGGGTGAAGGGGCAGCGCGGTGTCACCAGAGTGCTCAGTGACAGGAGGGTGGAGCTTCCTGCCCACAGCCCACGCTGGGCTGCTCCAGGGGACAGCTCTGGGCCTTGTGTGACATCCACAGTGTCACCTCCCAGAGATGTGGGATGGGACAGCTGCACAAAGCCAAGGAGGGTGGGAAGGGAGCAGTGATGGTGATGCACCTCTGCTGTGACACCACCACTGCTGTGACACCATTGCTGTGACACAACCACTGCTGTGACACCATCACTGCTGTGACACAACCACTGCTGTGACACCACCACTGCTGTGACACCTCTGCTGTGACACCTCTGCTGTGACACCATCACTGCTGTGACACCATCACTGCTGTGACACCTCTGCTGTGACACCTCTGCTGTGACACCACCACTGCTGTGACACCATCACTGCTGTGACACAACCACTGCTGTGACACCACCACTGCTGTGACACCATCACTGCTGTGACACCATTGCTGTGACACCATTGCTGTGACACCATTGCTGTGACACCATCACTGCTGTGACACCATCACTGCTGTGACACCATTGCTGTGACACCATTGCTGTGACACCACTGCTGTGACACCATCACTGCTGTGACACCACCACTGCTGTGGCCCCACCACTGCTGTGACACCATTGCTGTGACACCTCTGCTGTGACACCTCTGCTGTGACACCATCGCTGCTGTGACACCACCACTGCTGTGACACAACCACTGCTGTGACACCATCACTGCTGTGACACCACCTCTGCTGTGACACCATTGCTGTGTCACCACTGCTATGATATCACCCCTGCTTTGGCACCCCGTGCCAGCCCTGCAGGGACAGCAGCACCACATGCCCCTGGTGTCCTTTGGGGTGTCCATCACCTCCTGCTCCCTCCTGGGGACACCAGGGGTGCAGGTGCCTCCTGAGGACCAAGAGTGGCTTTTTTATGTGGGTGAAGGGGCAGTCCCCAAGCTGGGAACATCCCGTTCCTCTTCCCTGCCCTACTTGTGCTCTGTGTGACCCCACAGCCGCCCTGGGAGGCACCAGGCAGGCCCAGCTCAGAGCGGCAATCTGAAATCGGGGCTGTTGGATGTGGGGATGACACGGGGGGAGCAGGAGAGGGCAGGGTTTGCAGAATGAGCAGGAGACGTGCTGGCACTGATGGATGGAAGGAGCACGGCAGAGCCTGCGAGACCTGTCCTACTTTTCCAAGAGCCGAGAGCCAGGGCGGGGGTCCCTCCTGACTTCCCTGCTCAGGCCCCTGGGCTGATGCCGAGGAGCTGCAGGGACTCCCAGCCCGCAGTCCCGAGTGCCCGGTGCTGCCAGGCTCCGGAGGAAGGCGCACGATCGCCCCGGGGCAGCAGGCGGGCAGAGGGAGCCCTGCAGGGAGGCGCCTGCTCTGCTTTCTGCCAGAACAGCCTGGGGCACAAACGCTCCCCTGTGCCCGCTGCCCCACTGCCGGCCCCCAAAGCACGGGGGCGCGCAGAGAGGGGCACCCGAGCATCTGGGCGGTCCCAGAGCTGCTTTTCAGACAGCTTTGTCACCAAAAATATTGCAGAAAATTATTTCTCAGCTGGTTTTCCTGTGGTTTTTTTTTTCCAGCCTGAGTCAGGTATTTAAAACCCTGTGGACCTTTCCATGCCACTCCATATCTTTAGGAAAGTGGGAGGGAGGATCCCATAACCAGTTTTAGTTTGCAATCCTACCGTTAGAAGGGCAAAAATAAACCCCAGAGCAGCAGCAGTGGGAGGCAGCACCCCCAGCCCTGCAGGGACACCCCGGTGCCTCGGGACTGCAAGACTTGGGTTTAATTTCCTTCTCTTTCAGCCAGGTTTTCTAAGGCAATGAGGTGATTTTAGCTCCTGGCTGATGTCACCGATGTGAGGCAGCTCTGCAGGATTTAGATCCCAGAATCAGAGAATTGTTTAAGCCTGGAAAAACCTCCAAGGTCACCAAGTCCAACAGTTAACCCAGCAGCACCATGTTCACCATGAAATCATGTCCCCAAGTGCCACATCTGCACATGTTTTAGAACCATGGAGTCACAGAATGATTTGGGTTGGAAGGGATCTTAAACACCATTATTATTATTGTTATTATTATTATTATTATTATTATTATTATTATTATTATTATTATTATTATTATTATTATTATTATTGTTATTATTCCAACCCTTTTGGCAGACACCTTCTCCTAGCCCAGGCTGCTCCAAGCCTGGCTTTGAACATTTTCAGAGACCCATTTCAACTTGAGGGGTCCCCAGATTGGTGGCTGGGTATGGGGAGGTGCAAAAGGTGCCCTGAAGGAGGAAAAGACACACCAGGAGCAAACATCCACCTCTGGCAGCATCTCCTGGCACTGCAGCCCCCCTGAGCTGCTGACCTGCAGCTCTCAGGGTGGGTTCCAGCATCTTGGCAGAGCTAAACATCTCTAAAACTGGGTCCTGCTGGCCCTGACCTCTGCTGGGAGGGACCTGCAGCTCTCAGAGAGGGTTTGAGTGTGCCTAAACCCCTCTAAAACTGGGTCCTGCTGGCCTTCAGCTCTGCTGGAACACACCTGCAGGTCTCAGAGTGGGTTTCAGGAGGGCCTAAACCCCTCCAAAACTGGGCCTTGCTGGCCCTAAGCTCTGCTAAGAAGGACCTGCAGCTCTCAGGGTGGATTTTTAGGAGCTTAGCAGAGCCTAAACACCTCTAAAACTGGGTCCTGCTTGCCTTCAGCTCTGCTGGCAGTTCTCAGTGTGTTTTCAGCAGCTTGGCAGAGCCTAAGCCCTTCTAAAAGTGTGTCCTGCTGACCCTGAGCTCTGCTGGCAGCTCTCAGGGTGGGTTTCAGGAGGGCCTAAACCCTCTAAAACTGGGTCCTGCTGACCCTGAGCTCTGCTAAGAGGGACCTGCAGCTCTCTGGATTGGTTTCAGCACCTTGGCAGATCCTAAACCCCTCTAAAACTGGGTCCTGCTGGCCCTGAGCTCTGCTAGGAAGGACCTGCAGCTCTCAGGGTGGGTTTGAGTGTGCCTAAACCCCTCTAAAACTGGGTTCTGCTCACCCTGAGCTCTCCTGGCAGCTCTCAGGGTGGGTTCCAGCAGCTGGCAGAGCCTAAACCCCTCTGACACTGGGTCCAGCTGGCCCTAAGCTCTGCTAGGAAGAGACCTGCAGCTCTCAGGGTGGGTTTGAGGAAGGCCTAAATGCCTCTAAAACTGGGTCTTGCTCACCCTGAGCTCTGCTGGCAGCTCTCAGGGTGGTTTCAGGAGCTTGGCAGAGCCTAAACCCCTCTAAAATGGGGTCCTGATGGCATTGAGTCTTCTGAGCTCTGCTGGGAGGGACCTGCAACTCTCAGGGCAGGTTTCAGGAGCTTAGCAGAGCCTAAACCCCTCTAAAACTGGGCCCTGCTAGCCCTGAGCTCTACTGGAAGAGATCTGCAGCTCTCAGGGTGGGTTTCAGGAGCTTGGCAGAGCCTAAACCCCGCTAAAACTGGGTCCTGATGGCATTGAGCCTTCTGAGCTCTGCTGGGAGGGACCTGCAGCTCTCAGGGTGGGTTTGAGTGGGCCTAAACGCCTCTAAAACTGGGTCCTGCTCACCCTGAGCTCTGCTGGCAGCTCTCAGGGTGGTTTCAGGAGCTTGGCAGAGCCTAAACCCCTCTAAAACTGGGTCCTGATGGCATTGATCCTTCTGAGCTCTGCTGGGAGGGACCTGCAGCTCTCAGGGTGGTTTCAGGAGTTTTGCAGAGCCTAAACCCCTCTAAAACGGGTCCTGCTGGCCCTGAGCTCTACTGGAAGAGATCTGCAGCTCTCAGGGTGGGTTTGAGTGGGCCTAAACCCCTCTAAAACTGGGCCCTGCTAGCCCTGAGCTCTCCTGGCAGCTCTCAGGGTGGGTTTCAGGAGCTTGGCAGAGCCTAAAGCCCTCTAAAACTGGGTCTTGATGGCATTGAGCCTTCTGAGCTCTGCTGGGAGGGACCTGTAGCTCTCAGGGCAGGTTTCAGGAGCTTGGCAGAGCCTAAACCCCTCTAAAACAGGTCCAGCTGTCCCTGATCTGGGCTCAGGCTCTCCTCGCCCCACCCCACACCGTGCTCGTGCTGTCCCTGGCGCGTCCCTGGGGGAAGCAGCCCGGAATAAGCCGGCCTGGGAAGCAGGAGCTGGTTTGAGCGCTGGGTACGGCAGCTCAGCAGCCCCTGCTCGCCCAGATCTCTAATTACGCCTCTGCATAATTGTTCCGAGCGTTTGCTCAGGCTGGAGCCAGGCTTATTGGTTTGTGAGGCCGAGCACACCCCGGGGCCTGCTTCCAAATGTAGGCCCGGCCTTTAGTGCCCCCGGGCCGCGCTTGCAGGGCGTGAAATTCGTGTGTTATTGCTGAGAGCTCCTGGAGGGCTCCAGATGTGCCCCCTGGGCCGGGGATGCGCTGCCTTTCCTGCATTCTGCTGGGAATCCTCCGCCTCTGCCCCTGCTCCCTGCCTGAGGCAGGAGTGGGGCAATGCTGAAGGCTGGGAGCTCTGAATTTTTTGTGGTGTTTAGGTGTTGGTTTTTAGAGGAGTGTTGGTTTTGGTTGGAGAAGGATTTTCGAAGTGAATGGTAGAATTCAAATTATTGGTGTGTAATATAAGTGTGTAATATCTGTGTAATGTGTAATATCACACAGTGATGGGTTTGGAATTTGGGGATTTAGAATATAGTGATAGGTATGGGACAAGATGGAGGATTTAGGGTGGAGCTTTTTTTGTTGTTTGCTTTTCTTTTTTTTTTTTTTTAGTTCAGGTAGTACTTTTTAATTGGATAGAAAATACTGTACTATGAGCTATAGGTGTTTGGTTATTGGGTTAAAAGTAAAAATAATCCAGGTGTTAGATTTTAATTCGATTGTTTAGTTTTAAATGACTTTGTAATGAGTGAGATACAGTGTCATCTCTTTTATTTTTAGATTATTAGTTAGAAGTGTTGTAGTACTTACTATAGATAAAAATTAACTAACTGAATCCGAACATGAAATTCTGTCTCTTGTGCTTTTGATCCGACTCTGACTGAGGAGAAAAAAAGAAAATAAGAAGTAAAATAGCAGTGCCCCGTGTGAGGAGTTACATGGAGAGCTGCAAGGGTTTTCTCTAGTCTTTGATCTGCTGCTTCTAGAAGTTTCCCAAATGGTTGCTTGGGCTGAGACCCATCAGAGGAGGATGAGTTTGGGAGCACGGCTTCTGCTCCTGATGAGGCTGTCCCAGGGTTTGGCTGGGTGTTCCAAATCTCCACCACATTTCCCCCATTCTGTGCTCCCTGTGCTCCCAGCCCTCTCTGCTTCCCGATTTCCATCCTGTGTTTTTATCCTGCTCTCTGTGGGTTAATCCCTGTTTTCTCTGATCTGCCATCAGAGCTGTATGAACCTCCCTGTTTATCCTCCCCGCATTCCCACAGCTCTGCTAAGCAGCCTGGAGCCTGGGCCCATCTCATCCCAATCCCTGCCATTCCCACAGATCTGGGATTGAGCCATCTCCGTGTCCCAGGAAATGTGGCACAGTGAGAGCTGCTCTTCCTTGGATCCCAGGCACGGCTCAGTGTCTCTGGGATTGCCTTGTGGGCATCACAGCACCCCTGGGAGGCAGAATCAGAGCCCAAGGTAGGGCAGGGACTGAGATTAAATCCAGCTCTGGCTCCTGCCAGGTTTATGGGGATGGAGCATCCTGGTCTCTGCCCATGGCAGAGGTTTGGAATGGGAGAAGTTTTAATTTCCAACCCAAACCAGTCCATGATTCCATGAATCTGGGAGAACCTTTCCCATTTCCCCAAGCCTTTGGGGAGGGCTGGGAAGTGCTAAGCTCCAGTTTGCAGCGCCAGCTGGCAGGAATCTGTGCAGGGTGGAACACAGGAGCTTCCCCTGCCCTCCCAGATTGCTGGGATTTAGGGAAGTGACTGTGTGGGGTCACTCCTGGGGAGACACAGAAAGCTGAGAATGTATCTCCACCAAAGCCCCAGTGAGTCTCAGGAATGTGGTGCCAAAGCCACCCAGGAAGTCCTTCATGTGCTGAACCACCAGGAACATGGACAAGTGACATCCAAAGGGCTCCTCCTAGGGCCCCAAATCCTGTCCCAGCTGGGATGAGGGAAGGAATCCTTCTGTCAGGAAGGTTGCCCAAAAGCAACAACTTCCAGAGACTCTTCCCACTTCTTGATTGGTGATCCACTCATCCAGGCTGGAGCTCCCAGTGCTCCCCTCCATGGACAAACCCCTGGAGTGTCTCCAAAGCTGCTGATTTCCCCAGAGGGGCCCTGAGCCCCATGGCCAGGACACAGCCGCCCTTCAGCTGGGCATGTCCAGGGTGCCCATGTGAAGGATCTCCTCCAGGAGCAGGCCAGCACAGGTTCCTGGGATGCTGCCAGGTGTGGCTGTGCCGTGCTGCTGCCCAGGAAGGGGAGAAGGCAGGAACAGCAGCAGCAGCCCTGCGCAGTTATGCAGTAATATCCAAATCTGCTTACTGTCTGCCGCTGTGATTGAAGGAGTTTCTGTAATAATGTATTAGCTAAAGCTTCCAGATTATCCCAAAAACATCAGCTTTAACAAAGGGGTAATGCCTCTTTAATCCCCGCATGATCCCGGTTCCCAGTCTCTGCAGGACATTAATTCACGGCTAATACACAGACTCCAGGCAGGCTGCTAATGTGGGCTGCAGCCCAGGGGGCCAGCCGGACCCTGCTTTGTTCCTCTGCTCCTGGGAATCCATCCTGGCCTCTGCTTTGCTCCTCCTGCTCCTGGAAATCCAGCCTGGCCTCTGCTTTGTTCCTCTGCTCCTGGGAATCCAGGATCTCCAGCCTGGCCCCTGCTTTGTTCCTCTGCTCCTGGGATCTCCATCCTGTCCCCTGCTTTGTTCCACCTGCTCCTGGGAATCCATCCTGTCCCCTGCTTTGTTCCACCTGCTCCTGGGAATCCATCCTGTCCCCTGCTTTGTTCCACCTGCTCCTGGGAATCCATCCTGTCCCCTGCTTTGTTCCACCTGCTCCTGGGAATCCATCCTGGCCTCTGCTTTTCTCCTCCTGCTTCTGGAAATCCAGCCTGGTCCCTGCTTTGTTCCTCTGCTCCTGGGAATCCAGCCTGGCCCCTGCTTTGTTCCTCTGCTCCTGGGATCTCCAGCCTGGCCCCTGATTTGTTCCCCTGCTCCTGGGAATCCAGGATCTCCATTCTAGCCCCTGCTTTGTTCCTCCTCCTCCTGGGATCTCCATCCTGGCCCCTGCTTTGTTCCTCTGCTCCTGGGATCTCCAGCCTGGCCCCTGATTTGTTCCTCCTGCTCCTGGGATCTCCAGCCTGGCCCCTGCTTTGTTCCTCTGCTCCTGGGATCTCCAGCCTGGCCCCTGATTTGTTCCTCCTGCTCCTGGGAATCCATCCTGGCCCCTGCTTTGTTCCCCTGCTCCTGGGATCTCCAGCCTGGCCCCTGATTTGTTCCTCCTGCTCCTGGGATCTCCAGCCTGGCCCCCTGCTTTGTTCCTCTGCTCCTGGGATCTCCAGCCTGGCCCCTGATTTGTTCCCCCTGCTCCTGGGAATCCAGGATCTCCATTCTAGCCCCTGCTTTGTTCCTCCTCCTCCTGGGATCTCCATTCTAGCCCCTGCTTTGTTCCTCCTCCTCCTGGGATCTCCATTCTGGCCCCTGCTTTGTTCCTCTGCTCCTGGGAATCCAGGATCTCCATCCTGGCTCCTGCTTTGCTCAGGAGGAATTCCCTCCATCCTGCTTGGGGTGAGCACGTGGAAATGTTTGATGGTGGGAGGGAACCCTGGAGTTTTGAGTTCCCCTGGGTACAAAGCACAAAACAAGGAGCTGAGAACAAGCCCAGCATGGCAGAGAAGGTCTCGGAGGTGGTGGCTCTCACACAGGTGGGATCCCTGGCCAGGGGAGCTTTCATCCCTCTGCTTGTTCCCTCACAAAGCCAAGACATCCCCAGCTCTGCACTCTTATCTCAGAGCCACCTGGGGATGTCCCAAATTGTCCTCCCGAGGTGTCCATCCTCCCCACAGCCTATCAAGGGCTGAAGGCTCCGTGGGGAGCAGTTTGAGCTGCAAGGAACTCGTCCCACCCCATCTGCTGAGGCCAGTTGCCATCTGGGCCAGGACCTGAGCACAGTTCAGCCTCAACCTTTGGGCTGCCTTCTCTCGGCTTCCCCTTTTGATGTGGAAATCGGCTGCTGCCTCAAAGAGCTGCTGGGTGGCTGGATTCAGCAGCAGGTGCCTCTTGCCGAGCGCTCCTCTCTCCCCAATTATCTTTGTGGTCTCCACGGTTACAGCACCGGCTCGGGGAGGTTTCCCTGCCTGCTCATCCCTCGCCTGTGGGGTAGCGCTGCCAGCCCTGCCCTGGGGTCACAACAGCCCCATGGATGCTGCAGGGTGGGGCAGAGTGACCGGGAATTCCCAGTGGGAAGGGCTGGGGGTGCTGGTGACACCGCGGGACACGAGCCCAGGTGTGCCAGGTGGGCACCTGGATGAAAACCAGTGTGACAGCAGGAGCAGGGCAGGGTGTCCCCTGTGCTGGCACTGCTGGGCACCTCCAGGGCTGTGCCCAGCTCTGGCCCCTCATGGCCAGAGAGCCCTGGAGGGGCTGGAGCGTGTCCAGGGCAGGGAGCAGAGTTTGGGAAGGGGCTGAGCCCCAGGAGAGGCTGAGGGAGCTGGGAAGGGCTCAGCCTGGAGAAAAGGAGGCTCAGGGGCCCTTGTGGCTCTGCACAGCTCCTGCCAGGAGGGGACAGCCGGGGGGGCTCTGGAACAGGAACAGGGACAGGAGCAGAGGGAACGGCCTCAGGCTGGGCCAGGGGAGCTCAGGGGGACAGCAGCAGGAATTTCCCCATGGAAAGGGAGCTCAGGGATTGGAACTGCCCAGGGAGGGTTGCAGTGCCCATCCTGGGGGTGCCCAAGGAATTCCTGGAGGCGGCACTGAGAGCTCTGGGCTGGGGACAATGTGGGGATGGGGCACAGCTGGGACTGGATGGCCTGGAGGTCTTTCCCAACCTCAGTGATCTGGGATTCTGTGGGAGAGCTGCTCTGGGGAGATGGAGCCAGCCTGAAGTGCCTGGGGAAAATTTCTTCACTGGAAGCGTGGCCAGGCACTGGAACTGGTGGAGTGCCCATCCCTGTGGAGTTCAAAGCCTGCAGGTGAGGAAGGGGTCAGTGGTGCCCTGGGCAGTGCAGAGGGAGTGCTTGGGCTGGAGGATCTTAGAGAGCTTTCCCAACCCTGATGACTCCATCAATCTGTGCCATTCCCTGGCTGCTCCTGTGCTTGTCTGCCCTGGGATGCAGCCCTGGGGACACCAGGCACCTGCCCTGCCCTTCCCCAGTGTGTGCCACCCCTCTGAGCGCCAAGGGCCACCACAGGTGTTGGGCAGGGACACACACACGGACCCAGGTGTCAGCTCCCACCACACGGGAATGCCACAGGCCAAAGCACAGAGATTTAATCCCTCCCAGGCAGGGGGAAGGCTCCAGGGTGGAGCAGCTGGCAGTGAGGCACCAGCAGGAGCCACTACTGGTTATACTGGGAGCCTGGGGGAGCCGAAACCGGCCCTGCCACAGGGTCTGGGCTGCAGTGAGTCAGCCCCCCTGCTGCTCTCTGCCGTGTGGGACTGCACAGGCCCCGTGCCAGGGGCTTTCCCATGGCTGGGCATCCCAGAGCCGTGTCCCATGGCCACAATAACACACGTGTGACACACAGGTGTGCAGGGGATGGGCTTGGAGCCACCCCTGCCCGTGGTGTGGGTGCAACTGGATGGCATTTAAGGTCCCTTCCAACCCAAACCATTCCATCATTCCATGATGTTATCACGGGATGAGCCACAGAGGGTTTGGGGCAGCAATCCCAGGGGAACTCCCTCTTGTTCTGGAAAAAGCTCTGGAAAAAGTCACCAAGGTTCATTTTGGCAGCTGCTTCCCCAGGCAGCTTTGTCCCAACTCTCCATTCCCACTGAGAAGTTCCCACAGCTGGGAATAACACTGGGAATGCTCCTCCTGCCTTTCCTTGGGGTTCCCAGTGCCCTGGGAATGCTCCTCCTGCCTTTCCCTGGGGTTCCCAGTGCCCCAGGAATGCTCCCCTGCCTCTGCCCCTGGTTCCCAATGCCCCAGGAATGCTCCCCTGCCTCTCTGCAGGTTCCCAATGCCCCAGGAATGCTCCCCTGCCTCTCTCCAGGTTCCCAATGCCCCAGGAATGCTCCCCTGCCTCTCTCCAGGTTCCCAGTGCCCCAGGAATGCTCCCCTGCCTCTCTGCAGGTTCCCAATTCCAGCACGAGGAGCTGCAGCAGCAAACTGGCCCAGAGGTTCCAGCTGCTGGAATTCCAGCCCTGCCATGCCACACCTTGGAATGCTGCAGGGAAGCAGTCCCTGCGGGGATGTGGGAGCAGCACGTGTGGATCCGAGCTGTGACATCCAGGGATGAGGCTGGAATCACCCCCTGCACCCCCCAGCTTGTGCCCCACATCATTCCAGCCCATCCTGGAGCTGCATCCAGGGCTCTCCCACGTGCCAGGGAATTCATGATCCTTGCAGGGAGGATTCCATGTGCCAGGGAGGCTCTGGCAGCCTGAGGAGCTTTGGGAAGGGCACCTGGCAGGTTGGGTAGCATTTTCCTGCAGGGCATCATTTGACAGCTCCGAGGTGTTTGCTGCACGGAGATTCGTGTGCAGGCACGAGCAGCAGGGCAGGCAGGGAGCCCAGGAATGCCAGGAGCTGAGTCAAGGCACTGGCATGAGAAAAAGTGGGTCCAGTTTGGGCATGGGAGAAGGAGGAGGCAGCTCCAGGGGCAGGACACACACATGATTGCACACAGAGCCTGAGCACAACTTCCATGGATTGGTTTACCTGTGCTGGCCAGGCTGGGTGAGGCTGTGGGCAGCCTGGGCCTGTGGGTGGCACCCCTGCCATGGCAGGGGGCTGGAATGAGATGGTTTCAAGGTCCCTTCCAACCCAAATCACTCCATTATTTGATTCCATGGTTTGTCACTCTGTAAGTTCACCTGTGCTTTACCTACAGCTTACGAGCAGCTCATTGCATTTCAGCCATGCAGCTTCCCTCTGACCTGGGCAGAGCCCTGGGCTCAGCATGAGGGGGGAAAGCCCGTGGGAGCACCCAAGAGCCAGGCATTTTGGGAGTCAAGATGGTGCCCTGAGCCCGTGTGAGCTCCGTGCCTCTGCTCGTGCCACCCCATCTCCAAATACTGCCACGACAAATAAATGCCACACACCACCCACAGGCAGAGGGAGGGGAGAGCTAGAGAGCTAAAAATACCCTCTCCTGATGGCTGCCAGCAAAGCCCAGCAGGGCCACCTGCCAGCAGGGAGCCAGAGCCACCCCGAGCAGAGCCAGGCGCCCTGCACAGCTCGGCAGTGGGAAGGGCTCCTGCTGGAACGGGCTCCTCGAGCAGGATGGGTGCCTGGGCAGCTCAGCCCAGCTGGCAGCTCCCCGTGCTGCCTGCAGGCAGGGGAGGCTCAGAGCCCGGGGACACAGGAGGAAAACTCCAAAGGAGGGGTGACATCCTTCTCTGCCACCTCCCCAGCACGGCAGCACAATTGCCAGGCCAGGGAAAGGCTTTGGAGCTGCTGGCAGGGGGGTGGGGACAGTGTGGGGACACTGCTCGTGGCACAGGGGTGTTGGGGCATTGCTGTGGGGTTGGCACAGGGACATCAGAGCAGCCTGTTCCACTCTGCAGAGAGGGATGAGGGCGGTGGGGAGATGCTCCTGAGCCTCCATCACCCTGCACGAGGCATCCCCAGGTCTGGGGGTGGCACCTCCCCAGGGTGGCCATCAGTGTCTGAGCGTCCCCAGGTCTGGGTGGTGGCATCTCCCCAGGGTGGCCATCAGTGTCTGAGCATCCCCAGGTGTGGGTGGTGGTGGCATCTCCCTAGGGTGACAATCAGTGTCCTGTCCAAGCATCCCCAGGTGTGGGTGGTGGCACCTCCCCAGGGTGGCCATCAGTGTCCTGTCCTTGCACCCCCATGTCTGGGGGTGGCACCTCCCCAGGGTGGCAATCAGTGTCCTGTCTGAGCATCCCCAGGTCTGGGTGGTGGTGGCACCTCCCCAGGGTGGCCATCAGTGTCTGAGCATCCCCAATCTGGGTGGTGGCATCTCCCTAGGGTGACAATCAGTGTCCTGTCTGAGCATCCCCAGGTCTGGGGTGGTGGTGGCATCTCCCCAGGGTGCCATCAGTGTCTGAGCATCCCCAATCTGGGTGGTGGCGTCTCCTTAGGGTGACAATCAGTGTCCTGCCTGAACATTCCCATGTCTGGGGGTGGCACCTCCCTAGGGTGACAATCAGTGTCCTGTCTGAGCATCCCCAGGTGTGGGTGGTGGCATCTCCCCAGGGTGCCCATCAGTGTCTGAGCATCCCCAGGTCTGGGGCACCTCTCCAGGTGGCCATCAGTGTCCTGTCCAAGCATCCCCAGGTCTGGGTGGTGGCACCTCCCCAGGGTGGCCATCAGTGTCTGAGCATCCCCAATCTGGGGGGTGGCACCTCCCCAGGGTGGCCATCAGTGTCCTGTCTGAGCATCCCCAGTCTAGGGGGATAGCACCTCCCCAGGGTGCCATCAGTGTCTGAGCATCCCTAGGTGTGGGTGGTGGCACCTCCCCAGGGTGCCATCAGTGTCTGAGCATCCCCAGGTGTGGGTGGTGGCATCTCCCCAGGGTGCCATCAGTGTCCTGCCTGAGCAGGAGGGCACGGGCAGCTGCCCTGTCCCCGGATGTCCTGCAGCCTCTCCCCCGAGCAGAACTCATCCAAGTGCCCATCACAGCAGGGTTTGCTGCCCCTTGGGAAGCTCCTGTGGACTGCAATTCCCGGGGCTGTGGCAGGCAGTGCCCCAGGAGCTGTGGGAAGCTGCTCCCCTGGCTCAGGGCAGCCCCTGGGAGCTCGGGAACAGGATGTGATGAGGAGCAATGGGCCACATGCTGCCTCTCATCCCCCAAAATGAAAACCTGAGATCCTGGAGGACACATCAGAATGTAAAGAGCGTGAAACTAGGAAACATCTCGCAGCTCCTGCCTGCAGAGATCTGCTCGCTCGGGCCGGATCTGGAGCCGTGGAGAAGGAGCAAAGCAGAAGAGCTTTGTCTCTGTTCCAACCCTTCAGAGATTTGAAACTTGACAACAACGCAGGAGAGGTTCTCACCCTGTTTTTATGGATTACCAGTGCATGAAAGCACTGCCACATCCATGCCAGACCCGTGGAGAAACCTGCTCCAGTGCCCAGGGAGAAAATTCCTCCCATTCTCAATGCCAGCAGCCCCAAGCCGTGGGTCCTGTCAGCACCAGAGCACCCAGAGCTCCTGCAGCACCCCATGAGCAGGGCCCACCCCCTGCAGAGCTGCCCCCAGCTCTGGGGTCTCTAGAAGGACCCAGAGCTGCTGGATGAGTCCAGAAGAGGCCGTGGGGAAGCTCCCAGGGCTGGAGCCCCTCTGGAGCCAGGCTGGCAGAGCTGGGGGGGCTCACCTGGAGAGGAGAAGGATCCAGGGAGAGCTCAGAGCCCCTCCAGGGGCTGCAGGAGAGCTGGAGAGGGGCTGGGGACAAGGGATGGAGGGACAGCACACAGGGAATGGCACAGCTGGGTGGGATTTTGGGCAGGAATTGTTCCCTGGCAGGGTGGGCAGGGCTGGCACAGGTGCCCATCCAGCTGTGGCTGCCCCTGGATCCCTGGCAGTGCCCAAGGCCAGGCTGGACACTGGGGCTGGAGCAGCCTGGGACAGTGGGAGGTGTCCCTGCCATGGCAGGTGGGGAATGGGATGAGATTTCCTTTCCATCCAAACCATTCTGTGATCCCATGAGCCAGAGCCCCCTGAAAGCTGCAGAGGCTCCTGCTCGGGATGGCTCTGCCCCCCAAATGCGTCCCCCTTTCTCCATGCATTCAGGCTCTGCTGCCCTGATCCTGTGTTTGCCAAATCTGGGGTCCCCCGAGCTCACCCCACCCCCAGCAGGGCGGTCAGATTGCCCAGGGCAATCCAAACCCCGAGGATCCCGCATTTCCCACTGAGAAAGAATTTCTGTGAAGGAGCAAATCGAGGCAGGACCCTGAGCCCGTGGCAATCCTCAAGGCACAGGAAGCTCCGCAGAGGAGCTGCATTGCTCAGGACTGAGTCATCCACTCTTCTTGCTGCCTCATGTCGGATATCACGGACACGAGGGGGGAAAAAAGCAGGATTACGTTTTCTCTTCTTCCCCCAGCCACCCTCCTGCAGTGTGGCACGGTGGGGACCAGCCCGGCTCCTCCTGGGGCACAGCTCAACCCTGACAAGCTGGGAAGGTTTCCCCTGGCTGTGGGGAGGTTTCCCTCGGGCAGGGAGCAGGGAGATGCTTCCCGCCGGGATCTTAGCCGGGATCAGGGCGCTCACAAGCCGTGGGTGCCCCACGGCAGGTTCTGAGCTGCTCCCTCGGCGTGTTTGCTCCAGCAGCCCTGGGCTGGAAAGGCTCTGATTCACCGGTGGGCTCATTCGGGGGCAGCTCCCTGTCCCTGCTCCCTGCCCCACCCTCCCAACAGGTTGTGCGGCTGCTGCAGCAGGACAAACACCCCCGGGGCTCCTCCAGTGCCAGGGGGCATTGCCAGCCCCACGGACACCCCAGCGTGCCCAGGCAGGTCCTGAATGCACCCCAGCGTGCTCCGAGCCTGCCCCGTGCATGTGCAAGTGCTGCTCCTTTCTGAGCCACCTTTTCATCAGCGGGCTGGGAATAAATCCCCAATCTTGCTGCCGATACCCGCGGCTGACTCGGGAGCCTGGCAGGGCAGTAAATAGCCGTGAGGAGCCAGCAGCCCTCAGCCCAGGCTGATCCAAGCATCCCTATTTCATCCCCCAGCTGAGAGTTCGAGCTGGGAACAAGCAGTGCCGGCTGCTCCTGCCAAGCTGAGCTGGGCTTTGGGGGAGAAATACGCAGGAGTAGTAGGAAGTGAGGTTTAGCATCCCTGCAAACCTGCTGCTGGGGGCTGAGAAAGCCCAAGGTGGGCTGAAATTGCCACGAAATAAATGTGTCTGGAAGAAACAGGAACAGTGAGGGGGGTGTTAGTAGTGGGAAATAAATTCCCTCCCATTTGCACGGAATTCCCATTTTCCCCAGGAATAAACAGTCCAGCTCCATCCCTGTTCTGGGAGCTGCTCTCCTGGCCGTGGCAGAGCAGAGAGCTCGGGGAGACATGCAGGGAGGAAGGGATACTGCAAAGGGAAAAGGGAAAAGGAGTGGTTTTTTCTCCCAACTGACTCATGTCTGCATTGCCGTGAGTCAGCATGGCAGGATCACCTGTCCGGGGCAGCCTTTGGATAGAAATGATCTTTCAGGCTCCTTCCCTGGCATTCCACGGCCAGGGGTGGGGTGGCTGTGCCCCTCCAGGCTGCCTTGGGCAGGCTGCAAACCCCTCCCCGTGTCCCGGCGTGTGTCCTGCCAGCTCAGGGGGCCCTGTCTCACCCCATTAGTGCTGCCCCTCTCTGGAGCCACCTTAGCAGGCTGCCAGGGGGTCAGATCCCCATCCAGGAACTAATCCTGCCTAAAAATAGTCCTTTTTTATTGTACATTTTATATCATATTTTATATTTCTATTTTAACTGGCGGAGGAAATTTATTTTTAGTAATTCCTTTTTTTCTATTTAACTTTTCTGCAAGGAAGTTCCAACGCTGTCCCAACCACCGTCCCAGCATCACCAGGGCAGCAGCAGGAAGAGTCCCCAAAAACGGGGACACACAAAATGCCAGGAGCCCCCCGGCAGTGGCACCCCAGTGGCACCGACTCGCTCTGGGGGCGAGCACCAGAGAGAACCTGGCAACTCTCTGCCGCAGGAGAGCGAAGGGAGCGGGGTTTGCATCTGCCGAGGTGCCCGAGCTGGGCACAGCTCCCACCTCACCCTCCTTCCCTCCCTCTGGAATTCCGCCTCGCTTTCCCACCCTGCTGTCCGCCCTCGCTGCCTTCCCACCCCCTCCCACAGCCGGCTCCATCCCGGCAGGAGCATCCTCCTCCTCCTCCTCCTCCTCCTCCTCCTCCTCCTCCTCCCACCCGCTACCAGGAAAGCGCAGAGTGCTGGGATCCCTGCCAGAGCCCGGCTCCTGCTTCAGCTTCCAGCGAAATGCCAGGAACGTGATCTCCGGAGCTGCCAGGTGACGGGAGGGACATTTCTGCGGCGCTGGCGCTGGGCTGCCTCAGGTGGACCTCGCTGGGTGCTCACATTCGCTTGGGGTGCTCACCTCGTTCTCTGAGCGCTTCCCTGTGATCCAAAACACTCTGGAGCCTCCCGAGCATCAGCCGCTCACAAAAAATAACCCGTGGTGGGCACCTGCAGGTCGGAGGTGCAGAGGGAAGCTCTGCAGGGAGTGGAGAGGACCCTGCAGAGCCTGAAGGGAGCTGAGGTCTCACCCAAACCCGGGAGAGTCTCCTGCTCCTTCCCTGGGCAGAGCCAGGTGGAAAATCTCCAAGGAGCACCCAGAGTCCCATCCCACACCCCCACTGCCCCCATGCTCCCTGCTGTGGGGGGCTGGGTGCTGTGCCAGGTGCTGAGGGTGCCACGGGGACACCTGTGCATCCAGGGCAGGAAGAAGCAGAGGAGCAGCCCCCACCCCGCTCAGGGCTGGCTGCTGGAAACTCACCCAAAGGGTTTTCTTCCAGATTTTTTCCCTTTTCTCTCACCATTCCTTGTGTTTTTCCCACATCCCAGCACTGATCACTGCCCCTCCAGGGACTGCAGGGTCTCTGTGACCTGCACAAAGCCCTCTGTGCCCTCTGTGCTCCTGCTGTGTGGCAGTGCCAGGGGCATTTGGGTGATGTCCCCTCCCATCCCCATCACCCCTGTGAGGCCATGGGACCCCTGTTCCCCACCAGCCCTGCAGGGACAGCCCTGGGAAGAGAAGGGATGGCCACGGATCATCCCTGGGTGCTCCTGGGAACAGGGCATTCTTGGGTCAGAGAGCATCCAAAAAGCAGGAGAAATACTGCAAAATGTCTCATTTTCAAAAATGACACTGCAAAAGGGAAGGGACATGAAGTCAAGTCTCAGCTTTCAAACCTCCTTCCTCCCCTGGGAATAGGGAAGTGAGGGAAGCACGGGGATTTCTGGTGTGACCCTGCACATGGCACACTGAGGAGAGGCATTGAAAGCTGGGCACATCTCTCTGGCAGTGCCCAACAAAGCTCCAGAGGCCAGAGGAGACCAAATCCTGCCCTGTGACCACTCCTTGGGTACAACCTGAGTGACCACACGAGCTGGTGACTCTGGCTTGGTGCTCCCCAGGTTTATTGCCAGGCCTGTGTCACCTGCTGAGGGACACAAAAGCCATCTGATCCCCAGGGCACGTGGCCCCTGGGCAGCAGAGTTGGAGCTGCCTGGGCTTGTCAGATCCCTGAGGAGCTGTCCTGGCTCTGCTGTGGGAGAAGGGATGGCACCTGCAGCATTCCCAGCCACCCCACACGGGTGGGACACATGGGGCCCGAGTATTTTTATCCTCCCCAAGTGCGTGTGAGTCACTCATTTGTCTCTCCTCCACATCAATCCGTTCCAGCACAGCGCCAGCTCAGAGGGAGAGAGCAGGGGAGAAGGATTTCAAACCCAGCTCTGCTCATGGGCTGGAGGAGGGGAAAGGATGGGAACCATCCCTGCTCACCCCCAAACCCACCCTCTGCTCAACCCCAGAGCTGCAAATCCCCTCTGTCCCAGCGTGGGCAGTCCCAGAACTGCCTCCTCCTCTCCCAAAGAGTGGGTTGGGGATGGGCTGGCACTCAGCAGGAGCCAGGAACCAACACATGGCCAGGAAGGACCTGATGTCCCAATTCTCTGAAGGTCTGAGTGTGGTCCTGCCCAAAGCAGCATTGACACATTTCCTTTGCAAGGAAAATTTCCCTGGATGCAAATTGTCCCTCTGCAAATGCCTGTGGCTGTGACATGGGATGGCCGACAGGATGAGGGGAATGTTTCAAATGACAGAGAGTAAGTTTAGATGGGATATTGGAATAAAATTCCTCCCTGGGAGAGTGGGGAGGCACAGGGTGCCCTGGCAGTGCCCAAGGCCAGGCTGCAGCACAGCAGGGAGAGCAGAAAATTGGGATCAGCACTGGGATGGGGGAGCCTGGCAGGTGTCCCTGTCACTGCCACCACGGTGCAGGGCTGCCAGGGCCAGCGTGCTGCCAGTGCCCCAGCTCTGGAGCAGCCAGAGACCCAGGGCTGGAGGCTCCAGCTGCTGGTCCTTGGCTACTCCAGCTGCTGGTCCTTGGCAATTCCAGCTGCTGGTCCTTGGCTACTCCAGCTGCTGGTCCTTGGCAACTCCAGCTGCTGATCCTTGGCTACTCCAGCTGCTGGTCTTTAGCAATTCCAGCTGCTGATCCTTGGCAATTTCAGCTGCTGGTCTTTAGCAATTCCAGCTGCTGGTCCTTGGCTACTCCAGCTGCTGGTCTTTAGCAATTCCAGCTGCTGGTCTTTAGCAATTCCAGCTGCTGGTCCTTGGCTACTCCAGCTGCTGGTCCTTGGCAATTCCAGCTACTGGTCCTTGGCAATTCCAGCTGCTGGTCCTTGGCAATTCCAGCTGCTGGCCCTTGGCTACTCCAGCAGCTGCTGGTTCTTGGCAACTCCAGCCTCTAACCTGGGGTGGGATTTGCAATTTTAGCTTCACTCCTGCACTGCAGAGCTCAAGGCTGTTCTCCTGCTCCTGCTGCCAGCCCAGCTGAGTCCCTGCCCCAGAGGAGTGCTCCAGAGAGGGAGCTGGGGACACTTGGGGAGCAGGGGACTGACAGGACTGCTACCTCCTGTCCCCCCTCTGAGTGCTGCTGTGAGGGGCTAGGATGGCTCAGAGGGTCCCTGAGCCAGGAGCTGCTGGTCCATGTGTCAGGGATGAGAGGTCCTTGCTGGCCATGGAGACTTGGGGACAGCTCATGATGTCATTTTTTCCACATTTCCCTGCTCTCCATGCTCTTCCCACGTGTTGCCCCTGCTCTCTGCCTTGGGTCTGTGGCCAAGGATGTGCAGGAATGGGGGAAAGGCTGAGTTGTGAGGATGAGGAAGGTGGGGTCAGGCCAGGCTTGGGCTTATTTGACACCATACAAGGTGGGTTTGTGTCCCACTGAAGGGGCTGGATCCCACTGAGGGGGCTGGATCCAAGGAGGATGGATCCCACTGAGGGATTGGATCTGAGGGGGGTTGGACCCTGCCAGGGGAGCTTGGATCACACCAGGCATTGGGTGAAGTTGTTTTCTGCAGCTCTGTGCGTGGCCCTGGCACCCTGGGCACGGACTCATGAGGGACCAGCCGCCCTCAGAGATGGCAGCAGAATTTTGGGGTGTCTCTGAAGCCCTCCAAGCCTTCTGGCCCCACTTTTGGCTCAGTTTGCACAGCACCAGCGAAGCAGCCCTGCATCCCACAACAACCCCCTGCTCCTAATCGCCCTAATCCCTTGAAACAAAGCCTTAATCCCGGGGAGCTCAGTGAGCAGAGCGGGGCTCCTGCACCGTGCCAGGGCTAAAGTGTGCTCTAATCCCAGAGCAAACTGCTCTAATCCTGGAGCACGGCTCCCTGCCCCCGCCTGCCCGCGGATCTGTAAACGATCGGCACCGGGCAGGGATGGCCATGGACCAGGGAACTGGGCAGGGATGCCCATGGACCAGGGATGTCCACAGACCAGGGGATGTCCACGGACCAGGGATGCCCATGGACCAGGGAACTCGGCAGGGGTGCCCACAGACCAGGGATGCCCACGGACCAGGGCACTGGGCAGGGATGCCCGAGGACCAGGGAATAGGACAGGGATGCCCATGGACCAGGGAATAGGACAGGGATGCCCACGGACCAGGGAACTGGGCAGGGATGCCCATGGACCAGGGAATAGGACAGGGATGCCCACGGACCAGGGAACTGGGCAGGGATGCCCATGGACCAGGGAACTGGGCAGGGATGGCCGTGGACCAGGGAACTGGGCAGGGATGGCCATGGACCAGGGATGCCCATGGACCAGGGAATGGGGCAGGGATGCCCATGGACCAGGGAACTGGGCAGGGATGGCCGTGGACCAGGGAACTGGGCAGGGATGCCCATGGACCAGGGAATGGGGCAGGGATGCCCATGGACCAGGGAATAGGACAGGGATGCCCGTGGACCAGGGAATGGGTCAGGGATGCCCACGGACCAGGGATGCCCACGGACCAGGGATGCCCGTGGACCAGGGAATGGGTCAGGGATGCCCACGGACCAGGGATGCCCGTGGACCAGGGAATGGGTCAGGGATGCCCACGGACCAGGGATGCCCGTGGACCAGGGAATGGGTCGGGGATGCCCATGGACCAGGGATGCCCATGGACCAGGGATGCCCACGGACCAGGGATGCCCGTGGACCAGGGAATGGGTCAGGGATGCCCACGGACCAGGGGATGCCCACGGACCAGGGATGCCCGTGGACCAGGGAATGGGTCAGGGATGCCCATGGACCAGGGATGCCCATGGACCTGGGATGCCCACGGACCAGGGATGCCCACGGACCAGGGATGCCCATGGACCTGGGGATGCCCACGGACCAGGGATGCCCACGGACCAGGGTCACCCTCGCTGTCCCCACAGAGGGAGTCAGGACATGTTGGGGACACTGGGTGAGGGTTGGGGACGCTGTGGCTGAGCCTGGACAGCTCCTGGCTGCTGCCCACGCCATCGATTGGTTCAGCAATATTTAAAGCTCCCGTTTAATTTCCAAATGCAGAGGAGTGGTTTCCACTTGTCTGGCTGGCTGTGAGCATTCCCAGCCCTGCTGGGCTCTGGGAATACGGGCAGGGAGGGGGGACAGAGGGGTCACGGCGGGGTCAGGTGGCCCGGAGAGGATCGCTGCTGCTGGAGCCGGCTGGGGATGTGAGCAGCGCCGGGAGCTGCAGAGCCCGAGCCAAGCCAGCCCTGCCTGGCAGGATGCCCGCGGGGCCATTTCGGAGCACGGCAGGATGGGGAGGGCTCTGCAAGCGGGAATCGCCTCCCTCTCCCCGGCAGATGGGAGGAGGAGGAGGATTCCCCCGGGGCTTTGAACCTTCTCCTGCCACTGCTCAGCTCATCCTGCAGCACCAGCGAGCACCAGGCTGGATCCTGGATCTGCAGCGCCCGGGGCTCCCCATCCTCCCGAACCCCCTGCAGGACCTCAGGACCCCCGTGAGGCTTCCCAGGGATCAGATCCCACGGTGCTTGTGCCCCATGCTGCAAATCCCCAGCTCTGCATCCTCCCCAGCGCGTGTGGCATGTCAGGGATGCAGATCCCAGCTCCCACCAAAAAAAAAAAAGTGGTTTTATCCCTCTGGAACAACTCCCCTGGGGGCAGTGTCATAGCTGGGCCGTGCTGTGCTCTGGCCAGGGCCATTCAGCGCCTGGCAGGCTGGAAGCTTCTCCCCTCAGAGCCTTGGAAGGCCGTTAAAACACCGCCTGAAATATTTATCGAGTCAATTTTCAACTCACATAAACTCCGTGCTTACTAAGGGGAAAAAAAAATTAAAAAAATAAAAATTAAAAAAAATTCCCTCCCGTTTTCTGTGAATCCCTGAAATGCAGATCGAGGGCTGGGTGCAGGACATGCTCTGCACTCCCACACTGCCAGCTCCTGTCCCCGTGGCTTTGTCCTGCCCCTGTCCCCACTTTCTGCCCGGATCCCTCTCCTGGCATTAGGGAGTTTTCGGTCCCCCTTTGCTGTGCTCTGGGTCCTCGAGCAGCCCCAGGCGAGCAGGACGCAGCGAGGAGGGGCCTTTGTGTGCGAGGGGGGAGATTTGCAATGAAAATGGAGCTGTGGCTGTTTGAATATCCCCAGCAGAGGAGCCATTAGCGCTAATAACAGAGCAGAGGGCACTTCCCATCCGCAGCCTCGGAGCACTTTGCACGGAGCCATTTCCCCCCAGCTCCTCACCCCGCAGTGCCGCCGGGTGTGGGATGCCAGGGATGCTCCTCACTGCTCTCCATCACTGGAATGGGAGGGAAAAGGGCTGGGATCCACCTCTGTGGGTTTGGGATGCCAGGGATGCTCCTCACTGCTCTTCCATCACTGGAACGGGAGGGAAAAGGGCTGGGATCCACCTCTGTGGGTTTGGGATGCCAGGGATGCTCCTCATTGCTCTTCCATCACTGGAATGGGAGGGAAAAGGGGCTGGGATCCATCCCCGTGCTCCACAGCCTCTAGCAGAGAGGGTGTTTCCCTTCCCTTCCCTTCCCTTCCCTTCCCTTCCCTTCCCTTCCCTTCCCTTCCCTTCCCTTCCCTTCCCTTCCCTTCCTTCCCTTCCCTTCCCTTCCCTTCCCTTCCCTTCCCTTCCCTTCCCTTCCCTTCCCTTCCCTTCCCTTCCCTTCCCTTCCCTTCCCTTCCCTTCCCTTCCCTTCCCTTCCCTTCCCTTCCCTTCCCTTCCCTTCCCTTCCCTTCCCTTCCCTTCCCTTCCCTTCCCTTCCCTTTCCCTGACTTTTTGTGGCCTCCAAACTGCCTAGCTGGGTTGGGGGATGGGTTGCAGGCTTCATCCTACCAAGTCTTGCCTCACCTCCTAGGCCTGTGGGGCACGGGGACCCAGAGATGCCACCAGAGCCTGGCAGTGACCGAAATTCCATCCCAAACGCTGCTGCAGGGAGAGGGCGAGGGGCAGGCGGGGAGCTGCTGTGCCGGGAGCCTCCCTCTCGGTGGGCAGGGGGGTGCGAAGGCTTTCCGGGCGAATCCCGGGGCTCTGGGGCTGAGGGAGAGCAGCTCCGACAGGCTCTGCCCGCAAGCAGGAGTTAGAGACCATCAGGAGCCGCTCCGGAGCGCTCCGTGCGAGCGGCGGTGCCCGCTGTCGCAGCGCAGGAGGGCGGGCTGGCGCGGGGCGCTGCTGCCCGCGTCCCCAGGGCCACCGCGCCCGCTCCGGCAGCTCCCAGCCCCTTGTGCCGGAGGCAGGAACGTCTGGGTGCTCCTGGGGTGTCACCCCTGGGTGCTGAGGGCAGCTGGGGTCGCACCGGGTTTGTGTCCCCAAGCTGCAGCAGCGAGGCAGGGAGGAGGGAGAGATGGAAATCCCAAATGCTGCCAGCAGCCAGCCCCTCTCACACAGCTGGGATGGCTCCTGGGGTGGGATTTCCACCTGCATTCCCACACCCAGCCCCTGTCACACAGCCAGGATGGTTCCTGGGGTGGCATTTCCACCTGCATTTCCCACACCCAGCCCCTCTCACACAGCCAGGATGGCTCTTGGGGTGGCATTTCCACCTGCATTTCCACACCCAGCTCCTCTCACACAGCTGGGATGGCTCCTGAGGTGGGATTTCCACCTGCATTCCCACACCCAGCCCCTCTCACACAGCTGGGATGGTTCCTGAGGTGGCATTTCCACCTGCATTTCCCACATCCAGCCCCTCTCACACAGCTGGGATGGCTCCTGGGGTGGCATTTCCACCTGCATTCCCACACCCAGCCCCTCTCTCCCAGCCAGGTCCCAGCTGGGTGCTGGGCGAGGCTCCTCGTGCTGCCCTCCCTGGCAGAGGAGTGTCCATCTGGCTCGTGCACCTCTCTGGAACAGCCCAGATCCATTTAGGGATATTCCCCCTCCCTCCTCCGAGCAGGACATTAACCCCAGGTCTATTTTCTGAACCAATCTGCCGTGAGTCCCAGGGGCCCGGGAGCAGCACTGGGATCCCAGCCAAGGCTATTTCCACTGGAAAATCCTGTAAGGGAGAGATGTCAGCCCCCAGGGCCCATGCTGCTGATCCCAGGGTGCAGTGTTGGGGTGCAGGGGTTAACTCTGGGGTGCAGCTCCTCCTGCCAGCCCCAGGGCCCCTGTCCTGCTGTTTATTTTTATCCTGCTCTTGATGGATCGGTGCTCTGCATCGACTCTGCCAGAAGATTCCCCCCCTGCTTCCATCACACGGCAATTTAAGGTTCGTCCTGCCTGCCAGAATGAGTCAAAAGCTTTTAAAAGCCCTATAAAGCAGGCATCTATCTTGCCCTGGTTTGATTCCACTCCTTTGTTTATGGCTGAGGTCACTGGGCTCGTGTCTCAGGGAGGAATCCAGGTCACTGCTGGCGGTGACGTGGGGCGAGGGAGGCTCTCCCTGCCTGGCTGAGACACCTCTGTCCCTGCCTGGGCTGAGGGAGGCTCACACACCTCTGTCCCTGCCTGGGCTCCACGCTGGGCTCGCCTCTGGATGCTCACACGCTGCCGGGAGAGCCTTGGCTTGCTGGCAGCAGCAGGGAGGCCCAAAAACCCCTCCCCAGGGAGGAGATTTCCAGCCCCAGGGAGCCCAGGAAGGATTCCAGGGAGCAGGAGGCTCATCCCCATCAGGGCAGGGATGGCATGGGGGTGCTGGGCATGCCCAGCTGGCAGATTTTGGGAGGGTTTTGTCCCCAAACCAGCGCTGTCTCTGCTGCCAGGCTGGTGGAAGGCACAGGGACCCCCACGGTGCTCCCAGCCCCTCGGGCAGTGGCTTAGGCTCAGCACAGCCAAAGCGTGTCCCTTAATCCTCCTCCCAGCCCGGCAGTTGCCATGGAGAGGGCCACAGAGCATTTTGTCACCCCCGGCCTGCCTCAGACCCTCCTCACAGCCCTCCCTCTCACTATTTTCCCTTTCCAGGTGGAAATCCCGGTGCTTCCCTCAGTGCAGCATCTCTGGGAAAGCTTTTCCAGCCTGGCTTTCCCTTTCCTTCAGTCCACATGCATCTGTGCTTGTCCCAACCCTGCCAAAGCCGTCCCTGATCCCACCCAGAGGTGACATCTGTGGCCACATGGTCCCTGTGGGGAGGCAAAGGCAGCTCCCAGCCCGCCCTGCTGCAGAATTCCCAGGTTTTCCATAAATCCCCAGTTACACAGTTGCCTAAAAAGGCTGATCTGCAACAGAGACTAGACAGAGCAAAAGGAATAAAATTGGTATTTATTGAAAGGGTAGTTAGAAAAAACAATTCCTTTGTAGCCAGAGAATCAAGGACAACTGGTACCCAAAAATCAGAAATGGCAGCGAGGGAAAGGGGGCAAAGCCAGGGGCTGAGACTTCATAGCCTGGGGCTGTGCTTGGATCATTGACCCCAATGTGGAGATGAAGCAAAACTGATAAAAGTGTAAAACTGGTGACCAGGATCCATCTGGGATTTGATTTGGGTGCAGCCCCGGCCGGGCTCTTGCACTGCCCAAGGTGGATCCTTTCAATAAACACCGATTTTATTCCTTTTGCTCTGGCTGCTCTCTGCTCCAGCTCAGCCTTTCCAGACCTGGGAGCTGCAGTCTGGTGCAGATGTGGCCGCAGTCCCAGCTGTTTGTTGTGCCCCACAGCCTCCAGAACGTCCCGAGGTTGTGTTTGAGGTGCCCCTCCCCACATGAGTGGTCCCCAAGGAACTCAAGTGAAAAATATCAGCTGTGAGTGGCTTTGCAAAGAAAATCTGCCCAAAATCTGCTCCCAAAAGTGTCTGTCCAGAGCAGGCAGTGCTGGGGGAGCTCAGAAGGGAACAGCACCAGGAACCAGGAGCTCTGCTGGTTTCCTTGTGCCACAGGAGGTGTTGGGCACCTCTGCCCGTGCCCTGGGCTCAGAGGGGATTTCTGTGCTGGCACAGCTGGCAGTGCAGGGTGCCATCCTCCTGCCCCTGGGTAGTCCTGGCTCCCAATTCCTGGCTGGACCAGCCCAGGGCTGCCATCCCCACCGTGTGGGGATGTGGATTTTCTACCCCCTGCTCTCCAGCAGGGCCTGGCTGTCCATCCCACCACAGATGGGCAGCTCCAGGCTCTGGAAAGACATTGGAGGGTCCAGTGTGGGCCAGCACCTGTGATGTTGGGCAAGGATGGATGAGCAATCTGCCTGCACGAGGTCCTTCAGCCCTCCCTGCTGCCTCTGTTGGCACGTGGAGAACAGCAGGGCCCATCCTGGGATCCTTGCCAGCAAAGGGCTGGCACTTACCTTGTCCCTTTGCCATGATGAGCCACAGGGCCCTGAGGAGTCCCAGAGGAGTGGCTTGGGTCCTGGCAGGGTGATGTGAGGTGACATGGGTGAGGCACCCTGCCCTTCCTAAATACTCACTGGCCCCCAGCCCTTCAAAAATCCCCAAAATAGGGATGAGGCTCCCACACTTGGCTGCTTGTCACAGTGACCCAGTGCATCTCTGCTGCCACCACCACCTGTGTCCCCTCAGTCCCCACTGAGAGCCCCAGCCCCAGCCTCCCCAGGGGCTGCCCTGGGGGGCACAGGGCAGGGCTGGCAGGCAGCAGCAGGGCTGGCAGTGCCCACGTGCCCAGCCATTTGTCTGTAATTAAAAGTTGTGTGTAGAGATTTCCTGTGACACGTCCCGCGAGTCCAGCTGCAGACACGGTGCTGTTGGAAGCAGGAGATGCTAATGAGCGCCTGTGCATATTAAACACCTTGTTTACACTCAGACAACAGCCGGTGGAGCCGGGGGAAGGAGGGGAGCCTTCACTCAGGCTCGCTGCCCCTCAGGAGCTGAGCCTGGCTCAGTCCTGGTGACACCTCAGCAGTGGTGCCACCACTCTGCCTCGAGCCCCGAGTGCCACTCAAGTCTGCCCAGGGAATTCAGAGTGGGGTTTGGGGGACCAAGCTGCCCACCCTGCCTGAGGGTGCTGGTCTCACCTGAATGGGGGTCTGGGGGGACTGGGAAAGGGGAGAAGAGGGCAGGAGCCACCTGCCCAGGCACTGCCCACACTCAGTGGCCAGTTCCTCACTGCCCAGTGGCTGTGCCTGCTCCAGCTGCAGGAAAGGTCCCCAGCCCTGCCCTGTCCTGGGCAGGGACAGCTCTGGATGTGGCTGGGCTGGGGTTTGCCAGCACAACCTGCCCTTCCCCAGCAGTGTGGGGGGCTCAGGGGCTGTCCTGGCTGGTGGTGGCTCTGGGCTGCTGCCCACAGCCCTTTCCCTGTCAGATGGCCCTCACTGCCCTGCTGAGTCAGCAGAACCTCCAGCCCAGGCCTCTCAGGGCTCCAGGAGAGTCCTCGTGTCCCTGCAAGCAGGGAAGGGCAGCACAAGGCAGCAGCTCAGCCCTGGTGCTCCCCAGGCTTGGGGAGAGCTCTCAGCAGGGCAGGGGCCAGGCAGCTCCCTCCTCCTGCGTTCAAAGGGCTGGGCAGCCTCCAGCAAGGAGCTGCAAGGACATCAGGCAGCCCCCAGTGTGTCCCCAAGGTCACCCTTCCCTGGCCAGCATCCACCATCTCCACCCACACCCGGCCATCCCCCGCACCCCACAGCCCCCCGGGCAGGAGCTCTGCCTGCTCCCCCTCTCTGGGGATCCTCAGGGGGCTGCTGGCTCCCTCCAACCACAGCTTCAGCTCGGCTGCTCATTGCTGCTGCCTCGGGAAGAGGCTCCTGGGGGGACACAGGCCTCCCATGTGCCACCCCACATCGTGCTGAGCACACCCCGGGGGTGCAGGCCAGGCTGAATGGCTGATGTGATCCCTGACAGGCTCCTGAGCTGAGCCCTGTGCTGTTGTTCCTTCCCCGGCTCTCTCCAGGGGCAGGCAGAGCCAGGAGCTGCTGGAGAAAGGCTGGAAATCTCCACTCTGCAAAGCCAGAGCCGAGCTGGGACCCTGGGGGACCCCGGCAGCAGCAGCTGGAGCCCGGCAGCATCGCTGCTGTGTTTTCCCCGTGTTCGCTGCAGCGCCTGGAGGAGTTCCCGGGGTGTGGTCCCCAGCCGCACACGCCTGGGCGAGCCGGGCCCGGGGAGAGCGCTGACCGAGCCCTGGGTGCCTCCAGTGCAGGAAAACCGAGCTCTGGGAGCGTGCAGCTGCCTTGGTTTGTGCCAGGCTGCGGGAGATCGCCCAGCACGGTCCCGTGGCAGCCCCCCCGCATCTCCAGACACCGCCCTGGGCACCCAGAGCCCGTCCCTGTGTCCCGGTGGCGGGGCCCGGGACGAGGGGCGGTCCAGGACGCTCTGTGCGCCCCCGTGATGGTCTCACACAGACTGCGGCAGCCTGGGCGGCTCTCTGGGCTCACACCCAGCCCCTGTCCGCTCCCTCACTCAGCCCGAGGGAGGGGAGCCGTTTGCAGCCCTGCCCGGTGCCCTCGGGGCGCTCCTGCGCGGCTGGGGCGCAGCGATGGCACACGGGGCTGTGGCACCAAGACAGGCTGGCCCCCGTGCCCACGGCATGTGGGGAGTCTGTGGCAATGCTTTTTGGGGTTCAGGAAAGCCTTGGGGCAGCAGGCTGAGCCCTTGGGGCACAACCCCGTCTCCTGGAGCCCTGTGTGCCCGGCGTGGGGCAGGGCCCTGCTTGGATGCCTGATGTCCCCTCCCCTCCTGCACTGTCCCCAAAGGCTGCAGCTCCCAGATGCCACCGAAGTGCCACCAAGGCCCAGCCTGCACCCACCGAGGAGCCGGGGAGGATCCAATTCCCTCCCTGCCCTGGTGGGCTGCCAGAACCAGCTCAGTGCCACCCTCAGCGTGTGCCTGCTCGGCCCTGACCCCGTCAGCAGTTTCCCCATCCCACCTGCACCCCGCAGCTCTGCCCACCCCTCGCACAGCTCCCACCCAACCCCGGCCTTCCAGAGAGCTGCCAATCGCCAGCGTTTTAAATGTTAATGACGACGTTTCAGATTTGTAGTGGAAACTAATTAAAATTGTTATTGTTAGCGGGTTTGAATTGCCCAGGTGTGAATCATTATCCTCATTAAAATAATCAGGGAGACGGGGATGTGACAGGAGAGCAGATGGATGAGGAGCAGCCTGAGCCAGCGACCCGTTGGGCCGGGGAGGCTCGGGGCCCGCGGGGAGAGCAGGCACAGAGCCGCTCTAGCCCAGCCCAGCATCTGCCCCACGGAATTGTCCTGCAAGGCTGCGGGACGGGTGTTGGGAATGTCAGAGCTGGGCAGAGGCTGCGTGGCTGGATTGGGCCACCCCAACATCGCAGGGCTGGGTTTGGACACCCCAAAGTCGCAGGGCTGGGTTTGGACACCCCGACATCGCCCCTGCTCCCAGCTGAGCCGCCGCGCAGTGTCCGCGCTGTGCTGTCCCTTGCCCTGGTGACATTCCGCAGGCTCCGCCGCAGCTGCCAGGCTTGGGGACACGGGGTGACTCCCGAGCAGCCCCGCCGGAGCCGCCGGTGCCCCGGGGCTGCTGGTGGCCCTGGTGGCCCCCGCGTCGCCGCAGCTGCTCGGGGCGCTGCGGTTCCGTCTGCAGGGAACAAGGGCCCCTTTCTGCCCATGAATGGGCTCAGTGTGCGCAGCCCCCCGGGGTCAGCGGGACCCCGCGGGCACGCAGCTATTCAGGGAAAGGGCGCGCACCCCTCCGCCTCAAGGTCGCCTTTGTGCCGCGAATGCCGGAGCCGGGCTCCCCTGGGACGGGCGGTGACACCAGAGGAGCGGCGGTGGCACGCGGCCAGCGCTGTGTCTCATCCCCGTCCCCAGCTCGCTGGAGATGCTCTTGCAGATCCCCAGGGCTCCAGCCGGGGAAGGTGGCACCGGGAGCCGCTTGCCAGGGTGGCCGCGGGGATGTGCGGGCCAGGTGGCACTCAAGACTAGTTTATCTGCTGATGTTTTCATCTATTGACAAATCTATTATTGATGATACACTTTGCTGGGCTTGGCAGAGCTCTGTCCGTGCTCCAATCACATCCCATCCAATAAATCTCAGCCGGGGCTTTGCCATTGCTGCTGAATTAATTATCCCCAGATTGTTTTTTTCATAAATATTTGACAAGCACTAACAATGCAAGGCGTGAAGCCCCCTGGTAGTTCTGTGACTCCAAATTCCCTTTCAGAGGGAGCTGTCACCTCCAGCACTGCGGGACCAGGGTGGCTTTGGAGGACATGGAAAGGCTGGGGCAGTGAGGAGCAGCCGCTCCTCTTTCACGTAGGGAGGTGTAAATGGGGCACAGCACCCAGGCCCGTTTAATTCATGCATCAAAGGAGCAACAAACCGGCCCCAACTGGATGGATGAGGATTGGACAGGACAAGGACCAGGGCAGGACCTCCTGGGACGCACGGCTGGAGTGTTGAACCCCCTCTGTGGCAGCACAGCTGGGCTGATGGAATAGCCCAAAGTGGAAGGGACCACAGGGATCATCCAGTCCAGCTCCTGCTGCTGCCCAGGACAATCCCAAATCCCAGCCTGTGCCTGAGGGCATTGTCCAAATCCTCTGAGAGCAAGCGCTGGAGGTGGGACAAGGGCGGCTCCAAGCTGAGGAGGAGAAAAGCTGGAAGCTTCCCAGCAAAGCCTGCAGTGGGGAGGGAAACGCTTGCTGGAGCAGGAGCCCCATCCCTGCCTGCAGCTCTCCCTGCCCGCCCTGAGGGGCTGCAAGCAGCAGCCAGGATGCTGTTGGAGAGGCCCAGAGAGTCCCCAGGGGATCTGCAGAGCTCTCAGAGGTTTTCAGCAGCTGGGGTGGGGAATGGTCTCACTCCATGGCACAGGCTGGAGCAACCTTTGGGAAGGGCTGGGCTGTCCTAACCCCGCAGAATCCATCCTCTGCTCTCCTACTCAACCCAAAGTCAGGCACGGAGGGGGTGTCACGGACTGAAACCCACCTGGGGAGGTTCCTCCCACCTGGCCCGAGTCCTGGGATGGCTCTGAGCTGAGGCCACACTGCAGCAGGAAGAGCTCAGAGCTCTGCACACACTGCAAGGATTCCCAGGATCAACTGGCAGGGCACCAAAGCACGGATGCTGAACTCGGCTGGGCAAATTAAACTGAGGGAAAGGAGGCCAAAAGCACCCGGGAGAGGCTGGGAATGGCTCTGAGGCTGGAATCTTCCTGGCAGAGATGTGTCAGGAGCTCACCAAGACGTGCTGGAGGTGGGAGTGTGGAGCCCTCCCCCGGGGAAGGGGCTGGCGCAGGGCAGGGTGACTCTCAGCTGGTTCCTGGAGTTATCAAACAATTAAAGAAGTGATAAATTTAGCCCGGGGAACAGGAAATTGGCAATAATGCCGAAATGAAAGGAAGCAGTTGAGCTAACTGCTGGGCACTCTACAAAATTGGCTATAAAAAAGAAGGACTGCCATAAATACGAGGGCAGCCAGGAAAGGACATTGCTGGTAATGAAAGCCCTGCTCCCCATGCGGGAAATGGGAAGACACAGAGCAGGAGATGGGAAAGCATCAACTGTGGCAGAAGGAGCGGGAATGGACGGACAGCAGCCAAGGCTGCGCTGGCTTCTCCCATCCCTGAATTGATGGTGCTGCTCTCAGGGGCTCCAAAAACTCCAAAATCCTCCGAGTGTTGTGCCGCATCCCTGAGGAGAGGTGGGAATGGGCTGGGCACTGGGTTAATGGGAGAGCTCCTTCCCTGGGATTGCTCTGCACAATCCAGCGCTTCAGAAATGCCGGGAGCGGGGTCGGGAAGTGCAGCCCGTGGAAATTGCCTTTGAAGGGTCTCCCCAGTGAGCGGCAGCCTTTGGGAAGCTCTGGGCTCTGTGGAGTTGTTCCCCTCCCATGCAAGGCAGCAGCAACAACAGCTCCCCGACAAAACCCAGCTAATGAATTGTTAACAGTGACTGGAGCTATTTTCAGCTCATCCAGGGCAAAACGTTCAGCAAAATTCCAGCTACAGGAGGAAAAAAACCTGACAACACAGCTGCCTTGTGTTCCAGAGGCAGGAAACTGGGATCTCATGGGATGGGTGGCCACGACCCCTCCATTCCCATCTGGAGAGGGCTTGGGGGGGTTTCACTGCTCTGCTGCCAGGAACTGAGCAGGGTTTGGCTGGTCCAGGCCACCCTGGGTTGGTGGCATCACTGGTGGGACAAGGAGCTCATGGCTGGGAGCTCGGGCATTGAAAGAGACACTATTTCAAATGTTTCATTTTGTCTTATATGTATTATTGTATTATAAAAACTTCAAATGTAAAACTTTTTATTATGTGAAAGCACACACTTTAATTTCATTGCATATTCGTGATTTTAACTTTATTATACAAATTTGGAAGTTTTTCTTAAGGTCTTATGTTAAAAGTAATGTTTTTCAGGGGGTCAGTGTCAGAAGGCACAGAAAGCTCACAAAACTCAGGTTTCTGGGATCCAACAGGGCTTGGCCACGGTTTATTTGTGGGGAGCTGCTGAATTCTGAGGTCACAGCTCAAGCACGAAGCTGCTCTGGGGAATGTCCATCCCAGAGAGGGAGGGGGCTTCTCTCAGCACAGAGCTGCTGGGGTGTCCCACAGCCCCTCCCTGCCCTCACACCTCCCATCCCTGCGTCATGAGCGAGCTAAAAGAGCATGAGGAGGGTTCTGGGTGTCTCTGAGGAGCCCCGAGGAGCACAGGGGTCCCCACACACCCCAGCTCGGGGTGGCTGCAGCAGCTGTGCTCCAGGCCCTACAAACGCCCCCTTTCCAGGGAACATCCTTTGATCCCATTCCCAGCTCATGCCTGGGCGTGGATTCCAGGCTGGCTCCCCTGCCCTGCAGCCATCCCTCAGCCCTCCCAGCCTGCAGCAGGTCTGGCCACCTCTGTGGCCAAGAGAACACCTGAGCATCCATCCCTGATGGAATCAGGAACCCAAACATCCATCCCTGATGGCATCAGGATCCTGAGCATCCATCCCTGATGGAATCAGGAACTTGAGCATCCATCCCTGATGGAATCAGGAACCCAAACATCCATCCCTGATGGAATCAGGAACCTGAGCATCCATCCCTGATGGAATCAGGAACCCGAACATCCATCCCTGATGGAATCAGGAACCCGAGCATCCATCCCTGATGGAATCAGGAACCCAAACATCCATCCCTGATGGAATCAGGAACCTGAACATCCATCCCTGATGGAACCAGGAACCCAAACATCCATCCCTGATGGAATCAGGAACCCGAGCATCCATCCCTGATGGAATCAGGAACCTGAGCATCCATCCCTGATGGAATCAGGAACCCGAGCATCCATCCCTGATGGAATCAGGAACCTGAGCATCCATCCCTGATGGAATCAGGAACCTGAACATCCATCCCTGATGGAATCAGGAACCTGAACATCCATCCCTGATGGAATCAGGAACCTGAACATCCATCCCTGATGGAATCAGGAACCTGAACATCCATCCCTGATGGAATCAGAACCCAAACATCCATCCCTGATGGAATCAGGAACCTGAACATCCATCCCTGATGGAATCAGGAACCTGAGCACCCATCCCTGATGGAATCAGGAACCTGAGCACCCATCCCTGATGGAATCAGGAACGTGAGCATCTGTCCCTGATGGAATCAGGAACCCAAACATCCATCCCTGATGGAATCAGGAACCTGAGCATCCGTCCCTGATGGAATCAGGAACCTGAGCACCCATCCCTGATGGAATCAGGAACCTGAGCATCCATCCCTGATGGAATCAGGAACCCAAACATCCATCCCTGATGGCATCAGGAACCTGAGCATCCATCCCTGATGGAATCAGGAACTTGAGCATCCATCCCTGATGGAATCAGGAACCTGAACATCCATCCCTGATGGAATCAGGAACCCAAACATCCATCCCTGATGGAATCAGGAACCCAAACATCCATCCCTGATGGCATCAGGAACCTGAGCATCCATCCCTGATGGAACCAGGAACCCAAACATCCATCCCTGATGGAACCAGGAACCTGAGCACCCATCCCTGATGGAACCAGGAACCCGAGCATCCATCCCTGATGGAATCAGGAACCTGAACATCCAATCCTGATGGAATCAGGAACCCGAGCATCCATCCCTGATGGAATCAGGAACCTGAGCACCCATCCCTGATGGAATCAGGAACCTGAACATCCATCCCTGATGGAATCAGGAACCTGAGCATCCATCCCTGATGGAATCAGGAACCTGAACATCCAATCCTGGCTTTGTTTCCATAAACTGAGGTTGGCTCAGGGAGAGCCAGTGCAGGGGAAGTGTCATTTATAACACCCTCCTGCCCGTCTGAGCCTCAATCCCAAAAACGTCCCTTCCTCTGCTCTAAGGTGGTCCTTCCTCAGCTCTCTGCTGGCTCGCTGCCCCCCAGCCCCTCTTGATGCAGATTCCCCAGTTGGGGGGTCCTGTCCCATCCCTTTCCTGCCTCCAGCCCATCCCCACAGTCTGGGTGCTCCGTGGGGACCGTGAATGAGTGACTGATGTGGCCCTGGCAGTGCCCCAGCATCCCTGAGCCTGCATGGAACACCAGGAGACACAGATGGAGGGAAACCCCACCTGAGGTGGCTCCTGGGATTTGGGCACCTCCAAAATCCAAAGCCCTGGACGCAGCCAGAGGAGAGGGGACACAAACCCCCAGCACAGGTGCTGCCTCTGCAGGAAAGCTGCTCCCAGATGAGAAATCCTCCCAGCTCTCAGCGCAGAGCAATCGGCTGCTCCTGTGGCAGCAGGCGGAGCTGGGCAGGGAATTCCCACCCTGGGCACGGCAGGAGCTGCCCCGCGCTGGGCACGGCTGGGGCCACACGAGAGCCGCCGCACGGAGGAGGGGACAGCTGAGTCACCTCGGAGAGCAGCCCACGCTCCCGCAGCTCCCACAGCAATTAATGCCAGCGCTAAATACAAACACGGCCCCGTTAGTCACCAGCGGGACGGGCCGGGCGGCAGCGCCCAGCCCTCCCCAGCAGAGCGTTAAAAATGAAACAAACTCCCACGGCAAACCTCCAGCTCCTCCTGGAGCTGCTGCTGATTTATTCCCCTTGCTGCTGCTGCTCTGCCTGCGGTGTGGGATGAGTCCAGAGCTGCCTGTGCCCAAATTCCCTGGGAAAAGAGCAGCCAGAAAAGGGCAGGGAAAGGCAAGAGCAGGGGAAATTGGAGATATGGAAGGGATACAGGGCAGGGATGCAGGAAGGGATGCAGGAAGGGATGCAGGGCAGGATGCAGGACAGGGATGCAGGGCAGGATGCAGGGCGGGATGCAGAGCAGGGATGCAGGGCAGGCAGCAGGGAAGGGATGCAGGAAGGATGCAGGGCAGGGATGCAGGCAGGATGCAGGAGGATGCAGGGCAGGGATGCAGGGGCAGGATGCAGGCAGGAAGGGATGCAGGGCAGGGATGCAGGGCAGGATGCAGGAAGGATGCAGGGCAGGATGCAGGGCAGGGATGCAGGGCAGGGATGCAGGGCAGGATGCAGGGCAGGGATGCAGGGCAGGGATGCAGGGCAGGATGCAGAGCAGGGATGCAGGGCAGGGATGCAGGGCAGGATGCAGGGCAGGATGCAGGGCAGGATGCAGGAAGGGATGCAGGGCAGCATGCAGGAAGCGATGCAGGGCAGGATGCAGGAAGCGATGCAGGAAGGATGCAGGATGCAGGGCAGAATGCAGGGCAGGGATGCAGGGCAGGGATGCAGGGCAGGATGCAGGAAGCGATGCAGGGCAGGATGCAGGAAGGGATGCAGGAAGGGATGCAGGGCAGGATGCAGGGCAGGATGCAGGAAGGGATGCAGGAAGGGATGCAGGGCAGGGATGCAGGGCAGGGATGCAGGGCAGAATGCAGGGCAGGATGCAGGGCAGGATTCAGGGCAGGGATGCAGGAAGGGAAGCAGGGCAGGATGCAGGGCAGGATGCAGGAAGCGATGCAGGGCAGGATGCAGGAAGCGATGCAGGGCAGGATGCAGCTCCCAGGCACAGCAGGCTCTGGCGGAGCAGAGCCGGGGTGCAGCCCCTGGCCGAACCCCGCGGGGCTGGAGCTGCAGCAGTGCCGCCCCCGTGTTCCCTGGATGCCCCGCGGCTTTCGTGGATCGCAGCTCCTGCTCCCCCAGCAGCCACTGCCGGGACACGCTTTGACAGCTCGCAGTGCCGAATGCAGCTGCTGGCCGAATGGCCCCACGTTCCGCAGGAGCTGCACATCGATGTTTTCTCAGCGGGAGCTGTGAAATGCGTGGGGTGGAGGGAGAGGCCGCCCTGCTGCGCCAGGGGTATCCCGGGACGGGGCAGCGCAGGGTCCTGCTGCCCCCAGGGGCTGGGCGCCTGCATTGCCTGGTGCCACGTGCTCCTTTTGGGGAGCATCTGCTGCTCCCCAAATCACTTAATTCGCATTTCCTTATTTAGTAATAAATAATTTAATTTAACAAATAAATACATAAATAAATAAATAAATAAAGTATGGTTTTTGTATATATATAATGTGAATAAATAAAAAAATAATATATAAATAGATAGATATTATTCTATATGAATAATAAATATAATTTATATAAATACATATACATAGATACAAATATATGGATATATATAAATGCATTACTCTATATACACACATATTATATCTTTATATAGATATATATAAATTTATATATAAAACTAATTTTATATATTTGTATAAATATATAATATATATATGAGATATCTATATATTTTTATTTTGTTTTTGTTTTGTTTTGTTTTTATTTTTATTTTTATTTTTATTTTTTATTTTTATTTTTATTTTTATTTTTATTTTTATTTTTATTTTTATTTTTATTTTGTTTTTTTGTGGGTTTTTGTTGTTGTTTGTTTTTTTTTTTAATTTTAATTTTAATTTTTATTTTTTGTTTTTGTTTTTGTTTTTATTTTTATTTTGTATAAACAATGAGGCTCATCCTGGGCTGAGTGGGGCTGGCTGGTCACTGTCACTGAGTGCCACCCTGCTCTGCTCCTGCCCCCTTTTCCTGCCCTCTCCAGGCCACCTTGTGCAGAAATATATCTTTGATTACTTAAAATCTTTGTTAAGAAAGAATGGCTTCGATGTCTCTGTAGTGTCCCACCCCTGGGCCCGGGTCCCTGGGACGCTGGAGCTGTGCCTGCAGCCCCCACAGCCCTGTGCAGCTGCCTGGCACCTCTGGATAATCCATCTGCTGAACATGCTACAGGCCATTAGCTTTAACTAGAGGGAGTTGCGGCGAGAATCATTAGAGGAAAAGTTCACAGTGCAATTAATAAAGCACCTCATTAGGTCTCCTTCCTCTCTGAGAGTGCAGCTCCTGCTGCTGCCTCTGCTGCTCCTGCTCCCCGCTCCCAGGGGATCCTTTCCCTCCCTTTTCCTCTCAGGAGATCATTTCCTCTTTACCTTTCCCTTTTCTTTCCCTTCCTTTTTCCTTTCCCTTTCATCTCAGAAGATCCTTTCCCTTTCCTCTCAGGAAATCCTTTTCCTTTCCCTTTCCTCTCAGGAGATAATTTCCTTTTCCTTTTCCTTTTCCTTTTCCTTTTCCTTTTCCTTTTCCTTTTCCTTTTCCTTTTCCTTTTCCTTTTCCTTTTCCTTTTCCTTTTCCTTTTCCTTTTCCTTTTCCTTTTCCTTTTCCTCTCAGAAGATCCTTTCCCTTTCCTTTCAGAAGATGATTTTCCTTCCCTTTTCCCCTTCAGAGATGTTTTTCCTTTCCTTTTCCTCTCAGGAAATGTTTTTTTCCTTTTCCTTTTCTCTCAGGTGATAATTTCCCTTTCCCTTTCCCTTTCCCTTTCCCTTTCCCTTTCCCTTTCCCTTTCCCTTTCCCTTTCCCTTTCCCTTTCCTTTCCCTTTCCTTTTCTCTTCCCCTTTCCCCTTTCCCTTTCCTTTTCTCTTCCCCTTTCCCTTCCCCTTTCCTTTTCCTCTCAGAAGATCCTTTCCCTTTCCTCTCAGGAGATGTTTTTCCTTTCCCATTCCTCTCAGAAGATGTTTTTCCCTTCCTTTCCCTCTCAGGAGATCATTTCCCTTTTCTCTTTCCTTTTCCTCTCAGGAAATCCTTTTCCTTTTCCTTTTCCTTTTCCTTTTCCTTTTCCTTTTCCTTTTCCTTTTCCTTTTCCTTTTCCTTTTCCTTTTCCTTTTCCTTTTCCTTTTCCTTTTCCTTTTCCTTTTCCTTTTCCTTTTCCTTTTCCTTTCCCTTTCCCTTTCCCTTTCCCTTTCCTTTTCCTTTGCTTTTCCTTTTCCTTTCCTTTTCCTTTTCCTTTCCTTTTCCTTTCCTTTTCCTTTGCTTTTCCTTTCCCTTTCCCTTTCCTCTCCAGAGATGATTTTCCTTTTCCCTTTCCTCTCAGGAGGCAGCATAAGGCTGGGCAGCACCGACTTCTCTGGGAATGTGGTGGGGCCTGGGTGGTTTTGCCCCAGCAGGGCCCTGCCCAGGTGTCCCCCAGCTCTGGGATCCTTCAGGGCAGCTCTCCCTGGGCACAGAGAGGGACAAGCAGAGGCAGTCCCATCCCTGGAGGGGGCATTGCCCCATCCCTGTGGTCACATTTTTTGTGGGGGATCCAACAGCATCTCCAGGGCTGCTGGCAGCTCATTCCTGTGCTCCTGAGGTTTTATTCCAACCAAAATCTGGATTCTTTATCCCTTGGGCTCTCTGTACTCCTGGCTCATGAGAGCCAGGCAGTGCCAGGGCCAAGGGGGTTCCCAGCCCTCTGGGGCACAGGGAGCCCAGAAGGGATTTGGGAAAGGCAAATTTGGGGATCTGCCTCCCAGAGCCTGCTCCAGTGGCACACGGGGGTGTCCTGTTGGATGCAGAGGGTGTGGAAGGGCAGCCCAGGCTCCAGCTGGCTCCTGGCTGTGCTTGGCTGGCCATGGTGGCCACAGACAGGGCTTTGCTGTCACTTTGGCCACCAGCAGACACCAGGGCTGCTTTCAGGGACCAATTTCACATCTGCTGCTCAAGGTCTCTTGTGCTTCTCCCTGCCAGCACCCCGGGGAAGCTCCTGGACCCACTCCCAGATGTGTCTGCACAGCAGCCCAGGGGGACACGGCTTGGGAGTGCCACATTTCTCATTCCTGACTGCTCTTTTTGCTTCCAGCCCTGTCTCCCATCTCTGGCTCTGCTCCAGTTTCCTTCGTCTCATCCTCACCCTTGAAAAAGCTCCAAGGTCCCGGCTCCCATTGGGATGGGGATGTTCCCAGAGCCAGGGCTGCTCCAGGGCTGTCTGTGCCATCCTGATCCCAGCAGGGATCCCAGGGCAAGGAAGGACCAGCGTGGTGGGGCTGGGGCTGTGCAAGCAGGAGAGAGGGGAGCAGAGATCCTGGGAACAGCAGCAGTGCTGGGCAGTGCAGCATTTCCCTGGGATTCAGGGCTGGATTCAGCCGCCCTTCCAGGCAGGAGGAATTCCAAATTTCAAGGCAACAAGGGAATTGCACCCCTTGGCACAGGGAAAGAGGCAGGAAAGCACAGTCCTGTCCCTTGGGCAGGGCTGTGGCAGTGCTGGAGATGGATGCTGGGGGACAGGGAAGCAGGAAATGCCAATTCCTTCCATCTCTTCTCATCTGCAGGCTCGGCAAGGGGTTTGTCCAGATCCAGTGGGAAGCCATCAAGGCCGATGCTGATCATGAGGAAGGAGGTGCAGGCACTTCCAAGCACACACAGGAGCCCAGAGAGGTGACAGGAGCCCTCCAGGCCCCGCTCCTGCCCTCTGAGCTGGGCTGGCTCGGGACAAGCTGTCCCATTCCTGCACCACCAGCTGCTGGCATGCATGGCCAGGGCCCCGGGGGGCTGCAGCAGATTTCCAGTCTAAATCAGACTCCTCCTGTCTTAATCTCAGCTGGTACAAGTGGCTTAACCCATCGGACCAGCTCCAAATCCTCCTCTCCTCCCCCGATCCCACTTAAGCCCCGCGTTTTCCCCCTCGGTAATCTCTGACTCGCTGGGATCACGGCATTGCTCGGCCAGCTGCACAAATCCAGATGCTTTGCTGCTGGGTGGGTGCAGCTGGGGAATCTGAGGGGCCCCTCCCTTCTCTCCTGCCCTGCCCAGCCCTGCTGCTCCCCTCCCTGCAGCCCGGGAAAGCAAAGCCGTGGCGCTAAGCAGGGAGAGGTGCTCGAATTCCATGAAATCCACAGGTTCAAACACCCCCTGGGGATCAGGATGGGATACAGGGATGTCCTGACCAGAGCTGGGACATGGGCTATGCATGTGCTCCAAGGAATTCCCAGCTGAGGGATGGAGAGCAAGGGCAGGGAATGGAAAACAAGGACAGAAAATGGAAAACAAGGGCAGAGAATGGAAAACAAGGGCAGGGGATGCTCTGCTCTGCCAGGCTTATCCTTCAGGGTCTCTGCAACACCCTCCCTGCACGGAATTTTGCTTCTGGGCTCCAGAGGCACAGGCAGGGCGCTGGGAGAATCTCCAGGCTGCTGGAAGCTGAATCCTATGGCACATCCTGAGGTGTGATCCCAAAAAAAAAACCAGACTAAAGCCACTCCAGGCCTTCCCCTGATTACTGGGCAGGACAAAAGCAGGGAACAGACTGGGAAGAGCCTGCCTTGCCCAGGGCATGTCTGAGTCCTGTCTTCCCCCTCTGGACACATTGTCCAAAGGGAAAATCCCAATGTCAGAGGGCAGGGAGCTGTCACACAGGTGGGCAGTGCCCAGCCACACAACCCACACTCCCCTTCTTCTTCTGACAGTGCCACTCTCCCAAATTGCCCTCTCTAAGCTGGGAAATCCCTGCTGCCAGGCTCAGTGTTGCTGTCTTGCAGCCATTTTGGAGGCATTTCCTTCACATCCTCTGTGTTTTTATGGCTTTTGTTTTGCAGCCTGAATTCCCTACAGCGTTTTCCACCCCTGGGAATGGGCTCTGTGTGCTTTTCCCTCTGGAAATACAGAGTACCCCAGCATCTCCTGTGGGGCAGGATGGAGGAGTGAGGGAGGGATGGGCTCTGACCCACACCAGCCTTTCCCTCATCTCTCCTACATCAGCCTCTTGCCTAATGACATTTGCCTAATTAGAAACGTGCCATTGTTTTATCCAGCTGGAAAACTGGGCTGCTCTGCTGAATCTTGCAGAGCTGAGGGGGACCCAGAGTTGTGAAAGCTCCAGATGAGAGAGGAACATTCTCTTCAGGTGCTGTGTTCTGGCAGAGGGCCTTTGGTTCGGGGGGATTGTGCATCATGAAAGGCCAGGCTGAAACAACAGCAAAAACAGAGACTGATGCCTTGGGTTTCAGCTTTTATAGTTTTCAGAATCTCTGTTGCTTAGTGTGTAACTCTGACACTTCATATTAGGTGTTAGTAAGTTCTCTTTAGTAGTTAGACAAAACAATTCCTTTCTAGCCGGAGAATCAAGGACAACTGGTACCCAAAAATCAGAAACAGCAGCGAGGGAAAGGGGGCAAAGCCAGGGGCTGAGACTTCATAGCCTGGGGCTGTGCTTGGATCATTGACCCCAATGTGGAGATGAAGCAAAACTGATAAAAGTGTAAAACTGGTGACCAGGATCCATCTGGGATTTGATTTGGGTGCAGCCCCGGCCGGGCTCTTGCACTGCCCAAGGTGGATCCTTTCAATAAACACCGATTTTATTCCTTTTGCTCTGTGCTCTCTGCTCCAGCTCAGCCTTTCCAGGCAGCAGTTCCAGCCTTTGTGTGACTGAGAGGGAGATATTAAAGTTTGATGCAGCGCTCAGGGAAAGGCTCTGTGATGGAGAGAGGAGCCTCACAGGAGCAGGGGAAGCTTTGGGATCTTCGGGCACTCTTTGTTAGAGGCTTCCTCTCCTAATGGGCTGCACGTGAGCAGAGTGCTGAGGTCGTGCTGGAGCTGCTGCTGTGACCTTGGCTGACGATTTTCCCGGGGAGAATGTTCAGTTCCAGCTCCCCATGAATCGCGGCCGCTGACCCTGGGTGTCAGCGAGCAGCCCCTGTGATTTCATTCCTCACACTCCCAAACCAGTTGTGGCTCGGATTGGCAGGGTGTTTGCTCAGCAGAGGTGGGTGGGGAGGCTCCTGGGGATCCCTGCATGCAGCACTGTGGATGTGCCCTGACAGACCCTGAGGCAGCCCCAGATCTCCCGGTAGCTGCACGGGGCACGGACAGCAGGATCTGTGCTTGGAATGGGCTTGCAGCAGGAACTCGCTGCCCACTGGGCCCCTCTCCCCTTGCCCAGGGGTGGGAGGGCTGGAGCAGGGCTGTGGCTGGGGACAGGAGCCTGCTGCAGGTCACACAGCCTCAGCAAGCATCTCCAGAACTGTGGGTCCTGGACAGCAGCAGCCCAGCCACAGAGAGGCAGAGAGGCAGACAGGCCTCTTCAGGCACACCCTGTAGCCATCCCAGAGCTGCTGGTGGCACCCCTGACCCATCCCAGGGGTGGGAGGGCTGGAGCAGGGCTGTGGCTGGGGACAGGAGCCTGCTGCAGGTCACAGAGCCTCAGTGAGCCACTCCAGACTTCCTGAACTGTGGGTCCTGGGCAGCAGCAGCCCAGCCACAGAGAGCCAGAGAGGCAGAGAGGCAGAGAGGCAGAGAGGCCTCTTCAGACAAACCCTGTGGCCATCCCAGAGCTGCTGGTGGCAGCCCTGACCCACCCCAGGCTGTGCTTGGAGCTCTGTGTTTGCATTTGGCTGCTGGTGCTTGGGCCAGGGCACAGGGAATGGGTGTCCCTGAGGGTGCAGATCCTGTCCCACACCCACAGGGAACCCTTCCCAGCACCAAACCAGCAGCAGCTCCATTCCAAGGATGCTCCAAGGACTCCAGGCTCCGGCCCTGAAGTGATCAGTCCCCAGGACAGCTCGGCTCTGACACATTTCGCAGGACTGAGTCTTCCATTCTTGCTTTAACCTTTCCTGGTGACTCGTGGTGGCTGTGTTAAACCGTGATACGCCTGCAACATGACAGTGATTTGTTTAAAGAGCCCACACTCGTCCTTGTTAGCGCTCACTCGGGGCTCTGACAGTCCTGTCAAAGCCTCGGCACATTTTTCTGTTCTCTCCCTCATTTGCTGCTGTCACCACGGGGAAATATCTGGATAACAACGTCCCTGGTGGCATTTTGAGCAGCTCAGGGGCCTTGGCTTGGCTCCTGCTCCCTTCCCAGCATCCTGAGCCTGGCCCTGAGCAGCAGCAGCAGCACTGAGGAGCCTGGGGGTACCAAAAAGTTTCCCAGCTCCCAGACTGGAGTAGGATGGTGATCCCTGGATTTTGCACAGCTGGACGCTGGGAATGGGCTGGGCAAGCAGCAGGTGCTGGAAGTGAGCAGTTGTCCCAAACTCAGCTAAAAGAGATCCCTGCTGGCCTCTCCCCAGTGGATGGGTGAGCAGCAAGGGGATGGTGCTTGGGTTGATCACAACCAGGGCAGGCAGAGCATCAGGGGTGCAGGAGCTGGTCCCCTCCAGGGAGCTGCTGAGATGCCTTCCTGAGCTTTTAAGAGCTAATGCTTCAGTGTCCAGGGAACTCCCACACGGATGAGCTTCAGGGCTGAGCACGGCAGCAGGGAGAGGAGATTTGTGCTGAGGTTTGGGTAAATCAGAGTCAGCTTGGAGGTGGTGTGGGAGGGCTGGCAGCAGGCTTGGTGTGCAAACAGCAGCCTGCTCCACACTGAGAGTTTCCAGCCTGGAGAAATGTTGGGGGCTCCAGGTGGTGCCTCTGGTGTAGCAGCTGCAGGCAGCCCCGAGGAGGAGGCAGGGGAGGTTGAAGTCAAAGAGGGGTACCCAGAGCTAACTGCAGCCCTGCACGGGGCAGAGCAGCCCTTCCCAACCCGTGCAGTCTCCTCCTGTCTTGAGCACCACAAGGAATCTCCATCAGAGCCCCCCTGCACCCAGCCAGCCCCTGCACTCTTCCCCCAGGGGATCCTGGCCTGATCCAACAAGGGTGCAGGGCTGTCACCTCCCACCCTGCTGCCCCACCTGGCACCTGGGACCCTCCATCCCATCCTGGCACATCCCAGACCCTCCTGGATCCATGGAGCTGCCTGGAGATGCCAAGCCCAGAGCAACCCATTTCCCAGAGAAAATGTTGTATTTCCAGAGTGCATGTAGACAAATCTGGCCAAATGTTCCCCTCCCTGAAGCCATCAAAGCCCCAATGACTCTGTAATATTTAATGGCTTGTTTTGCTCCCTAAATGATACAATGAAAAGGATTATTAATGTTAATAGCGTTCTTATCATATTTTAATAGCATCATGCATAACCCAAATGTCATCTCAGCACATATTTCTCCTGCTCTCACCCAGGGCGAGGAGCAATCTCACTCCAGGGATGTGGAGAGGGAAAAAGGCATCGGGCAACAGGGTGGAAAGGGGGGCTGGAGCCTGAGGAGGAGCTGGACTCGGCTGGGTGGAGAGAGGGGATGAGAAGATGCGATGGGAACTGCTTCCCTGGCAGCAGGGGGAGGAGGGAACCAAAGGGGGAGGTGGGCAGGGAAAGGGACACAGGGTGGGCAGGGGAAGGATGAACGGGATGGCAGGGGAATGGTGGGTGGGGTGGGCAGGGAATGGATGCACAGGGAAAGTTTTTATGGGATGAGCAGGGGAAGGATGTCCAGGATGGCAGGGGAGGAGATACAGGATGGGCAGGAAAATGGTGGGTGGGATGGGCAGGGGAAGGATGCACAAGGAAAGTTTTCATGGGATGGGCAGGAGAAGGATGTGTGGGATGGGCAGGGGAAGAGGTACAGGATGGGGAGGGAAATGGTGGATGGGATGTCAAAGGATGCATTAAATGGGCAGGGGAAGGGTGGATGTGATGGGCATGGAGAGGATACACAGGGAAGGTTTTTATGGGATGGCAAAGGATGCTTTAAATGGGCAGGGGAAGGATGGATGGGAGGGGCAGGGGAAGGATATACAAGGAAAGTTTTTTATTGGATGAGCAGGGGAAAGATACATTAAATGGGCAGGGGAAAGATGGATGGGCATGGAAAGGATGCACAGGGAAAGTGTTTATAGGATGGGCAGGGGAAGGATGTGTGGGATAGGAAGGGGAAGGATGTGGGGTAGGAAGCAGAAGGATGTGGATGTGGGGTGTGGAAGGGAAGGATGTGGGGTAGGAAGGGGAAGGATGTGGGGTAGGAAGCAGAAGGATGTGGATGTGGGGTGGGAAGCAGAAGGATGTGGGTGGGAAGGGGAAGGATGTAGGTGGAAGGGAAGGATGTGGGTGGGAAGCAGAAGGATGTGGGTGGGAAGCAGAAGGATGTGGGTGGGAAGCAGAAGGATGTGTGGGGTGGGAAGCAGAAGGATGTGGGTGGGAAGCAGAAGGATGTGGGTGGGAAGCAGAAGGATATAAGGAATAGGAAGGGGAAGGATGTGGGTGGGAAGCAGAAGGATGTGTGGGGTAAGAAGCAGGAGGATGTGTGGGGTGAGAAGCAGGAGGATGTGTGGGGTAGGAAGGAGAAGGATGTGGATGGGAAGCAGAAGGATGTGTGGGTGGGAAGCAGAAGGATATAAGGAATAGGAAGGGGAAGGATGTGGGTGGGAAGTTCAAGGATGCCCGAGGCAGCTCCAGGCAGGCCCCAGGGCGGCACAGGAACCCCGGGCATTGCAGGAACCACTCCCTACAGGGGGTGACAATGGCTCATCCCCTGCAGCCACCAGGTCCCACTAATCCCCCGGGCCTGGAAAGGGCAGGGTCCCCCAGGACCTGCCAAAGCTGCTGCTGCTCCCAGGTCCCTTCCCCACACCCGGGACTCCACCAGGAGCAGCTGTCAGCGACACACTCCAATTTCCAGCACATCATTTCACAGTCCAGAGAGCATTTCCCTGTTTTTTCCCCATCCATTCCATTTTCTAGATTGGTTGAACAGGCTGAAATCCCCCATTTTTCACGTGGGGTTTGGTTTCCCTTGCATCCAGCTCTCACCTCCTTGCCAGGCAGGGATGGGCCAGAGTGCAGAGGGACCTCAAGGACAACTTTTCATTTTCCAACCCCCAAACCAAGCCATGACATTTCCACAAAGGAATTGCAGAGAGAGGAGCCAGAAAGACTCAAGGAGAAGCCGTGAGTTGCTAAAGCTTCCAAATAAAGCTCTGCACCTGTAGGAGCTTTGGACATGAGGCAGTTTTCACTGTGATGTGCATGGAAATGGGTTTTCTTCCATGTTCCATGCCAAGGGCTGGGCACAGGCACAGCACCAACCCCTGCACGCCCACACTGACCCCAATCCTCCCCTAGACACTCGAGCACTGTTGTACCACCCCAAACACACCTATCCCAGGTGCTGGGAGCATCCCCTGTGGGTATGGGAACATCCCCATGGATATGGGAACATCATCATGGATGTGGGAATATCCCCATGGATGTGGGACCACCCCCCATGGATATGGGAACATCCCCATGGATGTGGGAATATCCCCATGGATGTGAGAGCATCCCCCATGGATTTGGGAAGACCCCCCCATGGATTTGGGAGCATCCCCATGGATGTGGGAAAATCCCCCGTGGATGTGGGACCATCCCCATGGATTTGGGAACATCTCCATGGATGTGGGAATATGCCCATGAATGTGAGAGCATTCCCCATGGATATGGGAACATCCCCCATGGATTTGGGAACATTCCCCATGGATTTGGGACCATCCCCATGGATGTGGGAACATCCCCATGGATTTGGGAGCATCCCCATGGATTTGGGATCACCCCCATGGATTTGGGATCATCCCCATGGATTTGGGACCATCCCCCACGGATTTGGGATCATTCCCATGGATTTGGGATCATCCCCATGGATTTGGGATCACCCCCATGGATTTGGGACCACCCCCACGGATGTGGGACCATCCCCATGGATTTGGGACCACCCCCACGGATTTGGGACCATCCCCATGGATTTGGGATCACCCCCATGGATTTGGGACCATCCCCATGGATTTGGGATCACCCCCATGGATTTGGGACCATCCCCCATGGATTTGGGATCACCCCCACGGATGTGGGACCATCCCCCGTGGATCTGGGGACACACGTGCTCACCAGCGCCAGCTCCCTCCCACCCAGCTGCTTCGTGCTGGGAGATGAAAGGGGCCAGCCCGGCTCTGACCTGCTCATCTCTCACTAAAATGTTATTTTAACACTTAAAAGGGTAGAAAATACCATCGGCGGCTCCTCATTTATCAGGTGGGTGCGCGGGGAGCGGGGCCCGCACGCGCTCCACATTAATGAGCCCGGGGAGCCGCAGCTTCGCGGCACCGCCCCGGCAGCACGGGCAGGAGGCAGGGGGGCAGGAGGCAGGGATGGCAGGGATGGCAGGAGGCAGGGGGGCAGGAGGCAGGGTGACAGGAGCCTCCTGTCCTCTCTAGGTGCTCAGTGACTCCCGTGGGGCTGGAGCAGGAAGCGGAGGGCAGGGCTGGATGGGATTTGGGCAGGAATTGTTCCCTGGCAGGGTGGGCAGGGCTGGCACAGGTGCCCAGAGCAGCTGTGGCTGCCCCTGGATCCCTGGCAGTGCCCAGGGCCAGGCTGGACACTGGGGCTGGAGCAGCTGGGACAGTGGGAGGTGTCCCTGCCATGGCAGGAGTGACACTGGATGGGATTTAAGGTTCCTTCCAACCCAAACCACTCCATGTGGAAGAAGGACAGATGCTGAGCTCTTCTTCCCACAGGACACATTCCCACAGCAACGTGGGGGCTCCAGAATCCTGAAAGGGGCCACACAGGCACTGAGCCATGGACAACAGCTGTGCCAGGCATTGCTCAGCTCCAGATAGCCCTGGGGATGGACACTGGCACTGGGGTGGACACTGGCACTGGATGGAGGCATTGGCACAGGGATGGACACAGGCACAGGGATGGAGACACTGGCACTGGGATGGACACTGGCACTGGGATGGACACTGGCACTGGGATTGACACTGGCACAGGGATGGAGACACTGGCACTGGATGGACACTGGCACTGGGATGGACACAGGCACAGGGATGGAGACACTGGTGCTGGGATGGACAATGGCATGGGATGGACACTGGCATGGGATGGAGACACTGGCATGGGATGGACACTGGCATGGGATGGACACTGGCATGGGATGGAGACACTGGCATGGGATGGACACTGGCATGGGATGGAGACACTGGCATGGGATGGAGACACTGGCACTGGGATGGACACTGGCACTGGGATGGAGACACTGGCACTGGGATGGAGACACTGGCACTGGGATGGACAATGGCACTGGGATGGAGACTGGCACTGGGATGGAGACACTGGCACTGGGGTGGACACTGGCATGGGGATGGAGACACTGGCACGGGGATGGACACTGGCACTGGGATGGAGACACTGGCACTGGGGTGGACACTGGCATGGGGATGGAGACACTGGCACTGGGGTGGACACTGGCATGGGGATGGAGACACTGGCACTGGGATGGAGACACTGGCACTGGGATGGACACTGGCACTGGGGATGGAGACACTGGCACTGGGATGGACACTGGCACTGGGATGGACACTGGTGCTGGGATGGACACTGGCGCTGGGATGGAGACACTGACACTGGGATGGAGACACTGGCACTGGGATGGAGACACTGGTGCTGGGATGGAGACACTGGCATGGGATGGAGACATTGGCACTGGAATGGTCATCCTGCCCAGAGTCAGCCCCAGGGATGGACACACTGGCAGAGGGATGGAGACATGGGCACAGGAATGGACACTGGAACAAAGATGGAGACACTGGCACAGGGATGGTCACCCTGCCTGGACACAGCTCCAGGGATGGTCACACACCACAGGGATGGTCACAGGACATGGGATGGTCATCCTGCCTGGACACAGCCCCAGGAATGGACACACACCCCAGGGATGGACACTGGCACAGGGATGGTCATCCTGCCCAGACACAGCCCCAGAGATGGACACACAGCCCCAGGGATGATCCCTGGCACAGGGATGGTCATCCTGCCCGGACACAGCCCCAGAGATGGACACACACCACAGGGGATGGTCACAGGACATGGGATGGTCATCCTGCCCGGACACAGCCCCAGAGATGGACACACACCACAGGGATGGTCACAGGACATGGGATGGTCATCCTGCCCGGACACAGCCCCAGAGATGGACACACACCCCAGGGATGGTCACAGGACATGGATGGTCACTGGCACAGGGATGGTCACTGGCACAGGGATGGTCCCTGGCACAGGGATGGTCATCCTGCCCGGACACAGCCCCAGAGATGGACACACAGCCCCAGAGATGGACACTGGCACAGGGATGGTCATCCTGCCCGGACACAGCCCCAGAGATGGACACACAGCCCCAGAGATGGACACACACCCCAGGGATGGTCACGGCACAGGGATGGTCCCTGGCACAGGGATGGTCATCCTGCCCGGACACAGCTCCAGGGATGGTCACTGGCACAGGGATGGTCATCCTGCCCAGACACAGCCCCAGGAATGGACACACAGCCCCAGGAATGGACACACAGCCCCAGGCTGGTCACGCTGCCAGTAAAGCCCCAGGCACTGCAGGAGCTTTATCCACAGCTCCATCTCCACAGGGACATCTGTGCCATGCACTGACCACCCTCAAAGCCGAGGACAAAGGACAGTCACAAAGATCAGGCAGCGCCAGGAGAGCTCCAGGGAGCACGGCTGCCTTTGCTTGTTCAACACCTCCCTTAATAATCCTGGCACACAGAGTAAACAGAAGCAGCAGCTGTGAGGGACTTGCAGGGACTTTCCAGTTTCAAAGCAATATTTGGAATTTTTCACAGCCCTCAGGGCACTTGAGAAAACAGCTTTGAGTCCTAAAGGTCTCACAGCTTTAGGACGACGACTTTACTTATCACTTTTTTTTTTCTCTGACTCAGAAGGAGTCACCAGAAGGTTCCCAAAGGCCAGGGACACAGGGAATGAGAGATTGCAGCGCTGCACAGACCCTGAGGTGGGAATGTCCTCACTGACCACACCCAGACCTGCTCAAGGGTGGGGTTACCCGTGCCTGATACTGGCTGTGAAAATATCAGAGATGTCATGTCCCGTCTGCCTTCACACAGGACATGGAGTGAGTCACAAAACCTTTTTCCGCGAGATTTCCCACAATTTTTCAGCAGGTTTTGGGGACTTGGGGGCATCCCATGGTGGATCTTGAAGCAGCCAGAATGAAGCCGGGAGTCCCCAGGGAATCCCTCCCCCGTTCACAGAACTTGCACTAGAACTGGTGTCACACAAAATGTTTCCACTCAACTGAGTGAAAAACAATCAGAGAAAAATCAGGAGTTTTGCAGAGATGTAGAGGAATTTTTTTAAGGCAGAAACAACAGTGATATTCCCAAGTGGCACTGGCTGGAAGGAGTGAGACACTGCTCTCCTAAACAACCCATCCCTGAGATCTGGAGATGAAACCAAACTGGGGAAGAGCTCAAAATCCCGAGGAGGAGAGAGGAACCCACTGAGCCAGAAGGAGGAATGAGATCCACTTGGAGAAACAGCCTGAGGAGAGAACGATCCGATCCCTGCTGAGGCACTGCCAGGCTGAGGGGCTGAGGGGCTCTCAGCACTGCTGCTTTCCCCCCTCCCCATCCATCCCAGTCTCCAGAGGGCTGGAGCCTGAAAACGCCGAGAACGCTGAGAACCCTTCTACTGCTGGCAGCGTTTTAGCCCTGGGGACGCTGCCCTGGGAGGGTGGTGATGCCTGCAGGGAGATGAGCTGGATCAATGCCGAACCAGAGGATTTTTTAGGGTTTTACAGCCCAAAATGCAGCGCCTATCCCAATTCCCTGCGATTCCAGGAGCGCTGGGTGCATTCCAGCACTGCCCGTCCTGGAGCAGCCTCACCCATCCTTGTCGGACAATTCCAGACCCGGCCCCCATTGCTGGACCGTCCTCCCACAGACTGGATCCCCTGCCGAGTCCCTGGGCGGGTTTTGTGCCTGCTGGGGCAGGGATTCCCTGCAGGACGAGCCCAGAATGGGGACAGGAGCTCAGGGAGCAGCTGTGCCGGGATCCGGGCGGGGGCTGCGGGCATATGGCAACCCATTCACTGAAGGAAGAAATTAAATTACCCAGGACTATAAACCAGTCAATTTAGAGCCATATCCTGCCTGTAATCAGGCAATAGTGTTTCATTTACTGCCACTCCAGTGGTGCTGCAGAGAGGAGTTTTGGGGGACGCCCTGCACGCAGCAGGTTAAAAAGAGGGGTGAGCTGCCACAACTGGGGGTGTCCCAGCCTGCCTGGCAGCCCCTGCTCTTGTCCCAGCGCACTGCAGTCTCCAGGAGGTGCAGCATTAGTGTCACATCAGCCTGATGGGCGCTTGCCTCATTTCCAGGTTGCACAGCCTCATTTTGCAGGCGCAGAGGAGATGTTTGTGCCACGGCTGGCACTGCCTGTCAGCAGGAAACGCTGCTGCTCTTCCCTCTCCTTGCTGGAATGGGGAAAATTGAAGAATGCTCTGTACTCTGGTTATGTGGACTCTGAACATCTCTTACCTCCTGTTCTGCTTTTTGGGTTGTTTTTTTCTGTTTTGTTTTTTGGTTTGATTTGTTTTGGTTCGGGGTTTTTCTGTTGTTTTGGTTGGTTGGTTTTTTGTGGGGTTTTTCTGGTTTTTGTTTTGGGGTGGCTTGTTTTGTTTTGTTTTGTTTGGGGTGTTTTGGATTTTTTGTTGTTGTTTCTACACAGGGAAATGGGATGAAGCCTGGCCTGGATGGAAGGATTGCCCACAGAAGCTGTGGCTGCCCCTGGATCCCTGGAAATGTCCCAATCCAGGCTGGATGGGGCTGGAACAACCTGGGATAGTGGCAGGTGTCCCTGCCCATGGCAGGGGGGAATGGGATGAGCTTCAAGATCCCTTCCAACCCAAAGCAGGCTGGGATTTTGTAATTAGGGATCCTGTTTCTGCAGTGAGATTCCTGTTTCTCCAACCCAAAGCAGGCTGGGATTCTGTGATGAGGGATCCTGTTTCTGCAGTGAGATTCCTGTTTCTCCAACCCAAAGCAGGCTGGGTTTCTGTGATGAGGATTCCTGTTCCTCCAGTGAGATTCCTGTTTCTCCAACCCAAAGCAGGCTGGGATTCTGTGATGAGGGATCCTGTTTCTCCAGTGAGATTCCTGTTTCTCCATCCCAAAGCAGGCTGGGATTCTGTGATGAGGGATTCCTGTTTCTCCAGTGAGATTCCTGTTTCTCCATCCCAAAGCAGGCTGGGATTCTGTGATGGGGATGGATTCCTGTTTCCCAGCCCAAAGCAGGCTCCTATGTGATGAGGACTCCTGTTCCTCAGGGACCATCCTCCCATCCCTGTGGGATGCACCTTTCCAGCGACAACCCCAGCCTGAGCCTTTCCTCCAACTCCCTGGAGTGAGGCACCAAAACCTCTTTAAAAGGAGCTGTGGAGGAGGGGGCTGTGATCATCCCCGAGGCTCCAGAATGAGCTGGGCAGGCTAGAGAGGGAGCAGAGAGGAGCTTAGGCCACCCTTTGATGCTGCAAACCACTCACCAGCCTGGCTCTGTCCAGCCCTTGTCCCTTCAAAGCAGACCCAGGCAGAGCTCAGCTCCCATCCCCATGCATTGCAGGGATCCTGCAGAATTCCAGGAGTCATTTGGGGGGGCTGTGACAAGAGCAGGCAGGGAACAGCCCTGCCTGGGGCTCAGACCTTGGTCAAACCTGTTCTCCCTGCCCTTCCCAGCCTCCTGCCCCTCATCCAGCCCTTTCCCTGCCCTCGGGCTGCCCGTGTGGACGTGCCAAGGATCCCCTCCCAGTGCTGGAACTGCAGGGTTCAGGGACAGAGCAAGGGCAGCAGCTCCAGCCACTCGTTTTTAGGTCAGAGCACAGATCCAGGTGTCCTGCAGCACCTGTGGGCACGGCTGAAACCCAGGCTGGCTGCAGGAAATCATCCCCAGATGTGTCCTGTAGCTCTCCAGTGAATTTGGATGAATTTTGGGTGAATTTTGATAAATTTGGGGTGAAATTTCGGTGAAATTTGAGTAAAACCCAGACTGGCTGCAGGAAATCATCCCCAGATGTGTCCTGTAGCTCTCCAGTGAATTTGGATGAATTTTGGGTGAATTTTGGATAAATTTGGGGTGAAATTTGAGGTGAAATTTGGCTGAAACCCCAGGCTGGCTGCAGGAAATCATCCCCAGATGTGTCCGTAGCTCTCACGAATTTGGATGATTTTGGGTGAATTTTGGATTAATTTGGGGTGAAATTTGGGTGAAACCCAGGCTGGCTGCAGAAATCATCCCCAGATGTGTCCTGTAGCTCTCCACTGAATTTGGATGATTTGGGGTGAATGGTGAAATTTGAGTAAAACCCAGGCTGGCTGCAGGAAATCATCCCCAGATGTGTCCTATACCTCTCCAGTGAATTTGGATGAATTTTGGGTGAATTTTGATAAATTTGGGGTGAAATTTGGGTGAAACCCAGGCTGGCTGCAGGAATCATCCCCAGATGTGTCCTGTAGCTCTCCAGTGAATTTGGATGATTTTGGGTGAATTTTGGATAATTTGGGGTGAAATTTGGGGTGAAATTTGAGTAAAACCCAGACTGGCTGCAGGAAATCATCCCAGATGTGTCCTGTAGCTCTCCAGTGAATTTGGATGATTTTGGGTGAATTTTGGATGAATTTGGGGTGAAATTTGGGGTGAAATTTGGGTGAAACCCAGGCTGGCTGCAGGAAATCATCCCCAGATGTGTCCCGTAGCTCTCCAGTGAATTTGGATGATTTTGGGTGAATTTTGGATGAATTTAAATTTGGGGTGAAATTTGGGTAAAACCCAGGCTGGCTGCAGGAAATCATCCCCAGATGTGTCCCGTAGCTCTCCAGTGAATTTGGATGATTTTGGATGAATTTGGATTAATTTGGGGTGAAATTTCGGTGAAATTTGAGTAAACCCAGGCTGAGCTGCAGGAGATCATCCCCAGATGTGTCCTGTAGCTCTCCACTGAATTTGGATGATTTTGGATGAATTTTGGATAAATTTGGGGTGAAATTTGAGTAAAACCCAGGCTGGCTGCAGGAAATCATCCCCAAATGTGTCCTGTAGCTCTCCAGTGAATTTGGATGATTTTTGGTGAATTTTGGTAAATTTGGGGTGAAATTTGGGTGAAATTTGAGTAAAACCCAGGCTGGCTGCAGGAAATCATCCCCAGATGTGTCCCGTAGCTCTCCACTGAATTTGGATGATTTTGGGTGAATTTTGGATAAATTTGGGGTGAAATTTGGGTAAACCCAGACTGGCTGCAGGAGATCATCCCCAGATGTGTCCTGTAGCTCTCACTGAATTTGGATGATTTTGGTGAATTTTGGTGAATTTGGATGAATTTGGGTGAAATTTGACTAAAACCCAGGCTGGCTGCAGGAAATCATCCCAGATGTGTCCCGTAGCTCTCCAGTGAATTTGGATGATTTTGATGAATTTTGGATGAATGTTGGTGAATTTTGATGAAATTTGAGTGAAATCCAGATGTGAAATTTGACTATTTTGTTGGTTTTGTGTGAAATTGGCTGAATTTGGGTGAATTTTGGTGAATTTCAGGTGAATTTGTGTGGAATTTGATGTTTTTGTTGATTTTGGGTGAATTTGGGTGAAATTTGATGTTTTTTGTTGATTTGGGGTGGATTTGGGTGAAATTTGACGAATTTTGATGCATTTTGGTGAACTTTGATGAAATTTGGGTGAAATTTGACGGGTTCAGGGTCAACTTTGATGATTTCATTTGCTTTTGGGTAAATCTGGGTGAACTTTGATGAATTTGATGAATTTGATGAATTTGGTGAAATTTGATGAAATTTGGGTGAAATTTGATATTTTGTTGGGTTTGGGTGAATTTGGCTGAACTTTGATGAAATTTGGTGAATTTGGCAATTTGGGGTGAAAATCGAGGTTTCTGTTGATTTGGGGTGAATTTGGGTGAAATTTGATGACTTTGGGTTCAGGGTCAACTTTGATGATTTCATTTGATTTTGGGTAAATCTGGGTGAACTTTGATGAAATTTGGGTGAAATTTGACGGGTTTAGGGTCAACTTTGATGATTTCATTTGATTTTGGGTAAATCTGGGTGAACTTTGATGAATTTTGGGACAATTTGATGATTTGGGTTGATTTTGCTGAGGTTTGAGTGCCCCAGAGGTGGCTCGGGAGGGGACAGGAGGGACGTGCTGGCTCTGCAGTGCTCCTGGCAGTAAATCACCCCAGGGAAGGGCTTTGAAACCAGCTGGAATTCCTCTGCAGGAAGGAGAATTTCCAAAAACAACATCTGCAGATGCTGCTTGATACCCCAGCTCTCCAAACGACCTCCCAGAGGGAAGGACAAAGTGGGGGAAATGTCCCCTCTGACCTCCTCCCTGTCCCTCTGCTCAAAGCTGTTGGGTGCAGCCTCTCCTGGAGCCCTGTGAGGGTTCTGCTGACGGCTGGGTGGGTTCTGTGTGACAGCCTCAGACAGCTCCGTGTACAGGTCACTCGTGGAATCATGGATTTTGGGTTGGAATGGCCTCAAAGCTCAGCTCATCCCCCTGCCATGGCAGGCACAGCTTCCACCAGCCCAGGTTGCTCCAAGCCCCTTCCAGCCTGGCCTTGGGCACTCCCAGGGATGGGGAAGCCACAGATTTTCTTCACCCAGGCCAATTCCCTGTGATTTTCACATATATTGAATTTTTCTGTTTTCTGACTTCCTTTTCCTGCCCTGCTCCTCTCTCCACCCAAACACAGCCAGCATTTCACTGCTGAGCAGACGGGCTCCCTCTGACCCTTCCCATGCTTGTGCAGGGCTCAATCCTCATGGAAAACCTTCAGGAATTGCTGCCAACAGAATTCTTTGGGACAGGGCATGGGCTGGACTCTCCACACAAGGATTTTCTTGTTGACTGACAGCAAGAGCTGAGACATCTCCCATAGGAAAGGACTGGATAAAACCCCCTCTGCTCCCAGCCCCTGCCAGGGACTCAGATCTCCTCCCCAAACGTGTGCACAATTCCTTTTTATCAAGCTGAGCCCCTGTGAACACCTGCACCTGCAAAGGAGCTGGTTGAGCTCTTCAGATCCAAGATCTCCCTGTTCCCACCTCATCTCAGGAGCTGCTGCCCCGCGGGTGCTCACTGGCACTGCCACATGTTGGACCTGTCCTGGCAGACGCTGTCCTCCCCAAACCTGCTCCCTCACCTGGCCAAACACACCCAGAGCTCACTTGTGGCATTGCTGGGGTGTGGCAGGACCAGGAGGGTCCTGCCTGCCTTCACCTCGGCTCTGAGGAAGGGATGGAGGGGATGGAGGGGATGGAGGGGATGGAGAGGATGAGGGGATGGAGGGGATGGAGGGATGCAGGGGATGCAGGGGATGCAGGGGATGCAGGGGATGGAGGGGATGTAGGGGACGGATGGGGATGAGGGGATGCAGGGGATGGGGGGATGAAGGAGATTGAGGGGGTGCAGGGGGATGGAGGGGGATGCAGGGGATGGAGGGGATGGGGAGGATGGAGGGGATGCAGGGGATGGAGGGGATGTAGGGGATGAGGGGGATGCAGAAGATGGGGGGATGGGGGGATGGAGGGGGATGGAGGGGATGAGGGGATGGAGGGGATGTAGGGGACGGATGGGGATGAGGGGATGCAGGGGACGCAGGGGATGGGGGGGATGAAGGAGATTGAGGGGAAGCAGGGGATGGAGGGGAATGGAGGGGTTGAAGGAGATTGAGGGGGATGAGGGGATGCAGGGGATGAGGGGGATGAGGGGGATGAAGGAGATTGAGGGGGATGCAGGGGGATGCAGGGGGATGGAGGGGATGGAGGGGATGCAGGGGATGGAGAGGGGATGCAGGGGATGCAGGGGATGGAGGGGATGGAGAGGGGATGCAGGGGATGGAGAGGGGATGCAGGGGATGCAGGGGGGTGGAGGGGATGGAGAGGGGATGCAGGGGGATGGGGATGAGGGGATGCAGGGGGATGCAGGGGATGGAGGGGATGCAGGGGGATGCAGGGGATGGAGGGGATGCAGGGGATGCAGGGGATGAGGGGATGCAGGGGATGCAGGGGATGGAGGGGATGCAGGGGGATGCAGGGGATGGAGGGGATGCAGGGGATGCAGGGGATGAGGGGGATGAAGGAGATTGAGGGGGGTGCAGGGGGATGGAGGGGGATGGAGGCATGTCCACACAGAGCCCTCACCCTGTGGCTCAGCCCCTGTGTGTTTGTGCTGTGGGTGCCCCGAGTCCCTGGTGGGACACAGGGACGTGCCTGCTCTCAGGAATGCTGCGGCCAGCCCGAGCCTCTGCTGGGGTGTGTGCTCCCCAGGAACGCCTGCAGCAGCGTCCCCTTTCCAAACGCTCCCCGTTTGGGGCTGCTCTGGGGCGGTCAAGCCCTGAGATGAAAGCCTTTGCATCCTGACTCATCTCACCACTCACTGCAAAGCCTGGATTTCGTGCTCCCCATCCTCTGGAGGAAGCTTTGGGTGATCTGGGAGGAACTCCAGGGTTTTGCATGCTCCTTTGCATGGCAGATGAGCGGCCGGGGCTCCCTGCAGGGCCAGGCGGATCCTTCTCCTGCTGGGGACACGCAGCCACCCCGCGCTCCTGCAGCACCGGTGCCACCTGTGGCCACTTCACCCGCCAGAAATCCCCCGCAACTTCAGGTTTAATCTGCTGTGAACGATCTGTCCCTCCAAAATAAAGCTGCGTTTTGATGGGCTGGTGACAAGGACATTTAATCCTGCAAGTTGATCCTTCCCTTCATTTGACTGGTGGCCCTTTCATGTCAAAGCTCTCGGAGGCCCCGGGTGAGAGCTCAAAGGCTGCGGGTGAACTGTCAGCCCGGCGCCCTCGGAACAGGTCCAACGGGTTGTGCTGCTGCTTTTCCCCAGGGAACAATCGCATCCCTTCTCCCTGCCCTGCGCATGCACGGCAGCTCGGGATTGTTATTTCTGATGAACTTCAAGGCGCCTCTCGCCAGAGAAATAACATTTCTGTGGGTTTATTTATTTATTGATCTGCTCCTTCCAAAGCAGAGGGAGAAAAAGAGGCAAGGCAGAAAAGGCAGCAGAGAGGGAGATGAAGAAGTAGGAGGGGGTGGGAGGCCAGGGAGATGAGCACCAGCTCAATCCCGGCTGCCACGGTTTAATCAAAGGTTTCTACAAAGGGAGACCGAATCTTTTCAAATTTCAGCCCTTTGTTGTGAAGCCACAGCCCCGCTTGAGCCAGGGCTGGTGGCTGCTGTCCCCAGAGGCCACAGCTCCCTCTGTGAGGTGACAGGAAACTTTAAGGACCGAGCTGGGTGCGGCTCCAGGTGGATCCCCTGGGACCACCTCTAATTGCTCCTGGATTTCTGCAGCCTGCCTGGCCCTGGGGAAGCACAGCAGCGCTGCCAGGGTTTGATTGCAGATGGGTTTCAAGGCACCCTCTGCTCTGGGGCTGGTTTGTGCTGGCAGCCCTCGGGAGGAGTTGTCTGCACTTCCAGTAATGCCTGGTGCTTCCACAGCGCAGCTCCCCCCGAGCCCCCAGAGCCTGCGGGGTGGCTGGCTCCCTCCTCCCAGCTCCTGGGCTTCCTCCAGCTCTTGCATTTCCTACCAGAGGCCGCGATGGGGAGCAGGGTCACCCCTTCAACCCCGAGCTCACAAGGTTCTGCCTGGCCCCTCTCACCCCCTGGGGGTGCCACTATCGATTCCAGGATGCTGAAGCTCTGCCAGGGAAAACTCCAACAGAGCAGAGAATCCCGGAGTCACCGAGGCTGGAAAAGGCCTGCAGGGCCATGGAGCCCAAACTGGGCCTCATCCCCACCTTGTCACCAACGAGTGCCACATCCAGGCCTTCCTTGGGCACCTCTAGGGATGGGCACTCCAAACCTCCCTGGGCAGCTCCTTCCAAGCCTGACCACCCTTTCCACGGAGAAATTCCTGCTCATGTCCAGCCTGACCCTCCCTTGGCACAGCTTGATGCTGTTTTCTCCTGTCCTGCCACAGGATCCTGCCATGTGGGGCATGGTGGCCACACAGCTCCACCACATCAGGGGCTGGAGCAGTGTCCAGAGCGTGCTCCCCCCAGGTTCCCCAAGGTTTGGGACCCCCCCACGGAGCAGGAAGGGCCACCAGCCCCATTGTGGGGCACAGGAAGGCTGGCAGGGATCTCAGCCCTTTATCTCCCCCGAGCATCCCCTGCTGCACTCCACAGCCCAAGAGCCTTGGAGTGGAAAACTGAGATGTTTATTCATCCAGGGCAGCCCCCAGATAGGAAAGGGCTGATAAGAGGCACCACAAGAGCTGCTGGAAGCTGCAGATAAGATCTCAGTTCTGCCAGCAGCGCTGTGTAATGCAGCGCCTTCATGAATATGCAGCTCCTTTGTGCTGCCCCGACAGCAGGACGGGCTTGGGAGCTGAACTCAGCCCTTGTCTGGGAAAAACCCAGCCTGGGGGAAGAACCCTGAGAGAGCCACGTCCAGGGCACAGAAATAACCCCGAAATCCATGTGCAGGGCACAAAAGTAACCCAAAATCCACATCCAGGGCACAGAACCAACCCTGAGAGCCACATCCAGGGCACAGAACCAACCCAAAATCCACATCCAGGACACAGAACTAACCCAAAATCCACATCCAGGGCACAGAACCAACCCAAAATCCACATCCAGAACACAGAACCAACCCAAAATCCACATCCAGGACACAGAACCAACCCAAAATCCACATCCAGGGCGCAGAACCAACCCTGAGAGCCACATCCAGGGCACAGAACCAACCCAAAATCCACGTCCAGGGCACAGAACCAACCCTGAGAGCCACATCCAGAGTACAGAACCAACCCAAAATCCACATCCAGGGCACAGATCTAACCCAAAATCCACATCCAGAACACAGAACTAACCCAAAATCCACATCCAGGGCACAGAACCAACCCTGAGAGCCACACCCAGGGCACAGAACTAACCCAAAATCCACATCCAGAGCACAGAAATAACCCAAAATCCACATCCAGGGCACAGATCTAACCCAAAATCCACATCCAGAGCACAGAACCAATCCTGAGAGCCACACCCAGGGCACAGAACCAACCCAAAATCCACATCCAGGGCACAGAACCAACCCAAAATCCACATCCAGGACACAGAACCAACCCTGAGAGCCACATCCAGAGGACAAAACCAACCCAAAATCCATATCCAGGACACAGAACCACCCCTGAGAGCCACACCCAGGGCACAGAACCAACCCAAAATCCACACCCAGGGCACAGAACCAACCTTCAGAGCCACATCCAGGGCCTAACCTAAACCTAACCCTGAAACTAACCCTAACACTAAATCCTAACCCTAACCATAACCCTAACCCTGAGATCCACACCCACGGCACAGAACTAACACAAAATCCACATCCAGGGCACAGAACTAACCCTGAGATACACGTGCTCATCTCTGCAGAATGTGGGATACAGTCCCAGTGATGCTGGGGGTTCCTGGGGGGGCAGCTGGTGGGGATATTGTGGTGACCACTGTGCCAGGATCCTGCAGGAAAAGAACTGGACAAGCTGGCACCAAAGCAGCCCTTTGCAGCAGGATTCCACCAGGCTGCACTTTGAGGAAGAAATCCTTTGCTGAGGAAGAAATTCTTTTCTGTGAGGGTGTGAGGCCCTGGCACAGGGATGCCCAGGGGGGTTGTGGATGCCTGTCTTGGGTTGCAATACAGGATGTGGCCAGCAATGTGGATTCTGTCCCATCTGCTGCAGCCGGGTGGGGCAGTGCCCCTGATCTCCTGGCACACATTATCTGCTCATGGGCCAGCTTTAAACCAGCTGGGCAATCATCTTTATCTTCCCACAGCCCATCCTCCCTCCAGGAGATATCTCCTGTTCATGGCCACTGAGTCCCAGGGCATGGCTGATAAAATTCCATCATCCCACTGGGAGATGCTCCAGCCAGGGCAGGAGCCAAGCCTTTCCTACCCAGATAAAAACTGAGATTTGGGACACCAAGGAACCTTCTTTGCACTGGATTCCAGAGGAAAGCCAGACCTTTGCACATCATCCCTGGAGCTTCAGAGGAAACTGCACCTTCTCCAGGAGCACTGCTGCAGCTGAGCCACATCTGCCCCTGCAGGAGGATGCAGCCACCATGGAATGGGACTGCTGCCAGCACCCTGCCTGACTGACTTGTGTCAGCTTGGATTCTGACTCTGGCAGGGTTTGGGATTGTTCTTTGTAATGCTGTACTTCTATTCTAATTTTCCTAGTAAAGAATTGTTATTCCTATTCCCATATCTTTGCCTGAGAGCCCCTTAATTTCAAAATTGTAATAATTTGGAGGAAGGAGGTTTCCATTCTCCATTTCAAAGAGAAGCTCCTGCCTTTACTGGCAGACACCTGTCCTTCAAACAGGACACTGCCCCACCCCTGGCCAGGTTGGAGAAGACCTTAAGGAACCCCATATAGAGGAAGATGTCCCTGCCCATGTCACGGGTGAGATGAGGCTCAAGGCCCCTTCCAGCCTTTCAAATTCTAAGATTTATGAGCCGGATTTCTCCCTGCCTGGGTGTTGACTCAGGGGGAAACACCCTGGGCAAAAATTAGGGTCTGGCAGGAGCTGGAAGTGGAGAGGACCTGATCAAAGCCCACCAGCAGGAGATGGTCCATCCACACTCCAAGGAGCCGCCTCCTGCCCTGCCACACCCCAGCAGCGCCGCCCAGGGGTCCCTGCAGCCCACCCAGGGGCTCGGTGGCACTTGGGGACGTGCTGGGGTGGCCCTGGAAGCCCGGAGCAGCAAGGTCAGCCCTCCCCAGAGGCACCGCTGCGCTGCCGGTGCTCTGCCAGCTGGGAACAAGCATTTACGAAATTAATTAAGACAACAGAGGCCCGAAGAAAGGGAAAGTTAATTAGTCACGGCAATCAGTTAGATTTGATCCAAAAGAACAAACAAAGAGTTAGAAGCGTGTCACTGGCGGGCTGCTTCTCTGGAAAAGGGATTACGCGGAGATTTCCACCAAAGGGAATGGCTTTGTGCTGCTGCTCCCTATGTAATTGGGGATTTAGAAGTGGCACAAAGAGTCATTACCACCACATTTCTTTGTCGGAGGAAAAAAGTTGACATTTACGGAGCGCAGGAGGGAGCAGCAGAACACGGATCGATGGGAGCCGGGGTGGGAAGGGGCTTCCCCGGCCACGGGGCAGCCAGGGCGAGGGAGAGGAGGAGCAGGATGAAGGCTGGCGGTGCTGCTGCCCGGGTGGGAGGTCCCCGGGGGGTTGTGGATGCATGGATGGATGGATGGGCCAAGATGCAGCAGCACCAGCACGGTGTGAAAACCAGGAGATGTGAAAAGGGGTGAGAGATGGCAAATCTGGGGCTGGGCAGGGGGAGGATGCTGGGGACACAGCAGTGACAGAGCCCAGGGTGGGCAGGATGGGGGGGACACAGCAGGGACAGCCCCCAGGGTGGGCTGGGAGGAGGGACACAGCAGGGACAGACCCCAGGGTGGGCAGGGAGGGGGCACACAGCAGGGACAGACCCCCAGGGTGGGCTGGGAGGGGGCACACAGCAGGGACAGACCCCAGGGTGGGCTGGGAGGGGGACACAGCAGGACAGACCCCAGGGTGGGCTGGGAGGAACGCAGGGCACCCCAGCAGGGGGACACAGCAGGGACAGACCCCAGGGGTGGGCTGGGAGGGGGACACAGCAGGGACAGACCCCAGGGTGGGCAGGGAGGGGGACACAGCAGGGACAGACCCCAGGGTGGGCAGGAACGGGGGCACACAGCAGGGAGAGCAGGACAGCCCCCAGGGTGGGCTGGGAGGGGGACACAGCAGGGACAGACCCCAGGGTGGGCAGAGAGGTGGGGACACAGCAGGGACAGAGCCCAGGGTGGGCAGGAGCGGGGGACACAGCAGGGACAGACCCCAGGGTGGGCAGGAACGGGGGACACAGCAGGGACAGACCCCAGGGTGGGCAGGGAGGGGGACACTGGGCACACAGCAGGGACAGCCCCCAGAGTGGCCGTGCCGGCAGAGCTGGGGCAGCGAATCCCAGCTTTTCTGCTTGAGCTGCCTCTGTTATCTCGGCTTTCTCCTCCGCAGTTCCAGCTTTAATTATTTACTGTGACTCCAGCAGCTCCTCTTCCCTCCGAATGGGCACCAAGTCACCTCCTTGTTGCTAAGGGCGTCCCCAGATCTGCTGTGGTGGCACTGGGAAGTGTTTTTGGGGTCCCCAGGGCACCAAATACAGCACCCCACTGCTGTGGTGGCACTGGGAGGTGTTTTTGGGGTCCCCAGGGCTCTGAGCACAGCACCCCACTGCTGTGGCGCCTCTGTACCCTAAAAAAAAAGGAGGCAGGAGAAGACTCCAGGCTCCTGGGGCTCTCAGGATGCCCCTCAGCCGGCAGGGGTGCCCACAGGGGTGTCCCCAGCTTGTGCAAGGCACAGAGGGACACCCCTGACACTCCCTGCCACCCATGGGACTCACCCACAGCTGCTGCTCCCCAAAACCACCCCAGCCTCCCAGAAAAGTTCCCTGGCAATCTGTCAGCACCAGGAGCAAAGCGTTGCTGCCCCAGGATTGTCCCCTGGCCAGGAGGTGACAGCAGAGCAGCCCCAAACGTGTCACAGCCTTTTGGGGAGGGCTGGCTCCCTGGGAGGAAGGGAAGGAGGCTGGAACACACCCGGGGCCGGGAGAGCATCCCACTCCCAGGGTTTGGGACATTCCCACTGCAGGCAGAGCCATCCCCCAGCGCCCAGGGTGGATTTTCGAGCAGGGACCCCCAATCCCAGCCTTGCCACGCTCCTCCCAGTGCTCCAAACGGATCAGGGGCTGCTGGCACGGCCCGAGCTGGGGTTATCCTGCCTCCTCACAGCTCAGGGTCTGGCTGGGGGAGATCCTGATGCTGGATCCCAGGGGCTCCTGCCTCTCTGGATTTATGGAGCAGGCTCTCTGGGACGGGGCTGGGCACACACCAGGAGAGGAGGGATGGACTCATCAGTCCCTGCTGGCTCTGGTTCCTATTTATCATTAAATAAGGGTTCACTTTGAATAAAGGGGAGGAGTGAGGAGGATGAAGTCACCCCACAGCCACATCCCTATTAAACCCCACAACAACCACAAACCCCAGTCCCATCCACTCTGAGGAACATCCCCATCACATCCATGGAGACCTGGGCCCAAATCCCCTCTTTGTGCAGAAAAAAATAACCTGTCAGGGCCCTTCCCAGGCTCCCAGCCCTTCACCTGGGGCTCTGGCAGCAATTCCAGCAGCTTTTAGGGAGGCTGCTCGTTAGTGTGTGAGTCAGAAGGCTTTGGAGGCAGCTCTGAGGAGCAGGGGCTGTGCTGAGCACCCTCTCCAGGGCTCTCCCTCAGCTCCTGGCCTTTGATGGGGCTCCTGTCTAGACAGCTCCAAAATCAAAGCTTTGAGCCGGGTGGATGTGGTGGTTACTCAGGCACTGCTCTGGCTGTGCCTCAGCTGCCACCACATCCCACAGGGATGGTCCTGAGTGCCCAGCCTGGCTGGCAAATCTGGGAATTATGGAATCACAGAATACCCCCAGCTGGAAGGGGCCCATGGAGACCATCAGTCCAGCTCCTGGCACCCCAAAAATCCCACCCTGTGCTTAGAGTGTTGGCCAAACACCCCTGGAGCTTTGAGGCTGTGGCTGTTCCCTGTTCAGAGCCCGACCACCCTCTGTGGGAAGAGCCTTTCCTGATACCCAAATGCAATCACAGCCTGATGCCATGGCTGGGGGTGTTAGCAAAGCTCTGCTGCTCTGGGGACACCCCGGGAGCTCTGGGGCCTGGCTCCAGGGCTGGGGGGACACTGGCAGGGTCCCTGTGTGCCACCAGCCCGCAGCTGAACCCCACAGCTCCTCTGCCTGGTGCTGGAACACAAAGGGACATCCCTGGGCTGCTCCAGCTTTCTGCTTTTCCACAGCGTCTTTTGGGACACCATCGCTGGGTTTTAATTAATTGTGTTCAAAATCAGGAAGAAAAAAAGAAAAAGGAAAAAAAAAGGAAATAACCCAGCAACAAGTCGCGGGGCTCTTCCCTCGGGAGGAGCGGGTTTGGGGGAGCGAGGCAGGAGTGTCAGAGCAGGGGAGCAGAGGGATGTGCGAGCGGAGCGCGCCGGTGTCACTGTCCCCACCCCTCTCCAGGGACCCCGGCGTGGCCGCCGCTGCTGCTGCGGTGTGAAAAGCTGGCTGGAGGCTGGGAAGCGCGGCTGGATCCGGCTCGCGGATCCCGGGAACACGACGGGTTGTCAGAGCCGCTCCCCGCTCCTCTGCGCAGTGACCATGAGCGCCGGGGCCGCCTCCTGCCGCCTGGAAAAGCCCGGGTTTGTTTGCTCATCTGGCTCATGAAAAATGCAGCCGCCCCTCGCCGCATACATGGAATTGGTTTTAGCTGGGAATTGTCAGGTTTGGTGCCAGCAGAGGGATGGATCCATCCTCAGTCAGCTCCGTGTGAAGGAACGGGGGGAGCTGGGTGTGCTGAGATGAGTGCCCTGTCCTACATCACATCCCTGTCACATCCCTGTGTCACATCCCTGTCCCACATCCCTGTATCACATCCCATCCCTGCCCCACATCCCTGACACATCCCTGTGTCACATCCCTGCCCCACATCCCTGACATCCCTGCCCCACATCCCATCCCTGTATCACATCCCATCCCTGCCCCACATCCCTGTCACATCCCTGTGTCACATCCCTGCCCCACATCCCTGTCCCACATCCCTGTATCACATCCCATCCCTGTTCCACATCCCTGTCACATCCCTGCCCCACATCACATCCCTGTATCACATCCCATGCACTGCCCCACATCCTAGATCCCACATCCCTGTATCACATCCCATCCCTGTTCCACATCCCTGTACATCCCTGCCCCACATCACATCCTGTATCACATCCCATCCCTGCCCCACATCCCTGTCCCACATCCTGTAGTCCATCCCATCCCTGTTCCACATCCCTGTCACATCCCTGCCCCACATCACATCCCTGTATCACATCCCATCCCTGTCCCATATCACATCCCTGCCCTATACTACATCCCTGTCCCACACCCCATCCCTGTCCCACATCCCTGCCCCACATCATATCCCTGTCCCACATCGCATCCCTGTCCCACACCCCATCGCTGTCCCACATCCCTGCCCCACACCCCATCCCTGTCCCACATCCCTGCCCCACACCCCATCCCCATCCTCATCCCACAGCTCCTGGCAGGATCCTGAATCCCACAGGAAGGGGTCTCAGTGGTGCCCATGGCACAGAGCAGGATCCTAAATCCCACATGAATGGGTTTCAGCAGTGTCCCTAGCACAGAGCAGGATCCTAAATCCCACATGAATGTGTTCCAGCAGTGTCCCTAGCACAGAGCAGGATCCTAAATCCCACAGGAAGGGGTTCCAGCACTGCCCATGGCACAGGATAAGATGCTGAATCCCACAGGAAGGGGTCTCAGTGGTGCCCATGGCACATAGCAGGATCCTAAATCCCACATGAATGGGTTTCAGCAGTGCCCAGGACACAGAGCAGAAACCTAAATCCCACAGGAAAGGGTTCCAGCGGTGCCCAGGGCACAGGGCAGGATGCTGAGTCCCCCAGGACAGGATTCCAGCGGTGCCCAGGGCACAGGGCAGGATGCTGAGTCCCCCAGGACAGGATTCCAGCGCTGCTCAGGGCACAGGGCAGGATGCTGAGTCCCCAGGACAGGATTCCAGTGGTGCCCAGGGCACAGGGCAGGATGCTGAGTCCCCAGGACAGGATTCCAGCAGTGCCCAGGGCACAGGGCAGGATGCTGAGTCCCCCAGGACAGGATTCCAGCGCTGCCCAGGGCACAGGGCAGGATGCTGAGTCCCCCAGGACAGGATTCCAGCGCTGCCCAGGGCAGCAGGGACCGGAGCAGGCAGGGGCTGATGGCTGTGGTGTGTCCCCTGGGAAGGACAGGGATGGATTTACAGAAGGAAAGAGTTAAAAATCCAGACTGGAGAGGGCACAGTGAGGATCCAGCAGTAATCACAGGCAATGGGAAGCTCCTGGGGCCGGAGGATTGGCAGGACCATGGCAGTGCCAGGGAGTTCCTTGGCTCAGTGCTGGCTCTGACCCCAAGCAGGCCACCAGCAGGTGGGGGACCCTGACCCAGATGTCACCTGGGGACTGATGGCATCTAAATCTACTGGGATGGGGAGCCCCAGGGAGCTGCAGAGCCCTCGGGGAAGGCTGGACTCTGCTTTGGGCCAGGTCTAGGGATGTGGGGATGAGCCATCAGTGATTTTGGGAGTCTTTGGAGTGAAGGCTGGGGTACCAGGGCTCAGGATCCATGGGGATGTTGACACCTGTGCCAATTGCGAGTGTGTTGATGACCTCTGGGCATCAACAAAAGATCAGGAGAAGCAGAGCTGAGCATGAACTGGATGAGTCCAGAGAGGCCACAGAGATGCCCCTCTGCCATGGAGCCAGGCTGGGAGAGCTGGGGCTGCTCATCTGGAGAAGGGAAGGCTCCAGGGAGAGCTCAGAGCCCCTGCCAGGGCCCAAAGGGGCTCCAGGAGAGCTGGAGAGGGACTGGGGACAAGGGATGGAGGGACAGTGACAGAGAATGACACAGCTGGATGGGATACTGGGAATGAATTGCTGTCTGGGAGGCCCTGAGAAGCTGAGGCTGCCCCTGGATCCCTGGCAGAGCCCAAGGCCGGGCTGGACAGGGCTTGGAGCAGCCTGGGAGGGTGGGAGGTGTCCCTGCAGGCCAGGTAATGGAGCCGGACCTGCTGGGAGCCAAAGCAGCGCTCCCGAGACGCTCCTGCCCGGCAGGTGAGGACAGCAGGAGCGCCCTGCTAATCTCGTGTCCCGCCAGCATCTCACACTCACCGCCATCCAAAGCGGCCAGATCGATACCCACAGCAACAAAACAGCTCCAGGCAGCGCGGGGAAGCCGAGATCAGCCCGCTGCTGGCAGATAAAGAGGAATTGATCTCTGAGCAGGAGGGCAGGGGCTGCTCAGGTGCCGAGCCCCCGACGCCGAGCACGCTGCGGCATCGAGCGCGGAGCAGCCAGCGCTGAGGCAGCTGCAGGAGCACGTTGAGACAGAGCCATTTGAATCATAATTCCAAGCTGTGAAGAATGCTCTCCCAGCCTCCCAAGGAGACAATCCCTCAATCAGGAGAGCAGGGGCCCGCTCAGAAAAGCGGGCTGCGTCAGACAAAAGAATGAAAAGCGGCGATAAGGCGGCGCTGGGGACGGGAAGTGAAACATTTCCAACCTTGCAAAGGGACAAAACCACCGGGGGGGACAGTGGGAGGCAGAGCTGGGACACCTGCAGCATCCGGGGGGGGTGGGATGGGTGGCTCAGTATTTCATTTTCTTTTTTGTCTTTAGTCAGAGCTGGGATTGAAGCACGAGAGATGAAGTTTTGTGTTCAGACTCAGTTTTTATTAATTTTTATCTATAGCACAGTGAGTGCCACAGCACTTGTGGCTAACAAGCTAAAAAGTGAAGAAATGGTGTTGTATTTCACTTGTTACAAATCTTCTGAGGCTAAACAGTCTAATTAAAAGCTAACATCTATAGTATTTATACTCTTGACCCAATGACCAAACACCCATGACTCGCAGGGCAGCATTCTTTATCCAATTAAAAAATATTATCCAAATCTAAGAAGAAGAAGGGCAGGAAAGAAGGCCTAAACTTCCATCTTGTTCCATACCTATCACTATATTCTAAAACCCAAACTCCAAACCCTTCACCATGTGATATCACACACCTCTATTCAAACTACACACCAGTGATTCCAGTGCTATCACTCAAATTTGGAAGTCTTCTCCAAGACCTCAGTGTTCTCCTGGGAGCCTGTGCCTGATTGCACAGAAAGTTCCAAACTCCCAGGCTTCAGGGTTCCAACAGCTCAGGATGTGCTGGGGGGCTGCTGGGACAGAGATTTCTGCAGGTGGAGGTGACCTAGGTGAGGATAGGGAGTGGGAGGTAGGAACAATGGGATGTGGGTTTCAGCTTTTCTAGTTTTCAGAATCTCTGCTGCTTAGTGTGTAACTCTGACACTTCACATTAGGTGTCAGTGAGTTCTCTTCACAGGGGAGTTGGACAAAACAATTCCTTTGTAGCCAGAGAATCAAGGACAACTGGTACCCAAAAATCAGAAACAGCAGCGAGGGAAAGGGGGCAAAGCCAGGGGCTGAGACTTCATAGCCTGGGGCTGTGCTTGGATCATTGACCCCAATGTGGAGATGAAGCAAAACTGATAAAAGTGTAAAACTGGTGACCAGGATCCATCTGGGATTTGATTTGGGTGCAGCCCCGGCCGGGCTCTTGCACTGCCCAAGGTGGATCCTTTCAATAAACACCGATTTTATTCCTTTTGCTCTGGCTGCTCTCTGCTCCAGCTCAGCCTTTCCAGGCAGCAGAGCTGCCAGGCTGGGGATGAGCAGCAGGGAGGTTCCAGGTGAGCAGAGCAGGTTGGTGTCACGCCGTGGTTTGAAAAGGTCGGGGCTGCCATCCATCCTGGGCAGGAGAGCCTTGCTCAGGGCTGCCTGTCACAGCAGCTGGAGGAAAGGTGGTGTCACCAGAGCCAGTCAGTGCAGGTGTGTAGGAAATGTGTGGTGTCAGCTTGACAGGATCCTTTGGGGCTGGGACACAGGTCTGGTGGCCAAGGGAGCAGTGCACAGCCCTGGAGTTGCTTGTGAGCCAACACCGTCCCCCACTCGAACTCCACCTCTCTGTGCCCCCTGTGCTGAGCCTGGAAGGGAGAGAACAGAATGGGTTGGGGTGCAGGATGCCCAGGAAGAGAGGGCAGCTGATGGGATGGAGTGGAACAGCTGGAATTCTGGGCTCAGTGGCCATTCCAGGCTCAGTCCTGTTCTCTGCAGGGCCAGTGGGAAGGAGCCCCCAGCACAGCCAGGCCATTCCCAGCTCAAAGCAGCTCAGGAGCTGCCCAGTTAATTCTGATTTATCCCTGCCTGGAGCAGTGGCACATCCCACCCACGCAGCTCCAGCCCAGCCCTGTCCCTGCCTGCAGCAGTGTCCATCCCTGGCTGCCCCACCACTGCCTATCCTTTCCTCCTTCCTGCCTGCCACCTCCTCCTCCTCCTCCTCCCTCTTGTCCTTGCAAAAGGGATTAATAAATGCGTGGAGAGGCCTCTGGAATCGGCAGCAGCTGGATTGGGGCCCAAGGTCTGCTCAGCCCTCGCAGGGAAGGGGCTCCTCACAGCCCTGGTGGATGGAGCCATTCCAATCTCATTACCCAGAGAGATGGGGCCAGGAAGAGGAGGAGGAGGAGGAGGAGGCCAGAGCAAGGAGGGAATCAGAGCTCTGAGGCCTCGAAGAAACTTGATTTTATTCTGTGAGAGGCCAGAGCTGCGGGGCCGTGGCCTTGGGTGGATATTGAGGATGCAGGCAGGGAGCCCGAGAGAGGAGGGAGGATGCAAACGGGGCTGGTGTGACAAACAAATGGCAGCTCCTAAGGGAATGCACTTTGGGATCCTGCACCGCCCCAGGGTGAGGTGACACGGGGTCACAAAGGCATGGCACAGCTCCAGGTGGGGTGGCACAGGGTCCCCAGGGCATGGCACAGCTCCAGGCAGGGTGACACAGGGTCACTAAGGCATGGCACAGCTGAAAATGGGTGGCACAGAGTCCCTAGGGCATGGCACAGCTCCAGGTGGGTGGTACAGGGTCCCCAGGGCATGGCACAGCTCCAGGCAGGGTGGCACAGGGTCACAAAGGCATGGCACAGCTCCAGGTGGGGTGGCACAGGGTCACTAGGGCATGGCACAGCTCCAGGTGGGGTGGCACAGAGTCCTCAAAGGCATGGCACAGCTCCAGACAGGGTGGCACAGGGTCCTCAGGGCATGGCACAGCTCCAGGCAGGGTGGCACATGGTCACTAAGGCATGGCACAGCTCCAGGTGGGGTGGCACAGAGTCACAAAGGCATGGCACAGCTCCAGACAGGGTGGCACAGGGTCCCCAGGGCATGGCACAGCTCCAGACAGGGTGGCACAGGGTCCCCAGGGCATGGCACAGCTCCAGACAGGGTGGCACAGGGTCCTCAGGGCATGGCACAGCTCCAGGTGGGTGGCACAGGGTCACTAAGGGCATGGCACAGCTCCAGGTGGGGTGGCACAGGGTCACTAAGGCATGGCACAGCTCCAGGTGGGGTGACACAGGGTCCCCAGGGCATGGCACAGCTCCAGACAGGGTGGCACAGGGTCCTCAGGGCATGGCACAGTTGCAGGTGGGTGGCACAGGGTCACTAAGGCATGGCACAGCTCCAGGTGAGGTGGCACAGGGTCACTAAGGCATGGCACAGCTCCAGGTGGGTGGCACAGGGTCCCCAGGGCATGGCACAGCTCCAGGTGGGGTGACACAGGCACAGCTCCACGTGGAGTCACCTGCACAGGTGACAAAAAGGACAACAGAACATTGTGGGCTTTGGCAGGGTTGGAAAAATTGCTGAGAACCTCGAATCCATCAATGCCTGTGGCAGGGGAGGGATGGTGGCACATGTGGCACAGGAATTTAGTGTGTGAGACACAGAACTGAGTGTGTGACACAGGAACTGAGTGTGTGGCACAGAACTGAGTGTGTGACACAGGAACTGAGTGTGTGACACAGAACTGAGTGTGTGGCACAGAACTGAGTGTGTGACACAGAACTGAGTGGGTGACAGAACTGTGTGACACAGAACTGAGTGTGTGGCACACAGAACTGAGTGTGTGACAGAACTGAGTGTGTGACACAGGAACTGAGTGTGTGACACAGAACTGAGTGTGTGGCACAGAACTGAGTGTGTGACACAGAACTGAGTGTGTGACACAGAACTGAGTGTGTGACAGAACTGAGTGTGTGGCACAGAAAACTGAGTGTGTGACAGAACTGAGTGTGTGACACAGAACTGAGTGTGTGGCACAGAACTGAGTGTGTGACACAGAACTGAGTGTGTGACAGAACTGAGTGTGTGGCACAGAACTCAGTGTGTGGCACAGAACTGAGTGTGTGGCACAGATAACTGAGTGTGTGGCACAGAACTGAGTGTGTGACACAGATAACTGAGTGTGTGACTGAACTGAGTGTGTGACACAGATAACTGAGTGTGTGGCACAGAACTGAGTGTGTGGCACAGAACTGAGTGTGTGGCACAGGAAGTGAGTGTGTGGCACAGAACTGAGTGTGTGACAGAACTGAGTGTGTGGCACAGAACTCAGTGTGTGGCACAGAACTGAGTGTGTGGCACAGAACTCAGTGTGTGGCACAGAACTGAGTGTGTGGCACAGAACTCAGTGTGTGGCTCACAGACCATCCCAGCCACCACATCCACAGCCAGGAACATGCCCAGGGCTCTGTGATGGGCACACGCCGCCGGAGTGGCACTGGGAAAGTGGCTGGGAAGGCTGGGTAGGCATCTCCATGTGCCAGGCAGCGGGAAGGGACCTCCATGTGCCAATCCAGAGGCAGCTCCATGTTCAAACCCAGAGGCAGCTCCCTGTTCAAACCCAGAGGCAGCATGTGCAAATCCAGAGGCAGCTCCTGTTCAAACCCAGAGGCAGCTCCCTGTGCACACCCAGAAGCTGTTCCCAGCCCAGCCCCACGTCTCCCTGGCACGCTGGCACGCCTGGCACTCCCAGCCCTGGTGTGTTTTTCCTCTCTTCCCCTCATTTCTGCTCATAAAGGTCTGTGCTTAAGTAATGAGGCTTTTTTGCCTGCCTTCTGCAGGAAGATACACAAGTGTGCCAATGTAAATTGCTCCATTTGGAGGGCTAATTGCACTAAAAGGCAGCCTGATCTGTGGTTTTTCTCTATTTTACATTAGCAGCTGAGCTGTCAGATCTGAAATGGAAACTCATTTTTAAGGCTTTGCATTTACAGTGGCTTCAACAATGAAAAATGTTCCCTGACAGTAATAGAAGGCAAACCTCATTAGAGAAACTTAAACCAAAGCGGCACAGTGCTAAAGCCCTCAGGCTGCTTCCAAGCATCTTAAGAGGGAACAAGAGCATTTTTCACATGACTCTCTCTGCCCGTGCAGTGCTCTGGCTCTTCCTGACTGGAGCTGTGCCCGCAGGAGCCGTATTTCTGACATGCACAGGGTTGCAGCAGCGATGGCAAATGGCTTTTTCCAGGGGGCACAGGGCACCGAGGCGTTTCGGGGCTGGAGAGCCTGGCTGGCTCAGCCCAGCCCTGGGATGGCATTTCTGGAGTGGTCAGAGCTCCAGCTGCCATCCCAGTCTCAGGATGGGGGTTTTGGAGTGGTCAGAGCTCCAGCTGGCTCAGCCCAGTCCCAGGATGGCATTTCTGGAGGGATCAACGCTCCAGCTGCCATCCCAGTCCCAGGATGGTGGTTTTGGAGTGGTCAAAGCTCCAGCTGCTCAGCCCAATCCCAGGATGGCATTTCTGGAGTGGTCAGAGCTCCAGCTGCACACCCCAGTCCCAGGATGGAATTATTGGAGGGCTCAAAGCTCCAGCTGCCATCCCAGTCCCAGGATGGCGTTTTTGGAGTGGTCAAAGCTCCAGGTGCCATCCCAGTCCTGGGATGGCATTTTGGAGTGGTCAGAGCTCCAGCTGCCATCCCAGTCCCAGTATGGTGTTTTTGGAGGGATCAAAGCTCCAGCTGCACACCCCAGTCCCAGGATGGTGTTTTTGGAGTGGTCAAAGCTCCAGGTGCCATCCCAGTCCCAGGATGGTGTTTTTGGAGTGGTCAAAGCTCCAGGTGCACACCCCAGTCCTGGGATGGCATTTTTGGAGTGGTCAGAGCTCCAGCTGCCATCCCAGTCCCAGGATGGCATTTTTGGAGTGGTCAGAGCTCCAGCTGCCATCCCAATCCCAGGATGGTGTTTTTGGAGTGGTCAAAGCTCCAGCTGCACACCCCAATCCCAGGATGGTGTTTTGGAGGGCTCAAAGCTCCAGTTGCTCAGCCCAGTCCCAGGATGGTGTTTTTGGAATGATCAAAGCTCCAGCTGCACACCCCAGTCCCAGGATGGAATTTTTGGACTGGTCAAAGCTCCAGGTGCCATCCCAGTCCCAGGATGGAATTTTTGGACTGGTCAAAGCTCCAGCTGCCATCCCAGTCCCAGGATGGAATTTTTGGAGGGCTCAAAGCTCCAGCTGCCATCCCAGTCCCAGGATGGCATTTCTGGAGTGGTCAAAGCTCCAGCTGCACATCCCAGTTCCAGGATGGAATTTCTGGAGTAGTCAAAGCTCCCTGGGCACTATGGTGGTGCCAGGAGCAGAGTGTGACTCTATTATTCCCCATCCTTGATGGGAATAACCTCCAGCACCCACAGGAGCCATGCTGGGAAGGGAGCTCACCCTCCCCAGCTCCATCTCCTCCTGGGAGCTTCCCCAGTGATCCACATGGCATCTGCCTCCCCTCACCACCCTGACCCACACGCTGGCATTTCTGAGCCTCAGCCACCCAGCCCAACAAATCCCCCCTCCCAGCAGGTGCCAGCAGGCTGTGCATTGCAAATTCCAGGTGGGAATGGCTGGGCAGGGCTCCTCTGCCAGCTTTGCCAGCACCTCCTTGCATCTGCATTAATATCCAGCCGCAGATTTGCATGGTCATGAGCTATTTTTACCCGGAGAGCTCAGCTCTGCACAGAGCTCAGCCTGTGCTGGGGTCAGGGCCACGCTGGGGACAGGCAGGGCTTAGAGACAAGGAGGCCACAAAATTGCTGCAGGAGCTTTGGGAAACGTGGCACAGATCCCAAAGGGATGCAGAGATCCCAAACCCCAGCCCCCAGCAGGCTCAGTGATGATCCTGGTCCGTGCTCCTTCCCCTCAGCTCCTGATGCTGAGGGATATTTTAACCCTGTTCAGCTGCCTCATATTTTGTGGCTATCCAAGGTGAACGCTGGAATGTTTCACCCTCGTGGCACAGGGCATGGCACAGATCCTTTCAGCATCCTGATCCCTGCACATCCCATTCCTGAGGAATCTCCTGAGCTTTCCTGGGGCTCCTCATCACGTCCCCTCCACTGTGCACAGGACACCACGCTCCTCCTGGAATCCTCCTCCCATCCCTGCGGCCTAGAGGTGACATTTGGAGGAAAGGTGCATCCATTTTGCAGCAAGGACAAAAAACTGGACCCACTGTCCCTGGCCTGGCAGCCCAAGGGGAGATGCCTTCATCATGGAACATCCTTCCACCAATGGTGCTAAGAAATTGATTTCCCCTGGAGCAGCTTTCCCTTGGAAAAACACATTTTAATTTGCACTGCAAATTTTCTACAACCGTTTCTCACTGCGATTTCTGGGGATTTTTTTACTGGAAACAATTTTGACCAGCCAAAATATTTCACTAATTTGGTTTCCAAAAATCTCCAGCTCTTTCAATTGCTTGATAAAAACCCTGACAAATGGAATCAGTCACAGTCATTCCCTGCAGAAATGTTTTCGTTTGACCAAAAAAAAAAAAAATTAAAAAATTTTAAAAAAAGAGAAAAGAACCAATATTCATAGCAAAAGACACTCGACTACTGCATCACGTTGGCACTGGGGCACAGGCTGGAGGACACTGGGATAAGGGCATTCCCCTCAGGGCATCACAGCCCTGTGGGCCACGTCTGAGTGCCACAGCACGTGGCAGCTCCGTGTCCCCTCCCAAAGTCACCGAGCCCGTGGCTGGGGGTGAGTGACCCCGATGAGGCACCGAGGGACACGCCCTGCTCCTGTCCTGCGTGTGCCAGCTGCACCAGGGCAGCCTGCCTTGTGCCAGGAGCCGGAATAACCTCTCTTGGCACCTGGGGGAAGGCGGTGGTGTCGGTGGTGCTGGAACATCCCCCTCTGGGCGGGGCGGCTCCCGCTGCGGTTTCACACCTCACCGCGGCTCTGCTCAGGGCATCCTCAGCTCCTTCCCCCCTTGGCAGCAGCGAGGAGAGAACAGACTATCCTGGGAGCGCAGATGGAGCAGGGAGAGGGGGCTGGGGCTCCCAGGGCTCTGCTCCATCCCTTTCCCAGGGCAGGAACCACCCGGGAGAGGGCACAGCACAGGGGCTGGGTGATGTCCCATGTCACAGCTCTGCTGGCACTTCAGGCTTTGCTCAGGGCATCCTGAGCTGCTTTCCCCTTGGCCCCAGCTGTGGTTTCAGCTGAAGTGCCACCAGGGCTGTGACACAGGACATCCCTCAGCCCTGTGCCCACCGCCCTGCCCTCTCCAGGGGGGCTCCCAGCGGCTCGAGCTCCACTGCCTGCAGCAGCCTGGCCTGCAGGGACCCTCCCTCTGCCCCAGTGCTCCAGCCCCAGTGTCCAGCCTGGCCTGCAGGGACCCTCCTCTGCCCCAGTGCTCCAGCCTCAGTGTCCAGCCTGGCCTGCAGGGACCCTCCCTCTGCCCCAGTGCTCCAGCCCAGTGTCCAGCCTGGCCTGCAGGGACCCTCCCTCTGCCCCAGGCTCCAGCCCCAGTGTCCAGCCTGGCCTGGGCACTGCCAGGGATCCAGGGGCAGCCACAGCTGGATGGGCACCTGTGCCAGGGAACAATTCCTGCCCAAAATCCCACCCAGCCCTGCCATTCCCTGTGTGCTGTCCCTCCATCCTTGTCCCCAGCCACTCTCCAGCTCTCCTGGAGCCCCTTCAGGCACTGCAGGGGCTCTGAGCTCTTTCTGGAACCTTCTCTAGTGCAGGTGGACACCCCCAGCTCTCCCAGCCGTGGCTTCAGCTGGAGTGCCACCGGGGCTGTGACATGGGACATCACCCTGTGCCGAGCCCACGGCCGTGCCTCTCCCGGGTGGTTCCTGCTCTGGGAAAGGGATGAGGCAGAGGCCTGGGAGCCCCAGCCCCCTCTCCTGCTCCATCTGCACTCCCAGGATAGTCTGTTCTCTCCCCCTCGCTGCTGGGAATGCAGGAGATGTCTCTGCCTTCCCTCCCACTCGCGGATTACTCAGCAGCCGAGCCGATCTGGACTCCAGATGGGCCGGAACCAGCTTCCCTCCCGGAGCTTCAGGGAAGGTGATGGGACAGCATCCTGGTCCAGCCCTCCCGGGGCTCCAGCCCAGCTCCATCTGCAGCTTCCAGGGGCTCTGGGGGGCAGTGGCAGAGGGAGGAGCAGCAGCCCTGCCTGGGGCAGTGGGGCTCAGGGCTGTGCACCCCAAACCTCACCCACAGCCCCGGGGCTGCAGCCACCCACGGCCTTCCTGGATTTCCCCAGATGGATCACTTATCCCAGCAAGGATCTGCCCTGGGGGCCCAGTCCTCTCTGCTCGTTTAAAAACCACTCCAACTTCCCAGACAAGCTTCTGCCCTCGCAGCACCTCAGATCCTTTTCCTTTCCATCTTTATTCCTTTCCTCCTTTATTCCTCTTTATTTGTTTCCATCTTTCCATCCTCTGCTTCCCTGTGTCCATCCCACAGCATCCCCTCCTGCCCCTCCAGAGCCCTCCTGCCCCTGGCCAGGGGTCTGGGCCAAGCCTGCATGGGGCTGTGCCAGAGGAAACCACAATTTGGGAGCCCCAAATTCCCAGGATCCTGTCAGCTCGCTGGATCTGGGAAGGCAGGAAGGAGGTGAAGCTTCAGCCATAAAATAGAGCCAAATGCAGGCACTGGGGGCTGTAAGGGCTCTGCAGCCTCACCAGCCCTGCTGTGGGCCCTGCCCTGGGGTGGGAGGTGATCTCTCATCCCACAGCAATCCCCAAGGCACTGGAGCACAGGACATTGCTCCCAGTCACCTTCCTGGGAATGCTGCCATGTCACAGGGTCATGAAATTGGGGTGGAAGAAATCTCACAGTCCATCCAGTGCCAGCCCTGCCATGGCAGGGACACCTCCCACTGTCCCAGGCTGCTCCAAGCCTCATCCAGCCTGGCCTTGGGCACTGCCAGGGATCCAGGGGCAGCCACAGCTGCTCTAGAACCTGTGCCAGCCCTGCCCACCCTGCCAGGGAGCAATTCCTGCCCAAAATCCCATTTAAATATCTCCTGGTTTAGTTTAATCCACTCCCCCTTGCCCTATCACTGCCTGCCTGTGGAAAAATTAACTCTCCCTCTTTTCCATAAGCCCCAAACAATGCCCCTGGCCTGGCTGCCATCTCTCCATTCAGGGGACAAGGCTGCCCAGGGAGAGGTCCCAGGGCTGCCAGAACCCCAGGAGTGTTTGGGAAACGCTCTCAGGGCACAGGGAGGGATTGTTTGGGCTGTGCAGGGACACAAGTCAGATCAATGATCCTGTGGGTCTCTTCCAATCCAGGATTTTCCATCCTTCTGTGATTCCGTGACCACACACTGGGCAATGCTGGGCTGGGCTGTGCACCCAGGAGGTGAATTCCAGGCAGGGAGCCCTGAGGGGGTTCCAGGGGGTGAGGAGCACCCCTGTGCTTGCAGACACCGTGCCCAGGGGCTGGCAGCTCCCTGGCAGTGCCCAGATGGTCTGTGGGTGGCAATCTCGGCAGCCTGGCGGTGGCACTTGATGAATGGGCTGTAGAATTTGGTGAGATAATTAAAGAACCTGACTCTCACAATGCACCTGATAACAAATGAGGTGTCTCTTTTTCCTTTCTCTGTTTTGCACGGTGAATTGTATTCCTAAAGATTAATGGATTTACTGTTTTTATCTCAACAATGGGCCCACTCCCTGCTCCTCCCTGTTCCCGTGGGGAGCTCCATCCCCAGGGTGTCTGAGCAAGCAGAGACCAGGAGACACTTTGGGATCTGGCAGCCCTTGGCCTCGGCTCTGACTCGCCCCAGCAGTGGAGGAAACCATGGAAAAAGTGGAAATCCTGCTGTGCAGCACCAGGGAGTGTGCTCCTCAGGGATGCGGGGCTGAGCAGTGTCACCAGGGTGTCACAGAGCCTGGTGGCATCAGGGATGCCTGGGGGCTGTTTGCAGACCCACCCCCTCCCTGGCAGTGCACAGGCGTGGGAAGGATGGGTGCTGGGAGGGAGAACAGGGTGCTCAGAGCTCGTGGAGCCAGAGGGAAGAGCCTGCGTGGCTCTGGGTGGTGACAACCCCGATCTGTGCCCAGCTGAGGTGTGGGCACCGCCCTGCTCCATGTCCTGAGGGGACAGGGTGCCACCAGCCCCAGGCTGTCTCTCCCTGGCACGGGGCACTTTTCCCGCGGGACAGCATCCTCTCTGTCCCATCAGCTCCTTCCCACCTGGGTCAGTTTTCCAAGAGACAAACACTGCCAAAGGAGACATGATGAGCACAGCACCAGCCAGGGAGAAAGTCCAGTGGGATTTTTGGGATAAACACCCGCCCTGTGCTCCTGGAGCTGTTGGGAAGCTCCAGCACTGCTCCACCAAGGGGTGACCCTCCAAACACCCACCCAGCAGCCAGGCACTGACCCCAGCCGTCAAAGCATCTCCAAAATGTGCTTACATATTATATAGACATTTAAATTAGGTACCTGTGCGAATCAGCAGGTCATTAATCACCCACTCGTTTAATTGGTTTTCCTGCCAAATTGGTTACAGATAAATAATTAAAGCTAAAAGTGGGTTTGGATGCATTCCTCTGGAAAGTCGGGCTGGCAGCTGGGAGGGAATCTCTGCACTCCTCAGCGGGCAGGGCAGGGGCAGCGGGGGGCGCTGGGCTCTCTGCTGGCGCTGGCACTCGGCTCACCCTCGCTGCCGGCCCCTGGAGAGGCTTTGCGGGGAGCAGGAGCTCCCCGGGGTGCAGAGCGGGGCAGGGCCCCTCCCGCGCCGCCAGCGCGGCTCTGCAGCGCTTGGCTGCTAATCACGCATAATAATCGCGTTTGCAGAACACAAATGTCACTTGGCTGAGTGCTTTCATTTACTGGCCGTAAACACGCCCTGGGGAGCCCCGGGCCCATGAAACATTGACAAGGGCCCTGGTTTCCCGGACTCTGTCCCCCACGGAGCCCTCGGTCAGATGGCGCGGCCACGGGATGTGCTGCGGGCTGGGCGCGGGCAGCGGGGAAGGGACCGCGGGAGGGACCATCCCCCATCCTGTGCAGCCCGGCACGGCAGGAGGAGCTGGGTGGGCCCTGCTGAGCCCCAGGGTCTCAGGAGAGGGCCCACATCTCTGTCCAGCCCCACTGAGGATGTGCATCCATCCCATCCCATGGATCCCACCCCATCCCATCCCATGGATCCCATCCCATGCCGTCCCATCCCATCCCATCCCATGGATCCCATCCCATAGATCCCATCCCATCCCATCTCATCCCATCCCATCCCATGGATCCCATCCCATGGATCCCATCCCATCCCATCCCATGGATCCCATCCCATGGATCCCATCCCATCCCATGGATCCCATCCCATCCCATCCCATCCCATCCCATCCCATCCCATCCCATCCCATCCCATCCCATCCCATCCCATCCCAACCCATCCCATCCCATCCCATCCCATGGATCCCATCCCATGGATCCCATTCCATCCCATGGATCCCATCCCATCCCATCCCATCCCATGGATCCCATCCCATGGATCCCATCCCATCCCATGGATCCCATCCCATCCCATCCCATCCCATCCCATCCCATCCCACCCCATCCCATCCCATCCCACCCCACCCCATCCCATCCCATGGATCCCATCCCATGGATCCTATTCCACCCCACAGGACCCAGCCAAGGATCCCCATGTGGACACCAAACACCTTTCCCCATTTGGGGCACACCCCAGGACACACCCCACATCTGGGGCACTGTCCCAGCCGCCCCTCAGGCTGCCCCTGCTCCAGCCCAGGGAATCCACCCTCAGTGCTCACAGCAGGGATCAGTCCTGCCCTGATTTCATCCTGGGGTCTTTCCAGCCAGCAGCAGCTGAGGGGGTTTGGGGGTTTCTCTCTTTCTAGGACACAAATTCTCCTTGCCAGGGCTTTTCCTGTGGGCACAGGAGCAGCCTGGCTGGGCAGCCACCAATGAAAAGGAGAATCAACAGCAGCAGGGCAGCTTGGAGGGGCTGATTTTCCAAGGACAAACCCAAATGAACCAGGAGAGCTCTGACCCAGCCCCCTGAACCCTTCCCTCTCCTCATTTCAGTTCAGGCTCCTCAGGAGCTGCTCCCTGGCAGTGCCCCAGCCCGGATCCACACAGCAAGGCTGCACTTGGGGACTCTCCCCTCTGGCTCTGTGCTCCCAGCCCTCTCCACGGCAGGAGCCAGGGTTCCCCCAGACCCCTCCTTCACTCTGGGCCTTCTGCCAAGCATCAGCTGCTCCAGACCCTCATTCCCCGTGCCCCTGCCAGGGAAGAGATGGATGGGGTGCTCAGCCCTGGGATTTGCCACCCACTGTGCCCTTCCCCTCGCTCCATGTAGGACAATTCCAGCATCCTTGGCTGCTTTCTGATTGTCTCAGCCACTTTGCCTTGTTGTTCTTGTTAAAGGCAGCTCTCAATAAGTAGTTCACTAACTCAGCCATTTGAGAATCATCATTAATTTAATATCCTTCCTCATTTATTAATGGGCCTACTTTGTCTTGACTCTCCAGTATTTCCTTTTCCCCTTGATATATTTGTAAAAGCCCTTCCTATTCCCCTTAGCCGCATGGCTACCACTAATGTTTGCTTTTCCTGCTGTCTTTAACATTTCTCTTCAACCTTAAATGACTTGAGCTCCTCAGGCTTCTGTCAGTTCCCACACAATTCCCATTCCATGCCCGAGCTGTCCTGCTGGGGGGCAGCCCCGGGAGGCAGCAGTGCCTGCAGCTCCTGCTGGATCCTCAGAGAGATCAGGGACTTGGTTTTGTCCTGAGAGGGGACACAGCAGGACAAGATATGCCCTGTCAGAGCTTCCTGGAAAGCACCTCCGGGCAGGGATGAGCAGGGGAAGGTGATGGATGGCTGGGGAGGGGCTCAGGATGCACCCCATGGTCACTGCCCAGCCAGCTGTGAGCCCAGCTGTGGCTTTGGGGCCCTGCCAAATTCCTGCACCCAGCACCCATCCCTGTGGGATGTGCTCTGCAGGTGCTGGCCATGCATGTGGTGGCAGCCAGGTGCTGCTTCCCTGCTCCAGGTGCTGGAGATGAGGAGTCCAGGATCCAGTGCTGGAGAGGTCCATGATCCCATGATCAGGAGGTTCATGATCCAATGCTGGAGAGGTCCATGATCCCATAACTGGGAGGTCCAGGATCCAGTGCTGGAGAGATCCATGATCCCATGATTAGGAGGTCCATGATCCCATGATCAGAAGGACCAGGATCCAGTGCTGGAGAGATCCATGATCCCATGATCAGGAGGTCCATGATCCAATGCTGGAGAGATCCATGATCCCATGATTAGGAGGTCCATGATCCAGTGCTGGACAGATCCATGATCCCATGATCAGAAGGACCAAGATCCAGTGCTGGAGAGATCCATGATCCCATAATTAGGAAGTCCATGATCCAGTGCTGGAGAGATCCATGATCCCATAACTGGGAGGTCCAGGATCCAATGCTGTAGAGATCCATGATCCAGTGCTGGACAGATCCATGATCCCATGATCAGGAGGTCCATGATCCAGTGCTGGAGAGATCCATGATCCCATGATTAGGAGGACCAGGATCCAGTGTTGGAGAGCTCCAGAATCAAATTATGTGGAAGTCCAGGATTTAATGATGGGAAGATCCAGGATCCAACAATCCAGAGGTCCAGGCTGTCATGGTGGGGAGGTCAATGATCCCACCACAGAGAGGTCCAGGATTCAGTGATGAGGAGGCCCAGAATCCAGTGCTGGAAGGTCCAGGGGCCTGAAGACTCCTCGTGGGAGGAAAAAGCAGCAGACAAAAAGTTGCAGGCGGGGCTGTGGCCCAGGTGGGAGCCCGGAGCACATCCCGAGCCGGGGTCGGCGCTGTGCTGTTGCCAAGGTGACGGGAAGCAGAGGCTCGGGATGTGTCTGTTTACATAAGAATTGTTGATTAATGAACATCCAGGCGAGATAATTTACCGAGGGCCCGGAGGCGCCGCCGGTATCTCTCCATCTCGAGCTGCGGCTGCGGAGCCCCGGCGCTGTCCCGGGATCCCGCGGGACAGGAGAGCCCCCGCCTGATGCCTCGACCCGCCCCTCGGAGCAGCTCTGAGGTGGCCGTCGGTGCCCACAGGAGCGATGGGATGCCCCCCAAAATCCCTCCACAAACTGCGCTGGTGTTGCCACCCCGTTTTTGGGTGACCAAAGGAGCCTGGGCACCTCCCAGGGGCGTTGAGTAGCCAGGGGGGAACCCCAAACAAGCCCTGTCACCATCAGCTGTGTCCCACCCAGCACCACTGCAGGCCACTGTCCCTCTGGATGTGCCACGAGCCACACGTGTCACCCTGGTGTCACCCCGGTGTCACCTGGTGTCCCCGTGGGACAGGCTGCCCCTGGGGCTCTGAGTTTGGTGGCACCTCCCAGGTGATTCTCACACTCCCACCTTGAGGACCACATGTGGGGACACCCTGTGTGGAGTTACAGGCGACAAGGAAGGCCCCAGGTCCCCTCCCTGGAGCTACAAAGATCCCCTTGCCCAAAGTAACCTCGTCCAAAGCTGCCAGACTCCCTGCGGGGAGGATGATGGATCCAGCGGCTTCCAGGGCCTTGGAAAAGCTGAGCAATGTCCCTAGAGCCCAGAAATGTCCCTAAAGCTGAGCAATGTCCCTAAAGCCCAGAAATGTCCCTAAAGCTGAGCAATGTCCCCAGAGCCCAGCAATGTCCCCAGAGCCCAGCAATGTCCCTAAAGCTGAGCAATGTCCCCAGAGCCCAGCAATGTCCCCAGAGCCCAGCAATGTCCCTAAAGCTGAGCAATGTCCCCAGAGCCCAGCAATGTCCCTAAAGCTGAGCAATGTCCCCAGAGCCCAGCAATGTCCCCAGAGCCCAGCAATGTCTCTAAAGCTGAGCAATGTCCCTAGAGCCCAGCAATGTCCCTAAAGCTGAGCAATGTCCCTAGAGCCCAGGAATGTCCCTAGAGCCCAGGAATGTCCCTAAAGCTGAGCAATGTCCCTAAAGCTGAGCAATGTTCCCAGAGCCCAGGAATGTCCCTAGAGCCCAGCAATGTCCCTAAAGCTGAGCAATGTCCCTAGAGCCCAGGAATGTCCCTAGAGCCCAGCAATGTCCCTAAAGCTGAGCAATGTCCCTAGAGCCCAGCAATGTCCCCAGAGCCCAGCAATGTCCCTAGAGCCCAGCAATGTCCCTAAAGCTGAGCAATGTCCCTAAAGCTGAGCAATGTCCCTAGAGCCCAGCAATGTCCCTAAAGCTGAGCAATGTCCTAAAGCTGAGCAATGTCCCTAGAGCCCAGCAATGTCCCCAGAGCCCAGCAATGTCCCTAAAGCTGAGCAATGTCCCTAGAGCCCAGCAATGTCCCCAGAGCCCAGCAATGTCCCTAAAGCTGAGCAATGTCCCCAGAGCCCAGCAATGTCCCCAGAGCTCAGCAATGTCCCTAAAGCACATCCTGGTTCGTTCCAGGGTCTCTCCACTGGCCAAAGGCTGGCGGTGGGGAGGGAGAAGGGGCCATCCCCAGCACTCTCTGCCTGCCCTGCCCTTCCTGCTCCCCATTTCCATCCCGTGGCATGGATGAGAATTGGGGTGACCCCCCCAGGTGCCCCACAGCGCAGAGGTGACCCTGCAGGAGGTCGGGGGTCACCCCACAGCCAGGCTGGCACCGTGGGGTGCACCAGAGCTGAAGCTGCCAGCACAAAGCTCAGGCCCAAGGGGCAGCTGCCGTCCAGATGTAGGATTTGGGAGAGTCTGGGACATGTGCAGGTGGCACAGGACAGCAGCACATCCAGACATCAAGGGTGGCATCGCCAGTCCCCAAATTTCTACACCAAGTCTCATCCCCAGCTGCTGCACCAAAGCCTCACTGTCTCAGATTTCAGCCCTCTCAGAGCCGGACTGTCTGGTCAAACCTGAACCAAACTCCTGTGTGAGGGTGAGCAGGGGAGAGAGGGGCTGGGAGCAGGAGGTGTGCAGGGAAGGGATGCAGGAGGCAGCTGCTGGGTGCCAGAGCCCCTGCCCAGCCCGGGTGCAGCTTTGGGGTGGTTTCCATGGCACTTCCCAGCTGCTGCTCCCCCCAGCTGCTCCCAAGGCTGTCATTAAGTGCAGGCAGACCCACAATTAGCGGGGGGCCGCTGCTGGGGGCTCTGGGGGAGTGCTGGGCCCCTGCCCCTGCACCTGCCTGCTGCAGCCTGCCAAGGGAGCTGGGCTGTGCTGCCTGCGCTGGCACCAGAGAGAGGAAGGGATCAGCATCTTCCCATGGCCCCAGGCAGGGCGGGCATGTGTGTCCCCAGGCAGGGACAGGACAGGTGTCCCCAGAGAGTGCAGAGATCCGTGTCCTTGTGTCCCCAGGCAGGGCAGGGATGTGTGTCCCTGTGTCCCCAGGCAGGGCAGGGATGTGTGTCTCTGTGTCCCCAGGCAGGGACAGGACCAGTGTCCCCAGATAGTGCAGAGATACATGTTCCTGTGTCCCCAGGAAGGACAGGGATCAGTGCCCCTTGTCCCCAGGAAGGACAGGGATCAGTGTCCCACAGCCCCAGAAGGACAGGGATCAGTGTCCCTTGTCCCCAGGAAGGACAGGGATCAGTGTCCCTTGTCCCCAGAAGGACAGGGATCCGTGTCCCACAGCCCCAGAAGGACAGGGATCAGTGTCCCATGGCTCAGAAGGACAGGGATCAGTGTCCCTTGTCCCCAGAAGGACAGGGATCAGTGTCCCATGGCCCAGAAGGACAGGGATCAGTGTCCCATGGCCCCAGGAAGGACAGGGATCAGTGTCCCTTGTCCCCAGAAGGACAGGGATCAGTGTCCCTTGTCCCCAGAAGGACAGGGATCAGTGTCCCATGGCCCCAGAAGGACAAGGAACAGTGTTCCCTTGTCCCCAGAAGGACAGGGATCAGTGTCCCATGGCCCCAGGAAGGACAGGGATCAGTGTCCCTTGTCCCCAGGAAGGACAGGGATCAATATTCCTATTTCCACTGGGATCAGTGTCTGCACGGCCCCAGGCAGGGAAGGAATCAGTGCTCCCATATCCCACAACAGGGAAAGGATCAGTCTCACCACACCCCACAGCAGGGCAGGGATCCGTGTCCCCATGGCCCCAGGAAGGACAGGGATCATTGTTCCCATGGCCCCAGGAAGGACAGGGATCAATACTGCTGCTGTCATGAGGCAGGACAGCGATCTGTGTCCCCATGTCCCCAGGCAGGGCAGGGATCACTGCCCCTGAGTCTCCAGGAAGGACAGGGATCAATATTCCTGCTGTCAAGAAGCAGGGCAGGGATCCATGTCCCCTTGTCCCCAGGCAGGACAGGGATCCATGTCCTCATGTCCTCAGACAGGAGAGGGATCCGTGTCCCCGTGTCCCCATGTCCCCAGGCAGAGCAGGGATCCGTGTCCCCTTGTCCCCAGGCAGGACAGGGATCAGTGTCCCCTTGTCCCATGTCCCCAAGCAGGACAGGGATTCCTGTCCCCATGTCCCCAGGCAGGACAGGGATCCATGTCCTCATGTCCCCAGGCAGGACAGGGATCAGTGTCCCCAGGCAGGACAGGGATCCATGTCCTCATGTCCCCAGGCAGGACAGGGAACCGTGTGCCCGTGTTCCCAGGCAGGACAGGGATCCATGTCCCCGTGTCCCATGTCCCCAGGCAGGACAGGGATTCATGTCCCCGTGTCCCCAGGCAGGACAGGGATCCGTGTCCCCGTGTCCCCCTGTCCCCGTGTCCCCAGGCATGGCAGGGATCCGTGTCCCCGTGTCCCCATGTCCCCGTGTCCCCAGGCAGGACAGGGATCCGTGTCCCCGTGTCCCCATGTCCCCGTGTCCCCAGGCAGGACAGGGATCCGTGTCCCCATGTCCCCGTCTCCCCAGGCAGGACAGGGATCCATGTCCCCGTGTCCCCAGGCAGGACAGGGATCAGTGTCCCCATGTCCCCGTGTCCCCAGGCAGGACAGTGATCAGTGTCCCCATGTCCCCGTGTCCCCAGGCAGGACAGGGATCCGTGTCCCCAGGCTCCCCAGCCGTGCCGAGCCCTGCAGCAGCCCAGGGAGCAGATGGGTCGGGGGTCCCTGGGGTCCCCTCCTTGCTCCATCCCCACATCCCCGTGCCCCCTCCCCGCGGGGTGCCCCCCGCCCCGACCCCCGTGGGAGCAGCTGGAGCAGAGGAAATGCCGGGGCTTTGAACATGGCCGGAAATAATGACTTTAAAAATGTACCATTCTGCAAACTCATTAAGGCGCATCCCCGGCAGCAGGGGAAGGGAATTGCCGGGCCTGGGAGCCGCTTGATCTTTACAAAATGTGCACAGCGAGTGCTCCTGAATATTTAACCCCGATGGCTCCCCGGGTGCTGGCGAGGATGGAGGGAGCCCTGGAAAAGGGAATGTGAGGATCTCGGCTCTTTCTCTGTACCCTCTGCCCAGGTGGGCACCCAGACACCTGCTGGTTCTGCCGGGCTGGCAGGATTCGTGCTGGGCTACCTGATCCAGAGCCAGGATAGCTCCCAAAACTCGGCGGGGTGTCCCTCCCGAGCTTGGGATGGGAGCGGGCTCAGGAGCGCTGCTCCACCCCTGCTGCGACAGGAGGAGTCGCCCATTCCTTGGGGAAACGGGCACCGCTGGCACTGCCCCCGTCCGGACAGCGCTGCTTGGGCCTCCTTTAATTCCCAGCAAACCAGAGCCTGGGGCTGGGGCTGCTGCCGCCGTGGTACCCACAGGCTGCCCCTCACCCCTCACCCCACACCCCACACCCCACACCCCAATTTCCCTGCAGCAACTCAGCCAGCCCGGGGGCGCATCCCCGGGCCCGCCCCATGCCCTGGCGGCATCGATCCCCGCGCAGGGGCTGTGCATCCCTCCCCTCCCCTCTCCCGGTCCGTGAAGCGCAGCGGTGGGCGCCCCCCGCCCCCGGCGCTGACCTTTCGGATCAGTCTGTGCCGCGATGCTGCGGCGCGCCAGGCAGCGTTGCCATGGCGAGGCGGCGGCGCAGCGAGCGCTCCGCAGTCACGGAGCGGGGGAGCGGCTGCCCGGCACCCCGGCACGGCCCACGGCCTCTGGGGCAGCGGCACCGCGGGGTCGCACGGCTGGTGTCACCCTCTGTCACCGCGCGGTGACGGCGGCAGCGTCCAGCTGGGTCACCTGCGGTTCCATCCCCATCCTGCCCGGCCACAGGCTTCCAGCAGCTCCAGAGCTGATCCCAGCGCCAGCTCGGGGCTCTCGGTCCCTCCTCCGCTGGGGGCTTTGGCTGCCACCACACAGTGTGGCTCAGCTGCAGGTTGGGCAGACACCCACACCCCTCTTCCCACGCACTCCTCCTCCCCACCCTTCTCTCCCCTATTCCCGGCCCATCCCGCTGCACCAGCCCGTTCAGGTGACAGCCCTGAGATCCCTGTCACCTCCCTGGCCCGGCACTGGGCGCGGGGTCCTGCTCAGGCAGCAGGAGCAGGTGCTGCCAGCACAGCACAGCACAAAATCAATCGAGCGCGCTCGCTCCTGCAGGCGGATTTACAGGGAGAACAAAACGTCTAAAAATGTGCCAGCACTCCCAGCCTGCTGGGAAAGCTCTCCATGCACAGCCACGATGATATTTGACAGGCCTTGGGGTGCTCAGCCTCCTCCTTCCCACCTGGCAGCACCCTGGGGCACCCTGGCACCTTTGGGAATGCTCCCGAGGGTGCTGCAGGTCCTGCTGACAGTGCCACCACTGCCAGGGCTAGTGGAGCTGGCCAGAGCTGCCCCAGGAGGATTTCGATGCTGTGCAGGCCTGGGATGCTCTGTAACCCCCTGCACCCTGCAGGAAATTCCCTTTTGTCCCCAGATCCTGCTGCTGCAGCCTCAGCAGCGCTGCAGAACTCCAGGCAGGGCTGAGCAGTTGATGGTTTGTGGGAGGGACACAACTCCTGGTGCATCCTCCCCTGTGCCCTCCTGGGCAGGACAGCACCGTGGGATGTGCCCAGAGTAATCCCATAACACCTCCATCCTCTGCTGCTCCTCCTGGAAGAGCCCCTGCTGGCCCCTAAAGAGGTGGCAGCGCTGGGCTGGCACTGCCTGACCTGGGCACAGGACCTGCCACCTTCACAGGGTGTCACACCAGTGTGGGCACCCAGGAAATGCCACCTCTGTGTTCTGGGTGTGTCACCGTGTCACACCAGTGTGGGCACCCAGGAAATGCCACCTCTGTGTTCTGGGTGTGTCACCGTGTCCCACCAGTGTGGCCCAGGGTGTTTCCAACCTAAACCATTCCTTGTTTTCCCACTGTGATGCTCCCAGTCCACCCTGGGCACAGCCAGGCAGCAGGGACAGTGTCCCCAGCACTGACCCCCTGCTCAGGGATGGTGGCAATGCTGGGGAGCATTCCTGGCACGCCAGGGACAAGGACAGCCAGTGCCACAGGGCACAGTTGGCAGCAAACAGGGCACAGCCAGGGAAGGGAGCAGTGCCACACCCCCTGCCCAGGGCTGTCGGGGCTTCCAGCTCAGTGTCCTCCAGCGAGCTCCCATTCCCCGTGGTGTTGGTCTTGCTGCAGTTTCCCAGTGCTGCTGGGCCTTTCCCAGCTGCCAGCTGACCCCTGATTCCATGGGGTGAGAGCAGGGAACCAAGGATGCAGCCGGGATGTTTGTCTGAGAGTACAGGTGGTGCCTTGGGTTTCAGCTTTTCTAGTTTTCAGAATCTCTGCTGCTTAGTGTGTAACTCTGAAACGTCACATTAGGTGTCAGTGAGTTCTCTTCACAGGGGAGTTGGACAAAACAATTCCTTTCTAGCCAGAGAATCAAGGACAACTGGTACCCAAAAATCAGAAACAGCAGTGAGGGAAAGGGGGCAAAGCCAGGGGCTGAGACTTCATAGCCTGGGGCTGTGCTTGGATCATTGACCCCAATGTGGAGATGAAGCAAAACTGATAAAAGTGTAAAACTGGTGACCAGGATCCATCTGGGGTTTGATTTGGGTGCAGCCCCGGCCGGGCTCTTGCACTGCCCAAGGTGGATCCTTTCAATAAACACCGATTTTATTCCTTTTGCTCTGTGCTCTCTGCTCCAGCTCAGCCTTCCCAGGCAGCACAAGCACAGCACTCCAAGGATGGGAGATGCCCCTGGCTTGCACCTTGGCATCCTTGTGCCCCCCTGGGCAGCACGGGAGGGCAGGAGTGGGGCCAGGGGCTCGGTGCCATGGATGATCCCATGGGATTGGCACACTGGCACCGAGCTCAGCACCCCGAGGAGCTGCAGGGAGGGGGCTGCCAGCACAGCACACTTCAAAGGGGAGTGGGCTGTAAATATTTCACCAGCCCTGTGCAGAGCCACGAGGCAGCAGTGATCAGAGCCCAGAGCAGGCAGGGGTTGGGATCAAAGCCCTGGCAGAACCCTGGCATCACCTGGGCAGCACACCTGGCACTGTCCCCTGGGGTGGCACTGCCTGCCCGCAGCTGGGGACACCGAGGGGCTGCAGCCGTGTCCCCAGCCCCTGGCAGTGCCCACAGGAGGACACGGGGCTCCTGCTTGGAGCTGTCCCCTGGCGTGGCCCCCTCCAGCTCCCCTCCTGCCCCTTGCACCCGCACATCCCATCCCACAGGGCACAGACAGAGACCATCAGGTGCTGGGGACACGGGGGGCACGGAGCCTGCTGTGCCCAGAGAGGCAGCAATGCCACCTGGGCCGCTGCTCCTGCCCCCAGATTCAGAGGAATAATTCATTATTGTGGAATAATTCTGTTGTTTTGGCTTCCAGGAGGCTCTTGCTGGAAACCCTGTGAAACGCAGCCGCTCCCTGGTGCCACCCTGTTCCCTGGCACCAGGAGATGGGCTCTGCCTCGGGACTGTCCCCAGGAGGGCAGTGGGACTCAGTGGGGGCGTGGATTGCCCCCCAGTGCCCCAGAGCAGGGCAGAGGGACAGGGACAGCAGCATCCTGTGTGCCAGCAGCTTGCTCTGCCCGTCCCCACGCAGCCCTGGGAGGTGGCACAGCCGCCCAAGGCTCACATTCCACCAGCAGCACCAAGGCCAGATGTGTTGGGGACTTCGTTTTTGGGGTTACAGCAGCCCCTGGTATCCAACTGCAATCCCTGAGCTACAGCATCAGCCCTGGTGTTTTCCTAGAGGTGCAGGAGGGGCTCCCCCAGGAAATCGGGCTGGTGCCTTCCCAGGGCTGTGGGTGCAGGAGGGGCTCCCCTAGTTCCCAGAGCTGTGGGTGCAGAGGGCTCCCCAGTTCCCAGAAATCGGGCTGGTGCCTTCCCAGGGCTTTGGGTGCAGAGGGCTCCCCCAATTCCCAGAGCTGTGGGTGCAGAGGGGCTCCCCCAATGCCCAGAGCTGTGAGAGCAGGAGGGGCTCCCCCAGTTCCCAGGGCTGTGGGTGCAGAGGGGCTCCCCCAGTTCCCAGAGCTGTGGGTGCAGAGGGGCTCCCCAGTTCCCAGAAATCGGGCTGGTGCTTTCCCAGGGCTGTGGGTGCAGAGGGCTCCCCCAGTTCCCAGGGCTGTGGGTGCAGAGGGGCTCCCCAGTTTCCAGAGCTGTGGGTGCAGAGGGGCTCCCCCAGTTCCCAGAAATCGGGCTGGTGCTTTCCCAGGGCTGTGGGTGCAGAGGGACTCCCCCAGTTCCCAGAGCTGCGGGTGCAGAGGGGCTCCCCCAGTTCCCAGAGCTGTGGGCTCAGAGGGGCTCCCCCAGTTCCCAGGGAATCTGGCCGCTGCCTCCCCGTCGCGGTGGGTGCAGAGGGGCTCCCCCCGCGCCCTGCCCTGAAGCGCAGGGAGGGGATGGCGCCTCCGGAGAATTCTCCCGTCCGCAGGGACCCGGAGCCGCGGGCAGGTTTCCCATCACCAGCGAAGGGGTCCCGCTCCCTTCCCCCTCGCCCCGAACAGGTTTCACTCGCCGGCACAGCTGCCGCGTCCAGATGTTGCCGGTATTGAGGGAGGCAGGGCTGCTCAGCCCACAGCTGCTCCCTGCTTCGCTTGCAATTGCTTTGGAAATATTGTGTGTGCTCAGCTCTTTAGAGCTAATCTCCATCCTGCAGCCGCGCCTGCCGGAGCTGCCCGCGCCAAACTGGGCAAACTGGGCAAGCTGGGGAAGAAGGGAGGGGGTCCTTACAGCAGCAGAGCGGGGAGGGGCGATGCTGGGGAGGGCTGGGTGCCACCCCGGCGATTCCTGCGCTCTTGATTGGGGCCATTAATCACTGGTGAGCTCTCCGGCAGCCTGACAGAGCCCGCGAGTGGCAGCGTGTGAGCGATCCGCTCGCTCGGCACCATCCATCAGGCCCCTGGCAAGCGCCCCGCGACACCCCCTCCCTGATTTATCTAAGGCCAATGGAGTCATGAAAAACAGCTGGTAAATCCTTCCCCATCAGCCGGCTGATTATTAATGCAGCCAAGTGTGGAGGCAGCCAGCGGGGCGGAGAGAGCCGGCGTGCGGCTCGGGCCGGGAGGCTCCCCGAGGATGCTGCCCCTTCCCTGCCACCGTCCTGCCTGTCCCCGTCCCCGCAGAGGTGACCCGCGGCTCCTGCCTGCCCCTCCTGCAGCTCCCGGCTCGGGTGGGCAGGGAGGGCTCTGCCCCGGGGTGACCAGGATGGGGAGGGTCAGAGCCCCGAATCTCCGGGATGGGACGGGCAGAATCCTGAATCGTCAGACTGAGGGGGCTCAGAACCCCGATTCGCCAGGACTGGGGGGGCTCAGAACCCCGACTTGCCAGGATGGGGGTGCTCAGAACCCTGATCGCCAGGTTAAGGGTGCTCAGAACCCCGAATCACCAGGATGGGGACGGTCAGAACCCCGAACCACCAGGACAGGGAGGGCTCAGAACCCTGAATCGCCAGATCGGGAGGGTCAGAGCCCTGAATCGCCAGATCGGGAGGGTCAGAGCCCTGAATCGTCAGGATGGGAGGACTCAGAACCCCCGGTTTGGCCAGGATAGGGAGGATCAGAACCCCAAATCACCAGGATAGGGAGGGCTTAGAACCCCGAATTGCCAGGATGGGGAGGGTCAGAACCCCGAATCTCCAGGTTGAGGGTGCTCAGAACCCCGAATCACCAGGCTGGGGAGGGTCAGAACCCCAAATCACCAGGATGGGGAGGCTCAGAACCCCGAATCACCAGGATGGGGGTGTTCAGAACCCCGAATCTCTAGGTTGAGGGTGCTCAGAACCCCGAATCTCTAGGTTGAGGGTGCTCAGAACCCCGAACCACCAGGATAGGGGATCAGAACCCCAAATCACCAGGATAGGGAGGGCTCAGAACCCCCACTTGCCAGGATGGGGGTGTTCAGAACCCCGAATCTCCAGGTTGAGGGTGCTCAGAACCCCGAATCTCCAGGATAGGGAGGATCAGAACCCCAAATCACCAGGATAGGGAGGATCAGAACCCCGACTTGCCGGGATGGGGAGGGCAGTTCAGAACACCTGGAATTAAAATCCGGCTCAGAACCCCCGGGATGAGCAGGGGATGAGAACCACCAGGATGCCCAGCTGGGAGGGGTGGCCTCAAAACCCTGGGATGTCCAGACTGGAAGTGCTCAGGAGCCCAGATTGGAGGGCTCAGCACCCCCAGGACACAAGTTGGGTGACCTTAGAGCCCTCTGGGATGCCCAGGAGGGCCAGGCTGGGGGCTCAGGACCCCCAGGAAGAGCCATCATGCTGCTCCTGCTGCCCCATGGATGCAGACAGCTGGCACGGAGGGACACCAGGACTTTCTCAGGCTGTGGCTCTGCTGCAGGGGTGGGGAGATTGCCCAAAGGAAGGAGGGGGAAGCCTGCACTGGCACCACAGAACAGTGCCCCAGCCTTGTCCTGGTGACTCTGGGGACAAGCTGGGGTGTCCCCAGTCCCTGCCAGCCCTGCAGTCATTGCATCCCCCGCAGAGCCAACACAGTCTGGGGGGACTGGCAATGTGGCACCCCGAGATGTACATCCCTGCCCTCCCAGCCCTGCTAAAAATCATCCCCCCGGGGCAGATGAGCCACTTACCAGCTTTCCCAGCCCCATTTCCCTGTCACACCCCTCACTGGTGCCCACAGTGCTGTGCCCTCTGCACTGACATAAACGGCTTGGAGGAAAAAATCCTCAGAATTGTGTGAGTGGGCTGCAAGGAAGCTGGAAGCAGCATTTTCGTGCTTGTGTGCCGAGCAGGTGCAGCTGACAATTAGCTATCTCTTCCCAGCCTCTTCATTTAGTTCCTCAAGGTTATTTTGAAAATTGAATATTCAATTAATAAAAGAGTGGCTTTTGCAGGGCTCTCGGTGCTCCCTACCCTGGGGCGGAGGCGCCCTCGGAGGCAGCTCAGGAGGGGAGGGGAGGGGAGGGGGAAGAAGCTCATCCTCATCCTCCTCCTCCTCCTCACGGGCCCTACCCTTAACCCCCCTCCACAGCCACGGCTGGAGCTCCCCGAGCCCCAGATTTGCAGGGAGAAGATGAAGCAGCAGAAGTTGTCGTGGTGGAAAGTAGGTGACGTTGAGTCACGTTCGAGCCTGTCACAGAACACGCCGTCCTCCTTCCCGGTGTCCCCCTCCTCAAAGCCCAGCCTGGCCCCCCACCAGCGGCACCCCAGCCCACCCAGTCCCCCGAAGCCGTGGGGAGGTGTGGGAGGGAAGGGGGGGCTCCTCCCTTCCCTCCAGCTCATCCTCATCCCACCCTCCCCTGCTTTATTTTCTTTTCTGCCGTTTAAATATCACAGGATGATGAGCCAGGATTGCTGGGAGTGCTGCTGCTGCTCCGCAGGGCCCAGAGCAATGATCTCCCACAGCAGCCAACTCCTTCCCAGCCCGAATCCTCCCTGGGGTCAGCAGCAGCCCCTCAGCACCCCCGAGGGAGCACACAGCCCCTCTCCCTGGGGCTGCTCCTCCTCAGCTCTCTGCTCCCAAATAAAGCCTGGAATGAGACCCTGTGCCTCGCTGGGAGCTGCAGCTCAGAGCTTTGAGAAATAAAAATGGTGGAGCCTTGCTCTGTGCTGTGGATGTGTCACCTCTGTGTCACCCTGCTGGGACAAAGACCCTCCAGCCACCAGGCTGGGGACAAGTCAGGGCTGTCCTGATCCCACAGCATTCCTGGATTCTTTGATTTCCAGTGAAGAGCCTGAAGAGCCCAATGAGGATGAGCAGTGCCCTCTTTCAGTGCTCTGCATTCCTGGGCTCAGAAAATCTCTCCAAAATCCCGCTGGAGAGGGGAGAGCGAGCTCTGCCCCACCCAGGATGGGCCAGGGCAAAATGAAGGGAGAGGAGCTGCAGCCCAGGGGCAGAAGAGGCAGAATCCCCCCAGGGAAGCAGCCACAGCAGTGCCAGGGTGGCTGGAGCAGGTGGCAGCAGCGTGGGGACACCTCTGCGTGTGATGGACGAGCGCTGGCTCACACCTCTGCTTCCTCAGCTCTTCGTGGAGCAGGGATGATGGCACAGGGCTGGGAGATTTACAATGAACATCACTCTGGCTGGGTGATAGAAGTGCTGCGTGGGCCCTTTGGGAGGGGGCAGCAGCAGCCCCAGGCCCCCCGTGCTGCCCTGCAGGTGCTGGCCCCAAGGTGCCCCAGTGACACCTGGGGACAGCTCCACGCTGACTGGGAGCTGCACCCCAGCACACAGCCCCCCCTCACTGGGGAAGGAAAATTCCATTTGGGACACAGCTGCCAGCCCTGTCCTCTGCCTGCCCCCTGTTCCACCCCAAACCCTGCAGGGCCATCGATCCAGCAGAGGATATTTTTTATTTTTGCTTACCAGGGGTGCTTTACCTGGATCAGGGATGACATGGGCCATGGGGATGCTCCAAGCGCTGCTGGATCAGCATCCCAGCTCAAGGTTCATCCCAGAGCTTCTCTCCTCCCTCTCTCACGTCCCCCCCCTCATTTCCCTTTTTCCAAAGCCTCGGTTACATCTTCCTTATTATCCTCCTCCCCGTGCTATCTGGGTCACCCTCCCCTGCCATTACCCCAGATAATTGTGAGCTGAGTGCAGGCCACGGGCAGCAATCTGCCAGCAGCACCTGGGAAAGCAGAGACACCTCCCTGCCTTCCTCAGCCCCTCCTCTTCCTCAGCTCCCACAGCCCAGCTCCAGGGAAGCTGGCAGGGCTGCAGGCAGGGAAGAGGGGTCACCTGGCCAAACCCCCCAAAAGGAGCTGGGGTCACGCTGCCCCGTGCTGGGAGGGGTGTTCGCAGCTCAGGTGATTTTGGGAATGCTGAGAGGAAATGGCTGTGCCCAAAGCTGGAGGCTCCCTGGGCTGCTCTCCTGGGGTCCTGCTCGCTCACACGGGCACGAACAGATTCCAGCCTCACCCAGAAAAGGAATTAAATGGCACCATCTGGCACTCGGGGAGCTCTTCCCCCTCCCGCTGGTGGGAGAGGGTAATCCAGGACGGGAACCAGGCCACGCTGCTGGAGCAGGCACCAGCCTGGCACTGGCCACGAGGGGACACCCCACAGTGGCCAAGCCGGGCCTGGGGTCCCAGCAGCTCTCAGCACACCCTGATAGGCAGAGCTGGACACAGCCCCTCCCTGCAGGAACCAGAAGAAGCTTTTTTTATACATAATTATATCTCCCAAAGTGGCCCAGCCTCCTCCCAGAGCTGCTTTTAGCTCAGCTAAACCCACGTGCAAATTCAAGCTGTCTGGGACCCCAAATCCTGCTCCTGCCCAGCTGGGATGCCCCAAATCCTGGGCAAAGCAGGTGGAACAACCTCATCCCAGCCTCTGGGAGCAAGGGATGGGGCAAGGCACCAGGATTTTGGTCCCTCCTCTAAAGATTTCGTAGAAAAGAGGTTAAATCAAGGATAAGAGGAAAAACACCAAGACCTGGCTGGACCCCAAAATGCAGGGGATGGTGAAAGGGGCTCTCATCCCCTTTCTGTGCTGGTGCTGTGCCCCAGATCCTGCTGTGTCCTGGAGCTGCCTGTTTTCCTCAGCCTGCATTTCCCAGCCTAGTTTCCACTCCCTGCATTTTCCCTGCCTGCATTTCCCTCCCTGCATTTTTCCTGCCTGGTTTCCCTTCCTTCCTTTCCCCTGCCTGCATTTCCCTCCCTGCCTTTCCCTGCCTACATTTCCTCCCCTTGCATTTCCCCACCTGCTTTTCCCTGCTTGCATTTCGCCTGCCTGCCTTTCCCTGTCTGCATTTTCCCTGCCTGCATTTCCCTCCCTGCATTTTTCCTGCCTTGTTTCCCTTTCTTCCTTTCCCCTGCCTGCATTTTCCTCCCTGCCTTTCCCTGCCTACATTTCCTCCCCTTGCATTTCCCCGTCTGCTTTTTCCTGACTGCATTTCCCCTGCCTGTATTTCCCTGTCTGCCTTTCCCCGCCTATATTTCCTCTGCCTGTATTTCCCCTCTCTGCCTTTCCCTGTCTGCGTTTCCCTCTCTGCCTTTTTTTGCCTGCATTTCCTGCCTGGTTTCCCTGCCTTTCCCTGCCTGCATTCCCCCGCCTGCATTTCCCTGCCTGCATTTCCCCTCCTGCTTTTCCTCTGTCTGTATTTCTCTGCCTGCCTTTTCCCTGCCTGCATTTTCCTGCCTGGTTTCCCTCCCCACCTCTCCCTGCCTGTGTTTCCCTCCCTGCATTTCCCTCGCTGCCTTTCTCTGCCTGCATTTCCTGCCTAGTTTCCCCTGCCTTTCCCTGACTGCATTCCCCCGCCTGCATTTCCCTCCCTGCATTTCCCCTCCGCTTTTCCTCTGTCTGTATTTCTCTGCCTGCATTTCCCGTGCCTGCATTTCCCTGCCTGGTTTCCCTCCCCACCTCTCCCTGCCTGTGTTTCCCTCCCTGCATTTCCCTCCCCACCTTTCCCTCCCTGCATTTCCCCTCGCTGCCTTTCCCTGCCTGCATTTTCCTGCCTGGTTTCCCCTGCCTGGTTTCCCCACCTGCGTCTCCCCAGCAGCCGCGGGCTGGAGGCTCCCGCTCCCGGCGATGCCATCAGGGTGGCTGCGGCTGCAGCCTCCGCAGGAATACGAACCCATCAATTAGGGAATAAGTGCCTCGCCTGTCCTTGTTAATCCCCTCCTCTCCGGGCTGTTCTTTATTATTTACGGTGAAGGTGCCCCGGGATGCGCTGTCGGAGGGACGCCTGACAGGCTCAATCTGTACCGTACAATTACATCCTCCTCTTCCTCCTCCTCCTCGCCAGCTGGGGAATCCCTTTCTGCGCTCCCACCACCCCGCTCTTTTCCACATCCTCCCCAGGAACAGGGCCGGCGCTACCAGACCCCCCTGACACCCCACCCCAACCCCAAACCCTGGGACGCTCCCGCCAGCCTGGAGGAGGGAGGGGGTCCGGGCTAGGCGCTGTAGAGGCATTAACTGAGCCAGGATTAACATTCACCAGCGGAAAAAAATAACTCCAGAGCTGCGTCTGTTCCGGGGGCCTCGTGTGCGGCACGAATGGAAGCGCAGCATCCCCTGGGAGCCCCCGGGATGTGTGTGCTGCAGCCGCGTCAGCTCTTTGCAAGGGCTGCTGATGCCTCGGCTAACGAGCTCCCCGCTGAACGTGTCCTACGCACACCTGAGGATGCAGCCGGCTGCTTTCGCCTCCTCCCCGCTCTCCTCCCGGCCCTGTCCGCGTCTGTCGCCCGGCAGTGCCGTCAGCCGGCACGGGGGCAGCGCTCGGGGGTGTGCCAGGGGCTGGGCAGCGACCCCGAGCGCTGCACTGGCACTCAGGGAGCTGCTCTGTGGTCGGGAGATTGGCAGGGAAATGTCAGTCTCTGATAGGTCGGGTGGGGTTTGTTTGGGGTTTGGAGTATCCTGAGGTGCTGCAGCGAGGCTGGGGGTTCCTTGCTGAGCTCACACAATCCCCCAGGGATGCCAGGACAGCTCTGGCACAGGTGGCACAGACAGCGGTGCCCTCCTGGTGCCCCAGAGCACGCAGGGTCCAGCACATCCCCGTGCCAAGGATTCTGCACACACCTACGTGCAGGTGTGGCCTCCCAACACATCGCTGGGAGACACCCCAGGGAGCTGCTGCCATCCCACAGCTGGGCAAACCCTCGGGGTGCCTCTGCCCTGATCCCCAGGGGTGCTGTTGGGGATGTGGAGGGGGGTCTGGACCCCACGAACCCTCTCTGGAGCTGCCCAGGAAGGGTGAGTTGTTCCTCCAGGAAGCAGCAATGCCCTGGAGCACGGGTCAAGTGCGTGGGCAAAGGCTGCAGTGGGCACTGTAATAACAGCCTGGGGCTAAGAGGGATAAAGATATCCCCTGGTGCTGCCTCCCACCCCCGCTCTGTGGGGAAGCAGTGCCTCGTCACCCCGGCCCAGCCGCTTATTTTTAGGCTGTCACCTCCTTGCTCCTCTCATGGGTGGTTTTTATAAATAGCCAGTGCCTCGGAGGCGGCTCCAGTGCCAGGCAGGAGCTCCATGTGTCCGAGACATCCTGCCCAGAGGGTGCCCAGCCCCTGCTGCCTGCCGTCCTCTTCCTCAGGGCGTGGACGAAGGCGGGGACAAAGGCTGATCCCCGTGTCCATCCCCCTTTCATTATTGGTCGTGTTTTAATTCCTTATTTCAAGTAAGAATAGTTGGTTAAATGGAGTGAACAAAGTAGAAAATCATAAGAAAGGGAAAAAATTTACATTGCACCTTCTGTTGCCAAACCTCTCAGAGCCATTACAAACTGAAATCCTCAGTGACAAGATTAGAAGATGAGAGACATGAAATGCAGCCTCTTGTGTGATTTTTGGGCACAGCTTCCAGCCTGGGACACCCCCATGCCCTGGCTCCTTCCCAACCCCTTCCCCAGCTCCGATCCCAGTCCTCTGGGGCGCTCCAGACCCCAGCTCCTCGCTGCTGCAGCTCTGCATGGCCTGCAGCATCCTCAGCACCCCTGATGTGCCCCATTCTCTTCTGCCGTGCATTTTGGCAGCCAGAGCTCCCCGAGCCCCCCCGTGCCCAGCACCCCCGGCACACGGCTTTGCCCGGCGCCAGCTCTCGGCGGCCGTGAGCGCTGCCGAGCGGCGGCCGCGGCGCCGTGATTAGCCAGGTACAGCAGGAGCGCACTCGCAGCCTGACAGCTCTTCTGGAGCCGGATGGGAGCCAATTAATCTAATTAAAGCAGCCGCTGGCTCCTTATCCCTGCACAGCCCCGTCCTCGCCGTGCCCCTGCCCACGAGCTGCTGGGTGGGTGCCCATGGGTGGCACGGGCAGGACTCGCCCCACCCACGGCTCTGGGGTGCCCAGGGATTGCCCAGGGGGGACTAAGGGACACCAAATACGGGCTGGGTGACTCTGCTCCATGCCTGGGACACCCAGAGGTGCCAACACGCGGCGGGTGCTGGTGGCACCCAGCAGGAGGGGACGTGGGGCGATGCCCCGAGGATGCTGCGGGGTTTGAGTGCCAAGGGGAGGCGGTGCCAGCCGGGCCTGGCGCTGTGCCACGCGCCGGGGGCTGAGCAGGTCCTGCCGGGCACGGCAGCAGCCGGCAGGGCAATTAGGAGGCGGGCCGAGAGGAGGGCTGTCTGCACAGGTGTCTGTCAGCGGGGCGCTGGCGCTCACGCCGCCTAATTAGCCACCCTGCCAGCCCTTAATGAGAACAAACGAGAGGCCAGCCAGTGCGGGGCTGGGCCGTGGGCCGGACCCCGTCCCACGTGCTGGCCCTGGCACGGTGCCCCCGGAGATCTGGTGGCTGCTGCCGTCGGGGCGTGAGGGGCTGGTCACAGCCCTCAGAGTTTGCCAGCCCCACCTTGCCCCCCTGCAGCAGCTCCTGTGCTCTGCAGGGTGCAGGCACCACCCAAATGCAGCCCCAGCCCCATCCTCTTGCCCGTTTCCTTTTGGGAGCTGATGCTCCACACAAAGCCACGTCCTGCCCTGCCTGGCCCTCTCCCCGTGACCCATCCCATTACAGGAGGGATCTGGATTCCAGCTGGATCTGCTGATCCTCCAGTTGTCCTCTGACAGCTCAAGGGCTGCCAGCGCCTCATTGGGCACCTCTGTGCCCTCACCCAGCTGCACCACAGCACCCAAAAGCACACACTTTCCTCAGGGTCTCTTCCAAGCATCCCTGTAATCCAAAGGACATCAGAGCCTTGGTCGAGCACACAGAGCTTGGCAGGAGCACATCCCTGAGTCCCTGGGCACCAGCAGGCTCCTTGTGCCCAGAGAACGGGCAGGGAGCGACAGGGTGGCCAGGACAAGTTGGGAGCACCAGGAGTGCTCCAAAAACCTCTGTGAGGCTGTAGGAGAAGAGCACGGGACACGTGTGGCCCCTTAGAGGCTGCAGCAGGGCTGATCCAGCTGGAAGCACGGTGCAGAAGCAAGGATGAGGATGGAGGAAACTGCAGAGCCATCCCATCCTTGGTACCAGACTCCCTCTGCAAGTCGATCCCCAGAAGTGTTCAGGGCCAGGCTGGGCAGGGCTTGGAGCAAGCTGGAACGGTGGAAAGTGTCCCAGCCCACGGCAGGGTGGAATGAGCAGAACTCGGCAGTGCTCACGGCCACCGAGAGCTGGCGCCGGGCAAAGCCGTGTGCTGGGGGCTGCTGGGCACGGGGGGGACTTGGGGAGCTCTGGCTGCCAAAATACACGGCAGAAGAGAATGGGGCACATCAGGGGGTGCTGAGGATGCTGCAGGCCATGCAGAGCTGCAGCAGTGAGGAGCTGGAGCGTAGGGAAGGGTCTGGAGAGCCCCAGAGGACTGGGATCAGAGCTGGGGAAGGGGTTGGACAGGAGCCAGGGTGAGGGGCATCCCAGGTGGGAGCGTGCTGCAGCCCCCCCCCCGAGCTCCCTTCCCAGCTGTGCTTCCAGGATCCCGTAGCAGCGGGCACCGGGGCACCACGGCTCGTACGTGCCCAGGCTGGGAAGCAGGGAAGGCAGCCCGAGAGGGTGGGGGGCTGCAGGCCCCACGCAGCAGCCGGGCTCTGCAGAGCCCTATAAATAAACACACCCACACACCGCGACACACGCCGGGATGCTGAGGGGAGGGGGCGGCAGCGAGCCGATCCAGCTCGGGAATAACGGGACAGGAGCAAGCACAGGAGATGCTGTGAGGCTGCGGGAAAGGCAGCCGGGAGCGGGAGGGAAGGTCCCTGAGGAGCCGGTGGTGCTGGGGCTCTGCAGGGCACAGAGCTGGGAATGGAGTCCCCCGCAGGAGAGTGCTCGAGGGGACCATGTGGCGTTAGGGGACATGATTGTCACTGTGTACACACACATGGCTCCATCCCTGTGCGCCCCGAATTCACCCCCGAATTCACCCACACCCCATGGTCCAAGCGTGTCCCCACAAGAATAAGGGCCTGTGCTCCTCCCACGCGTGTCCCCATCCCTTGTGCTGCCTGAGCACCTCTCCCTCTTCCCCCGTGCATCCCCATGGAAAATCGCCCTCATCCCCATCCCCAGGGTCCTGCATCCATCCATCCATCCATCCCTCCTGCCTTCATCCCTCCTTCCTCCACCCTCCCTCCTGCCTCCATCCCTCCCTCCTGCCTCCATCCCTCCCTCCTGCCTCCATCCATCCCTCCTTCCTCCATCCCTCCCTCCTGCCTCCATCCCTCCCTCCTGCCTCCATCCATCCCTCCATCACTCCATCCCTCCCTCCTTCCTCCACCCTCCCTCCTGCCTCCATCCAACCCTCCTTCCTCCATCCCTCCCTCCTTCCTCCATCCATCCCTCCATCACTCCATCCCTCCATCCATCCTTCCTGCCTCCATCCATCCCTCCATCCCTCCATCCTCCATCCTCCATCCCTCCATCCCTCCACCCCTCCGTCCCTCCGTCCAGACGGCTCCGTGCCCCTCCCGCCCGCCCGCTGCCTGCAGGCTGCCGTCACCCCGCGGTCTGGAGAGCTGTAAGGACAGGAGGGGCCGTGCCGTGCCGTGCCGGAGGCCAGGGCCGGGCTCGGCGCCTGCCAGCGGGCGCTGGGATGTGCTGCGGAGCCGGGCGGTGTCCCCTGGGCTCCGCGCTGGCCTCCCGTTGTGGCGGCGGGGGCTGAGCGCTTGATGGGCAGCTTGGGATGGCCGGCTCAGCCCCCTCCGCTCCACCGGGGCTGCTCGGCGGCCTCGCAGCTCGCCCGGCTTGTCCGCGGGGGGAGGTGGATGTGGAGCAATGGGTTTGCAAGAGTTTGGGGTGGGGACAGGCCAGCCCTGCTGCTCCCCCACGCTGTGCTGGGCATCCCGGGGTGGGGCTGCAGGAGGATGGAGTTTGGGTGCTGCAGCCGGGTGGGTCCCCTCCTGAGGACAGGGAGCGCTGGCAGTGCCAGCAGGGCAGAGGCGTGGGTGCCACGGCCCGAGCACCCCTCCCACAGCCCTTTTGCAGGCGTGGCGGGCCCTGGCCTGCGGGGATGATGGAGCGGATGATGCTCCTGGTCCGAGGCGAAAGGCAGAGAAGAGTTGCCATGGAGACCGGCGATGTCATTTTAAGGAGGCACGGAGGCATTCGCACCCGCCCCTCCCGATGAACCCCAGCAGCGGGAGAGCGAGCGGCGGGGAAGGGAAGGGGCTGCCCCGCGTCCCCTCGTGTCCCGGGGGGGCTGGCTGGTCCCCAGAGGTGCCACCTCACCTGAGAGCAGGCGGCGAGGCTGCAGGCAGGGCTGCTTGCCCAGGGCGTGCCCCGGGGCCAGCCTCCCGCGGGGCCAGCTGGGAGCAACTGGTGGCACTGGGACAGAGCATGGTGCTGCCAGCCTCAGCAGGAGATGGGGACAGAGGCCAGGACGTGCCCCCTCAGTCCTTCTGGGATGGCCCCGTGTGCTGGGGAAGGGCTGTGAGCGCTCACTGAGGGGTTGGGGTGGGGTGCAGGGGGAAAGCAGGAATACCCAGGATTTGGGGATAATTTAGGATTTAGTTAAAATGAAGTTTTATGTATTAGCAGCCCCTCCTTTTCCAGCGGCCGGGGGGAGCAGCTCGGCCTCTCAGCACCTGCAGGCAGCTCTGGAGCCTCCGCTGGAATCCCCCCCATCCCCAGGAGGGAAGGAATTACCGCGGGTGGGGTTGGATGTGGCAGCGCGTCCAGCAAGGAAAAGCAGTCCCGAATGAAGAGGGAAGCGGAGGATGCAACATCCCGCCGTGCTCGCTCTGTCTCCCAGGAGCGCCCAGAGGGCAGCCCCAGGGCCCGCACTCACACTCGTGGGCTCTTTGCTGGCCCTCCCCGTGGCCAGCTGTCCCCTGGCCCTCCGGGGGTCCCCCCCACTCCAGGGGGGGACACGGCACAGGAGGCACCCAAGGTGGGTGCAGCAAACAGAAAAGGGTGCGCTGCGGGGAGGGGTCGGGGTGCCGCAGCTCCGGGAGGGGTGCTGGCACCGTGACAGTGCAGGCGGGTTGGGACGTGCCCCCAGAGCCGCCGGGGACAGGGACCCGAGGTGTGTGCGAGCTTCACTCCTCGCCTGAGCTCGGCGAGACAAGCTCAGAGCGCAGCAGCAAGCGACGGCACCGAGCAGGAGCCAGGAACGGGCACCCCGGGGATCCCCGCAGGGTCCAGGCGGGTGCCAGCTGCTGCACCCACCTCCCAAAATCTCCCGAGCGCTTCCCCCGCGCAGGGGCAGTGCCCGGCTGCAGAGCCCGGCCGGGTGGGAGCAGCTCTCCTGCCGTGCCTGCCAAGACTCCCACTCCCGAGACTGTACGACAGGAGAAAAGGGAACAGAAATTCACGTTTTCACATTTAGCTTTCCTTTGTACTCAGCTAATTAGCGCCTGAGTCTGGTGATGTCATTAAAGCAGCACTAAGTCTTTATTGGGGTAATTTAATTTTCCCTTTCATATCAGGATGATTTCCTTTGTTGGGGTAGGTGCTGGAGAGGGGGAAGGGCCCGTGCAGACAATTGCTATTGTCAGGATAAATAATTCCCCAGTGGATTGACAAGGGGGGAGGTGGGCTGGGGGGCTGGGAGCTGTCACTCAGCCGGGTGGCAGCAGGAGCCGGCCAGCCCTGCGGGCTCTGGGTGCCTCGGGACGGCTCTCCCCGCGCTCCGCAGCCAGCGAGACACCTGCCTTGGCCCCTTTCCAGCGCCCAAACCGCGGCCGCCCCGGAGATCGGGAGCTGGGCGGGCAAAGCTGAGGGTCTCCCATACAGCTCCCGCCCTTCTCCCAGCCCAACACCATCCCTGGTGCTGCCGGGAGGAGGGAATGGGGTTTGTTGGGATAAAGGAGCTTTCCTGAGCTCCCGGAGCACCCTGCAGAGGAGCGGGGAGCTCCCGGGGCTGGCAGGAGCAGGAGGAGCCCTCCCAGGGATCTCCCGCTTTGGGGCAGTCCCAAATGCTGTCCCTGAGCTGGGAATGGCCGGACTGGACTCGGTTCCTCTCCCCAGCCCCTCTCCAGTCCCGGAATGCCATGTGGGGTGCTCCAGCACTCAGTGCCACGCCGGGCTGGGCGCAGGAGGGGCGCAGGGTGGTGGGGGTCACTCAGCATTGCAGCTCCCTGGGACACGGCCGGAATGGCTCCAGCTCCTTTCCCAACCCTGCTTTCCCCTCTCCAACGCCTCTCCTCAGCCCCTTGGCTCATCTGCCCCAGGAGGGGTCCCAAACCCGGGTGAGAGGCGAATGAGACATCCCATGGGGTCAGAGCCCCGAGGAGCGGGGAGAGCATCACTGCAGCGGGTCCCACCTCACCCCTGCCCCACCAGGCAGGGAGAGAAGGGCGGCACATCCCTGGAATCCACTGGGAGAGGAGGAGGAGAAGGAGGAGGAGAAGGAGGAGGAGAAGGAGAAGGAGAAGGAGAAGGAGAAGGAGAAGGAGAAGGAGAAGGAGAAGGAGAAGGAGAGCTGATGGTGCCACCACAGCATCCTCGGGAGCTTAGGGACAGCCCTGGCAAGGCTCTGAGGGGACAATGGCGTGGGGCACAGCTGTCCAGCAGAATGTCCTGGTCCAGCGGAGCATCACCAGGATGGGAGGGGTGGCAGGAGCAATCCCAAAGCTTTAACTCCTCCGTTTTAACACCACAGAGAGTTCCAAACGAATTGTCCATCATGGAAAATGGGAAGGGAGGAGGCAGCAACAGGAGGGAGCCATTTTCCAGCCAGCCCTGAGTCCATCCCTGGAGGAACCGCGTCCTCACAGCCCCTCTGGAGCCCACCCTGCAGCTCCCACCTCCCCCGGAGCCCCCGAGCGCTGCCGCCAGCCCGGGCGCGGAGCAGGAGGAGGGGGAGCGGGGCTGCAGAGGGGAACGTCACACCCGAAACACAAACACGGCTCCTTGGTAATTAGCAACCGTTTCAAGAGGAATGATGAGCCGCCGGTGACAGGCGGGCGGGTTTCTATTAAAAGCTGCCACGTGTGATCCTTCTCCAAGCCTGCCGGCCCCTCCTTACCTGGCGCTGGGGAAATGAGATGCAAACCTGACATTAATGCAGCGTTCAGGGTGAGCTTTAATTGCAGCCGGAGCCCTGGGGCCGGGGGCAGGGGATGGGCACCTTGTCCCCCCCGCGGGCACGGAGCTGCCCGCAGCCTCGGGATGCTCTCAGCCTCCTCCCGGCCTCCCCGGGGAGGTTCTGCAGTGAGCTCTCGGCACCCCGCGTCTCCACTCGCTGAAATGTTAAGGGCTTGTTTGCACCCAGGGAAGGGAAGCGCCAGCGGAGCCCAGACTGCTCCTCTGTACCTTCCGGAGGCAGGGAAGTGTCCTCGAGTGATTCCTCCATGAGCCCAGCCCCGAAATGTCACTTTGCAGCCTCACACGGCGGGTTTGTCCTGGTCTGAAGACCTTTCAGAGCTTCCCAGGCACTGCAGGAGGAACATCCATGGCCAGGGCAGCGATGGAGAGGTGGATGCACGGTGGTGGTGTGGGTCAGAGCAGGAGGAGCCAGGATAGGTGGCACTGGGGCAGGATTTGCTCAGGAGGGCAGTGCCCAGCTGAGATATGGTGGTGGCTGTGGGTTGAGAAGGTGGGATGGCCTGGAGCAGGGGCTGAGGGTGGATCTGCTCAGCAATCCAGCCAGTGAGAGGAGCCAGGAGAGTGACCCAGGTCTGGGTTTGGGAGATTGGCTCCCCCAGGCCCACTGTGTGCAGTGAAAATGAGGAATTGCTGTCACACAGGGCAGAAGGGCATAGGCTACAATCAGCTGGAGACCACCAGCTCTGGGGACCATCACTGGGAGCTGGAGAGCAGCTCCTGCCCCAGCTCGAGGTGAGAGCAGTGCTGTCCACGTCCCTTGCCAGCATCTCAAGGTGAGAATTCCCCTGCTTCACAGTTTCTCACCCTCACACCTCCATCCCAACAAAACTGCAGCTCCTCCTGAGGGGCAGCACAGGGACAGCTCTGAGCTCTGCCCTGGGATGGGGACAGGGACAGCACCCAGGGAACGGCTGGAGCTGGCCAGGGGCAGCTTTGGGATGGGGAGCAGGGGCAGCTTTGGGCTGGGGAGCAGGGAAAGGCTCTTCCCTCCCCCAGAGGGTGCTGGCACTGCCCAGGCTCCCCAGGGAATGGGCACGGCCCCGAGGCTGCCAGAGCTCCAGGGGTGCACAGGGGGATTGATGGGGGTCTGGGCAGGGCCAGGGGCTGATCCACGATCCTGGTGGGTCTCTTCCAGCTCAGGATATTCCATGATTCCATGACAAATCTATCCAAACAGTAACCAGCCTGCAGCTGGTGGAACCCCACAGCAGAGCAGGGCTGAACGTGCTCTGGTTGCCTCTCAGCAGATTTTCTCACTGAGTAACAGCAAGGTTTGGTTTGTGCTGAGCAGGTTTGGCTCAGCCTCCTGCTGCCCTGGCTCTGCTGAAGGAGCTGGATCTGCCTCAGCTCAGCTCCAAACCTTCTGGCAGTGACCCCTCAGAGCAGAGGCTCTGCCTGGATCTGGCACTTGGAGCAGCACTGCCCAAAAAAAGAGCTTGGATGAGAGGTCCCTTCCAAGAGGCCCTCAGTCCTGGCTCAGTGGTCCCGAGGGGCTGGGAGCTCCTGGGATGCAGCTCAGGCAGGGGCAGTGTGGGATGTGAGGCTCTCCCTGCTGCAGCTCTGTTGGGAGCAGCAGGGTCCTTGCAGGGCAGAGGACACTGGTGACACCTTCTGTGCTCAGAGGGTGGGCAGGGCTGGCACAGGTGCCCAGATCAGCTGCCCCTGGATCCCTGGCAGTGCCCAAGGCCGGGCTGGAGCAGCCTGGAGCAGTGGAAGGTGTCCCTGTCCTTGGCACTGGATGGGCTTTAAGCTCCCTTCAACCCAAACCATTCCATGATTCCCTGACTCTGTGGCTATCAGGAGGCAACACCAGCTCTCCTTGTGTCAGCCTGGACCTGCCCTGGACCTTCTTGGTGTCTTCCAGGGTTGACAGGGTGCCCCAGAGTCACCCACCTTCTTCCATTGTGTCCATCTCCCAGCTGTCACAACCCTTTGGATGCCCTCACACCCTCCAGGCACCCCCACACCTTTCCCCTCCATCCTGAGCTCCAGGGGCTCATTCATTTCGAGGAGCAGGTGCTGTGCCACAGGTTGGCCCAGGCTGTCCTGTCCCTGCCTGCCCCAGCAGTGGGCCTGGCTCTGTGCCCTGCACACCGTGCCTGGCCTGGGTGATTTGTGTCTCCCAGACACTCCAGTCAGTGTTTAAGGGCTCCTCTTCAGACTGCCAAGCTCCAGGCAGCTGCCACACTTCTCCTCTCCTTAATGCATTGTCTGGCTCGTCTGTCATCCCTCGAGGGTGACAAACCCTCAGCCCAGGCAGCATTTCTGAGCCCTCCTGCTGCCTGGACTCGCTGCTTCCATCAAACAAAGGTTTGTTTCTGCAGGCTGAAACCCTCCCGCTCCTTGTTCCACCTCCACCCTCCATCCTCAGCCCGGTTTTGTCACCAGTTTTTAGTCCTGGCCTGGTGCTGTCCCTGCAGCACGGGATGGTGCCACGGGAGCTGAACCAGTCCTGGAGACACCCACGGAGAATCCAGGAAGGTTGTCCCAGCTCAGGAGGTGACAGGAGAGAGGCTGGGCTGGTGCTGAAGGTCTGGAAGAGGCAGAGGAACCCGGGGGGACACAGAGAGGTCCTGCCGTGGATGGGGGGATGGGGGAGGTGGGGAGGGGTCTCCAGAACGGGTGGAGCAGGGCCAGGCACAGCAGAGGGGCCCTCGAGTGCTGCCAGCGAGGAAAAGCAGGCAAGGAGCGGGGAGGGGGGAGAGATCTTTTCATCTAAAAGGTTACATTTGTCCTACTTCCTCCCATCTCCAGCAATTAACTTGAAGGGAGACATCACTGCTAATTGAGCAGTGAAGATCAGGAGCAACAATTACGCCTTTTGACAAGAGACAGCACAAGAGGGACTGCTCGGAGGCTGAGAATGGTAGGGAACGGTTTCTATGGCAATATAACTTTCCTCTCTTCCTCTCCAGCCATAGAAATGATAAAAATGTAGATTTCTCCCTGATTAATGATTTAATGAAAATAAAGAAAATTCTTATTAAAAAAAAAAATAAAAGAAAAAGGGAAAAAAAAAGGGGGAAAGGGGGGAGGAAAAAATCGATAGGACGCAATGTTTAGCATGAGCCTGCGGCTGTGGGCAGGATCGATGTCCTTCTCCAGGCTGGACCGGGGAAATCTATTCCAGCAACGTGCCGAGGGCTCGGAGCCGCCCTGCCATGTGGTAATTAGGCAGCGGGCTCACACGGGGAAACGTGAGGGCTGCATTCAGATCTCTGATCAAAGGAGATGCCCATCAAAGCGCTCCCCGCTCCGGCTTCTCCCGCAAACCTCGGTGCTCGCTCCGCGCCGCTCCTGCCTCCCCTCCTCCTGCCCGCGGCCCTCCCCGAATTCTCGCTTTTAATTGGGATGATCCTGCCCGGTGTCTGTGCTGCCAGCCTGGCACCGGCGAGGGAATCACCTGCTGCGGAGGCAGCCTGAGGCGCTGGCAGGAGGTGACGCTGCTGTCCCCACTCTGGCCGAGGCAGCACCTCCCATCCTGCGGGTCCGTGGGGGGGTGTCCTGGTGCTGCTCCTGGCCCTGGGGATGTCCTGGTGCTGCTCCTGTCCCTGGGGATGTCCTGGTGCTGCTCCTGGGCCGGAGATGTCCTGGTGCTGCTCCTGGCCCCGGGGGTGTCCTGGTGCTGCTGCTGGCCCTGGGGATGTCCTGGTGCTGCTCCTGGCCCCGGGGGTGTCCTGGTGCTGCTCAGCCCCACGGGCAGGACTGGGGCTGCTCCTGCCCCTGGGGGTGTCCTGGTGCTGCTCCTGTCCCTGGGGGTGTCCTGGTGCTGCTCCTGGCCCCGGGGGTCTCCTGGTGCTGCTCCTGTCCCTGGGGATGTCCTGGTGCCGCTCCTGTCCCTGGGGGTCTCCTGGTGCTGCTGCTGGCCCTGGGGATGTCCTGGTGCTGCTCCTGTCCGGGGATGTCCTGGTGCTGCTCCTATCCCCGGGGGTGTCCTGGTGCCGCTCCTGTCCCGGGGGTGTCCTGGTGCTGCTCCTGTCCCTGGGGATGTCCTGGTGCTGCTCCTGTCCCTGGGGGTGTCCTGGTGCTGCTCCTGTCCCTGGGGGTGTCCTGGTGCTGCTCCTGGCCCCGGGGGTCTCCTGGTGCTGCTCCTGTCCCTGGGGATGTCCTGGTGCCGCTCCTGTCCCTGGGGGTCTCCTGGTGCTGCTGCTGGCCCTGGGGATGTCCTGGTGCTGCTCCTGGCCCTGGGAGTGTCCTGGTGCTGCTCCTGTCCCGGGGATGTCCTGGTGCTGCTCCTATCCCCGGGGGTCTCCTGGTGCTGCTCCTGTCCCTGGGGGTCTCCTGGTGCCGCTCAGCCCCCCGGGCAGGGCTGGGGCTGCTCCCTGAAGGCACCAGGAGCTCTCTGTCCGTCCTCATCCATCAGCAGCAGCTGCTGCCAGGCCGTGCTGTGCCAGGCTGGGCCGTGCCCCCGTGCCAAGCAGAGCCCGGAGGAGGGAGCAAAGCCTTTCCGAAGCTCTCTCTCCTCGCTGCCTTGCCAAACATCCTCTGGTGTGCATCCTCTGTACTCCCCCGCCGAACAACTTCGGGGTTATTTTTCTTTGGGGCTTTAGGTGGCTGGTGCCCTGCTGGGTGCCCACCCCGTGCCAGGCTGCTCCTGCAGCTGCTCCATCCCCACCCCCGCGAGGATCCCGGGATGCACACACCCAGCCTTGCATCCCTAGGGTCACAGCATGGGCATTCCGAGGGATTTTTTCCCACCTCCTCAGTTCCTATTTTATTGCCAAACTGGAGCATAAAACACACATAAACAAATCTAACAGCGAGAAATGGGTTGCTATCAAATCAACAAATTAATCTAATTATAGGGCTGATTAAATCATATCAGATAAACCAGCGACTCCTTCCCGGCGCTCAGCAGCCGCGCAGAGCCACAGCCAGCCCTGCTCGGGTTTTTTTGGGCTGTGGCACGAGCAGGGCGCGGCCCCCGGGGCTGGGACCCCCCAGACTCCTCTTGCCCCCCTCCCTCGGGTGCTGCTGCACATCTGAATGACAAATGCGGCTGCAAAGCTCGCGATTCCTCGGGATTAAAGATGCAGCCCCAGCCCGAGAAACGGATGCGGGAGCCGTCTTTGGAGGCAGATCGCTTAAACCTAAGCCTGCTTTAGGTGTTTGAGGAACGATTTGATCAGGGCTGCTTGCAGAGCTTTGCCGGGGCCGTTCCCACCTCTCCGTGCGCCCACGTGGAATATTCTCCCTGCCAGCTCTGCCGGGGAGAAAACCCTGGGTGAGAGGAAAAAAGGGTTTTAGCCACCAGCAACAGCCAGAGTAAGGGCTGGGATTGCAGGATTCACCCCACGAGGTTCTGGTTCCTCCCTGCAAGGAATGTGTGAGGCTGTTCTCCACATCCTGAAGGTGCTGAAACATCAGCTCTGCTTCTCACCACACTCCAGATGCGAAGGTGGCTCCTTGCTGAGGATGTGCCAGCTCCCTGCAGGCTCCCACCTTGGCGAGGTAGGAAAATCCTCTCAAAAGCAGGTGTTGGTCAGGTTTTGCCCATCTCCTGAGGGTGCCAGAGGTCTCACTGCCCCTGACATGTTGTTTCCCTTGCTACCAGACACTCCCAGGGTTCTGTCAGCTCTGGATTCCCCTACCCTTGCTCTTCTCTCAGCCAGGAACAGAGAACATTCCAGGAGCAGAGGTGTGGAGCAAGGATCTCCTGTCTCCTAATGGCTGATTACTCCAGGGTGCCTCCAAACCCCTCAGAATATGAGGAGATGGAGACTCCCAGCACGGAGCTGAGCTCTTTGTGCTCTCAGGGTGACACTTTGACCCCCAGCTTTGCAAGGGATGTTCTACTGGTGCTCTCCTCTCCACAGCCCAGTTCTGGCCGTGCTGGGGGGTGTTCGAGGGCCAAAATACTCGGCTGTGGGTGAAGAGGGGCATGGCTGGAACTGGGCACATCCTGGGCTGCATCCACAGAGGAGCAGGGGGTCAAGGGAAGGGACTGTCCCCCTCTGCTCTGCCCTCAGGTGACCCCACCTGCAGAGCTGCCTCCAGGAGAGGTGTGGAGCTCCCAGAGGAGGCCATGGAGATGTTCCAAGGGCTGGAGATACCTGATCTGGAGCCGGGCTGGGAGAGCTGGGGGGGCTCACCTGGAGAGGAGAAGGATCCATGGAGAACTCCAGTGCCCAAAGGGGCTCCAGGAGAGCTGGAGAGGGGCTGGGGACACGGGATGGAGGGACAGCACACAGGGAATGGCAGGGCTGGGTGGGATTTTGGGCAGGAATTGCTCCCTGGCAGGGTGGGCAGGGCTGGCACAGGTGCCAGAGCAGCTGTGGCTGCCCCTGGATCCCTGGCAGTGCCCAAGGCCAGGCTGGACACTGGGGCTGGAGCAGCCTGGGACAGAGGGAGGTGTCCCTGCCATGGCAGGGGTGGCACTGGATGGGATTTGAGGGCCCAAACCATGCTGGGACTGCACAGCCCTGCCACCACCCTGGCACCCTGTGCTGCCACCTCTGCTGAGCAGCAGCCTGAGGGTGGGGTTACCCACGGGCACCGGGAAGAGTGAGGATGGGCCCAGCTGGGTGGATCTGCAACCCCTCCCATCCCCAAGGGCACTGAGAACCTCCCCTGCCTCACCTGGGGCACCCCAGCTCAGGTGTGGGGCACAAATACCCCCAAACAGCACAGCCAGACCCCCAGACAGCACAAATACCCCCAAACAGCACAAATAGCCCCCAGACAGCACAGCCAGCCCCAAACAGCACAGCCAGCCCCCAAACAGCACAAATACCCCCAAACAGCACAACCACCCCCAAACAGCACAGCCAGCCCCAAACAGCACAGCCAGCTCCCAGACAGCACAGCCAGCCCCCAAACAGCACAGCCAGCCCCCAAACAGCACAGCCAGCCCCCAAACAGCACAGCCAGCCCCAAACAGCACAGCCAGCTCCCAGACAGCACAGCCAGCCCCCAAACAGCACAGCCAGCCCCAAACAGCACAGCCAGCCCCCAAACAGCACAGCCAGCCCCCAGACAGCACAGCCACCCCCAAACAGCACAGCCAGCCCCCAAACAGCACAGCCACCCCCAAACAGCACAGCCACCCCCAAAACAGCACAGCCAGCCCCCAAACAGCACAGCCAGCCCCCAAATAGCACAGCCAGCCCCCAAACAGCACAGCCAGCCCCCAAATAGCACAGCCAGCCCCCAAACAGCACAGCCAGCCCCCAAACAGCACAGCCAGCCCCAAACAGCACAGCCAGCCCCCAAACAGCACAGCCAGCCCCCAAACAGCACAGCCAGCCCTAAACAGCACAGCCAGACCCCCCAAACAGCACAGCCAGCCCCAGACAGCACAAATACCCCCAAACAGCACAGCCAGCCCCCAAACAGCACAGCCAGCCCCCAAATAGCACAGCCAGCCCCCAAACAGCACAGCCAGCCCCCAGACAGCACAGCCACCCCCAGACAGCACAGCCAGCCCCCAAACAGCACAGCCAGCCCCCAAATAGCACAGCCAGCCCCCAAACAGCACAGCCAGCCCCCCAAATAGCACAGCCAGCCCCCAAACAGCACAGCCAGCCCCCAAACAGCACAGCCAGCCCCCAGACAGCACAGCCAGCCCCAAATAGCACAGCCAGCCCCCAAACAGCACAACCACCCCTCAGACAGCACAACCAGCCCCCAAACAGCACAGCCAGCCCCAAACAGCACAGCCAGCCCCCAAACAGCACAGCCAGCCCCCAAATAGCACAGCCAGCCCCCAAACAGCACAGCCAGCCCCCAGACAGCACAGCCAGCCCCAAACAGCACAGCCAGCCCCAAACAGCACAACCAGCCCCCAAACAGCACAGCCAGCTCCCAAACAGCACAGCCAGCCCCCAAACAGCACAGCCAGCCCCCCAAACAGCACAGCCAGCTCCCCAGACAGCACAGCCAGCCCCAAACAGCACAGCCAGCCCCTAAACAGCACAGCCAGCCCCCAAACAGCACAGCCACCCCCAAAACAGCACAGCCAGCCCCTAAACAGCACAACCACCCCTCAGACAACACAATTACCCCCAAACAGTACAACCAGCCCCCAAACAGCACAGCCACCCCCCAAACGCGCTCCCAGTGCCCTGCAGCGCTCCCAGAGCCCAGCCCCGCTGCTCTGGGGGGTTTCCGTGCATGCCCCCCAGGCGAGGCCACGTCCCTGTGTGACCCGCGTGTGCGGGGCCGTGTGTGCCCGGGGTGCCCACGTGCGGCTGGGGCGCACACGGCGGTGCGGGGCGCCCGGGGGCTGTGCCGAGAGCAGCCATCTCCCAGCCCGCGCCGATGCAGTTCAGCAATCAGAATAACTTGGCTGATGAATATTTAAGCCGAGCGCTGAATATTTAAAGCGTTCAATTATTTTAATGGCTTCTAAGTGTGACAGCGGGAGGGGACAGGGGGATGGCTGCCCCCCGGGTCCGGCGGGGCGGGCGGGATGCCGGCGACAGCCGCTGTTCTGGCTGGGGTGGGGACGCTCGCGGTGTGCCAGCAGGGCGGTGGCACTCTGCGCGTGGCCGAGGGTCGCTGGCTGTGCTGAAAGCCCCGCGGAGCAGGGGACAGCCGTGCCCTGCCACCCTGGCAGCCCGGGCTCTGTCCCAGTGCCCTGATTCCTGCCGGAGCGGCCCCCGCGTCTCTGCCAGCGGCTGTGCGCGTGTGTCCCCGTCCCTGCGCCACCACAGCGGCCGCGTGGGTGCCACCAGCCCCGCAGACAGCCCCGCGTGGCGTGGGGGCCACGTGGCAGCGCAGCCGGGGTGTCGCAGCCTCTGTCACCCGCAGCCCTGCGAAGGCGAGTCGGTGCTGACCAGCAGCGACCAGAATGGAGCACAGAGCGTCCGCCAGGGCTGTCCCCAAGCCCACAGCCAGGTGCCACCCCCAGGACCTGCCCAGCCCCGCGGCAGGGAGGGTGGCCTGGAGCACGGCAGCGCTTTCCCCGTGCGTGCTCCCGCAGCCATAAATATTCATATTCTTATCCTAATTTTCCATGTACTTTTCTGTCACATCCAATTTTATTTTAATTTCCCTTTATAAACCTTCCCAGCTAATGCACTCCCTGCTCCCATGATTACCCCAATCAGCCGGTGCTTTAAACACAATCCCTGCAGGCAGCTCTTGTTGGGAGCGCCGGGATCGCGGAGCATCCACGCCCGGCTGCCGCTCACTCCGGGGCTGAGCAGAGCTCCTTTGCCACCCCGCGGTGGGCACGGGCTCAGGCACCGACCAGTGGCCGTGGGCAGTGGGGATTTGCAGGATTTGCTGTCCTGGTCACGCTGGCAGCTCGCTGGCATCACCCTGGCTGTGGGTGAGCCCCGGGCTCTGCACTGCTGGGAGAAGAGGAGCAGAGGATGGGCTGGGCAGGGGCTTGGGCAGAGTGCCAGGGATGTGCCACGGTCATGCCAGGGCTGTGCCATGGTTATTCCAGGAATGTGCCATAACTCTGTCAGGCCTGTGCCAGGGCTGTGCCATGGTTATTCCAGGAATGTGCCATGGTTATTCCAGGAACGTGCCATGCTGTGCCAGAACTGTGCCAGAGCTGTGCCATGGTTATTCCAGAGCTGTGCCATGGTTATTCCAGGAATGTGCCAGAACTCTGTCAGGCCTGTGCCAGGGCTGTGCCATGGTTATTCCAGGAATGTGCCATGGTTATTCCAGGCCTGTGCCATGGTTATTCCAGGCCTGTGGTTATTCCCCTCTGTGCCACCTGTCCCTGCCCCCAGCAGGCACCAGCACTGCCAAGCAGTGCCCACAGCTGGCACTGCATGGGCACAGGGGCTGTGTGCCCCTTTGTCCCTCACTGGGACACTGGGCCAGCCTGGGGGACAGGACACAGCCCCAGTGGGGCAGGACACATCCCCAGGCTGTCAGGATGTGTCCCCAGGCTGTCAGGATGTGTGCCCAGAGTGTCAGGATGTGTCCCCAGGCTGTCAGGATGTGTCCCCAGCAGAGCAGGATGTGTACCCCAGGGTGTCAGGATGTGTCCCCAGGGTGTCAGGATGTGTCCCTAGGGTGTCAGGATGTGTCCCCAAGGTGTCAGGATGTGTCCCCAGGGTGTCAGGATGTGTCCCTAGGGTGTCAGGATGTGCCCCCAGGGTGTCAGGATGTATCCCTAGCGGGTCAGGACGTGTCACCAGTGGGTAAGGATGTGTACCCAGGCTGTCAGGATGTGCCCCCAAGGTGTCAGGATGTGTCCCTAGGGTGTCAGGATGTGTCCCCAAGGTGTCAGGATGTGTCCCCAGCAGAGCAGGATGTGTCCCCAGGCTGTCAGGATGTGTCCCCAGCAGAGCAGGATGTGTCCCTAGGGTGTCAGGATGTGTGCCCAGGCTGTCAGGATGTGTCCCCAAGGTGTCAGGATGTGTCCCCAAGGTGTCAGGATGTGTCCCTAGGGTGTCAGGATGTGTGCCCAGGCTGTCAGGATGTGTCCCAAGGTGTCAGGATGTGTCCCCAGCAGAGCAGGATGGGTCCCCAGGGTGCAGGACATTGTCCCCAGTGGGTTGGGACAGGTCTCAGTGCATCAGGACATATTGCCAATGGGTCAGGATGTCCCCAGTGGGTCAGGACAGGTCAGAAGCTGTCCCTGGTGTGTCACAACGTGTCCCCAGCAGCACAGGCCGTGTCCCTGCCCAGGGACAGCCCCAGGGCGGGATCACACAGACACGGAGCCCCAGAGACCGAGCACAGAGCGGGATTTGCTCCTCACCATCCTCGGCGACGGGAATCAAGGAGGCTGCGGGATCCTGCCCCAGTCTCGGGCTGGGGGTGGTCCCAAAATCCCCCCGGCAGGGCCGGGCGGCTGCCGCGCTCCTGCCAGCCGTGGGAAGTCACTCAGGCTCCGCTCGCTCACTTCTGAAGACCTCTTGATAAACATTTATAAACATTTGTAGTATTTTAAATTTCCCCTCAATAATTTATGAATAGTTATTTTATATACTTTAAAGAGGGTAATAATGTAAAATTTATAAGGCGGGAGCACTCAGAGTGGCAGCGCGGCGTCGCGGGGCTGGGAGCGGGAGGCGCAGCCATCCCCGCCTCTCCGCCGAGCCTGATTGAAACTTTAAAGGCAGCGGCAGCGGGGTAAAATGGGACAGCGAGGGGACAGCGAGGGGACACGTGAGCCGGGGGACGCGGGCACGGACATGAGAGAGGCGGCGGATGGAGAGGGACGGGATGTGGGGATGGAGGGATGAGCGCTGGGGAGAGGAGGGAGAGGGATGAGGAGAAGGAGGGAGGGAGGAGAGGATGTGTGCGAGGGAGCGATAACCGCGGCGGGAGCGAGGGATGGGGAGAGGAGGGATGGAGGGAGCAGCAGGGAGGGGCGAGAAGCAGCTGGGAGCCAGAGATAAAGAGGGAGGAGAAGGGAGACGGCAGCGGGAGCGGGAAGGTGTCAGGAGACGGGCGGATGGAGGGAGGGATGGATGGATGGATGGATGGATGGATGGATGGATGGATGGATGGATGGATGGATGGATGGATGGATGGATGCGAGATGAGCTGAGAGGGACAGGGAATGTGGAGAGGGGTCCACAGGGATGTGAGGACCAAGCAAGGTTTGGGGTCCAGGGGTGCAGGAAGGGCTGAGAAGCGCCTGGAGGCGCAGGAATGAGGGGAAGCAAATTTGGGATCATGGCAGGGAGCTCCACGGAGCGCGGGAGGGATGCACGTGTGCCAGGAACGGGCAGGGGATCGGGGCACTGGGTCTGGCACACGGGTACGGGGTGTGAGAGGCACAGGGGGTGTTCCTGAGAGGGGAGGGAGTCTGGGAGGTGAGGGGTGTGTGAGATCCGGGAGGTGAGGGGTGTGTGGGGTCTGGGAGGTGAGGGGTGTGTGGGGTTTGGGAGGTGAGAGGTGTGCAGGGTCTGGGAGGTGAGGGGTGTGTGGGGTCTGAGAGGTGAGGGGTGTGTGAGATCCGGGAGGTGAGGGGTGTGTGAGATCTGGGAGGTGAGGGGTGTGTGAGATCTGGGAGGTGAGGGGTGTGCAGGTCTGGGAGGTGAGGGGTGTGTGAGATCTGGGAGGTGAGGGGTGTGTGAGATCTGGGAGGTGAGGGTGTGTGAGATCTGGGAGGTGAGGGGTGTGCAGGGTCTGGGAGGTGAGGGGTGTGCAGAGTTTGGGAGGTGAGGGGTGTGTGGGGTTTGGGAGGTGAGGGGTGTGCAGGGTCTGGGAGGTGAGGGGTGTGTGGGGTTTGGGAGGTGAGAGGTGTGCAGGGTCTGGGAGGTGAGGGGTGTGTGGGTTTGGGAGGTGAGGGGTGTGTGAGATCTGGGAGGTGAGGGGTGTGTGGGTTTGGGAGGTGAGGGGTGTGTGAGATCTGGGAGGTGAGGGGTGTGTGGGGTCTGGGAGGTGAGGGGTGTGCAGGGTTTGGGAAGTGAGGGGTGTGCAGGGCTGAGTGAGTGTGCAGGGCATGCAGGGCTGGAGGGGGGGTTCACAGTGAGTGTGAGCAGGGTGGGAATATTTGTGCAGGGACGAGTGTGAGCAGGGGATTTGCTCCTGCAGGGTGAGTGTGAGCAGGGGGATTTGCACATGCAGGGATGAGTGAGAGCAGTGGGATTTTCTCATATAGGTATGAGTGTGAGCAGGGTGGGAATACTTGTGCAAGGATGAGTGTGAGCAGGGGATTTGCTCCTTCAGGGATGAGTGTGAGGAGGATGTGTTTGTGCAGGGATGAGTGTGAGCTGGGGGATTTGCTCCTCAAGGGATGAGTGTGAACAGTTGGATTTGCTCCTGCAGGATGAGTGTGACCAGGGGGATTTGCTCCTTCAGGGATGAGTGTGAGGAGGATGTGTTTGTGCAGGGATTAGTGTGAGCTGGGGATTTGCTCCTGCAGGGATGGGTGTGGGGAGGGGTTTTCTCCTGCAGGGATGAGTGTGAGCAGGGGATTTGCTCCTGCAGGGTGGGTGTGGGCAGGGGTTTTCTCCTGCAGGGTGGATATGGGGAGGATGTGTTTGTGCAGGGATGACTGTGAGCAGGGGGTTTTCTCCTGCAGGGTGGGTGTGGGGAGGGGGTTTTCTCCTGCAGGATGGGTGTGGGGAGGCTGGCAGTGCTCGTGCAGGGGGATTTGCTCAGTGCTGAGCGTGCAGTGGGTGCACAGCTCGTGCAGAGCACCAGTGCAGCTGCATCTCCAGGCAGGGAGGTGCCTGTGTGTGGCACAGAGGTGCCTGTGTGCGGCACAGAGGTGTCTGTGTGCAGCACAGAGGTGTCTGTGTGTGGCACAGAGGTGCCTGTGCGTGGCACAGAGGTGTCTGTGTGTGGCACAGAGTGTCTGTGTGTGGCACAGAGGTGTCTGTCTGTGGCACAGAGGTGTCTGTGCGTGGCACAGAGGTGTCTGTGTGCGGCACAGAGGTGCCTGTGTGTGGCACAGAGGTGCCTGTGCCTGGCACAGAGGTGTCTGTGCGTGGCACAGAGGTGTCTGTGTGTGGCACAGAGGTGCCTGTGTGTGGCACAGAGGTGTCTGTGTGTGGCACAGAGGTGTCTGTGTGTGGCACAGAGGTGCCTGTGTGTGGCACAGAGGTGTCTGTGTGCGGCACAGAGGTGTCTGTGTGCGGTACAGAGGTGCCTGTGCGTGGCACTGAGGTGCCTGTGTGCGGCACAGAGGTGTCTGTGTGTGGCACAGAGGTGTCTGTGTGTGGCACAGAGGTGTCTGTGTGCGGCACAGAGGTGTCTGTGTGCGGTACAGAGGTGCCTGTCGCAGCGGCACAGAGGTGCCTGTGCGTGGCACAGAGTGTCTGTGTGTGGCAGAGTGGTGCCTGTGCGTGGCACAGAGGTGCCTGTCTGTGGCACAGAGGTGCCTGTGAGTGGCACAGAGGTGTCTGTGTGCGGCACAGAGGTGTCTGTGTGCGGCACAGAGGTGTCTGTCAGTGGCACAGAGGTGCCTGTGTGTGGCACAGAGGTGCCTGTGTGTGGCACAGAGGTGCCACCCCGTGCCCCAACACCCCCGGGGTCCCCACTCCAAGGTATCAGCAGGCACAGCCCATCACTGGCCCCCGGGGGGTGAAGAAGGAGCATCCCAAGCTGAGCTCCCAAGGGCTGCCCTGAACCCTCCCAGTGCAGGGCCTGGTTTAAGGACAGACCCCCAAGTCCTGCCCAAATCCCAATTTTAAACGTCCAGGTGAAATCCAGATGGAGAGGGGCACCTGCCACGGGGTGATGCCATCTCCCACGCTATAAATAGCACAGGTAAATGTTATTTTGGGAGCTCCAGGGAGAGTGTGAAGGAAAAAGGAACACACAGGTGAGGACCTGCAGGACCACGGGGATGTGAGAGCATCCATGGGGAATGAGGTCATGGGAGGTGTGTGGGGTGGCAGAGTGGAAGCTGTGAGGTGTGAGGGTGTCCAGAGAGGGGTGAGTGCTTGTGCAAGCTGTGCAAGACAGGACTGTGCGTGCAGGTGACAAAGCACAGCAGGGAGAAGAGAGGATCTGTGCCCAGCTGGGACAGCGATGCCACCACGCTGGGGCACGAGTGGGGGCGCACAGAGCACAGAGTGTGGAGCAAGGGCAGGAGGGGAAGCGAACCCTGTGTGACCTGGAGAGGGGGAGATGCTGCAGCCCTGTCAGCAGAGGGATGATTTCCCTCTTTGGATGCTAATTCCCGGCGTTTGGGGCTGTCAGGTTCCTGGTTAGCAGCTCCCCCTCCACGGAGCTGCTCCGTGTAGTTGACACCGCAATTGTTTTCTGAAGAGAACACGCGACTCTCTTCTTATGTATTCCCTTTCCCGGTGTTTGTATTTGCTTCAAAGTCTCCTCATCACCCTGTTTGGTGACAAAAACTCATGTCTGGAGATCAGGGTAATGTGTTGCTTTTCAAAGCTCGGGGAGGAGGGGGTTGGCAGACATGGGTTTGCTGCATTATTTACTTGCCTGCAGCACCCTGCCTAGCTGGCAGCCCCCCCTCGGCGTGCTGGCACCCCACTGTGACAGCTGGGACCCCCACCCTGACAGCTGGGACCCCTCCAGGTGCTCAGCACCCCGATGTGTGCTCTGGGATGTCTGGGGGCACAGCAGCAGCCAGGAGAAGGGGAGTTTGGGGGATGCCAGGGTGAGAAAGACCCCCTGGGCAGGATTTGGAGCACTTGCACCCTCCCAGCTCTGGTGTGACTGTGCATGAGGTGCCTTGCTCTGCAGCCGTGGTCACCTTGGCTGGTGGCCTGTCCCCTCCTGTGGGGACGCTGAGCACACCCCGGGTGGGCACAGCCCCCCTCAGTCAGGCGTGGGCACTGCCAGGTGTGCTGGCACAGCCCCCCCGCCTCCGTGTGCTCGGTGCCACGAGCACAGGCAGTTCTCTATCTAATTGATCAATTAATTATCTCCAGCGTTCAGCTGCATATTGGTTTTAGATGAAGGGAGAGGCTAACAAGCGGATTAGGCATGTGAGTCTTCAAGGGAGCCAGCGAGATGTGGGAGGAAGGGAGAGAGATGGGAGACAGGGAAACACGGGATGAGGACTCTCGCTGGAGAAAGGGATGGGGCTGGGAGCTGGGGCTGGCACCGTGGGCACAGCTGAAGTGATGCAGGAACTGAGCAGAGGATGCTCCAGAAATGGTGATGCCAAGGCAGAAGATGCTCCAGAAATGCTGATGCTGACACCAGAGGATGCTCCAAAAATGCTGAGATGGGATTGAAGGGGATGCTCTAGAAGGGTAGGGCTGAGGCAGGAGGATGCTCTAAAAATGCAGAGCAGGAGGATGCTCCAGAAACGGTGATGCTGAGGCAGAGGATGCTCTAAAAATTGTGATACTGAGGCAGAGGATGATCCAGAAATGGTGATGCTGAGGCAGATGATGCTCTAAAAATTGTGATACTGAGGTAGAGGATGATCCAGAAATGGTGATACGAGGAAGAGAATGCTCTAAAAATGGTGATACTGAGGCAGAGGAAGATCCAGAATTTCCAGCCCAGGCAGGAGGATGCTCCAGGAACGGAGGGACTGAGGAAGAGGATGATGCTGTGCCCCAGAATCACTCAGGGTGCCCAGTGCCCACCGTGACCTGCAGCCCTGGCCGGGCTCAGCCCCCTGCCCTGCCCGGGATGTCTGGGGACAGACAGGGGACACTCCTGGAGCCCGCAGACCGCCGGGCAGAGGCAAACCCAGGCAGCTTCCCAGTGACGCTCAGGAGAAAGCGCTGCATCAGTGTCACCCCGCGCCGGCCCGGGGCTCCCCCGGCGGGGCGAGTCCCCAGGGGTGGCCCGAGGAGGTGGCAGCCATCGGCTCCGGCAGCGCGGCTCATTAGGGCGACAAGCTGTCACTCAGGCTGCAGCCAGCCCCGGGGGCACCCCGAGTGCCGCGGGGACCCCCGGCACGGAGGCAGAGCCTTTGCACCCCCTGGCACGTTTGGCAGCCCCTGGGGACAGCGAGGGGACAGCGGGAGCACACTCGGCACCCCCAGGCTGCCGGGACGGGGCCAGGCAGAGCGGGGGGCAGGGGGACAGAGGTGACAGCGCAGTCACGGTCCCTGCCCGTCACCCCGAGAACAGCGCAGCCGGAGCGCCTGGTTCCCGTGACACGGGAGGTGACAGCCCGGTAACGACGGCGGCGGGGCCGGCAGGGGAGGGACAATGAGCTGACTGTCCCTGCAGCCCACCCTGCTGCCACCCGCTCCTTGGAGCCCTGACAGCCCCCCCACACCCTCGGGACCCTCTGCAGCACGGACACCCCGCGGCTCCGCGTCACACACGGGGCGAGGTGTGCGTGTACACCTGGAAATCAGCCCGGATCCTAAACTCACGGCATCCTGGAGATGTTTGGGCTGGAAAGGACCTCAAAGCCCATCTCAAAAGCCACGGGCAGGACACTTCCCACCGTTCCAGGTGGGAAGCCGTGTCTGTGCACACATCCCCGCAGAGTCTGTGGGATGGGGGCATTGGGGAACACCCCCAGGGGCTCAAACACCCCTCACTCCCCGGGAATGCTCAGCCCTGGCAGCTGCATGCAGGCACTCAGCCACCCCCAGCACCCCCAGCCGCCTCCACCCGACACGGGTGGGGGGCAGGGAGCACCCGCGGGCTCCTGCACGTCAGCACATCGCAGGGCTTTTGCCAGCTGGGAATTCTGGCTTGTCCCAGCTGACCCGATCCTGGCACAGCCGCGTCCGTGCATCCAGGGCTGGGCACGCAGCACGGGAGGAGCGGGAAGGAGACGAGCCGGGCGGTGCAGGGGGCACCGCCAACACCCAGGAGGATGAGGAAGGAGCGATGCCAGGCGAGGCTGCGGTCAGTGCGCAGCCAGGCTGTGACAAGGGCGCTGTGACAGCGCGGCCCGTGTCGCCTGCCGGCTCCCGAGGGCAGAGCGGAGCGTCTCCCTCGTTATCCGCGCTCGCCGCTCTCGGGCCGCCTGCCCGCAGCTTCTCCTCCTCCCCGCTGCGCCCGCCGCTTGTCTGCCCGTAATTAAAGATCCAACGACCTTTGCCGACTGCCTGAGACGCTGGAACAAATGAACGGTAAGCGCCAGATTACAGCGCGGCTCAGCAGCCCCGCAAATCTCTTTAATGAGACATTTAGGCAGGGCCAGCGGGGTGCCCGGCTGCCAGGGTGGGCTGGCGAGGCGGTGACAGCACCTCGGCCGGCCTGGGGACAGCGACACCGAGGTCCTGCTGGGCCAGGGTGCCTGGGGGCACCATCCCTGCAGGAATCCTGGCACTCAGTCCTTGTTGGAGGGGGCACCGTTGGCTCCAGCTTCTACCACATCTCCTTTGGCACCCACAAGTGTCCTGAGGGATGTGGGAGCAACTCTGTGTGTGGCACCAGGACCAGGCTCCTGTGGGGACAGAGGGTCCCAGTGGGTGGGGACAGGGCTGGTGACACTGGGACCAGGCTCCTGAGGGGACACGGAGTGGGGACAGGGCTGGTGACACTGTGACCACACTCCTGCAGGGAGAGAGGGTCCCAGTGAGTGAGGACAGGGCTGGTGACACTGGGACCAGGCTCCTGTGGGGACATGGAGTGCCAGAGAGTGGGGAGAGAGGTGACACTGGCCATGGGGCTGAGGGACACACAGCAAGCCCAGCCCAGGGAGGTTGATCCCTTCTGACTGTAAAATCAGAAAGTGGAAAGGCCCAAATGACTGATGGGGCCCGACTGGCTGAATCGATGGGGACACGGCACACGCTGTCACCGCTCATATTGGTGCCAAATTAAGCTGTTTACACCAGGTTTCTCCACACAAGGGGAAGCTGGGGCTGGCACAGGGAGCAGAAGATGGATGGTGGTGCTCAGAGGCCTGGAGAGGGGATTTTTCCTGCCCTGACAGAGAGTTTGGAGCAACAACACCTTCCTCTCCTCACCTGCGGCTTTGGAACGACTGTGAGAGTGCCAGGACTCCATCCAAGAGTGCTGAGCACCAGGGATTGGGGCCCCTGTCCCCTTTTCATGACCAAAGTGTCCCCAGGGTCCTCTGTGACAGGGTGCAGGGATCAGGAAACACAGCCACATCCCATCTGGACTCTGAGCTGACTGGTGTCCCCAACTTATCTGCACTGTCCCAGCCTGTCCCTGCTCCAGGGGTTATTCCCAGAGCCCCTGCGTGCCTCTACAGGGGGATTTATCCCTGGTGTCCCCGTGGGAGGCCATGCAGGGCCATTTATCCCTGGTGCCCATGGATGGCCTCACCCAGGGCCGTTTATCCCTGGTGTCCCTGCTGTACCTGGGCGTCCCTGCCTTGGGACACTGATCCCTGGGTCCCTCATCTCGGGGTTACTCTCCACATTCCTGTGCCAGCTGTTTGTCTCCAGGGTCTGTGGCACTCAGGGAGTCTCTGCCCCATCCAGCTCACTGTGCCCAAGAGCCTGTCCCTGCCCAGCCCTGCTCCATGACTCAAGTGACACCCCATGGCTGTCACACCTTCCCCGTCCCAGCTGGCCAGTTGTTGGCCAAGTACCCATTCCCAGCAAAACCAGAGGGAAGAGACCAAAAAGCTCAGGGAATTCAGGTCAAACTCAGCCAGCACAGGAAGGAAAGCAGAGATGCCACGCAGGACAGCAGCAAATTTTTCCAACCTGGTGATTCCAACGTGTTTTTTTCCAAGTCGACCTTAATCTCGGGCTTGCACCTGGCACCTCCTGGTGTCCCCAGCCCCGGGATGGTGGCATTTGGGACACGTGTGGCAGCCAGGCAGCGCTCAGAGCCGAGGGTGGCAGCGCCGGGGCTGCTCCCTCCTCCCAGAGAGGGCAGCAGGCAGAGGCGGGGGCCGGCAGCAGCCACCTCATGCCTTTTAATAAAACATGAATTAGGTGCCAACGCGCATTAGATTCACTTCCCCGGTGACAGAAAATCAAAGGCTTCTCCCATCTTTTCTAGAGGCGCGCTCCTGATTGATCTGGAAGAAGCAGCTCGGTGCGAGGGAAGGAGTCTATACACACCGAAACAGCTCTTTAATTTCTTAATTTAATATCTGACACGTAAAGATTCTCATTAAGCCAGTCAATGAAGCCTGGAAATACAATTTTCGTGCAAACTGTCGCTATCATAACTTACACGAAACTTCAGATGGTGCCCTGTAAGCGGTGTGATTAAAACCATTCATCTTCCCTGGCAGCCGCCCGCTCCCGCCCCCCGGGCCGGCCCCCGCCCCCTGCCCACCCCAGGGCCATGGGCACCCCCCGGTTGGGGCAGGGGGAGCTGAGGGAGGGATCCCGGGCAGCTCGCAGCAGGCACAGCCTGCACGGAGCATCCCCAAAACCTGGAATCCCCCCCAGCCGGGGCATGCGCAGGAGGGAGAGCTTCCCAAAGACACTAATTAGGCAAATTAATTCCTATTGAGTCGCAGCTCTTCGCTGCCTTAAAAGGAGGGGGGAAAAATAAATAAAGAAGCTACTTAGTTCAGTGCTGATTAAATCCTAAATATTGAGATGTGGATCAGAGCTGAGACTGTTCCGTGGGAGGTGACCCCACACCACACCTGGCACAGAGCGAGGGGGAGGTTTGCATGGGGACACGAGTCCTTCTGCTCATTCCTCACATCCTCTGGTGCTGCCTGTGTTTGCTGGGCTCCTTCCTCCTCCACGGGCTGAGGAAGAGGATGGTGAAGCTGTGTGGGCACAGGGCAAAGCCTCACTGAGCCTCGGGCGCCCTCAGGAACCGCCAGGAGAGGGATCCAGGCAGGGACCCCATCCTCAGCAGGACCTGAGGAGGGATTCATCATTTCCTGCCTCCCTCCCCCGATCCAGCCCTGTGGAACGTCTCAGCTCCAAGGGAAGTCCAGGAATCTCCCAGCAGCTGGAAATCAGTTCAGGACATCAGGCTGGGAAGGAAAATCACCCCCAGGGACTCTGCAGAGGCTGGTAGATCTGTGTCACTGCAATGGGAGCAGGGAAGCTGCACAGAATCACGGAACAATTCAGTTTGGGCTGCAAGGCGCCTCAAAGTTCACCTCCCACCATCCCAGGCTGCTCCAAACCCAGTCCAGCCTGCCCTTGGGCACTTCCAGGGATCCAGGGGCAGCCACAGCTTCTTTGGGCACGCTGTGCCAGGGTCTGCCCAGCCTCGGGAATTGCTGTGCCAGCAGCTGGTGTCCATCACAGAGGAGCTGCTGATGGGACTGGGCAAAGGGATTCACGGGCACCGTGGGCTGTCCTGCCCTTGGATCTCTGCCACCGCCCCACGAGGGTGAGGCCTGTGGGCGCTGGGTGTCACACACTGTCCCCACACACCTGCACATCCCAGCATTCCCGGTGCATTCCCCAGGACTCCAGCCGAGCTCCTGCTGCCACGCCTGGAAACCAAAGGATGCTCCAGTGAGGCGGAGACTGGGAAGAGCCTCGAGCATGGGATGGCCCCAGCCCATGGCACCTAAAGGTGTCCAGCTCTGCTCCCCAGGACTCCAGGGCTCCGTGCAGCTCCAGGGCACAGCGGGGTGGATGAGCCAGGGTCACCCAGCTCTGCCACTTTGTGTGACTTTGCCTCCAACCCCTCACTAAAGACCAAACCTGCCCTGCACAACCAGCACCCACCCCACCCCACTCGTGGCTCCTGCACCCGAGGGCACCTTGTGGGTGGCCCGGGGGCTCTGCAGGACTCGCTGCCAGCTCATCCTGCTGCCGGAGCCCTTCCCTTGTCTTTTCCCCGCCTGTTATCTGGAGCCGTCGGAGCTGGCAGCTCCTGGCAGCCTGACGTCGGCGCGGCTCGGAGCCGCGCGTGGCGTGTTTGATGTCAGGATTAGCGGCTGGCTGTATTGTAAACGCTGAAATGAAATAAGAAGATTAGAGAAGAAAAGCGCCGCTCCGCAGCGCGCTCCTGCCGATTGCCTCCCGCCGGAGCCGCTGCCGAGGGCGGGGGGGCGGGGGGGCCGCTGGCAGCCAGCCCTGCCAGGAAAGGGTTAAAAAGGGCCCAGCAGCCTCCAGAGGTGCTGATGGTGCTGTCACCGAGCCAGGGGGAGAGGCGGATGGAGCCCTTCCCGCTCCCTGGGGTGCTGGGATTCTCTGGTTCAGGTGAGTATCGATCCTGTCACCCCCCCCAGATGGGGGTCCTGGCAGCGCCCCCAGCGCCTGGTGGGGTGATCTGGGCTTGGGTGGGTGTCTGGAGCCTGGCTGGGTCAGCTCTGCATCCCTTCCTCTCTCCTGTATCCCTTCCCTTGCCAGGAACGAGGGCACAGCCACCTCCCAGCCCTGGGAGCTGCAGCTGGGAGGGGAAAAGGCTTGTGCTGCCTCAGAGGGGGGGCGAGGACCCTCCGCAGGTCTTGATGGGGGAATTTGGGGGCTTCAAGGGCAGCGTGGTGCTCTCTTCTCCCTCATGATGGTTGCAGGACATTCCCGAGCTCAGATCTGGCAGCGAATGGGAATCAGGGATCAGGAATGTGGGAAAATCCACACCCCTCCTGCCGGGGAAAGAGAGGGAAGGAGGGAGAGGTGGCACAGGGTCAGGCCCTGCTGAGCCACTCTGCACGTCTCTGCCCAGAACCACGACACCAGGCTCCCTGCGGGCAGCAGGGCACAGGATTCCAGCAGCAGCAGCATGCTCAGCCTTTCCCTTGAGCTGTGGGCTGTCCTGCTGGGCCTGCCACTGGAGGAGGATGAGGAGGAGGAGGATGAGCTGGAAGCCACACCAGGATTTTCCCTGAGATTTTGTGCTGGCCTGCAGCAGCCTGTGGGGGACTAGGCTCAGCCTCCCACGCAGTCCCACACCCCTCCTGGGCTTGCAGCTCCTCCTGGTACCGCACAGCGACCCCACCCAGCCAGGAGACAGGAGTGAGGGATCCCTGACCCCCAGCAGCCGGGGCTGGATCAACCAGTCTGTGTCCAGCACCCAGGTGCACCCCAGGTGCCGTTCCATCCTCCCTCCTTGCTCTCGTTCCCTGCCAGGACGGCCCTGGAGCAGGCAGGACAGCGGGAAAGGATCCGACCCTCCCCTGCCCTGCCCTGCCCCGCACCAGGAGCAGCGGGCTGGCCCTGGCCCCGTGCCCGCTCCGTGCCGGTACCTTCCTCCCGCATCTGTTCCCAATCAAAGCCTCATTTCAGCCCGCGGGAAGGTTTTCCTCCTCCTGCTAACGAACGCTATTGTTTTCCCGATGTTTTCCCAAGCCCGGGAGCGCAGCTCGGCCCCTGCCGGTGCCAGCTCTGCTCAGACACGTGCGGGGAGAGCCTCGAGCAAAACCCCGCTCCGCTCCCTCCTGCCCAGGGGGGAGCTGAGTGCATCCCCAGGGCTGGGCTGGAGAGAGGAGTATGGGGCTGGTACCCCCCGGAGGAGGAGGTGCCTCACCCCTTTGCCCTGGTGCTGACAGCACTCTGTGCTCTGGGGGAAAATTGGGTAAAAAATGGGAAAAAATTGGGGAAAATGGGAAAATAAATGGGAATAAAATGAGGAAAAATAAGGGAAAAATTCGGGGGAAAAATTTGGGAAAAAAGGAAAAAAATTTCTGGAATATCAGCTCCAAATTTTGGCTTTCAATCTTTATGGGCCAGGAATTGCAACGGAAGAGGTGGCAGTGACCACGCTGTCGGATGGTGAGCAAAAATTTTTTGGAAATTTTTGGGAGTTATTTTTATTTTATTTTTAATTTTTTAGGTTTTTTGGGGTTTTTTTTAGAATTTTCTGGATTGATGTCCCCAAAGTGCTGCTGAGCAGGTGACACCCATCAGAGCACCCACACACATCCCCCATCACCGGCCTCACCCCGAGGGTGCCAGGGATGCCCGGGGCTGCCTCTGTCCCCTGCGGGACTCGCCCCTCCCGTATTGCCGCGGGGCTTCTGTTTCTTCTTGCGTGCAATTAATGAGCTTTAATTGCCTGTAAACACATCCCCGGCAGCGCCAGAGCTGCCGTGGGAACGCGATGGAGTCGGGAAAAGGGAATGGGAAAAGGAAATCGTGGTAACTGTTGCTACGGCTGGAGCCAACATTCCCAAATCGGGGCTGCGGCACTGCCCGGCGCCAGGCACGGCGGTGGCAGCGCGGCCCCTGTGCCACCTCAGTGCCACCACAGCTCTGTGCCACAGCGCCGAGCCGCGCCGGGCTCGGCATCCCGGCGAGAGCCCGAGCTGCCGTGGGGCTGCACCTGGGGCTCCCGCCGAGGGGCTGGGGCAGCGGGAGGGGTCCCTGCCCTGGGAGGGGTCCCTGCCCTGGGAGGGGTCTCTGCCCTGGGAGGGGTCCCTGCCCTGCGAGGGGTCTCTGCCCTTCCCCTTTCGCTGTGTTTGGGGTCCCACAGAGGGTCTGTAGGGCTGGAGCTATGGGGAGGGGTCTCTGCCCTCCCCCTTTCGCTGTGTTTGGGGTCCCATAGAGGGTCTGTAGGGCTGGAGCTATGGGGAGGGGTCCCTGCCCTCCTCTGTTCGCTGTGTTTAGGGTCCAGGGAGGGGCTGTAGGGCTGGGGACAGTGGGGAGGGGTCCCTGTCCTACCCCTCTGGCTGTGTTTGAGGTCCCAGCGAGGGGCTGTAGGGCTGGAGCAGTGGGGAGGGGTCCCTGCCCTCCCCTTTCGCTGTATTTGGGATGCCACAGAGGGTCTATAGGTTTGGGCACAATGGGGTCCGTGTCCTACCCCTCTGGCTGTGTTTGAGGTCCCAAAGAGGGTCTATAGGTCTGGGCCAGTGGGGAGGGGTCCCTGCCCTCCTCTGTTCTCTGTGTTTAGGGTCCAGGGAGGGGCTGTAGGGCTGGGGACAGTGGTGAGGGGTCCCTGTCCTACCCCTCTGGCTGTGTTTGAGGTCCCACAGAGGGTCTGTAGGTCTGGGGACAGTTGGGTCCCTATCCTAACCTTCTGGCTGTGTTTGGGATCCCAGTGAGGGGCTGTAGGGCTGGGGCAGTGGGGAGGGGTCCCTGTCCTACCCCTCTGGCTGTGTTTGAGGTCCCAAAGAGGGTCTATAGGTCTGGGCCAGTGGGGAGGGGTCCCTGCCCTCCCCTTGTCTCTGTGTTTGGGGTCCCAGTGAGGGGCTGTAGGTCTGGGGACAATGGGGTCCCTGTCCTACCCCTCTGGCTGTGTGGGACACCATACAGAGGGGCTGTAGGGTTGGGGGCAGTGGGGGAGGGGGCCCTGCCCTCCCCCCGTGCGTGTCCCCTCGCTGGACACGCACGTGGCACTAAGGAAGTCTGCAAGGGCCGGGGCTGGCAGGAGGAGGGGGCTGGAAATGCCATTTTCTAGCTCAGTGCCCTGTGACTCTCCCTGACGCTGGGGCTTGAACACCACAAGCAGCGCATTCTAATCACCCTGAGACATCCCTGCCCCCAGCACCGCTCCTGCCACAGCCGGGGGGGCACTGGGTGTCCAGCACTGCTCCCCGAGGTGCCACCACAACGTGAGCACTGATGTCACCCCAGCGCAGGGGTGACACCACCTAGGAAAATGAAAATAGAAATGCAGCATTACACAGAACAATCCCAAACCCTGCCAGAGTCAGAATCCAAGCTGACACCCGTCAGTCAGGCAGGGTGCTGGCAGCAGTCCCATTCCATGGTGGCTGCATCCTCCTGCAGGGGCAGATGTGGTTCAGCTGCAGCAGTGCTCCTGGAGAAGGTGCAGTTTCCTCTGAAGCTCCAGGGATGATGTGCAAAGGTCTGGCTTTCCTCTGGAATCCAGTGCAAAGAAGGTTCCTTGGTGTCCAAATCTCAGTTTTTATCTGGGCAGGAAAGGCTTGGCTCCTGCCCTGGCTGGAGCATCTCCCAGTGGGATGATGGAATTTTATCAGCCATGCCCTGGGACTCAGTGGCCATGAACAGGAGATATCTCCTGGAGGGAGGATGGGCTGTGGGAAGATAAAGATGATTGCCCAGCTGGTTTAAAGCTGGCCCATGAGCAGATAATGTGTGCCAGGAGATCAGGGGCACTGCCCCACCCGGCTGCAGCAGATGGGACAGAATCCACATTGCTGGTCACATCCTGTACTGCAGCCCAGCACAGACCCCACTGCAGAGCTGCCCCAGCACAGGGAGGAGCTGGAGCTGCTGCAGCCAGGCCAGAGGAGGCTCCAGGATGGGCAGAGGATGGAGCAGCTCTGCTGGGAGAGCTGGGATTGTTCACCTGGACAGGAGAAGTTTTGGGGTCACCTCAGTATGGCCTTGCAGGAGCTGCAGAGCTGGAGAGGGAGTTGGGACAAGGGATGGAGGGACAGGACACAGGGAATGGCTCCCACTGCCAGAGGGCAGGGCTGGATGGGATTTTGGGCAGGAATTGTTCTCTGTGAGGGCGCCCAGAGAAGCTGTAGCAGCTCTGGATTCCAAGGCCAGGCTGGACGGTGCTTGGAGCTCTGGATTCCAAGGCCAGGCTGGACGGTGCTTGGAGCAGCCTGGGACGGTGGAAGGTGTCGCTGCCACGGCAGGGACGGGACAAGATGATTTTTTACCCCCTTGCAGCGCCGCAATCCAATGAAGTTTTGCCCCCAGGGCGGGGTGCGGGAGCAGCGGCAGCAGGAGATAAATTCCTGCCACAAAGTTTCTTTAGCTGCTAATTTTCTGATTAGCCGCTGTCTGATGCGGCGGCAGCAGCGCTGCGCGGAGCTTATTGCGAGGCGGCGTAATCTCTGTAAGCGGCAAAGAGGGGCAGGGCCGCGCTGAGCTGCCGGCAGACGCAGCCCCGCGTCGGGAGAGAATAAATAACTCTTCAGGGGCTGACAAGCCGCCGGGAGGGCTGTGAAAGGAAATCCTTTCTGCGGATGAGCCGAGAGGATTCTCCCGCTATCCCCCTAAAGCCTGCGTGTCACCTAGTCCAATAAAAGGCATTATCGGGAAGGTGGGATTTTGCTCTGGCGTATCTCGAGCCTCCAGCCCAGCCCTGGCTCGGCGCGTTTTGCACGAGAAGCTGGGTGCTGCCTCCAGGGATGCTGGTGGGTGGGGAGCTCCAACCCATTTTCCGTGCCTGCATTTTTCACTGGCCAGTGGGCACCACACTGCTCTGGGAATGGCAGCAGGAGCCAGCGCGGGATCTTCGCCCAGCGGGGGGCTCAGGGGGGCTCAGAGCAGCCGGGTGGACCTGGCACTTTTAGGATGTCTCAGCTTCATCCTGCTCCATCTGTCCATTGATCCATCTATCCATCGGCCCAGGGTGATTCTGCACCGGGGAACCACAGCCTGGCCCCCAAAGCCAGGAATTGTGTCTGGGAGGGAGTTCTGGGGCTGTCCCCCGTGGAATGGCACAGCTCAGGGTGCAGGATGTCACTCTGGGGCGCTCCTGGCTGTCCCCTGGATCCTGCACCCCGCCGGAGATGCCGCATCCCCACGCCCGGAGGGGACACCAGCCCAGCTCCGGGGCTGGCAGGGGGTTCCCTGGTGCCACCCAGCCTGGCACAGCCGGGGGGGAGGGCACCAGGCCCGTGCAGGCCTGGCAGTGGCGGGAGCACCCCTGCTGTGCCTGGCTAATTTACTGTGTCGCTGTGCGCAGCGCTAGCCAATAACTTTGAAATGATGTGGAGATTTGCAGCCAAACCTTCTCATAAAGAGATTTAAGAGGGTGACAAAGATAATTAAACATCCTTCCCCGAGTATTGACTTGCAGCTGAAAGGGGAAAAAATAACTACATTTTTCACAGTCCTTTTAAATCATCCTGATGCCCGGCTGGGGCTCTGTGCAAATAAACCTTGGCCTGGCAACCGTGGGGCTGCGGGTGCCAAATTCCTGCCTGGGATTTGGAGGAGGGAGTTTGGGGGTGGTGCAGGGGTCCAGAATGGGCAGGGAGGGATGCTTAAGGGCAAAAAAAAAAAGGGGGGACATGAGCCTGGCTGTTCCCTGAGCAACCCTGAGGAGGAGGATTCGGCTAAAACAAGGGGCAGGGAGAGCAGGAAGGGGGACACAGGGTGACAGTACGGGGACAGGAGGGAGTGGCCGTTGTCAGAGGACATGAGGGAGTGGCAGAGGGTTCATGGGGACTCCGGAGATGAATCCCAGCATGGCTTGGGTTGGAGGGGCCCTTTAGGCCCTTCTCATCCCAGCCCTCCCGTGTATGGAGTCCCATCATCCATGGGCCCTTCTGACCACCGCAGCGCTCAGAGCTGCCCTGGGAGCCCCCCCACGCACTGACCCCCCTCGAGGGCAGGGCTGGGGCCAAATCCACCCCACAGATGAGCAGGAGCACCCCGCACCGCCCTCCCACGGCCCCGTGGGCAGTGCCAGCCGCTGGGAACGTGCCTGGCCGCCTCCTGCCACACCCTCTGGGGCCGCGCCACCGGTGCCGCCGGCTTTGGGACCCCGCGGCTGGGCAGGTCCCCACCCCAGAAACACCAGAAAGTCCCGAAGTGACAACAAAATGTCCGTGTGAGAGCTGGAGCTGCCAGCTGCAGGATGTCCCCGCTTTGTCCCCGCGCTGGGAGGGCCCAGGGTGCCTGAGGCTGGCGAGCCGGGCTGGTCGGAGCTGCCAGGGATGCAACGGAGCGCCGGGAGGAGGGGGAAAAATCCGGGAAATTTTCATCCCATCCTCTGTTTAACGATAAAATTTAGGGAGAGCGTCCCCTCTCTCCGAGCTGGTGACACCCGCAGGGCAACCCCGGCGCCCCCCGCCCCTCTCTGTCCCTTCCCGGGGCTGTCGCTGTCGCTGTCGCTGTCGCTGTCGCTGTCGCTCTGGTCCGTGGAGCACGCGTGACACCCAGTGGGCGAGCCCCAGACTGCACCAGCGAGTCTGGCACGGTGGCACTGCCCTGAGTGTCACCCGCGTGGGGGACAGCGGAATGCGGTGGCACTGCCCCGTCAAGGTGCTCTTTGCACTACTTAATTAGTGGCTTGAATGTAGTTTAGTTTAGTTGTTTTGTTTTTTTTTCATTTATTCAGAATTTTCAATCCTTTACTCAGATTAAAAACACAAGGGAGACGAATTTTTTCGTGTTTGGGCTTGGTTTGTTTATTAAATGTTATTTAAAGTGTAGGGAGTTCAGCAATACTTTTAGCTACCGGCCAAAAGCGAGCAAAATGCTTGTTACCAGTTGGTTTTTTTTAAACTATCTCATTACAAGTTTTTTTAAAAAGCTAAATAGTTCAATATACTTTATTATTATTGTTATTATTATTACTTTATTATTCATTATTATTATTAATAATAATATTTTTGACCTAATAAATAAATTTCTGTGAGCTGCAGTGCAGCACTGTCTAACTAGAAACTATTACTTGAATTTATGAAGAAGAAGGGAGAAGAACACCAAAAGGAGACCACACTCAAAATCTTCTATTTTGTTTTATACTTATCACTATATTATATAAACATCAAATTTAAAACCTTTTACCATGTGAAATTACACACTTCTGTGTAATTACACACCCATGATTTTAACTCCATCACTCAAATTTGGAAGACTTAGCCAAGGCAGTGTTCTCCTGGGGGTCAGACAGCACAGAAAGCTCAAAAATTCCAGGTTTTTGGGATCCAGCACTGCCTGATGGGTTTTTAAGGGGGTTTTAACTTGTTGGGTTGACTGGGGGCAACTGGGGGACCCTGCAGTCCCCAAGGCTGTGGGGTCTCACTGGGGTCTCCCCAGGACCTGATGGGTCCTGTAACTTTGGGGTTTTGGGGTCTCATTTGGGGCTCAGGGGTCTCTCCAGACATGCAGGGTCCCTGCAGATTTGGGGTCTCATTTGGTGTTTTGGGGTCTCTCCAGACATGCAGGGTCCCTGCAGATTTGGGGCTCACCAGGGCTCTGGGCTCCCACTGGGGCTCTGGAATCTCTCTTGGATCTTGTCCCTGTAACTTTGGGGTCCCCTTTGGGGCTCCCTGCAGCCCATGGCCCTGGGGGCACTGAGGCTCTGGGGTCTCCTGGCACCTCCAAGGCCTCTGCAGCCCCAAGGCTTTGGGGGCTGCCCAGAGCCCCTGGCAGCCCTGCAGCCTCTGGCACTTCAGGGGAGTTCTGAACCCCGGGGCTCTGGGGCCACACTCAGCTCCAGGGGTGCCTTTGGGACCTCGGCACCACTCCTGGCTCAGGACCCTGCTTTTCCCTGGCTTTCCTGCCTCTGTGACCCCAGTGGCTCTCAGGTGTTCCCACCCTGGGACCACCCTCACCTCCCAGCCCCACCTCCTGCTGCAGCTCCGACCCTTCCTGGCTGCTCCAGCTGGGTTTCTCCGGGACAGAAAACTCCTCTGCTTTCCTCCTGACTCTCTTGCTCATTCCCCAGGGGATAAACCCTGATGGAACAGGGATCTGATGGGAGTCAGTGTTGTGGTTCACATCAAGCCAAAGCAGAAATATTTTCTGTAGGAAAACATTTTCCTTCCAGTTTGCAGAGGCTTTCAGAGGTGATTCTCGGAGGAGCAGGAGCAGCCACTGCTGAGGGGATTGGATGTTCTTCTGCAGCCCTGGAGAGGCTGCAAGCTCTTCCTGCTGAGGCATCCAGCTCATTAATGGAGCTGTGAACACCCACATGCAACCCTGCAACCCCACTCCCCAGCATGGAAATCCCAGCTCTGGAGTCTGTAAAGACACTTGGGGGGGTTAAAATGGACCTGGAGAATGAAAAGAGGAGCAGGAGGAGGAAGGGGCAGGCACAGGCAGGACAGAGCTGGGTGCTCCTCACTGTGCCCCAAGCAGGCCCTGCACGGCCTGACCCCTCCAGGCTCTGGAGAGGCTCCACTCAGGGCATGGAGGGATCCCTGGAGCTGCTGGTGTGACAGTGACAGGGACAGCACGGCCAGGAGCAGGAGCCCCGGGGAATGGAGCTCCAGCTGTCAGCTGTTAGACCTCAAGGGCACATCACAGAATTGCCTCTGGGATCAAAAATCATCATAATCCCAGCATGGTTTGGGTTGGAAGGTGGGAAGGGACCTTAAAGTTCATCCCATCCCCCCCTGCCATGGCAGGGACACCTCCCACCATCCCAGCTGCTCCAGCCCCAGTGTCCAGCCTGGCCCTGGGCACTGCCAGGGATCCAGGGGCAGCCACAGCTGTGCCAGCCCTGCCCACCCTCACAGCTTCCCAATATCCCATCGGGCAGTGGGAAACCATTCCCTGTGTCCTGTCCCTCCATCTCGTGTCCCCAGTCCCTCTCCAGCTCTCCTGGAGCCCCCTTAGGTCCTGAGAGGGGCTCTGAGCTCTCCCTGGAGCCTTCTCTTCTCCAGGTGAGCACCCCCAGCTCTCCCCACCTGGCTCCAGCCCCAGAGCATCCCCGTGGCCTCCTCTGGACTCATCCAGCAGCTCCATGGTCACTGCAGAGAAGTGAAACAAGATCTGACAGAGGCAGCATTAACGGGTGGCTCCACATGTGGTGCACTGACCTTTCCTCCTCCCTTGGGCAGCTCCCAGCAGCCCCACCAGAGCCAAATTTTCTCCAGAAGGGCCAAAGACAGCGGTGAAGGGGTTGGTTGGAGCCCTGAGAGCTCCAAGGGCTCCGTGGAGCCCAGCTCAGCCCAGGGGATGTGATGGTGAAGCCAGCTCCTGGGTGGCTGTGCATTCTCCAGCTTGAGCACTGACCTCAGGGGCTGCTGCAGAAGGGAAGGAAGATTTTCCATTTGAGTTTCCAGCTGGAAGAGCCAGGGAGGGAGTGTTCTCGTGTCTCAGGTGCAGAGCAGGGCTGGTTCCACCTCAGTGGTGCTGTGCAAGCAGCTGCTCCTTCCCGCAGCCTGGGGGGGCTCCTCCATCCCAGGACTGCAGTGCCCTCCCTTCTTTCACCCCAGGACATGTTTTGGAGCTCCAGAGCCCCCAGCTTTGGGTGCTACCCACCCCTCACACCCCCAGGAGGCCTCTGCAGGCTGTGCCTGGGTGACAGTCCCCCTTGCACAGGGACACACACCCCACAGCACACTGCAGCAGCTCTGGGCCCTAAATCTGCCCAGCCAGACCTGCTCCCAGCCCCAAGGCCGCCCCAAGGTCTTTCCAACCAGGATCTGCCCCTCCCTTCCCACTGCAGCAGCTCTCTAACCGAGCGTGGCACCTGGAGCATCCCAAGCACGGCCCCGTGGAGAGCCTGAGTGCCTGGGGAGCAGCAGGGGCAGCCACGGGCAGCCCCCCACCCCAGCCAGCTCTGGGAGCAGCTGCAGCTCTCCAGCTTGCTCCCTGCTCCCCATTCCAGGAGGTTTTCCCCATTTCTCAGTGCCCAGGTGATGCTGGTGCCAGGGTCAGCACTGCTCCCAAAGCCCATCACAGGGTTGGATGAGGAGGGAATTGCACCCTTGCCTTGCAGTGAGAGGCTAATCCAAGGGGAAGGGGTGTGAGAGTGGCAGAACCTCATTCCAGAACCCCAAAATGCAGTCAAGAAAAACCTTGTGGACATCAACAAGATGGGCAAGACAAGCCCAGGTTTCAGGCAGGCTGGGGAGCCAGGGGCTGAGCAGGATCCCAGTGAAAGGAACTGGGAAAAGGTCCTGGATAAGGTTCTGGGTGGGAGGATGGACAAGTGGGACAAGCTGCACCCTGAGCAGGATGAGGCTCCCTGGCCTGGACCCTCTGTGCAGCACCAGGGAACCCCAAACTCTGTGCTCAGGAGGTTCCCAGTCCTGGGGGAGGTGGAGGGGCTGGGAAAGCAGCAGCAGAGGCTGCTGGCAGGGAGAGAGGAGGCTTGGGATCTCTCAGCATCCTGCAGGTGTCCTGGGGACAGGGCCTGTCCCTCTGGGTGGGACATGACTGGTACCAGAGGACATTCATTGCACCTTCAGGATGGGCAGTAGAACTGGACCTTTTACCGGGTGGCACAGCTGTGGCACTGAGGTGGGCAAGCCCAGGCTGGGCGAGCCATGGGCGACCTTCCCCGTGCTGCTGTGTCCTGCTCAAGGTGGGAGTGAGGGGCTGGACACCCCCGGGGGGCATCACGCTGTGAGACCTCCCCATCACAAATTCTGTCCCTCCCCGTGCCGCCAGCCCAGACCGCGCGGCTCCAGCTCCCGGCCCCAGCTCGTCCAGCGAGCCGCCGCAGTCAGGCACAGAGATTGCCGGGGGACAGCAGGGTGGCAGCACGGGGGGCTCGGGGAGCCGGGGGCAGCTGTGCCCTGAAAGCCGAGCCACCTGCGCGCTGCCACCTGCTGAATAATAGACGAGCTGCCGGGCACGGAGAGAAACGCGATCTGCTGAGGCAGCCCGGGGAGACATCCGAGCTGCCGGCAGCTGCCACAGCGGCTGCAGCGAGCAGCCCTGCAGCCCTCGGGGCTGCTGCGGGTCTGTGCCCACCCGGGCTGGTGCGGGTCTGTGCCCACCCCGGCTGCTCTGGGGCTCTGTGCCCACCCGGGGCTCTCTGTGGGTCTCTGCCCACCCCGGGCTGGTGTTGGTCCCGGGCTGCTCTGCGGGTCTCTGCCCTCCCCCGGCTGCTCTGGAGCAGCTCCGGGGACACGGGCTCGGCCCTGGCACGATGATGTGAGCTGCAGCGGGCACAGAGCTCAAGGGCACGGCTGGGTTTGCCGGGAGGCGAGGCAGAGCACAGGCAGTGCCCGCGCCCGGGGGGCGGCAGCAGCGCAGCCCCATGTCCAGAGGAGGGGAGATGGTTTATATCCCGGATGACTCCGACTTCAGCTCCTTCAGGGATCAGTGCGAGAGCCTGGAGGGCTGGCACTGTCGCTACAACAAGGCTGGCGTCACCGTGTGGAGTCAGGGCCAGGAGGAAAGCTGCACCGTGCAGAAAATCAAGGTAAGGAGGCGCTTCCCTGCCCCAGCCGTGCCCCCGAGGGTCCCTGGTGACCGGGCATGCACAGTCCGACCTGCCTGGGGGTGTTTCTGCTCCGGATTCCCGGGTTAGACACCCCAAAGGGCTTCCCTGCTGCTCGCCCCGGGGCTTTACCTGCCTGTGGGCTCGCGTGGTGACTGCCCCATCCCGGCACTGCCGGGATACCCTGGGATCGGTTACACTGTGGGGATGCCTTCTGAGCCCCGGACACAGAGAGGCTCCGGGAATGCATCCCTGGTGTCCTGTCCCCACTCTGGCCTCCCGGGGCACATCCCAGCGGGACGGGATCCTGCAGGAGTCCCGGAGGATGTTTTGGGAGGTTTGTCGCTTGCCAGGGGCTGCAGAGAGACAGGGAGCTTCAGCCACCTCTCTTGTTCACCTACACAGCCGCAGTGGCACTGCCAGGTGACCCTGGGCACCCAGGGCATCACGGGCTTTGGCTTTTCTGGTCACCAAGAACCCCAGCTCCTGGGCAGGGGTGGGATCAGCCAAAGCCAGGAGAGGCAGAGCATGCAGCCCCAGGACAGCCCACCCGCTGGAGCTGGTGAGGAGGGAACAACACTCTGGAAGGGGCTCTCCCACTGCTGTTCTGGGCACAGAACAGCCAGCAGCACCTCCTCTGCAGCCGGGGCATGAGGAGCAGCTGAACACACACTGCTGCCACGGACTGAGACCCTTCAGGGCCAGGGGGAGGAGCAGGAGCAGCACTCTTGGCAGAGCTGCAGCTGCAATCCACATTGCCCTGCTGCCACGAGCCAGGGAAGAGCTTCTGCACCTGCATCAGGGAGCATTTAACCCAGCTGGGCACGCACAGGACCAGGGGTGGGGAGGGGTCAGGCCAACACCCCTTTGAAAAGGCCTGGTGACTGCAGCGAGTCCCTGACACTGGGAAGGGGCAAACATCACATCCCTGTGCAAAAGGAGCTCTGGGGCACTGTGAGCTGCTGTGTCACCTGCATCCCTGGCAGGACATGGAGAATGTGCTCCTGGAAGCCTGAAGGAGGAGGGCAGTGGTGACAGCAGCAAGGTCCTGCCAAGGGGAAATCGTGCCTGGGCTCTGCAGGGTGTGGGCAGATCTGGCAGGTCCAGCCTTGGACAGGAATTCCCTGTGGCCACCTGGCTGAGATCTGGACTGGAGAGGTGGGTGCTGCTCAGAGTGACCAGGGCAGGCTGGCAGGAACCCCTGGGGTCCAGCCCTCAGCCCGGCAGGGGGGTGCAGTTGTGTCCCCCACAGAGAGCAGACCCCAGGCAGCCCCAGGGAGGCAGGGACCATCCCCCAGCCTGGTTCTGTGCAATAATGAGATTTTTCCCTGCCCTGGAGAGGGCCTGGGCACGGTGCAGGGGTTGTCACTGCCCAGAGCCCCTTCCCAAACCAGGGGATGGAGGATTCCACCCAGCCCGAGCTCTCTCGGGGTCAGAGGAGCCTCAGTCTGTCCGTTAACTGAGGGAGTTCATTATCCCAGGGATGCCTGAGCAGCTGGAGCTTTGGATTTTTTCCACCTGAATTCCCTGTGGATGGGCCTGGGCTCTGTGCTTTCCCCATCCCAGCTGCTGTGCCTGGCAGAGCTGCTCATCCAATACTTTAGAGGGGACTTTGGGGATGAAAGACTGCGACAACCAGAGTTTCCAGGAGGCCCAGGAGCTGCAAAAATCCCTCCCCCTGAAACAGCAGCAGCTCCAGACCCCGCTGGGAGGCTGCAGGCGGGGAGGGAGAGCAGGAGGAGGGGGCTGGGTGCTCCCACCCTGCCCCCCGGTGCCCTGGGGACTGCAGCACATCTCCGAGCCCGGCCCGGGCACGGGTCCAGCACAAACCATACCCGGGCAGCGGGGAAAGCTTGCCCGAGATTGATGGGACCTGCCGCGCTCCGAGGGCCATCTCCGCTTACACGGCACCTCATCAAAGATGCAAGGGCTCTAACGAGGAGCTGATGACATCTCCCTCCTCCCGGCGCTGAGAGCAGCAGGGCGGCCGCTTCATCAATAATGCACGGCTGGCGCGGCCGGGCAGCTCCGAGCTCCGGTTACAGCCGGGCCCGACATCCCCGGGGAGAGGGACTGACACCCCCCGGGAGAGGGACTGACATCCCCCGGGAGAGGGACTGACTTCCCCGGGACAGGGACTGACACCCCCCGGGAGCGGACCCCACATCCCCCCCAGGGAGCGGACCCCATAATCCCCGGGAAAGGACCCGACATTCCGCAGGAGCAGACCCCACACACCCCGGGAGCGGATCCCACATTCCCCCCATAGCGAATCCCACACCCCCTGGGAATGAACCCCACAAACCCCCGGGAACGGACCCCACATCTCCTGGGAGCGGACCCCATAGCCCCCAGGAAAAGACCCGATACCTCGCAAGAACGGACTCCACACACCCCGGGAGCGGATCCCACACCCCCCTGGAGCGGGGCTGACACCTCCCGGAGCAGATCCCACATCCTCCCGGGACAGGGACTGACACCCCCCGGGAACAGACCCCACATTCCCCGGGGAACAGACCCCACATCCCCCGGGAGCGCGGACCCCACATCCCCCGGGAGCGGACACCCCAGCCCCCGGGAGCGGACACCCCACAGCCCCCGGGAAGGACCCCACATCCCCCGGGAGCGCGGACCCCACAGCCCCCGGGAGCGGACACCCCACAGCCCCCGGGAAGGACCCCACACCCCAGACCATGGCACGGGCACCTCTTTTCTTGCCCTGCAAGGACATGGGGCACAAAGCCTGGACCACCCGGGCCATCTGTTCGAGGGTCATTCTAGCCCCGCTCTGACCCCATCCCCTGTGCAGAGCATCCTCCGTGGCACAGGGACAGCCCCAAGTCCCGTCCCCAGGTGGGCACAGCCCCGCGGCTGGCGCTGCCCCCGCCCCTCTCCCCGCAGACCCGCATCTCCTGCCAGGATGTCCCCGCCGAGACCCTCTATGACGTGCTGCACGACACCCGCTACCGCAAGAAATGGGACTCCAACATGATCGAGACCTACGACATCGGCCGCCTCACCGTCAACGCGGATGTGGGATATTACTCCTGTGAGCAGCCCGGCGCCCCCCGGAGCCCCCAGCCCACGCCCCGGGTGAGTGGGGCTGGGGGTAACACGATGTGCCCGCAGGGAAGTGCCCGAGCCCCCTGAAGAACCGCGATTTCGTCACGCTGCGCTCCTGGCTGCCGCTGGGCAATGATTACATGATCATCAACTACAGCGTCAAGCACCCGGTGAGCCCCGCTGCCCCCGCCCTGGCGGCGCTGGCACAGCCTGGCGGGGCTGGCCGGGCTCTGAGGTGCCCGCCGTCCCTCCGCAGAAATACCCGCCCCGGAAGGATTTCGTGAGAGCCGTGTCCCTGCAGACCGGCTACCTGATCAAGGCCAACGGGGACGGTGCCTGCACCCTCTATTACCTCACCCAGGTGGACCCTCGCGGTGAGTGCCCGCAGGAGGGCAGGGGGCTCACCCCGAGCTCCCCCCCGGCTCTGCATCCCCCAGGCACCCCGGAGTGGGCACAGCCCGAGGAAGAAGGGGTGCCCACCCCAGCCCCAGGGCGCTGCAGGCTCGTGGTGCCTCTCCCGGGGCTGGCCCTGCTTCTCTCAGTGACTTTGGGCTCTTGCAGGGTCGCTGCCAAAGTGGGTGGTGAACCGCGTGTCCCAGTTTGTGGCACCGAAGGTAAGGGGGGGATGAGTGCCCGCTGGTGGGAGCAGGGGGGAGCTGCCCAAATCACCCTGGGTGGGGGCAGGATGGGTGACCAGAGCCCGCAGGGTGGGTGTTGGATGGCCCAGGGCTCTGAGGATGGATGCTGGAAGACCCAGAGCTCACAGAACAGATCCTGGGTGGCCCAGGACCTGCAGGATGGGTGCTGGGTAACCCAAGGCTCCCAGGATGGGTGCTGGGTGACCCAAGGCTCACAGGATGGGTGCTGGATGACCCAGGGCTCACAGGATGGGTGCTGGGTAACCCAGAGCTCCCAGGATGGGTGCTGGATGATCCATGGCTCCCAGGATGGGTGCTGGATAACCCAATGGTCACAGAATGGGTGCTGGATGACCCAGGGCTCACAGGATGGGTGCTGGATGACCCAGGGCTCACAGGATGGGTGCTGAGTGTTCTAATGCTCACAGGATGGGTGCTGGATGACCCAGGGCTCACAGGATGGGTGCTGGATAAGCCAGGGCTCACAGGATGGGTGCTGGGCAATCCAAGGCTCCCAGGATGGGTGCTGGATAACCCAGGGCTCCCAGGATGGGTGCTGGATGACCCAAGGCTCACAGGATGGGTGCTGGGTGTTCCAAGGCTCACAGGATGGGTGCTGGGTGTTCCAAGGCTCACAGGATGGGTGCTGGATGATCCAAGGCTCACAGGATGGGTGCTGGGTGATCCAAGGCTCCCAGGATGGGTGCTGGGCAATCCAAGGCTCCCAGGATGGGTGCTGGATGACCCAAGGCTCACAGGATGGGTGCTGGGTGTTCCAAGGCTCACAGGATGGGTGCTGGATGACCCAGAGCTCACAGGATGGGTGCTGAGTGTTCCAAGGCTCCCAGGATGGGTGCTGGGCAATCCAAGGCTCACAGGATGGGTGCTGGATAACCCAAGGCTCACAGGATGGGTGCTGGGCAATCCAAGGCTCCCAGGATGGGTGCTGAGCGATGCAGGGCTCCCAGGATGATTTCTCGAGTGACACAGGGCGTGCACTGGGCACATTGCTGAGGCACCCAGACCCCATCCCCTCCCACCAACACCCCAAAAGCTGCGATGGGGAGCTGGGAGCTGTTCCCGCAGCCCAGCCCCGCTGTGCCTGCAGGCGATGAAGAAGATTTACAAAGCCGGGCTCAAGTACCCGGAGTGGAAGCGGCGGCACGACCCCGAGTACAAGCCCTGGGTGTATCCCGAGCAGAACACGCTGCCCAGCGTCAGCCTGGCCGAGCTCTCCGTGCAGCACGCCGATTCCCTGGAGAACATCGACGAGACCGGGCTGCCCGAGGAGCACCTGAGCACCAGCGACCACGAGGCCTGAGCCCTCTGCTCGGGGGAGCCCTCTCATCACCCAGGCTTGGCAGCCAGGGGGCACGGCTGGGAATCTGGCTCCCTGCTTCCCAATAGTCACATCTGCTCTCCAGCTCCTCCATCACCGACCTCCCTCCCTAGCCAGGCAGCGGGGATCTGCATCGCAGGGGCTGGAGAGGGGGAGGATGGCACTCCCTGTGCCCATGGAGATGTCCCTGCAGGAGACAGTGCTGGCAGTGGGTGCTCTGTGGGAGGCTGAGGTGGGCACGAGCTTTCCTGGCACCTGGATGTGGCTCTGCCACTGTAAAACCCTCAAAAGCCCAGAGCTGGGGGTCTCTGAGGGTCCTGCCCAGGTTTTGGCAGCAGCACAAGGTTTGGGTTGACCCCATCTGGCCTGAGGTGCAGCTCTGCCAAGCCCGAGGTCAGGCTGGACCAGCTCCAGCCCTCCACACCCCTCCAAGCTTAGTGAGACCCCCATCTCAGGGAGCCCTGCCAGGCCCTCTCCTGGGCACCAGCTCACCTCTGCAGGCTGGCTCTAGCCCAGCTGGCTCTGGGGACCCCTTCCCCGGGTGGTTTGTGGGGTTTGTCCCGGCATTGGGGTCTTGGGCCACCTGTGTCCCCTCTCTCCCCGTGACTGCCGCTGCCGTGGTTCCTGGCACAACAATAAAGGGGCTGGTGTGTGTGCGAGAGCTCGGCAGGCTGGCACAGCGTGGGGCGGGGCTGAGTGGGGCACGAGGGTCTGTCCACGCAGCCCCAGCACCCTGGGGTGACCCTCAGAAGTGGGCACAGCAGGGCAGGACAGAGGGATGCTGAGCCCTGCACCCCCACGGGAGCGAGCGTGGGCACGGGGCAGCTCCCGCCCGACAACGGGACGTCGGCTAGACAGGGACTGCCGTGGGAACACGCTGACAAATGAGGGATTTTCCACCCACTCCTCACCCCCACCCTCCGGGGCGCTGGGCTCCATCCCCAGCTGGGTTTGAGCCTATTCAAATGGGGATGTCACTGCAGCTTTGGGGTCCCTCTGACCCAGCTTCACCCCCTCCAGAGTGCCCTGTGTGCGCTTCCCCCGCACCCGGAGCTTTTCTCCACCCCAACCTCTCAGGCATGGCTGTTTGCTGTCCCCATTCAGCTATCCTGCTAGGTCACAAATGTCCCCTGGGCTGCCTCGTGGGACACCACACACAGCGCTGGGCAGGGGACAGCAGGTTCTGGCTGTCCCGACAGCCAAACCCCGGGGTTTGCAGCTGGGCTGCACCTCTGCAAGGAAAATGTGGAAAACAAGGATGGGGGATGTGCAGCTCGCACCTTGCAGACACAGAGATTATTTTACCTGTAAAAAGACACATCCCAGCCCCAAATTGCCCCAAAACCACTCTGGCAGAGCTGGGAACCGTGGGAAATCACTCGTGGGTGCTGCCCTGATGGGGCAGAGCCCACTGGCAGCCCGAGCCCGCGGGGTGCTGGGGTGAAGAGCCAGCCCCACCCCTTCGCATTCCCCACGTTTCTCCACGGGATCCAGGCTGCAGCTCTGCCGGGGGGTTGTTTTTAGCCAGCCCTGAGTGGGAGTGAGGAGAGTTGGAGGCAGTGAGTCAGGGGTCTGCTTTGTGTGTGAGTGGCTTAATAGACTTCACCCCATCCAAAGGCCTGAATTCGATCCCTGCACTCTGATTTCTCTGAAGAATTCAGAGAGACCCCTGGCTCACTGACTCCAGCAGAGGAGGAGCTGCCTGAGCGCCCCGAGCCCGGCGGGGAGCCTCGGGAAAAGCTGGGTGAGGCCTCAAACGCCCGGGTGGCGCAGGGAGTGTCACTGTCCTGTCCGCATTAGCGCTGGGTGTTGGGGAGCTCCTGGCTCCCAGTATGAGCCAGGGTGAAACTGGAGGGGCTGGAGGGACACCGGGGGGTGATTTCTTTAGGAGCCGTGTGGTTTTCCTTCCCGAGGGAGGGCGCGGCGCCCCGCGGGGCCCGGGCCGGGATTTTGGGCAGCGGGTGGCGCAGAGCCCGGGGGGACGCGCGGGGCTGCGGGCCCGCACCAGAGCCCAGCTGGGCGCTTTTCCTGCCGCGCTCCCGGCGCAGGGATTGGAAAGGAAACGGGAAGCCGCTGCTGGAGGAGAGATTAGCCCGGAGGCAGTGATGTCAGCCGCTGTGATGGATCGGGGGCAGCGGGAGCGTGGCACGGCCCCGTCCCGGCCACACACCGCCTCAAACGTGCCCCGGCTGCGGCAGGATGTGACTCCATCCCTGGCTCCCGTGATTTGCGTTCCTGAGCTCGTGGATAGGTCCTGGGCCGCTTTTGGCTCCACCACCCAGACCAGGACTCTGATTCCAGCAGCCTCCCGAGCTGGCCTTGAGCAGCGTTTTTGCCTGGAGCAGATTTCCAGTCTCCTCCTCCCCAATCCCTCCCCGGGCTCAGCTCTCTGTCGTGCCCTGCAAACGCTCCAGGTTCAATCCCAACCCCACATTTCCAGCTGTCCCATGTGGTATCTCCTCTCTGAGGATGAGCCTTGAGTGTCCCTCACCCTGTCCTGCTCCTCACAGACGCTCACACCATCCCCCAGCAGGGGGGCTGAAGGTAAAAAAAAAAACTGCCCCAGGGTGCAGCAAAAGCTGATGGCTGGGGAGGGATGGATCGATGGATGGATTGATGGACGGATCGATGGAAGGAGAGGGAGGGGGAAAGGAAAGGAAAGGAAAGGAAAGGAAAGGAAAGGAAAGGAAAGGAAAGGAAAGGAAAGGAAAGGAAAGGAAAGGAAAGGAAAGGAAAGGAAAGGAAAGGAAAGGAAAGGAAAGGAAAGGAAAGGAAAGGAAAGGATGAAAATGGATGGATGGATGCATGGATGGAGAAAAGGATGGAGAGAGGGAGGGAAGGAAAGAAGGAAAATTAATGGAGAGATGGATGGAAAAATGATTGGATGGATGTGGATGGATGGATGGAGGGATGGATGGATGGATGGATGGATGGATGGATGGATGGATGGATGCATGCATGGACGGATGGATGCTTAGCCTGGAGAGGAGCCCCAGCTGAGAGGGGACCTCACCCTGTCTGTCCCTGGCTGTCCCTGTCTGTCTGTCTGTCCCTGTGTGCAGGAGGCTCAGAGCAGCCCCAGGCTCTGCCCCAGGTCCCAGCAGTGGCACCAGAGGGAGGGGCAGGGGCTGAGCCCAGGAATTGCCCCTGCACAGGAGGCAGAACTTGTGCCCTGGGCAGTGCCCAGCCCTGAGCAGAGTGTGCAGAGAGGCTGTGCAGTGTCCCTGCCTGGGGACATTCCAGATGTTCCTGTGCCCTGAGCAGAGTGTGCAGAGAGGCTGTGCAGTGTCCCTGCCTGGGGACATTCCAGATGTTCCTGTGCCCTGAGCAGAGTGTGCAGAGAGGCTGTGCAGTGTCCCTGCCTGGGGACATTCCAGATGTTCCTGTGCCCTCAGCTCTGTCTGAGCAGGGAGTTCAGAGCAGAGGAGCCACGGTGGATCCTCCCAGCCTGGTCCTGCCTGGAATTGTGTCTGAGGAGATGCTGCAGGATGCCAGGCTGTGCTTCACTGCTGCACTGCCTGCAGCACAGCAGGACAGACAAGCTGACATGGCCTGTGCTCTGTCCCTCCCATTCACACCACAGACCTCAGCAGCCTTCCCAAGAACAGCAGAGCCAAACAGCTTCCTCTGAGAGCTGCAGGGATGGCACGGTCTGCCCTGCACACCCTGAGGGTCCCCAGGCACCCTGAGGGTCCCCACACCCCCCCACGAGGCAGCCCATGGGGTCACTGGGCCATGCCCAGCCCATGGGATGTGTCACTCCCTGCCGTGGCAGCTGCTGGGGAAAGGGGAGGAAGGCAAAATCCTTTCCAGACTCGTGCTGAATTCTGCTTCTGCTTTGCAGAGCAGCCTGTGGTGAGAAGCTGCCTTTCCCCACTGAACTGCACCCAGGGCTTGTGCAGGGTGGGCCTCCCACACCACCCCCACAATGGCTTTTGGGGGCACTGCTGGGGTGGGGAAGGACCTGCTTGAGTTGAAGCAAGCGCTGGGCCCTCACAGGGCAGGGAGAGGTTATCAGCCACGGCATCAGGAGTGAGATATCAGCCTTTGACACCCTCAAGGTTGAGTAACAGCTGAGCTGGACCAACCGCCAGCCCTGCTGGGGCTCTTGCAAGAAACGCTGTGTTCAAAGCACAGTCTGTGTTCAAAGCACAGTCTGTGGGGAAAGCTCAGGCTCCCTGCAGGAGAGAATCCCGCTGGATTCCTCTGTCATCCTGCCCCTCAGCTCACCCCACACCCCCCTGCCACGGGGCAGCAGAAACGGGATGAGGTGCTGCATTCTCAGCATCCCCTCAGCACAAAGGTTTTGATGTTCCCAAAATTTCACCCACCCAGCCCCAGCGCCAGCCCTCCAAGTCCCCTCATCAGCATGAATATTTCAGCCTGTTTTCCCCAGTTAAGCCCAAAGGAAGGCAGGGCCTGGCTGAAGGACAGGACACAGCACAGCCGGGGCAGCGTCATGCCTGGGAAGGGACAGGACAGAGGGTGGGACAGGGATGGGGACCGGAGGGCTGGCCTGGAGGAGGGACCGGCAGTGGGAGGCGCAGGCTGGGTGCAGCAGAGCCCGCAGCAGTTCCTGCACGGGACTGTCCTGGCATCACCCTGGAGCCCGCAGCGGGGCGGCCCCGGGGCCCCCACGACACCGCCGGCACCGTGCTGCTCCGCCGGAGCGCCACAGGTGAGGGACAACGCGCGGGCGGCAGGAGGTGCATGGGACAGGTTTGGGGACGGCGGGGAAGGGCCAGCACGGGGACAGTCCGTGCTCGCCGTGCCAGCTGAGCTTGGGTTTATAGGCTTTATGGGTTCACGGGGTTGGTGCCCATCTGCCCATGAAGTGCAGGTGGACACTTTTTTTGGGCTGCACAGCCCCAAATTGCCGCACCACAGCACAGCACGGTGCCCGGCACGCAGCAGAGCCCCGGGCACGGGGATGTCTCAGGAGCCCCAGGCAGGGCAGAGCCGGCCGCAGATCCCGCAGGGTGGCACAGCCATCAAAAAGGGGGAAATCGCCCCATTTCGGCCCCAAAGCTGCTGGGCAGAAGTGGGAGCAGCCCTTCAAACCCGCAGCCCACATCGCTGTGGGACATCTGCCTTTTCGGTAGGTCCCACCCCAGCCTGGCAGCTGCTGTCCCCCTGTCCTGCTGCCCGTGTCTGACTGTCCCTCCCCCTCGCTGACAGTGTCTCCCACGTGCTGCGGGGACGCCGCAGCTCCCAGGGCACTTCCCCATGGCACCCACGCATCCCGTGCCGAGCACGGGGGCTCAGCCCGGCTCCCCCGGCCGCGCTCGGGCCGCGGCTCCTGCGGGAGGGGGCAGGGGATGCGTGGGAGCGTGCAGGCAGCAGGAAGGAAGCCTGAGCCGAACAATAGAGGGAAGTGGAGGAACTGGAAAAAGACCCAGTGGCAGCACAGTCAGCACAGATGGTTTAGTGCGGAGCGGCGTGATTCATGGGAAAAAGGCTCTCAGCAGGCTCTGTCCCGCCGCTGGGCTGCCCGATCCTCCCTGGTGGCACACCAGCCAGCCCGTGCCGCTGTGGCATGTGCTGGCGCTGGGGGGTCCGGCCCGGCCGGGGGTGGCTGGGTGGGAGTCTGTCCCCCCTCTGTTTGCCCGTGAGTCATGCTGACCTCTCCCATGCCCCCGCCAGCAGTGAGAGAGAGAGATTATGGTCTGGCCCTTCCGGCCGCAGAGCCCTCCCCGAGCTGGCCGGCACAGGAGCTCATCCCCGGGGAGGGGCCCCGTGCTCCCCCCGGTATCTGCCGGGACACCCCGCGGCTGCGCGGCTCTGGCCCCCGCCCGGCCCCGCAGAGCCCGGCGTGTCCCAGCCCCCGGCTCCTGCTCCACCACCCGCTCGCCCGTGAGCCCCGGGCTCAGCTCCTGCCGGGCTCGGCACAGGATCCGGCTCGCGGGCGGTGCTGGAGAGGCTGGGGCTGGGGAACCACAGGACGCGGGCTCCTGGAGCTGCGAGGTGAGCGGGGGCTCTGGAGACCTCGGGGGGCGTCCCGCTCTCCCGCTCTTCACGGCAGCTGAACCCACCCCACCCCCCGTCCCTTGCTGCCGCCTCCTCAGCCCCTCTCTCCCCTCCTCGCACAGATGATGGGCTGAGCATCCGTCCCTGAGGCACCCCAGGGCCATGAGCTCCCCGTGCGGCCCTGACTCGGATATCGCGGACTGGCTGGCCACCATCCACTTGGAGAGGTACCGGGATGTCTTCAAGCAGCACGGGTACCATGTGGCCAGAGATGCCACCTCGCTGGACAGCCACCACCTGCAGCAGATCGGCATCACCGCCACCGGGCACCGCAAGAGGATCCTCACGCTGGCGCAGCAGACGCGGATGCTGAGCCAGTCCCGAGCAGCAGGAGACACCCATTCCCGAGGCACGGAGCTCCTGGGTGCCCCCCAGGAGGGCAAGGATGCCATGAGAGCAGAGCCGGGAGGGACTAGTGACGCCTTGGGGACGCAGCCGCGTGTCACCGTGCCCAGCCAGGCAGAGAAGGACCCTGCGCCCCCCGCCCTGAAGCCGGTTCCCAAGCCGAGGACGGTTTTCCCTCGCTCGAAGCCAGAGCAGGGGTCGGTGCCCGTGCCCCCGGCGCGCTCCGCGGTGCCAGCACACGGCCCGGGCAGCGAGAGGGCACCGGCAGCTTTTGTGGTGCTAGAGGGGTTCGTGCCGGGGGAGAGCTCCACGGACTCGGAGAGCGCGGAGCGCGGAGCTGATCCGGGGACAGCAGCGGCCATGGGTGCGATAGCATCCCGGCTGAGAGGGCGGGACAGCGCCCGGGAGGAGACACGGCCACCCGCGGGCCACGGACAAACGCCGGAGACAGCGCAGAGATCCCCCCCGGCCGCGCCGAGCGTCCCCCCGCGGCTCAGGGCCCGGCCCCCGGCGGAGCCCGGCCCGGGCAGTGCCCAGGAGGGTCCCCCCGCCGCCCTGCCCGCCCCAGCCCGCAGAGAGCCCTCGCCGTGCCCCAGGGCGGCCTCTGCCCGCCTGCAGATGGTGTCCAACATCATCTACGAGGGACTCGAGCGCCCGGCAGCACCCACGGAGCAGCCGGGAGGGCAGGACGGGCCCCGGGCCGAGGGTGTCCCGCAGCCCCCGGCTCTGTCCCCGCAGGAGCAGACCCAGCCCGAGGACAAGTCTGAGTAAGGCGATGCTTTCCCTCAGCCCTGGGAGGGGAGAGGGGGCAGAGCAGGCAAAGATGAGGATGCAGAGAGGCCCCCCCACCCCCGGCACCCACCCCAGGTGCTGACAAGTGCCTTTCAGCACCCTCCCCGTGCCTTCCCCGAGCTCTGGATGCGGCAGCTGGGATCCCTCCGAAATGACAGGACAGCCCTGGGCCCCCCGATGGCTCCTCCTGGATGCAGGGAGAGGCTGCTGCCCTTTCTCTGCCCCTCTGGCAGCGGGGCTGGGGGTCCCCAGCATGGTGAGGGGGTGGCTGAGTGAGGATTCTGGGGCTGGCTCCTGCTGGGAAAGGGGTGGGAGATGCCCCACAGTCCCAGAAAACACAGCCCAGCAGTCCCAGGGTTGGGAAGAGAAGGGAGCAAGGAGGGCACTGAGAGCAGGGAGGGGATGCTGAGTATTCCAGGGGACAAAGCCGGGCTCGGGAGCAGCATCCAGCAGCTCCTGCCAGCCAGACTGGACACCACAGATCCCAGTCCAGCCCCAGTAACCCCTGTCCTGTTTTCCTGCAGCCCTGGCTGGTCCAGTGGGGCCCTGCCCCCCATCCCACAGAGACCCAGCAGCAAGCCAGGTGAGACCCCCGGGGCACCGTGCACAGCAGGGACCCCCAGAGTCCCCGAGAAGGGGGGGAGGGGTCACCCACCCACCCTGCCCGTCCCCAGCCTTGCCTGCTCCTGCCTCGCTCAGGGACTGGGGGGCCCATTCCAGGCACAGCCCAACCCCAGGTGTGTCACTGTGTCGGGTGCCCTGGGTGTTGGGGGTCCCTCTCAAGGGCTGGGGGTCCTGGCTGCTCTGTCCCTCACCGCAGGCACCTCTGATGCCTTTGCCTGCCCCGTCTCTGCCCACAGAGGTGAACGACCCGCCCGTCAGCCCCTACAGCGAGACCATCTTTGGCCATGTGGCCCCACCCCGGGAGCCAAAGGTGAGGGCATGTTGGAACCCTACAGCCCGGGAGTTTTCTGTGCTTTCTGACGCTGACCCCCAAAAGAACACTGCTTTTGACTTGAGGCTTTGGAGAAGGCTTCCAAAATTGAGTGATGGGGTTGGCATCACTGGTGTGCAGTTTGAATAGAAGTGTGTAATATCACAGGGTGAAGGGTTTGGAGCTTGGGATTTTATAGCATAGTCATAGGTATGGGACAAGATGGAAGTTTTTGTTTGTTGATACTAGGGAGAGAAAATGCAAATTGAGGAGCGCTGTTTGGATGAAGTGGAATGTGGAAAAAGCAATTTTTTAGATTTTTAGATTTATATAGTGCCACTAGTAGGGGGACACTGTGGGGGTGGTGGCTGCGCCCTGCTGTCACTCTGCATCCCAGCTGGTGAAGCCACAGTGCCCAGCAGTGCCTGGGGAAGGTTCTTCCCTCTCCTGGAGCGTGCTGGGCACTGCCCAGGTTGCCCTGGGCATTCCCAGGGGATGGACACAGCCCCAAGGCTGCCAGGAGTGTCTGCACTGCGCTCCCAGGGGTGCACAGGGTGGGATAGTTGGGGTGTCTGGGCAGAGCCTGGAGCTGGACTGGATGTGTCCCTCCCAGCTCAGGAGAGCCTGTGATTCTGTTTTGGGTGACAGGCTGAGCCCCTGCACTGTCGGGACTGGGATGGGGCGGGCACAGGGACGGGAGATGTGACAGCCTCTCTCCCCAGGGTGCTGGCATCTCCTCTGAGCAGAGCTACGAGGCCGTGGCCGAGCTGCAGCTGGAGCGAGACGGCTGCAGGTAGGGACCAGCTCTGGGCTGGGCTCCAGGGGACAGGGGACAGCCTCAGAGGGGAGGGGCTTCACCCCATGGCAGGCCTGAGCAGGGGTGTCTGGGATGGGGTCTGCAGTCTCTAGAAGAGCTGGTGGGTTTGGGGATGAGGAGCTGTGCTGGTGGGTGGCTCTTGGGGGGACAGAGATTTCTGAATGCACAGCTGGGGCAGCACCTGTACACCCAGAGGAGCCCAGATTTGGCCTCTGGGAACAGTGAAAGACCATGGGGGATGGGGATTACTCAGAAATTAGATGGCTCCAGGCTCCAGATAAGGGGTTGTGCAATTCCTGAAGGCTTCAGCAGCATCAGCTCAGTGTCTGCTGCTCAGTCCCTCTGTGCTGGTGAGCAGTGAAATTGTGAGGGGCACCTTTAAAATGCTTTTGAAATGTACTTTCCATAACTCCTGATAGCATCTCAGAAAGAGGAAGGAAAGCTGCTCTTCCCATTTTGAATGGGGAGGGTTCCTTTTCCTGTGTTGCTCAGAAAGGACGAGGTGAGCTGCAGCTCTGTGGCCTTCAGCTCTGGTGTGGCCAAAGCTGTAAACAGAAATACTGAAATCTCCTGTGGAGCCTCTGAATCGGGTCAGAGAGGAGCTGGGCACTGACCTGTCTGCATCCAGTGGCTTCCAGGGAGTTGGGATCCAGAACAAGCCAAGGGAATTGGCCAGCTGTGGGATTTTGCATGAGAAGAGGCAGGATGTGACCATCAGCAGCAGCTCACAGCTTTTTCTCCCAGCCTGGGGTGTGGAGAGTAGGACAGGAGACAGTAAAACCTTTGAGAACCTTTTCCACTGTGCTCACAGACTCCATCATCAGCTGCTCCAGTGTTTTCCTCCCACACCCAGCCCCACTGGTCCCACCACCATTCCCTGGAGCAGAGCTGTGGGATCCTGGCCAGCCCTGGCCCCAGCTCTGCTGCTTCTCTGGAACCTCCTGATCCTCCCCTGGTGTTTCCCCAGCTCAGCCAATCCTCATCCTTGTGTCCCTGGAAATGATCAATTATCCTCTGCAGCCACCAATCCACTTGTCATGGGAAATATTTCCCAGTCCCAAACTTCAGAGAGGCCCTTCTGCCCTTTTCCTACCTGTGGTAGCTCCTCTTACCCTGCTCTGGGGGAGCTGTGTCTGGCCCATGCTGCTCCCTGGCTTGGGTGTGGGCAGTGTGAGTGTCAAGGGTGGGTAGAGCCACCTCACCAGCAAGAAAATCTCCTCAGAAAGAGGAAAAGCAATGCAAAATCCCTGCAGACTGGGAGCTGGGCCTCTGAGGGTGCAGCAGGAGCGTGGGGTGGGATTTACCTGCTCATCCACGCTGGTGATGCTCAGCCCCCTGAAATGCTGGTGCCCTGCCCCAGCCATGGGTGTCAGCAGGACAGAGGGGTGGCACAGTGTCCCTGTCACCCCACGGGGCTCAGGGGACTGGGTCAGGCTTTGCTTGTCCCCCCCAGATGCTCAGTTTTCTCCATCTCTGTACAGTTTCACTGACTCTAAGTCACAGCTCAGGAAGAAGCTGTCATGGATCTTTTTTCCTGTTTTCCTCTTGCCCTGACCCATTCCGTGGGTCTGCCTCCCACTCAAGCCTGGCTGCTGTCTGCCTGTGACTCACAGGGTCCCCCAGCCACACCATTCCCGGTCCAGTCCTTCCTGAAGCATCTGCAGCCCAGGCTGGGACTCCAGCCAGATGAGTCACCCCGACAAGGCTCTGTTGTGCTAATTAAACAGCAGTTTTCCTTGTGCTCAGACCTCGAAGCCACCCAGGGCCATTTTCTGTCTTCCCTGGAGCCAAACAGGCCCTTCTCCCTCTCCATCCCCTCCTCAGCCCCGCTGGGATGGCTCCAGCACCTTCCCGGGCACATTTAGGGCTTGCTCCTGTCCCATGTGCCTCAGGGATATCTGATGGCAAAAGTGCCTGTCCAGGGCCTGTCCTAGTGCCCAAAACCAGGTGTTGGGAGAATTTATGAGGAGAGGTGTTTGTGCTCCTTCTCCTGCTCCTGAAGCTTCTCGTGAACTCACACTGGAGGTGCTTCCTCACGTTCTGTGGGTTTCTTCTCCAAAAATATCCCCATCTCCAAGGAGGATTCCCACAGCTCACCTGCTCCCTTCCCACATGGGGAGGGATGTCACCCAGCTCTCGTGGCTGAAGCAGTGAGGGCCAAGAGAGTCCTTTCAGTTCTCCTCATGACTCTGCCCCCATCACTCACCCTGTCCCCTGGACATGCACAATTTGCTCAGGAGCTCCTCAGACAGAAGCTGGGACAAGTCTTGGATCATCCTTGTTGGATTCCACAGTGGAATTTGGCAGGGATGCTCTCCCGTGGGTGCTGGGGTGTCCCAGCTGCCACAACTCTTAGTGCCCATCAGCCCTGTGAGCTCCTGGGACTGTCAGACATTTCCCAGCACGTTTCCTTTCCAGGGAAAGAAAAACTCCTGGTTGAGAGTGCTGATGGGAAGGGGCAGGTTTAGCAGTTTATTTTTATAATTTCCTTTAATTGTTATGGCTGGAGAGACTCAGCAGGCCTGGCTGGGGTTTAGCATGGCTTCCCAAGGAATGGAGATGGATCCAGGAGCTGTATTTGTATATATTATACATATACATATGTGTAAAGTATGTGTTTATAAAATTAAAATATATATTAAGTACAGTAGTCAACTAACAATATAAAAATAAAGGTTCAAGTCTGAACTCCAGAATTTTGGCTGGACACAAGAGCAGGCACAAAGGTGTTGTGGCAGGAGTTTCACAGTGCCAGGAATGTTGGAGGGGCAGAGGGAGAGAGCAGCTGGGATGGGTGTGGAGCAGGATATGGGATTGGGGATCTGCCTGGCTTCCTTCACAGCCTGTGAAGAGGGAAAGGAGGCAATGCCAGGGGTCAGGAGATGTGCAGTGGCAGCCTGTGTGACGTTCCCTAAAGCAGGGAAGCCATTGTGCCATCACGCAGGGCTGGCTGAGCCTCGGGCTGCTGGTGGCCACGAGCACTCACAGAGTTGCAAACCTCAGCATCCCTGGTGTAATGGTTTGAAAACCAGTGAGAGACTCCACATCAGGAATACAATTTATTAGGAAAAAATAGAAAAATAAAATACATGCAATAGTACAAAAGAAAAACCACTGACTGAGTCAGAATACAACCTGACCCCTGCTAGTCAGGGTGGTGGCAACAGACTGGATGAAGTGATTTGTTGAAACAGTGATCCTGTAGAAAGGTCTGGTAGCTCTTCTCCTCTGGAAACCAGTGGGTAAGGGCAGCTTTGGTGTCCAAATCTGAGTTTTTATCTGGGTGGGAAAGGCTTGGCTCCTGCCCTGGCTGGAGCATCTCCCAGTGGGATGATGGAATTTTATCAGCCATGCCCTGGGACTCAGTGGCCATGAACAGGAGATATCTCCTGGAGGGAGGATGGGCTGTGGGAAAGATAAGGAGCACTGCCCTATCTGGTTTTAATACATGGCCCACAGGCAGAGGATATCTCCACAGAGCTGCCCCAGCTGGTTTAACAGATGGCAAGAGAACACTTTTGGGCACACCTCTATCGTGTATCCCAGGACACCTGGGTGCCCAAGCAGCACAGGACGAGGCCCCGAGCAGTGCCAGGAGCTGGCTGGGGTGGCCCTCTGTGCTGGCCAGCTCCCTCAGATGCCTGTCCCGCAGGACGGGCAGCGAGTGCAGCAGCGAGGGGCGCAGCGAGGACGAGGAGAGCCGCCCGCGGGAGCGCGCCGCGCTCAGCGACGCCGAGGGCTACGCCACCGTGGAGGCGCCGCGCGCCCAGGGCTCCCCGTTCAGCCTGCCCGCACACCTCTACCCCGACGAGCTCCTGGACGACCTCACCATCTCCCCCTACGCCAGCTTCACCTCGCTCTGCGAGCCCCGGCCCACCATGCTCGGGGGCTGGCTGGACAAGCTGTCCCCGCAGGGGTACGAGCGGGTTTGGGGCTGGGAGAGGCCTTAAGAGCATCTCATTGCACAGCCTGCCCTGGACAGGCTCCCCCACACCCTGTTAGTGTAGTGGTTGTGAAAATTTGAAATTAGGATTAGGAGGAAGGCAAAATAGGTTTAACTTTAATTGGTATAAAGAAAAACTTTATTTAGTAGAAAGTATAAGAAAAAACAGCTCAGAATAAAACTTTAGACTACTTTTCTTCCCCCCACACAACTTTCACTGCTCCAGTTTACTCCAAGCCCTGTCCAAATGGCCTGGAGCACTTCCAGGGATGGGGCAGCTCCCATAGGAGAACGCCCTTGGGCGAGGTGGGGTGGCTGCACTCTGCTCCTCTTGGGTAGCCCCAGCTGTGCTGTGCGGCCTCCTGTGGAGGAGGAAGGATCTGTGAAGGGGAATCATCCCCTTCCCAACAGTTTTTCTGCCATCCCAACAGGAACTATGTCTTCCAGAGGCGCTACGTCCGTTTCGATGGCAAGAACCTGATGTACTTCAGCAGTGAGAAGGTACCGAAGGGCAGAGTGGGGCAGGGTGGGGAGGCTGAACCTCAACACCACCTGGAGATCTGCCACCACCCCCTTTGCCTCCCCTTTGTCCTTCTGGAAGCAGCCAGCAGTGCTCTGCCATCACCAGGGTGGCACAGCACAGCCTCAGCTGTAGGAAGTCTGGGATAGCAAGGGCCCCTCTGCCAACAGGGAGCAGGAAAGGGGAAGTCCTGCTGGAAATGGGGTCCCAGCCATGGATCCACCCCTTCCTGAACCTCCAGCACCCACCTGGTTGCTGGTGCCTGCTGGCTGTGCTGTGAGCAGCACCAGCTCTGAGGAGTTGCTCAGGCTGATATTGCCCAGAACAGGGCAAGAGGAGTTACCACAGGTAGAAAAAAGGGCAGAAGGGCCTCTCTGAAGTTTGGGGGTGGGAAATATTTCCCATGCCAAGTGGATTGGTAGCTGCAGAGGACATCTGGTCACTCTCAGGGGATGTGGAGGAGGTGCTAGGTAATGCCTGGGGCTGCTGGGTGGGATGTGGAGGATGTGCCAGGTCATGGATGTGCCCTGAGGGAAGTGCAAAGCAGATAACCCCACCTGGGGCTCGTTCCAGGAGCCCTATCCCAAAGGAGTGATCCCACTGTCTGTGATCGAAATGGCTCGTTCCACCAAGGACAACAAGTTCCAGGTCATCACCAGCCACAGGATCTTTGTCTTCCGTGCTGAGAATGAGGGTGAGTAAAAACCTGGGCCAGGTTTTCCTAAGGAACCATCCCTGCCTCCCTTCTCCAGCCAGAGCATCCTGCAGGCATCCCCAAACACCCGCTGCCTGCCTTCTGGGTGCTCTGCTCCGTGCAGGGCCGTTGGGAAGGGCTCAGCCCCGCTCCCTGCTGCCTGGTCCCCAGCCCAGAGGAATGAGTGGTGCTCCACGCTGCAGAAGAAGGTGATGGAGCAGCGCCTGGTGGGGTCCCGGCCCCGTCCTGCCAACACCGCCCACTGCCAGAAATCAGGAACCCTGGAGCTGAAGGGCCACAAGTCCAAGGTGTTCGCAGCCCTGAGCCTGCCTGAGATGTGGCTGTACAAGAGTGAGCAGGTTTGTGGCCAGAGCAGAGCCCCACGGGGATGAGCCAGGGCTGGTGCCAAAGGGAGAGCAGGGAGGAAACGGGTGGGCAGCAAAAAGGGAATGGCAGAGCAGGAAGCTGGAGATCCTGCCCAGGGCAGCCGTGATGGGTACCAGGAGCAGAGCCCCACCAAATTATCATCATCTCCACCAGATATTCTAGTCTAGGTCACAACAAGCATCCCAACCCGTCCCAGGACTGCTGGATCAATGGCCATGGACTCAGCAGCACTCATACCTGCTGCAGGAGGTCCCTGTCACGTCCCACACCGCTGCTGCTGCCCACAGAATAACTCACTTCCTTCCTGCTGAATTTTCTCAGCACCCTTGTTTTTATTTCCATCACCTCCCTTCCCGCTTGCCTGCTGTGCACTAAGCAGCATCAGCTCTGAGGAGCTGGCTCAGGCTGATATTTGTTTTATGAGTGTCCCTGACTCAAACCCCCAAAAGAAAGGGACCTGCATAGCCACATTTTGGGGGCTGTGGGCAGAACCTGCCTTGGTTTGAAGGCATCATGCATTTGCAGGGTGAGAGGTGGCTCAGGGGTGCTGGGGGTGCTGTGCCCAGGGCGGTGCGTTCAGAGCCAGCAGCGCTGTCGCTCTGCCCTGCAGTTCTTCAGGATGGGCATTGCCATGTGCTTCATCGAGATGCGCGGCTCCACCATCCGCGAGGCCAAGAGCCGCAGCTTCGAGCTCATCACCCCCTCCAAAACCTTCAGGTATCCCAGCGTTGGGGGGGATGAGCAGGGAGGAGCAGATGAGGAGGGAGCTGGGCTCGTGTGCTGCTTGCTGCAGTCGCCTCCCTGAAAAGAAAAAAACAAAAGAAAAAGGAAAAAGAAAAGGAAAATTGCATTTTCTAATTGCATTTTAATTGTAATTACTCTGTATTAAGATAAAGCAGCCAGTAACCATATTGTTTAAATTCATCATGTCTCTCAAGGTAAAAGCCTTCATATGTCGCTAATCCCTTATCTTTTTTAAAATGTTAATACCTTTCTGGTCCCTAAACTTATTTTCTTATCCAAAAATAACTCAAATCATGTCCCTAACACGTAGTTTCTACAGTAAAAGAACACAAGTTAAAATAACTATTGGACTGAGCTCGGTAATAACGATTTATAAAAAGTTTATAAAAGTACTAAAGTTCCTTCCAAGTACGTATATGATTTCTTCATCATACCCTGCGTCCCAGTTCCAATAACATGCTTTAAATGTTCCAATAAATGTTTTAAAAATTTATTAGTAATTGCACCCAGTTTATTAAAGGAGAAGCAGGGGATAAGGCTTTTCAGCCTTTCCTTCTTCTCCTTTAAATCTGCTTCCTACAAAACCCCATTGGTGAGTTTCCTCCCAAATTTGCCCTGAACCAAAACAAACGAGTGTGGGCGTGCTGCTGGCAGCTTCGTGGCGGAGTCGGAGCGGGAGAAGCGGGAGTGGATGGAGGCGCTGCAGGAGGCCATCGCCGAGATGCTCTACGACTACGAGGTGGCAGAGAAGATCTGGTCCAACAAAGCCAACAAGCACTGCGCTGACTGCTGGGCTCAGAGCCCCGACTGGGCATCCATCAACCTGTGCGTGGTCATCTGCAAGCAGTGTGCAGGTGGGACAGCTCCTGACGGGCACAGCGGCGTCCCGGGGGTGTGGGCATGAGCTGGGGCTCAGCTCTCTGGCAGGATCTAGGGGGGCTGATTCTCCTGCTCCCTGCAGGGCAGCACCGCAGCCTGGGCTCCAACATTTCCAAGGTGCAAAGCCTGAAGCTGGACACCAGCGTCTGGTCCAATGAAATTGTGCAGGTGAGACATTGAGGGATGCAGTGAAATTGTGCAGGTGAGAAACTCAGGGGTGTAATGAAATTGTGCAGGTGAGACGGGTGCAATGAAATCATGCAGGTGAGGCACTGAGGGGTGCAATGAAATAGTGCAGGTGAGACATTCAGGAGTGTAATGAAATTGTGCAGATCAGACACTCAGGAGTGTAATGAAATTGTACAGGTGAGACATTGAGGGGTGCAGAGAAATTGTGCAGGTGAGGCATTAGTGTGCAATGAAATTGTGCAGGTGAGACACTCGAGAGTGCAATGAAATTGTGCAGGTGAGGCATTAGTGTGCAATGAAATCATACAGGTGAGGCACTCAGGGGTACAATGAAATTGTGCAGGTGAGACACTCAGGGGTGTAAAGAAATTGTACAGGTGAGACACTCGGGGGTGCAATGAAATTGTGCAGGTGAGACACTCAGGGTGCAATGAAATTGTGCAGGTGAGACACTCAGGGTGCAATGAAATTGTGCAGGTGAGGCATTAGTGTGCAATGAAATCATACAGGTGAGACACTTCGGGTACAATGAAATTGTACAGGTGAGACACTCGGGAGCTGCAATGAAATTGCACAGGTGAGATGGGTGCAATGAAATTGTGCAGGTGAGGCACTAGTGTGCAATGAAATTGTGCAGGTGAGACAGGTGCAATGAAATCATACAGGTGAGACACTCGGGGGTGCAATGAAATTGCACAGGTGAGACACTCGGGGGAGCAATGAAATTGTGCAGGTGGGACTCTCAGGGATGCAATGAAATTGTGCAGGTGGGACTCTCGGCACAGGGGTGCTCAGGGGCCAGGCTGCTCCTCGGGCACGGCAGCAGCCCCAGGGTCTCCCTGGTCTCCTCCTGCTCCTGCTGCTGGCCCCGGGGCTCGCCGTGAGCAAGGGACTCTCCCGCAGCTCTTCATCGTGCTGGGAAACGACCGAGCCAACCGGTTCTGGGCCGCTCGGCTCCCCGCCAGCGAGGCCATCACCCCGGAGAGCGGCGCCGAGCAGCGCCGGATTTCATCACCCGCAAGTACCGGGAGGGACGGTACCGCCTGCCCCACCCCCACCACGCCACCCAGGAGGAGGTGCTCCAGGTAGGGGACACCGCTCTGGGGTGCCGGCACCTCCTGCCTGGCTGTGTGTGCTCAGTGCCAGGTTTTGGGGGGTTGTGCCCTGGTTTGGCTGCTTTGGAGCATGCCTGGGTGGGATCTGGGGTTTCCACGAGGCAGGACTCGGTCCCTAAGTGTGTGTATTCCACCCCAGGCGCTGTGCACTGCAGTGGCAGGACCGGCCCTGCTCAAAACCATCCTGCAGTTCTTCTCATCCTCGGAGGCTGCCCTGGCCTCTGACCCTGCTGCCAGCGAGGTGGCTCCAGGGACTGACCTTTGGTGGGGACCAGAGAGCAAAAGGCCCAGGAACCTTTCAGGTAAGGAGAATCCTGGAGTCCCACCTGGCTGGGGTGGAGGAAATTGCTCTTTGCTGCCCTTCTTAGCATGCCCCAAAGCTGGGGACACTCGGGGTGTCAGGTGTCCTGGCTCCCTGGGGTTAAGGATTCCTCTGCAATCTCTGATTAGCGGGTTCCTCTGGAGTCCCTGTTCAGGGAACCCCATGCCTGCCCCTGCAGGAGTGGGATCTCCCTCTGGTACGCACAGTTTGGTGCCCCCACCCTCAGCAGCGTGTCCCACAGGGAGCCCCCGCACGCAGGACCCGGGTCCCGAGGGCGTCTACAACGAGATCACCCAGCCAGTGACACACAGCGGGTACCTGTACCGGGCCACGGCCCCCCCGAGGCTCCCAGGGGCCAGGAAGAGCAAAGAGGGTGAGTGTGGGCAGCATGGGAGGGCAGCCAGAGGGTGCCCACCGCAGTGCCACTGACCCCCCGTTCCTGCAGACTTCCAGCGCACGTGGTGCTCCCTGGAGAGAGCCCTGCTCTTCTTCGACACTGAGAAATGCACCGAGCCCCTGGGCCACATTGACAGCGGGGATCTCATCTCCCTGGGGGTCAACAGAGCCCACCAGGCAGTCACCAGCCCCGGCCCCACCGAGAGGTAACCCCAGCCGTGCCCCCAGCCATGCCCAGAAAGCGTGGGGCACACGGACAGCAGGGCCGGGCTCCCTGCTCAGTGCAGTGGCTGCTCTGGCTCTGGGACTGGGGCTGGGTTGCCCTCATGAGCTGCTTCATCCTCTGCAGGTTTCGCTTCACCCTTGAGCTCTTCCTCACTGGGGAAAAGGTGCAGCAGCTGGGAACTGATGGGCCCGAAACGCTGCAAGCCTGGGCCAGTGCCATCGGCAAGGTCAGCCAGCCCCGGCTGTCCCCAGACTCTGTCCCTGCTTCCCTCTGTGGGAACGCCCTCCTCCCTTCCCAGGGGCTCCCTGGTGTCCTGGTGGGGGTCAGCCCTCAGGGCAGAGCCCTGTCCTCACCCGCTGCTCTCCTGTCCCATCCCACAGTGGTTCACCCCCGTCAGCTGCCACTGCCTGCTGGGCTACGAGTTCCAGCGCGTGGGCCAGCTGCGCTACAAGTGCATGCTGAACCCCGAGCGCTGGCAGAGGGCCTTCTTCATCCTGCAGAAAGGGCACCTCTTCATCTGCCCCGCCGAGGAGGACGGGGCCGAGGACAGCATCAACCTGCGGCGGCTGCAGGAGCTCAGTGAGTGCGCTCGCCGCCGGGAGCGGCGCCGGGAGCGGCACCGCGCGGCTCTGACTGCTCAGCCTCTCACCCAACACAGGTCTGGTTCCCCCCACGGACACCCCGGAGAAGAAGGAGCTGCTGGTCCTGGTGGAGATGGGGAGGTGAGTCCTGGCCGTGGGGGCGATGGGGATGAGCCAAGCAAAGGCAGAGGCACTTGAGGATGGGCCGATGCTGATCCCAAATCCCTGGTGGGGAGGTTACTGGGACAGCAGGGCTGTGACCGAGGGGCTTGCAGGGGTGACTTTTAGGGTAGGGTGGCCCCACCTTAGCCTGGCTGGCTCTCACTCCCTGTCACAGGCAGGAGGGGACAACCTGCCCTTGTGACAACCCTCATTCCCTGCTTTTCTGCCCTTGTTGTTCTCAGGACATTTTACCTGCAGGGCTTGTCACGGGTGGACTCGGCAGCGTGGTACAGCGACATCCAGGCGTCAGCAGGGGGCCGGGGCAACGCTCTGAGGGACCAGCAGCTGAGCCGGGGGGACATCCCCATCATCGTGGACTCCTGCATCGCCTTCATCACCCAGTACGGTGAGCCCAGCACAGCCCAGCACAGCCCAGCACCCTCCAGGTGGATCCAGGCAGGAGACGCCACCCCAGGGCCGCCAGCTCTGGGCAGGCTCCAGCCCTGTGAGCCCGTGTCCCTGTCGCAGGGCTGCGGCACGAGGGGATTTACCGCAAGAACGGAGCCAAGTCCCGCATCAAGGTCCTGATGGAGGAGTTCCGGCGCGACGCCCGCAACGTCAAGCTGCGCATCAGCGACAACTTCATCGAGGATGTCACCGACGTGCTGAAGAGGTTCTTCCGGGAGCTGGAAGATCCCATCTTCACGCTGGAGCTGCACCCCCAGTGGAAGGAGGCTGCAGGTACCTCCTTCACCCAGCCCTGCTCTGTAGCTGCCTGGGCTAGGGTGGTTCTGGCTCGGGGGCCCCCGAGGCAGGTCAGCTTCTCAGCTAGCCAGGAATGAGACTTTGGGAATTGCTCTGTAGAGGTTCCAAAGGGAGCTTTGTTTCTTCAAAGGGTTCTACCAGCAAATCCAGTTCCATAGCACAGCAGGGGTTTTTATAGATTTTAGGGGGATTGAAATTCTAACCAGTAAAATTGCAAGTTGAGAACTATCCAATTACTTTAAGATTCTAGGTGAGAAAAGACCAATCATCTAGGAAAGTTAAAGACCAATAGAAATCCTAAATGATAACAGAGATTTCGGTAGGGGTGGGGGGCATCTCTCATGAAAGGTTTCACTGTCTTAGGGTATAAGATCCCAAGGGCCCTTTTCAGGGACAGTTGTACCATCCACACTGCTCCACTCTGGGTTCCTTGGGTGGGTCCTTGGTGCTGTGTCCCTCTGGATCTGCTGGCTTCAGCCAGGGTCTGGTTCTCCTCCCTGCAGAAATCTCCTCGAAGCCGCAGCGCCTGGAGCGCTACAAGGAGCTCATCCACCGCCTGCCTCGCCTCAACCACAAGACCCTGGCCGCCCTCATTGGGCACCTCTACCGGTCAGTGGGACCCCCCTCGGGGTGCCCTGGTCCAGCCAGCACTGTGGGGTCTCCCTGGTGCCCAGGGAATGCTGGCCCCTCTCCCTAAGAGACAGGGAGAGCCCCATGCCCTGCTCCACCCACACAGCTGGTGCTGGAACATGTCCGGGACACCTTGAACGTTCCCAAAATCATCCTGCAGCAAGGGGAAGCAACAGGAGGTTTGGGAGTAGGGGACACCACCCCTGTAGGTTGTAAATATCATCCAGAAAACACTCAACTGCCATCCCTGAGTCAGAGTTTGAGGCAGTGCTGTTATCTGGTTTGATGGCAGAGGGAAGTTCTCCAAACTGGAACTGCCCAGTTTGAAGTTCCTACTGCTGAGGGGACATCCAGGCTGTTTGTATGAGGCAGAGGAGCGTGGCTGGGGCAGGACCAGCCCCTCACCTCTGCGCTCCTCGTGCCAGGGTGCAGAAATGTGCAGACCTCAACCAGATGAGCACCAAGAACCTGTCGCTGCTCTTCGCACCCAGCCTCTTCCAGACCGATGGCAAAGGGGAGCACGAGGTCAAGGTGATGGAAGATCTCATCGACAACTACGTCAGCATCTTCAATGTAAGCAGGGCCTGCAGCCCCCTCCGTGCTGGGCCTGATCCCCCCACACTGCCCACCTCTGCCTGGCCCTGTGTTCTGCTCCTCACTGACCCTGTGCACCCTTCCTCTGGCAGATTGATGAGGATCAGGTATCCCAGATGGATCTGGAGAACAGCCTGATCACCACCTGGAAGGACACCCAGGTACTGGGAATGTGCTTGTTGCTCCCCACATCAGGGACCCCGGGGCTGGTGGGGCTGACTGGAGGATGGGGACACTCCCTTTCCCACCATGGGTGCCCACTGTCCCATATCCACGTTTGGGAAAGGACATTATCTCTGCTGTGCCCATCACCTTGAGGCTCCTGCCCAGGGGAGAAGCAGCTTCCCAGGACGCCATCTCCAGCCCTGGGAAGGTGGGATGTGCTCAGCAGCCACAGCAGCATCACACCAGTGCTCTCTCTGCAGCTCTCCCAGGCAGGGGACCTCATCATCGAGGTGTACCTGGAGCAGAAGGTGCCTGACTGCTGTGTCACCCTGAAGGTGAGTCCCACATCAGGGCTGTGCCAGAGCAAGTGAGGAGGGTGCTGTCAGTGGTTCCTTTCTTTTTTATTTTGCCTTTAATCAGAGTTGGGATTGAAGCATGAGAGACAGGAGTTTTGTGTTCAGACTCCGTTGTTTATTCATTTTTATCTAGAGTACAATGAGTGCTACAGCACTTTTAGCTAACAAGCTAAAAATTACAAAATGGAGCTGTATCTCACTTGTTACAAGGTCCTTTAAGGCCTAACTATTCAATTAAAAACTAACATCTATATTATTTACACTTTTGACTTAATGACTAAACACCTGTGACCCGCAGTGCAGTACTTTCTATCCAACTACTGCTTAAAACCAGGAAGGAGCAAGAAAGAAGAAAAAGCCAAAGCCCCAGAACCTCCATCTTGTCCCATACCTATTACTACATTCCAAAACCCCAAACTCCAAACCCCTTCACCATGTGAAATCACACACTTCTATTCTAACTACACACCAGTGATTCTAAGTCCATCACTCAATTTTGGAAGCCCTCTCCAAGACCTCAGGCCAAAAGCAGTGTTCTTTTGGAGGCTCAGAGCTAGAAAGCACAGAAAGTTCAGCATTCCCAGGTTTTAGGGTTCCAGTGGGCTGCCTGGGACCCATCCTGCACCACAGCTGCCCGTGTCCCCGGCCCCAGGTGTCCCCCACGATGACAGCAGAGGAGCTGACCAACCAGGTGCTGGAGATGCGCAGCGTGGCCGCCAGCCTGGACATCTGGCTGACCTTCGAGGCGCTGGAGAACGGCGAGCTGGGTGAGCACGGCGCAGGGGGAGGTGGGACATGAACCAGCAGTGGCCAAAACGGCACCCTGGCCTGGATCAGGGAGCTCATTCTGCCCCTCACACATCTTGAGTGCTGTGCCCAGTTCTGGCCCCTCAGTTGTAGGAATTGAGATGCTTGAGCACATTCAGAGGAGGCAACAAGGCTGAATTAGAGGTCTGGAACACAAGCCCTGTGAGGAATAGCTGAGGGAGCTGGGGTTGTCCAGCCTGGAGAAAAGGAGACTCAGGGGTGACCTTATCACTCTCTACAGCTCCCTGAAACAGGTGGAGTTTGCCCCTTTCTCCAGGCAGCAACAGAGCCAGAGAACACAGAGTCTCAAGCTGCACCAAGGGAAAATTAGGTTGGATATTAGGAGAAAGATTTTACAGAAAGAGTGATAAAGTAATGGAATAGTCTGCCCTGGGGGGTGGTGGAGTCACCATCCCTGGATGTGTTTAAAAAAAGCTGGATGTGGCACTCTGTCTGGCTGAGGTGTTGGGCTGGGTTGGACTCAGTGGTCTGGAAGGTCTCTTCCACCCCAGTGATTGTGTGATTCTGTGCGAGGTACGGGGGTGGCTTTCAGGTGGTGGCAGAGGGGACAGGAGCTGGCACAGGGCAGGGGACGCAGTGGTGAGATGTCCCTGTGTGCCCAGAGCGACCCCTGCACCCCAAGGAGAAGGTGCTGGAGCAGGCCCTGCAGTGGTGCAAGCTCCCGGAGCCCAGCGCCGCGTACCTGCTGGTCAGGAAGGTGCCCATCGGCGAGGGCGGCTGTCTCTTCACAGGTAAGGCCAGCACAAAGGGACCCAGCCCCTCGAGGTGTCCTGCCCTGAGCTTCCCCTGCCCTGCTCCCACCGTGGGATCCCCCTGCAGTCCCACCCTGACCCCCGTGTCCCCACACTGGGCAGGTGCCAAGCGTGAGACCCCCAAGTGTGGGATGCTGAAGTGCCGTGAGGAGCCCCCCAAGCTGCTGGGGAGCAAGTTTCAGGAGCGTTACTTCGTCATCCGCGACAGGAGACTGCTGCTGCTCAAGGAGAAGAGGGTACCAGGGGATGCCGTGGGGCGGACCTGAGCCCGGGGGCGGGAGGAGAGGCAGGAGGAGGAGCCTGGGGACAGCAGCGGCACGGAGGTGGCTGTGCTCCTGGCAGGGAGGCTGGCACCGAGCCGGGCTGACCCACTGGGTGTCCTTTCCCAGAGTGCCAAGCCAGAGCGTGAGTGGCCCCTGGATGCAGCCAAGGTTTACATGGGCATTAGGAAGAAGCTGAAGCCACCAGCTCAGTAAGTGGGACCTTCCCAGCTTCATCCATCGATCCCTCAGTCCCTGCTCCTGGCGCCCAAACCCAGCTGCTGGATACAGCAGGCTCCACCTGGACTCAACGCCTGTGCTCATGGGACGAGCTCAGCCCCCTGCCCCAGTGCCCACAAACCCCAGGCTGTGTGTGAGCTTGGCAGTGCTGCCCTAGAGCCTTGTGTTCCTTTCCAGGTGGGGTTTCACGCTTACCCTGGACAAGCAGCAGCTGTGAGTATCTTCCCCTGCCGTCCTGGGGCTGGGATGTGTCCCCAGTTTTAGTGGGAGTGGGACATCCAGGGGCCCCGGGGACAGGGCAGAGCTGGGGCACTCGAGAGGCAGAGTGGTGGGGTCACACTGTCCCTGGCTCAGGATGGGAATGTCCCTTGTCCCTGCCACACAACCTTCCTGCCTCCCCACCCACACCAGCACCCCGGCTGGTGCTGGGTGCCCAAAAAGCTCTCACCTTGCCCTAAAGCAACAATTTGGGCATGCAGAGATTTTCAGAGATTTACACCATGGGCTGTAGATGACGCTGAGAGCCCCAGGCTCACAGACAAGGTGGCAAGGGGACATGTTCCCACTGTCCCCCACTCCCTGGCAGCTCCTCCACTATTTGCTCTGCAGGTACCTGGTGTGCTCGGGGCAGGCCGAGCTCTGGGACTGGACCACCAGCATCCTCAAGGCTCAGGTGGGTGCAGGCTGGTCATGGCTCCCAGCTGGGCAGGGTGGCACGGGGCTGGCAGGGCATGACCCGTGTCCCCTGTCCCTTGCGCAGCACGATGACCTGCGCCCCGTGGTGCTGCGCCGGCGCTCCTCCTCCGACCTGGCCAAGCAGAAATTCGGGACCATGCCGCTGGTGCCCCTGCACGGGGACAGCACTGACGCCACCATGCTCTCTGCCAACCAGACCCTGGTAAAGCCCCCCTGCTCCCGCTGCCCGCAGATGCTCCTGCACCCACCCTGGTCCTTGTACCCGTCCCAAGTCCCTGGAGAGGCCGGTGCGCCCGTGGGTGCTGTGTGTGCTGGGTGCCATGCTCGTGTCCGTGCCCGTGTCCGTGGCAGCTGTCTGTGCCTGCAGGCTCCTGTGCCCTCTGCCCTCCCCTGCCTGCCCAGGCCCCCGTGCCCTGCTCCTCGCTCTCCGTGCTCACCCCTGTCCGTCTCCTCTGTTTCTAGCGCCGCCTGCACACGCGAAGGACTTTGTCCATGTTCTTTGTAAGTACCTGCACGCGTGGAGCGTCTGCTGCTGGCTTTGCACTGTGCCAGGGCTCACCTGCAGCATCTCAGAGATGTGCCCGCCTGGTGTGGCAGATGAGGGGGTGCCCACTGCTCTGCATGTTCCCTGCCTGGGGAGTGTGGGTCCCTGCATGGGCAAGCAAGACCACACCAGTGCAGCCCAGTTCCCAGAGCCTCTCCCATTGGGCACACGTTGCCCAGAGGGTATCAATGGAAGGAATGTGAGGGAAGAGGTTTAGGTGTGCCTCGTCATCAGGTTATTTCCAAAAAGGCCACCGGGCTGAGCCTCATCTCACCTGGCTTTGTGCTCTGCCCGCCCCACCCCAGAACCCTCTGCCAAGGGCTGCTGGGCTGGTGGCACAGACCATGCCCAGGCACCAAACTCCCCCTTCCTCAGCCGTGGGGAACCAAGGGCAGCAGTGCCTGAGCCGAGGGACCTGATGGATATCGACCCCATGTCAAGGGCCAAGGATCCCCAGGCAGTGCAGGGGAGCAGGGTGAGGGGGGACAGCTGAGCTGTGCGGGCAGTGCCCCTCACCCTGCCCCCTGCCCTCCCCAGCCCATGAAGATCCACCAGGACTCCCTGGAGGAGCAGCAGGAGAAGGAGGCAGACATTGATCCTGTCTACGAGGAAGTGGGGAACTTCCCCGAGCTGGCGGCGCTGGAGCTGGGGCAGGGGCTGCTGGCAGAGCTGGCAGCCGTGCCCCCCGTGGACAGGTCCAAGAAGCCATTCCCGTTCCCTGAGCAGCCCCCGGGCTCTGCCCTGCGCTCCTCGCTGCCCGCCAGCCCAGCCCACAGGGTCACAGGGCTCTCTGTCACCAAAGCCGTGTCCCTCGAAAGGGGCTTGAACCTGGAGAGCACCAAAGCTGCAACGCCCGGGCTCGCACCCACCAAAACTGCCTCTCTGGAGAGGAACGTGGAGCCTGCCCTGGCGCTGGGCAGGGACTGGGAGCAGGCAGCCTCGCCGGGGAGCAGCCCCACGGCAGAGAGCTCCCTGGAGCTGCCCAGGAAGAGGAGCCTGCAGGCTCCCTCACCCATCAGTGACAAGCTGATTCAGGAGCTCAGCAGCGTCATCCTCAGGAAGAGCGATGGCCAACCCCCGGGGCCGGGCCAGCCGGTGACGTGACCCGCTGTGCCAGAGGGGTGCCAACCCACCTGGGGGTCAAGTCGTGCCCGGTGGCAGCGATGATGGGTACCCCAGTGGGCAGAGATGATGGGTACCCCACACTCCCACATCGTGGAACCCCCACCCTCCTCCTCCTCCTCATCCCGGAGCCAGGCTGGGATCGGGAACCAAAGGGACAAGTGGCGACCAGGATGTTGGGCCGTGGTAGCCCCTCGTGGGAGGGCTGGGACTGCTGCCACCTGTGCTCCTGCTCGTGGGTGGCATGTCTGTCATGGAGCCCAGCACCGAGGGACGCAAGGAAAGGGGAAAGCAAAAGCAGGAACGTGGTGCCCGCGTGTTTTGGCAGCACGGCGCCGTGCCAGGCAGGGGGCATGGGGGAACTCAGCGTGTCCCCTCTCCAGCACTGGGCCTGCAGGGCAGCGCCAGGACACCCAAGCCACCCCCTCTTCCCTTCTTGCATCCACTGTGGCATAATTTGGGGGGAAAGGGGGAGCAGCAGGAGCAGGGCTGGCCGTGTGTGCCTGGCGTGTAGTCCCGGCGATGGAGGGCAGCCCCTCCTCAGCAAGGGAGTTTGTACCTGTCCCTGCCACCAGCAGGGAGAAATAAAGGTTTATTTGTACTCTGAAGGGTTTGGTCACTGCAGGAGGAGCGGTGAGGGATGCCGTGTTTTGGCAGGGGGGCTGGGGGATCCCATGGGATTGGGCAGTGCTGGTGTCATCAAGGGAGCAAAAGTGAGGCCAAATCGTTGTGAACCTCAGATCCAGGTGGGATTTTTGCCCAAGTCTATTGCCAGTCCTTCATGGTGGGCACATTTCAGGCTCCCCCGTCCCCGGGGCAGGGGGACACAGCCTGGCAGCCCTGGCTCTGCTCGCTGGACCTCAGGGGCAGGGCTGTTTTCTCCGTGGACCTCCCCGCCGAGGCCTCGAGCCCCCGCAGGCAGCGCCCTCCTGCATCCCGGAGCCAGCCCCGAAAATCCTGCGAGACATAGAGGTAGATGAAGGGATCAAAGCAGTTGTTGAAGGCGCTGAGCACCAGGGCCAGGGCGTAGGAGATGTAGGTGCCGTTGTTGCACCCCGTGGGCTCCAGCAGGTAGTGGATGAAGAGCAGGACATTGCTGGGCGTGAAGCAGAGGATGAAGACCAGCAGGACCAGGGCCAGGACACGCACCACCTGCCCGTAGCTGCCTCCCTTGGCCAGCAGCCGCACCAGGATGCAGCTGTAGGAGATGGTCATGAGCACAAAGGGCAGGCCAAAGCCCAGCCCCACCAGGGACAGGAAATAGTAGCCAAAGAACCTCTGGGTTTCCTTTTCCAGCACGTCGTGGCACGTCGTGATGTTCAGGCTGGAGATGTCGTGCGTGTGGGAGCGCAAAAGCAGAGGGCTCATGGCCAGCCCCACCAGCAGCCAGATGCCCACACAGATGCCCACCTTGCCCCTCGCCCAGCTGGAGCCCTTCCACAGGAAGGGGTGTGCCACAGAGATGTAGCGCTCCAGGCCGATGCAGGTGAGGAAGAGGATGGAGCTGTACATGTTCCCGTAGAAGAAGGCCACCATGGTGCGGCACAGGTAGTCCCCAAAGAGCCAGTGGTTGCCCAGGAGGTGGTAGGAGATCTTGAAGGGCAGCAGGAGGACAAAGAGCAGGTCAGCCACGGCCAGGTTGAGCAGGAAGATGGTGCTGGAGCATCTCCTGAAGTTGGCAGCCAGGACCCAGCAGGCCAGAGTGTTGGCTGGCAGCCCCACCAGCAGGACCACGGAGTAGAGGGCGGGCAGGAGGCGGGTGCTGAGGGTGCTGTTGAGAAAATCTTCCTCGGAGGCCGTGGAGCACATGTTCTTCTCCTGGGGAGTGAGGCGGAGCAGGGATCGCCCTTTGCCCAGCACTGCAGGGACACGAGGCACGGGGCTCAGCCCAGAGCAGGAGCTGTCACCCTGCCTGCACAGCCAGCACTGGACACAGGAGCTGCCATCCCCCTGTCCCATGGCAGCAGAGCAGGAGCTGTCACCCTCCCTGCACAGCCAGCACTGGACACAGGAGCTGCCATCCCCCTGTCCCATGGCAGCAGAGCAGGAGCTGTCACCCTGCCTGCACAGCCAGCACTGGACACAGGAGCTGCCATCCCCTGTCCCATGGCAGCAGAGCAGGAGCTGTCACCCTGCCTGCAGAGCCACCACTGGACACAGGAGCTGCCATCCCCTGTCCCATGGCAGCAGAGCAGGAGCTGTCACCCTGCCTGCAGAGCCACCACTGGACACAGGAGCTGCCATCCCCTGTCCCACGGCAGCAGAGCAGGAGCTGTCACCCCTGTCTGCACAGCCACCACTGGACACAGGAGCTGCCATCCCCCTGTCTCATGGCAGGAGAGCAGGAGCTGTCCCCCTCCCTTCACAGCCACCACTGGACACAGGAGCTGCCATCCCCCTGTCCCACGGCAGCAGAGCAGGAGCTGTCACCCTCCCTGCAGAGCCAGCACTGGACACAGGAGCTGCCATCCCCCTGTCCCATGGCAGCAGAGCAGGAGCTGTCACCCTCCCTGCACAGCCAGCACTGGACACAGGAGCTGCCATCCCCCTGTCCCATGGCAGCAGAGCAGGAGCTGTCACCCTCCCTGCAGAGCCACCACTGGACACAGGAGCTGGCATCTCCCTGTCCCCTCCCTTCCCAACACCCTACAACTTCTAGAAAAGTGGTTGTAGCCACGTGGGCTTGGTCACTTTCTCCAAGCAATAAGTGACAGAACCAGAGGACACAGTCTTAAGCTGCACCAAGAGATATGTAGGTTGGATATTAGGAAAAGATTTTTACAGAAAGGGTGATAAAGTATTGGAATGGTTTGCCCAGGGAGGTGGTGGAGTCACCGTGTGTTTAAAAAAGGTCTGGATGTGGCACTCGGTGCCATGGCCTGGTTAAGGTGTTGGGCTGGGTTGGACTCGATGATTTTGGAGGTCTCTTCCAAGCTGGTGATGCTGTGATCCTGCTGCCCTCGCCCTGTGCCACACCCTGTGCCAGCCACCAGCCCAGCTGGGTGCCCTGCTCTGAGCCCACACAGGCTCTGCTCCCACATCCCTGCTGCTGCTGCATGTCCCTCACCCTACCCAGCCCAGCACAAGGGGCTCAGGAGGGCGGATGGGAAACCCACAGCAGCACGGCGTTGGGATAGTTCCAGCTGTGTGCCCAGCCCAGCTTCCCACCACAGCCACAGACATCTCCTCATCTTCCTGCAGTCGGGGGATTTTTAGCTGCGTGCAGAAAACAGAAAACAGAAAACAGAAACAAAGAACAGGGAAGCCTCTGAGAGAAACTACTCAGGATCAAATCCCTTTTCTGGCTCGCTAAAAAAAATAAGCAGACAGGCTCTGCACATCACCCCCAGCTCCAGAATGTCTATCCTGATGATCCCCAGAACACCCCTACCCAGGGGGCTTTGGTTACATCCAACAGGTCTCCCACAACCTCTGCCCCCTCTCCACATCCAGGGGATGGAAAATTCAGGTTACGAGAGCAGTAATCTGGATTTTGCTGCCAAAAAAGGAAAAGCTGGCTGGGTCTTCACTCAGATTCTCAAAATGGACACTGAGGGAAGGCAGCAGAGCAGGGCCCCAAACTCTCCCTGTGGCATCCAGCCATCACCTCCAAGTGTCATGAGATGTGATACTGGGTGTCCCAGCGAGGGGTCCCTGCCCCACCCCATCACCCCCAGACCCACCCAGGTGCTTACCTGACGAGGGCTGGGCAGTAGAGCCAAGCCAGGCACAGCCAAGCAGGAGAGTGACACGGACAGCAGCAGAACGAGGTGACAGCAGCAGCCAGGACATCTCTGCAGAGTGGCCGCTGTGCCAGCCGGCTCCTCACAGATATCACCGTGCTGCTGACACGGTGGGGCTGTCACCAGTCCCTTTCTCTGCAGGGGAAGGACCTTCCCTTTGTCTCCACCACGTCATGCCAGCATCCTGCCCACAATCCTGCCCACAGCCAGACTGAAGCGTGAGGTGACAGCCAGTTGTCACCACCGAGAGTCTGAAGCACGCCAGTGACGGGGGACAGACCGCCAGCTGCCGTCACACAGCCGCACTCTGGGAGGAGGAAGCGAGCAACAGGCAGCTGGAGGCAGACAGGAGAACCACAGCGGGAGGATGGAGCTGTTTGTGCCTCGTGTGCGGGGCAGGAAGGTGGCAGCTGGTTCCCAGCCTGGTGACATGTGGCTGTGCCCCACAGAAGCACTGCAGGGCACTGGGCATCCCTCCTGCCCAGCCCTGCCAGGATCCTGCAGGATCCTCAGGATCCATCTCTGGCTGACAAGCCGGTGTCACGGCTGGATGCAGATGGGGACACCCAGCATTGTTCCCTTCCTGTCACCAAAGTGGGCGGCTGGGTGACCTTTGCTGATTTTCCTGGCCGAGAAGGGGAATAACAGAGCCAGTGGCACATCCCCAGCCCAGCCTTGTGCTTTGTCACACACCAGGGGGACCAGGACATGTACAGCCAACCCCAGAATTGTCGTGGGAAGAGAAAAAGGGGATGAATGGGACAGTAGGGAGAGCCACGAGCTGTGCAGGACACACAGAGAAAAATCCGGGCAGAAAGAGGGGTGAGAGATGAAGGGGATGGGGGAGGGTTGGGAGGGGGACAGAGAGACAGAGGGACAGACAAGGACTGGTTGGGGACCCCTCGCGGTTTCAGGTGGCCCCCATGCTCAGCTCTGTGCCCGTGTCCCCATGGCAGGGTCCTGCCAGGCCGGGGCTCTGTGTCCTGTGTGTGATGTGGGACACCACATGTCCGTGAGCTGGGGGCTGTCCCCGTGTGCTGGGGCTGTGCCCTCCGTGTCCCACACGCCAGGACACCATGTGTCACCACATGCTGGGACCAGTATCCTGTGTGTCTTCATGCACGAGGACTAGGCCCCCAGTGATCCCAGTGCTGTGTGCCCCAGCACCCCCCATGTCCCCGTGTCCCCTGCCCAGGGACAGTGCTCCCCATCACCCCACGTCCCTGTGACCCTGTGTCCCCACATCTTCATCTCTCATATCCTTGTGTCCCCACGTTAACCAGGTATGTCCCTGTCCTCGTGTCTCCTTATGTCCCCATATCCCCATGTCCCTGTGTTCCATGTCCCCATGTTCCTGTCTTCTCATGTCCCTACGTCTGTGTCCCATGTCCCCATGTCCACGTGTCCCTGTCTCCCTGTGTACCCTGTCCGTGTGTCCCGCTGTCCCCTTGTCCCGTGTCCCCCTGTCCCTCTGTCCCCGTGTCCCTCTGTCCCCGTGTCCCCCCGTGTCCCCGTTCCCGTGTCCCATCGCCCCTCCCACACCCGCAGCACGACCACCAGGCGGCGCTGCAGCCCCGATGGGCGTGGCTTCCACAACACGCAGCGAGGGGCGGAGCCTGAGGCGGGGCCGCTTTGGGGGCGTGGTCTGGGGGCGTGTCCGCGTGATGTGCTGTGGGCGGGGCCTAATCGAGGGTGTAACTCCTTGGGGCGTGGTCGGGGGCGTGGCAGTGGGCGGGGCGATCCCGGCCCGGCAGTTCCGGGCTCCGCGCACGCGGGTCGGGGCGGCGGCGGTCGGGACCGGCACCGGGATCGGGATCGGGATCAACACCGGCACCGGGGCAGCGCCGCCATGCAGCCGCCGCCGCGCAAGGTGAGCGCCGGGCCGGGCCGGGCCGGGCCGCAGGGAGCGCGTCCTCCCTCCTGCAGCCGGAGCCTCCCGGGCTGGGGAAGCGCGGCTGCGTTCGGGGGCCCTCGGGAGTCGGGGTATCCGGGCAGGGGGCAGCGCATCCCGCGGGGCTGAGCGCGGCCGTCCCGCAGGCGAAGCTCGCCCAGGAGCTGCGGGTCCATCTCCTGGAGCAGCTGTCGGGCCTGCAGAGCAAACAGCAGCGGGACGCCGAGCTGCTGGAGGACATCAGGTAGGAGGATATGTGACAGCCGGGTTGCTCTGAAACCGGGCAGCTCATCCTATGTGCGTGTGTCCCCAAACTGAGATGAAATAGCTCATCCCGTATATGTGTGTGTCCCCAAACTGAGATGAAATAGCTCATCCCATATGTGTGTGTCTGTGTGTGTGTCCAAGCAGAGACCAGGCAGCTCATGCCACCAGTGTGTGTGTGTGTCCCCAAACTGAGATGAAACAGCTCATCCCGTGTGTGTGCGTGTCCCCAGGCCGTGACCAGGCAGCTCGTTGCACTGTCCAGGGACGGGCATGGCTCACCTTGAGCCTGTCACCTCGAGGTCATGGCTCCGTCACGCCCTCTGGGGTGGCCTGGTGGGGACAGGATGGTGATGATGGGGACACAGGGGGTGATGGCACGGGGATGGTGGCAGGAGGTGGTGGGAGGGATGGCCCGTCCCTGCTCCTCTCTGTGTGTCCTCTCTGTGTCCCCTCTCCCCCCAGGTCCTACAGCAAGCAGAGGGCCACCATTGACAGGGAGTACGGACAGGTGAGGAGATGCCAGGGGATTCAGGATCGATGTCCTGGGCAGCCCAGGCCCCGTGCTGCCTGCCTGGGGCAGGAACTGGGCACGGCCCCACGCAGGCAATGGGCAGCCTCAGAAATTAGCCAAGCGTGGCTGCTCCGTGCTGGCCCCTGAGGGTGGTGGCAGATGGTTCATCCTGCCAGGAGGATCCTGAGCACGTTCAGCACCCGCTGGGGGCTCTGCTGAGCACAGCATGGCCCAAACCTTGGGTGTTTTGAGAGCCTGGAGGGAAAACCTTGTGGGGGGAGGAAACCGCTGGGCTCTGCTGTCTGCTGGGTCATCGCAGGGCACTGCTCTGAAATGTCAGTTTGGTTTTGATGTGAGATGGCCCTGCAGCGTGCCATGGGGACGTAATGCAGCAGAATTGTGTCCCCCCCTTCCTGCAGCTGGTGTCCCTCACACCCCCCAGGCTGGGGGTCACCGTCTCCCCAGGGTTGGGGTCTTGCTGTGCTTGGCTTTGCTGGGGCTCCTCTACTCTTCTCTGTAGCCAGTGTCCCTGGCTGATGTCCCCTTGCAGGTGCTCTGTCCCTAAAGCCACAGTGGGGGGTCCTTTCATTGTGGTGGCTGCCCCCCAAAGACATTCTCGCATGGGGAGCACGCTGGGATTCCTGCTGACACTGAGCCGCGGGGATGTGTGTGTCTCTGCTCTGGGGGGACACGTGTGTCCCCAGGTCCGTGGGGTGCGCAGAGCCCAGGTTTGGGCCCAGAGCGGGGTGCTGGGTGCTGGGGTGCTCAGCAGGGTCAGGGAGTGATGCCAGGTCTGTCTGCAGGCGCTGCAGAGGCTGGCGAGCCAGTTTGTGAAGAGAGACTGGCAGCGGGGCCGTGGCGAGGCTGGCGACTCCAGGTGGGCAGGGGACAGGGACAGGGCTGGGGACAAGCAGCTGGGGCTGGCTGTGCCCACCCATGGCTCTCCCAGCTTGGAGAGATGCTTAATGCCAACCAGGATTTAGGTGTCACCAAACTCCAGCGCCCTTCAGTCCTGCTGGCCACCCCCAAAAGCTGTCCAGGGGCAGGGACAGCCAGCCCTGTGTTCACCCCGTGCCCACAGGAGCGTGGCCGCTGTCTGGAAAGGCGTCATCGAGGGGACGGCGCAGGCGGGGCAGCTCCGTGTCACCGCCTCCGAGAGCCACCGCGCCCTGGCCGCCGAGGCCGCCCGCAGCGCCCGCCTGGCCAAGGAGAGGGCGCTCAAGAAGGTACCGGGACACGGGCATGTCCCCTGTGCCCGGGCAGCGGGGACAGCTGTCCCCCCCAGCTGACGCTCCCCGCAGGGCATCGAGCGGCTGCAGAAGGCGCAGGCGGAGCTGCTGGAGACGGTGAAGGAGCTGGACAAGGCCAAGAAGCAGTTCAGCCACCTGCAGCGCAGCAGCGAGGTGGCCAAGGACAAGGCGGCCGATGTGGAGGCACGGTGAGTGGGGCCTCGGGGCTGGGGGCTGCTGTGGCTGTGGGGTGGTCTCACACCCCCACCATCCTCCCCAGCCTCCGGAGGAGCGACCGGCGGATATTTCACACCAAGGCCAGTCTGCAGAAGCTCAGTGCCAAGGTGAGTGGGGGGGTTGGCAGGGTACCTGAGTGGGTGGGTGCAGGGCGCCATCACCAAGCCTCACTGTGCACATCCCCACAGTTCTCAGCTCGACTGGCTGAGCACTCGAGGCAGCTGGCAGGGGTGCAGAACGAGTACAGCTTCGCCCTGGTGGCTGCCTCTGCCCACCTGGAGCATTACCAGCGTGTGGAGCTGCCTGCAGCCATGCAGGTAGGAGATCTCCAGAGCCATCCCCAGGGTCAGGGCTGGCTGCTCTGGGGGCTCAGGGATGCTCCATGAGGGGATGTGGCAGTGCTGGGGGGGTTCCCACCCGGGGGTTCCCACCCGCTTTCCCCCAGGCACTGGACGGGGACCTCTACGAGCGGCTCCGGGAGCATTTGTCGGCCGCCAGCCGGACGGAGGTGGAGACCTGCCGGGCCACCCGGGACTGGTTCCAGGGTGTTGTGGAGGCATCTGCACGGGTAATGGCCCCATCCCACGAGCTGGGTGGGACAGGAGGGCACAGGTGAGCCCCCAGCCCCATGCCGCTCCCCTGCTGCAGGTGTGCTGGGAGCAGGACCTCCTCCTCTTCCTGCAGGACCACCCTGCCTTTTCCTTGGCACCCCAGCAGCGCTTCCAGCTTGCCGGGCTGGAGGAGGTGAGTGGAGGGGGTCATACAGCAAGGTGGGGTCTGCCCAGCCACCCCCTCGTCTCCCCCATGTCCTTGCCCAGGTGTGCCTGCTGCCACCAGCGGACGACGGGGCCAGCCTGGAGAAGGAGGTGCGGCGCTGGGCCACGCGGGTGGCCCGGGACCACAAGAACAGGGCACACAGTGAGGAGGTGGGGTTGTCCTGCCCCACAGAGCACCAGGGGGCTCAGGGAGGGGCTTTTCCAGCCCCCTCTGAGCTGTGGGTGCCCACCCAGGTGCTGCAGCGGCTGGAGGCCAGGAGGCAGCAGGGGCCGGAGGCGGAGGAGGCGGCTGTGGAGCGGCAGATGGAAGAAGCGAGGGAAAACATCCGGAAAGCAGAGGTGGGTGTCCCAGCCAGGGAGCTTGGGTGCCTTCGAGGTGGGTCACCCCCAGGGTGGGGGTTGCAGGGACACTGGGGGATGCTGCACCGGGGTGTGGTGCTGGTATCCTGGGCACTGTGACAATGTGCGGCGCCCCAGGTGAGCCGAGTGAAGGCCGAGGCGCGGCTGGCACTGCTGCGGGCGGCAGGGCTGGATGTGGACGCCTGGCTGGCCGGGGCCATGGTGGGGACAGGCGAGGAGACCCCCACGGGGCTGGACCCGGCCGAGTTCGATGAGTACGAGGACAGTGACGAGCCGGATGAGGACGATGAGCCTGGGCCTGCTGCTCGCGCCTACCCCTACACCTGCCGGGTGATCTTTGGCTACCAGGTACGGCCCTGCCTGCCCGGCCCTCACCCTGCCTGCCCAGGGGTGGCACCTCAGCCTCTCTGCCACTTTGTCCCCATCTCCTGCAGGGCTGCCAGGCGGACGAGCTGTCCATCAGCCAGGGCGAGGAGCTGGAGATCATCGAGGATGGGGATGCAGAGGAGTGGGTGAAGGTGGGAGCAGGCTGAGCCCCCCTCCATACCGGGGGACACCTTTTTTCTGGCCCCACTCTGGGATGTTCACGTGGTTTCTGCCTTGTCAGGCTCGGAACAAGGCAGGGCAGGTCGGCTATGTCCCCGAGAAGTACCTGCTGTCCCTGGGGTGTGACTCAGGGGCTGGGCTGGGCCCCCCAGGACCTTCTGCCTTGCACCGCCAGCTCTCCAGCATCATGGCTGCAGAACTGGTGCTGGAGCCCGGAGGTGGGTGCTGGGCATCACCCCCACCCCAGGGAGGGGGCTGGGATCCAGAGGGCGCTGATCCCGCTCCCCGCCCTCCCCCCAGCCTGGCTGGTGCGAGCCCTGTACGACTACGAGGGGCAGAGCCCCGAGGAGCTGAGTTTCCCCGAGGGGGCCATCATCCGGGTGCTGCCCCGCGCCCCCGGCGAGGTGGACGACGGCTTCTGGACCGGAGACTTCGACGGCCGCGTCGGCGTCTTCCCCTCGCTGGTGGTGGAGGAGCTCACCGGGGCCCGCGAGGCAGCGGGGCAGGTTGGTGCCAGGAGGGGCCTTGTGGCACGGGCAGCCCCCCATGGGCCATGACAAGGTGAAGACTCCCCTCCCACCGTGCCCCCTTCCCACCATTCCCATCCCTCTTGGCTGTGTCTTCCCAGGAGCTGCCGTCACCATCCCCTCCGCCCTTCTCCCCTCCCAGCCTCACACCCGGGGCCAGCCTGGTGCCCAGCCCTGCTCCTGAGGCTGCACTGGCAGGTGAGTGCTGGGGAAGCTGGGGAGGGGCTGGGGGAGCCCCAAAAGCCAGGCTGAGTCGCTGGCTTCTGCCAGGTTGCCGGCAGGATGGCGCCAGCAGCGGGCAGAGCTCTCCAGACCTGGCGGCCACGCGCTTACGGCCGGTAAGTCCCTTCATTTTGGGGTGCTGTGACCCCAAAACCTGCCCCAGCCCTTCTGTAATGGAGCCACCCGTGTGTTTTGGGGGGTCTGAAGGGGGGTGAGTGGCCTCAGCATGTTGGCACCACTTCTCTCCCTCCCCCTGTCCCTCTCCTCTTCCTCTCTGCAGCTCCGTGCGCCGCCCCCACCGCCCGGCAGAGCCCCCGAGCCCGACCCCGAGCTCCACTTCAGCTGACCCTGTGCGCCCCCCCAGCCCCCAAAAAGCTTTACCCAAGCAAACCATCACAACCTGCTGTCCCAGCAGCAGGGGCTGGTGCTGCCCCGTGCCCCGAGCTGGTCTCTCCAGGGGCTGCATCCTGCCCAGTGCTGCTGCAGAGTGGTCCTGCATCCCAGTTCAGCACCCAGAACCCCTTTTTTGGGGTGCCCAGTGCCACAGCCAGGTCTCATCTCACCCCTCTCTTGCCTCTGCCCTTCCTGCCTGGCATTGCCCGTGCACTCCCAGCACAACCCTGGTTCCTGGGGGGCTCATCTCTGCACCCCACCAGCCCCCACAGGCAGGAGTGGCCGTGGGGGGCTGTTGCAAATAAATCCCGCTGGCCCTGGCGAGGGGTTCAGCAGCTTTAATGATTGTAGCTCGTCTATGTACAGGGCGTTACGCACCGAAGCTCCGGGGGCTGGCCTGGCCAGGGGCCATCCCGCCCCCAGGGCCGGGCTGCGGCCCCTCCTGTGCCTGTGGGATGGGGCTGGCAGCTCCTCTCTCCGCCAGCATCTCCCGGGGACCTGCCGCTGCAGGATTTGTGCCTGTGCCCGCTCCGTGGCAGGGGTGCCCGGCTGGGGGGGGCTGTGCTCTGTGCCGAACGTGCCGGGTGGGTCTGGGGGTGCTCCATCCCTGCCCCTCGCCACGGCCCCCCCGGATCCTCGCCCCGGAGCTGGGGGCCGCGGGGGCAGCGGGCTCTGGGTGCTGTCCTGCCCCTGCCAGCCCCGAGCGTCCCTCGGGGGGTGTCCGGTGACCTCGGGGAGGGGGCGCTGGGTGGGACTCGGGTTCCTATTGCCGATGGGATGAAGGCTGGCGCCGAGCGCGGCTGTCGCTGTCGCTGCCGCCGGCGCCGCTCCGGCCATGCCAAGCGCGAAGCTGCCCACCCGGGGCCGGGCACGGCTTCCCCACGGCAGAGCCCCCCAGCCCCGCGGGGCCGGGGGCTGCGCGCCTCCCGCCCACGCTGCGGCGGCAGCGGAGAGCAGCTGCGGGGACAGAGGCAGGCTGTTGTCCCCACAGCCGTGACCGCTCCCCGCCGCCCGCAGGCGGCACTTCCCGGTGCCACTGTGTCCCGACCCCTGCGGAAAGGGTTCATCCCCTCTCTGTCCCCAACCCGAGAGCCACCAGGGCCGGGACACTGGCGGTGCCCTCCCACCTCCCCCGCCCAGACATTGTCCCAGGGGCGAGGGACAAGCACTCACGTCACACACGGTCCTGCTCCGCGGCGCTGGGCTCCTGTGGGGTGGAGGAGGGATGTCAGTGCTCCCATGGCATGGGTGCTGGGCTGGGGGTGCCCCTTGGCCAGGGAGAGCCCCACTGAGTCTCCAGGAGCAACCACAGCCCAGGCACCATCTCTGCCCTCCCCATCACCTGCAGGACCTGATGAGCAGCAGCCAACACCCCTCGTGCTGGCTCTGACTGCAGCTGAGGGGATGGGGAAGGGCTCGCAGCTTGGTGACAAACATCCCAGGGAGGTCCCATCACTGTTCTGCTGGGACTCCATGTCCTAGAGCACCCCAGCACCACGTGCAGCATCCAGGGCAAGAGCCTGGCACCGTGCAGGGACAGACATCGCCATGTGCCTGGGCTCCCCTGCATGCCACTGCTTCCCCAGGGGTCAGAGGGATCACCCAAGGTTCAGTGGGACACAGCAGGACCTGTCACCACCTCCCCAGCCCATCAGCTCTACCCTGCCATGGGCTGCCCTGCTCCATGAAGCAGCTCAAACCTTCCAGCCTGGTCACCAAAGAGGGAAGCTGTGGGATCCTGCTTTGTCCTCATCCAGCCTCCAGCCAGGCACCTTTCCCAGCCCCTCCCGTGCTGACCCAGTGCTGCCCCATCCCACCCCTGCCAAGGGCCTCTGGCATGTGCCCAGCCCGCGGAGCTCCTGCACAACCAGCCCCAGGGGATCTCCATGGCTTTGAAGCATGCCAGGAATTTTACCCAGGCATTTGGCTTCCTTTTTCTTCCGAGTGTGCCCTGGTGCTGGTTTTGTGAGGCAAGCCAAGACCAGCTCTTTGGGCTGTTGATGTTACACAGGGGGTGTCTCCCAGCCCCCTTCCATGAAAATCTCCTTTTCCCAGCTGCAGAACCAGGAGCAAGTGCATGAGCCTGTGAGTGAAATGCTGGGTGTCTGAGCCACCACTACCAGCCTCGTCTGCTCTTGGGTAACAGCACAGAGGCAATTCCAGGGAGAAAATCCCCTGGAGCTTTCTAACCCCTCCAGCAAGGTGGTTGGGTGGGATATTGGGAGATATCAGCGTGCTGGGAGCTCCAGGTAGGGTGAGCTTTCCTCCTCTCTGAGCACAGCTCCTCAGGAGCCAAAAAACAGCCAAGAAATGAGCACTTGGCTTCACCATTTCCTGGCCTTGAGGGTAAGAAAGGCTCCTGGAGAAATCTGTCCCTTCCTGTTCCTTGCTGGCCACATTGGACCCCATCGAGGTGAGGTTTGGGGGACACCACGTGCAGCAGTGGAGCTCCCCAGGTTAAAATCCCAATGGATGTTCCCAAAGAGCTCAACCACAAAGGAAAAGGAGGAACCAGCAGCAGGTCTGAAGCAGGGTGGCATGTGTCATAGTCAGAAACTGGGTGGGAAATCCAGGCCAGGGGACCACATGGGGATGAGGAAGAGGAGGAACATACCTGCTGCCTCCCGTCCTCCTCTCCGGGCTGTTTCCTGCTGCTGTCGTCTCTCCCCAGCTCCTCAGGCTGTTCCTGCAGACTCAGGCTCCCGTGAATATCCGACACTTCATCTGCCGACTCCAGTCCCATCTCCTCCAGGCAGATGCCGCCTCCTTCCCTCGCCAGCTCTCCTGGGATGTTGGGACTCGATGCTCCCAGCGCTGGCATGCTCATCAGCCTCCGCTGGCGGCCTGAACTCCCAGGAGCAGAGGCAGCATCCTGCAGGGACCCCGCCGTGCCGGACCCCGCCGTGCCGGACCCCGCCGTGCCGGACCCCCCGCCCTCCCTCCGGCTGTCTCGGCTGCCGGAGCTGGCCGCAGCGCCCGCGGCTGGGCTGGCAGGCAGGCTTGGCTCGGTTCTGCCGCCCTGGGTGCCCGTGTGGATGGCTCCGTTGTGCAGGCCACCCGTGGGGACAGTCCCGTTGAGAGCCCGCTCCCGCTGCAGCCTGTCGCTGCTGCGCTCCAGCCCCTCCGTGCTCGGCGGCCGGCTGCCGGCGGGCAGCGCCCCGTCCTGCTGCTCCTGCACGGGGGGTTTCTTCCCGATGTGCGTGACACGGAACCTGCAATGGGGACAGGACAGAGCAGTCTTCTCCTTGCTGTCTTCCCCCTGCACCTGCAGCCCCGGATCTCCTCTCTTTGCCGGGATCTCACATTCACGCCCCCAAACTCATTTTTCCCTTCATTTTGAGCAAAACAAACAGAAAGCAAGGTGGAGCGCAGCTCTTGGAAATGTTCCGAGACAACCTGGATGACACTGCCCTCAGTGAGGGCAGGGACAGAATTTGGCAGATTTGGATACAGGGATCAAAGGTTGAAGGAGTTGTTTGACTAAAATCTGCCAGAGTGTGTTTTGCACCATCCCCTGGAGGGGCGGGCTGTACCTGAGTGGTTCACCAAGGTTCCACCATGAGCAGGTAACAGCTCCTGGGAGGGCAGGAGAAAAGCTGCAGAAATGGCTCTAACACTCTCAAAGAGTGGGTTGATAATCAGGGGTGATGCAACATTGCACATGGGGAGAAGAGGGGAGTGAGAGATCACAGACTCATGGAATGGTTTGGGTTGGAAGGAGGTCCTAAAAGATCCTGCCATGGGTAGGGACACCTTCCCTTCAAACTGGCTGCTCCAAGCCTCATCCAGCCTGGCCTTGGACATTCCCAGGGATCCAGGGGCAGCCCCAGCCTCTCTGGGCACCCTGTGCCAGGGCCTCACCACCAATTTCTTTCCAATATCCCTTCTAATCCTGCCCCTGGCAGCAGAGAGCCATTCCCCCTTGGCCTTGTTCCAAATCCCTCTCCAGCTCTCTTGGAACCCCTCGAGGCACTGGAAGGGACTCTGAAGCCTCCTTGGAGCTCTCTCCTGTCCCAACTCCCTCAGCCTGGGAGGGGTAAGGTGTCAGCAAAGCCTGAAAGTCTGAATTGTGATTGTGCTGATGGTGACACACTGTGACTCCTCCTCACCAGCTGGACCAGCAGACAGGAAATCTCCACAGTGAGCTGGTGTCCAGCCAGAGCACTCCAATGCCACCACTGAGATCTTGTGCAGCCCACGGCTCACCCACATGGATCACACATGGAAAAGCCAATGGGCCTGGCTCTGGCACAGTTTCAGAAAGTCCAGGTACTGCTGGTGTGGGGAGAAGAGCAAGACACAAAGGTCAAGCACGTGCCAGCAGTGCTGTTCCAAAGGAAAAAGCAGAGAGGTCCAAAAGATAAAACAGACGCCAGGTGAGTTGGCAGAGGTGGAGGAGCCCAGCCTATGGACAGTACCAACCCCTCAGCAGGGTCAGAAAGCTGCTCAGGATTGGGAAGGCCAAGAAGAGAAAAGCTCCAGCTCCAGAGAAGGTTCCCACAGGACTGCTCAGGTCAGGCCAAGCAGCAGCAAATGTGACTTTTCAGGTCTGTCCAGATATTTGGAGATAAGACACCAGCACTGCGATTTGGAGAGACCAAAGGATGTTCTGGTCCTGGAGAGGGACAGGAAGGAGACACAAGTGACAGAATCATTTCTTGGTAATGCCATTGAGCAATGTCATGGAAGAGTTGGGTGTGGATTCAGGGAGCAGGAAGGGCTTGGACTGGACAGGGCACAAGAGGTAATGAGCACAACTCTGGCTGGTGAGGAAAACTCTGGCAGAGGAGCCCTGGCTGCCTCATCAGCATCCCTGGGGTTGGGTTCAGTGGGATGTGACACACTCTGTCTGATGGGGCTGAGGACATGGAGTCAGATGTTTTATGGACCAGTTCTTTCACTGACTGGTTGAGTGGTAAATTATCCTATTCCATACTTAACCCTGATTGCCACAGAAGTTTAGAACAATTTAGGTGCAAAAAGCCCTCAGGAGGTCTCCAGCCCAGATCCCTGCTCATACCTGGGCTCCCTCCCATCGTCAGGCACTTTGCCCAGAGCCCTGCCCAGTCAGGTTTTGGAAATCTTCAGGGATGGAGATTCCTCCATACTTCAGGGTCCTGTTGAGGGCTGCACCATCTTCATGGCAGAAGTTTTTCCTTGCATCTTTCCTGGATTTCTCTTGTTGTAACTCCTGGCCATTGCCTCTTGCCCTTCACAGTGCATCTCTGAGGATAGTCTTGTTCCATCTTCATTTAAACCCCACCCATGCTTTGGGAAGTGTTAGAGGACAATTAGATCATCCTTTTCTAATTCTCCAGGTTAAAACACCCTCCTCGGATGCCCTATACTGCATCCTGGATCTTGGGGACCTCCACAGCTCCCATCCATTCCACTCCTCAGGGATGAGCATGTGCCTGCTAGGACCAGACTCATTCCATGTAGGAGGGGGCTAGACTCTCAGCCACTACATCCAAGGCAAAAATAATACCAAAAATAAAGGAGAACAAGATCTGAGGGTTGTCTTTAACTCTGGAGGTGGGTTAAAGAAGCTCTGTTTTGTAGGCTCAGTGCTGAGTTCAAAGTACTTCAAGATATTTGTCATAAATAAGACACAAGAAGGGCAATCCTGGAAAAGTCCTCCAGGATCTGGAGGTGAAAAGGGGCCATCTTGGATATAAGAAGCAGAATTTGGAGGTGGGATTGTACCTCATGGGCACATAGGTCCTTTAGCAGCTGGACCTTGTACCAAAGAGATTCAGGGTTGAAAATAAAGCTTTGGAGAAATTGGATGGTTGCCCTGTGGAGAAGGCTGGGATATTAAGAGGGTTAAAGAGAAAATAGCAGGAATTGAGAGAAAAGGTGCCTTTGGGAAAGGAGAGCATCTTGTCCAGCACTCTGAGTGCTGAGAGGAGACTGGGAAGAGCACGGCCAAAGGACAGGGAGGAGTGGATGGAGCTGGGCACCAGCCAGGGAATGAATTAGTGGTGAGTACACAACTGTGCAGAGCCCTGGCCTGCCGGGCACCACCTCCAAGGACAGCGACGGGCACGGGGGAGCCAGGAGCTGCCAGTGCCCACAGGATGTGATCTGAGCTGCAGTTCAGCCTGGGGAGGTCCAGCATGTCTCCCTGCTCCTCCAGCTCCCCAGAGAGCCCAGCTCACCTCTCTGCTGAGGCTCCTGCCTGTGGTATTGGAAAAACCCACAGGATAGGACACAGGGAATGGCTTCTCACTGCCAGAGGGCAGGGTAGGATGGGATATTGGGCAGGAATTGTTCCCTGCAGGGTGGGCAGGGCTGGCACAGGTGCCCAGAGCAGCTGTGGCTGCCCCTGGATCCCTGGCAGTGCCCAAGGCCAGGCTGGAAAGGGCTTGGAGCAGCCTGGGATGGTGGAGATGTCCCTGCCATGGCTGGGGTTGGAATGAGATGAACTTTGAGGTCTCTTCCAACCAAACCATTCCAATTCCCTGCCCGCTCTGGCTCAGCATTCCCATGAAAGGACTGTCTCTCTGGACCACAACATGAAGATTCCTCAAGGCTCAAGCCCTGAACAAAGACCTGGTGCACAACCTGAGCATGGCAGAGCTTTGTGTCTCACCACGGTGGTCATGCAGGGACCAGCAGTTCCTTGTCACCCTGCCCCAGGTGTCACCACAGCCAGAGGGAGCCAAGCCCAGGAAGACTTTGCCAAGCATTTCTGCTGGGGAATGGGGCAGCCTGGGCAAGCCCACAGACTGTTCTACAGGTTAGTGACTACACAGAGACCACAGGAAGATCAGGAAGTCCCCTGAGGTGAAACCAGGTGGGGACTGGGAAGCGTTTGTGGGAAGTATCAGGAACACTCCCCTATTCTTACATTGCTGCTGTGTCATCTAATTACAGACATGGTGTGAGGCAGTGACCTGGAGCAGCACAGCCCCTCTTTCCTTCTGAGAAGGTCCTGGCTTGTACCTGGGACATGCTGTCCCCTCTGCCCCCCACAGTGAGGTCCCTAAATCCCCCAGCTGGGCAGCAAGGGCCCAGCTTGCACTGAGCTGGGGCAGCAGGCTCTGAAAGGACACGGAGCTGGGGCTGTGCCCAGCACTGACTCAGCAGGAAAACCCAGCTTGAGTCACCTTCCCGGGGAAGGAGGGAAGCCACCGGTGCATCACAGCCTGCCACATACCACAGGCATTTCCAGGTGCAGGAAGCAGCTGGCTCCTCAGGAGCTCCAGCTGCAGAGCTGCTGCTGAATGCACAACAGCAAGAGGGCAAGCAAGGAAGGAGCAGGAGGACAGAGGAGAGCCCACGGTGCTCACTCCAGCAGACCAAAGCTCACTGGGGTACCTGCCCACTGAGAAGACGGTGGTCTCTCCAGGAAGCATCCTGCTTTTGCCCTCCTTGGACCTGCCCTGGCGCTGCAGTGGGTGCCTCTTCCTCCTGCTGCAGTGGATGCAGGGGGCCTGCGTGGAGCCCAGGTGCACCGTGTGGTGGTGAGGGGGGCCCCCGTCCTGGCTGCTGCTGTGGGGACAAAGGCTGCAACAGAAGGACATGACAGCTTGTGTCACCTCAGGGAGACAACCCTGACACAGCCCTGTCCAGCCCTGGTGCAGCCCCCCTGCAGCAAGCCCTGGCTCTGAGGGGGCCTCTGCTGGGGATGGGAATGAGGAAGAGCTGTTCCACTCGGCAGTGGGGAGAAGCACTCCTCAAAACCCTCAGGAGAGCAGGACTCCCCATGGGGAAGATGCTTTGTAGCAGCTGGAAATGGGCTGCTTGTCCCTCACCCTGCTATGAGCTTTCCTCACCTGGGCACTGGTACTGGCACTGGCACATCCCCTTCATTTTCCCCCAACATCTCTTTGAGGGCCTCCACATTTGCTGAAGAGAGAGTGAAAAACAGGAATGTGTGAGCCAAAGTGGCCAGCACGGCTCCAGGCTGGCCCAGGGAAATGCTCACCTTGGTTTTGGATGATGCACCTCACAATCTTCTCCACGGTGTCATCGTTCTTCTCATCCTCGTCATCTGAAAAGAGAAAACTGAGTGGCACTAAGGGCTGGGATTTGGGATCTGCTCACTCATCCCTTCCCAGGAGCAGCTGCATCAGCAGAGCTGCTGGAGAAGCCTCGTGTCCCCTGTCACACTGGGAAGCCACAGGGGAACAGCAGATCCCTCATACTGGAAAAAAGGGCTGAGCCAGCAGCTGTGTGTGCAGGGAGAGGGGGTTGTCTTCCTCCTTCAGAACAGAAAAAGTTCCAAAAAGTTGAAAGAGGAGGGTCCTTGTCCAGCCCTGGAGTCTCTGGCTGCAGGGTGCTGCAAGTGCTCAAGGCTCCAAGGGTAAACAGGGACATCCACAGAAAATAAACCCTTTGGGACCCACTGAACACAGAAATGGTGAGCACACAATGACAGGGAGAGCCTCAGAGCTGCACACTGATAAAAGCTTAAAAGACTGAGGAATCTTGGTGCCTGCTCTGCTGTGGAATTCATCCACAGCATTCTCATCTGAACATCAACCTGCTTCCAGCTGCTGTTGGAGGCAGGAGGCCTGGAGGGATGGACTCCAGCCTGGTCAGCAGTGGGACATGTCCCTGGGAGCAACAGGCCCAGATGGATAGATGGATTCCAGCCTGGTTAGCAGCAGGAGATGTCCCTGGATGCAGGCTGGAGCTGTGGCCTGGCAGGCAGCTGCCTCAAAGACTCAAGGGCTGCTACCATGGTTTGGGCAGCCCATGGAGATGTTTCCCTGGGCTGTAGTGCCTCCAGAGGGCAAAGCCCATCCTGGAAGGTTCTGACACTGTCTCCATGTCATGTACAGCCGAGACACTGAAGCCAGAGGAGCACGTCCACGGACACCTGGAAGCTCTGGCTGCATCTGTGGGTGAGCTGGAGGAGCCACGTTTCCCTGCCGAGCACAGGCAGCGGCAGCAGGAGCTGCTGATCCTCCCCAGCACTGATGGCACACGGGAGCTGGAGGAGTTCTGGAGCACCATGTGGCTGTTCCCAGCCTGGGAAGCAGCCGGGGAATGTGTGCTCCCCACTTGAGCAGAGACTCAGGAAAGCACGGAATGACAGAGCTCGCTTGGGCCAGGCACCCACGCTCGCTGCGGCAGCCACTTCCCAACCCAACCACCCCAGAGCGATGGGAGAAATTCCCTGCAGGTCCCTTCCCCTTCTAGCAACACCCCTGCTTCTCTGGTCTGCATGAGCACAGCAGGGACTAGAAGAAGACATGGCCAGTAGCCAACACCAGCTGGCTCCCTGCCAGACATCCTAATGCCCGAGGGGCAGAGAGACAGCTCGTGCTCCACCTGGGAGAGGTTTTCCTTCAGGGAACAGGGAGGTGCTGGGGATTCAACAAGCCCTGGACGTTCATCAGAATTACCTTTTGGTGATAATGCTCCTTTGGGAAGGGCCAGGCACTGCTTCCCACCTCCCTGTCACCTCCAGCCGTATTCAGCTGTGGATCAGAGGGATCCCTGGCCCTTCACACTCCCTTCCCCAGGGAACACTGCACTGCTCTCATCTCCCCAGCTCTTTTTCCCTCCTTTGGGAAGGGCCAGGCACTGCTTCCCTGTCACCTCCAGCCGTGTTCAGCTGTGGATCAGAGGGATCCCCGGCCCTTCACACTCCCTTCCCCAGGGAACACCTCGCTGCTCTCACCTCCCCAGCCCTTTTTCCCAGCCCAGCCACACGTGACAGGTAACCCTCCCAGCCCCATCCCACATCCCAGAAGGGTGGATGAGGAGCAAAAGCCCACACCAGGCAAAAGGCCGAGCCCCCACTGAGCCCCCATCCCCCAGCACTCACCATCCTGGAGCTCCTCCACCCCGTCTTTGTCATCTGGGTCAAGCTCGTCGCGGAAGGTCCGGCAGCGGTAACCCTTCTTCTTCAGGACATGGCAGATCAGGAACCCCACCAGCCCCATGACAAAGAAGACAAGGACGAGGAGGAAGACCACAGTGATGCCGTGCTGGGGTTCTGACTCCCCATCGCTGGGGTGGTGATGGTCTGACATGCGGATCTAGGAGAAGGGGGAAGGCGGGAGGTCAGACGCGGCGCTCGCCCCCACCCCGTGCCCATCCTCCCCTTCCCCCTGCGGGGCAAGCGGCAGCTCCCAGCCGGGGCTGGCTGCCCAGGAGCCCCGCTGGATCCGCGCTGCGGAGGACAGGAGCGGCCGGAGGTGGCTCCTCGCGGTCTCCCAAGGACACTGCTCGCCCCCGGCAAGAGGCATCCCAAGGGCAGCGCTGGCGGCAGCGGGCCCCGGGCTGCGGCGCTTCCCAAGGGCAGCGGGGCTCTGCGGCGGGCGGCATCCCGCGGCTCGCCCTTGCCGGAGGATGGCTGAGCATCCTCCATCCGCGCCGCCCCTCCGCAGCCCTCGGTACTCACGGCCGCGGCCCGGCAGCGGCAGCCGGGCTGGCGGAGGGCCGAGCCGCCGGCTGCTCCTGCAGAACCGAGCCGGTTCCTCCGCCCCGGCTCCGCTGGGCGCCGCCGGCTCCCTTCGCAAGGGCTCCCACTCGCCGGCTCCGCTCCCCGGCACGGAGAAGATCCTCCCCGCCTGTCCCCCGGCTCCGCTGCGGCGGTACCTGGGCCTGCGGTCCTCCGCAGCGCTCTCCTCGTCACCTTCACCTTCACCTGCCTCCTAGCAACCCCGCATCCCCGCGGCTGGGGACCGCGGCCAGCATCCTCCGGCCCCCGGGCCCCGGCTCCCCGCCCGCCTTCCCCGGGAAGGAGCCAGCTGCTTCTGCCGCTCTCTGCCGCGCTCTGCCACAAGAGCACCCTCCTGTCCCGATCCCAGAAAAAAAAAAAAAAAAAAAATCTCTCCGGAGCTGCTTCGGCGGCGGAAGGTGCAGAGAGGAGCTCGGGAGATGCCGGAGGCTGCAGCAGGACACGCAGGAGCGCTGCTCCAGGGAGGCTGCCGCCCGCCCCGGGGTGAACAACCTCACCCGCACGCGTGCCAGCCCCGAGCTCCCCTGGCACCCTCCTTCCCTTGATTTTTAGGGCACTGAGCCCTGGCGATGGGAGGGAGAAGGCTGGAAGTGAGGGCTCAGTGAGAGCAGGTCGGATCACACATCAGTGTGGGGGAGGAGAGGGGCGCAGGCACCCACACGGGGATCCCAGCACAGAGAGATGGTGGAAAACGAGCCCCGGGAGACTCCTGTGCCTCCCTCCTTCCTAAAAAATGAGTGGCTAAGCCATTTGAAATCTCAAGCTGTGGTGGTCCCACAACATCCTTCTCCATCTCCACCACATTTTCCTCACTCTGGGAAGCCTCACTCACCACTACTTTGCTAGGGGAAATTAGACCTGCTCCTCTCCATCCTTCAGCCAGTTCTCCACCCAAACCTCGAGGAGCACAACCCTTGAAATCCCTCCCATCCTACCTCCAGTGAACCAAGCACCGATCCATGCACTCATTCCTCCCTGGGAATTATCCCACTGGAGCCTGTCTTGCTGTGAGACAACCTGTGACTCCTCCAGGCTCTCAGCCCTGCCTTGCTGAGGGCTCCTGTCCCTGTCACAGGTGACCAAGTTGGCTCTCTGGAGCCTCCTCCATCAGCATGACATCAGGAGGTCACCACAGCACAGGTGACACCCATCTGTCCCGCTGTCCTGGCAGGAACACAGGCCCTAGGATGGAACATCTGTGGCAAGAACAAGACTTTTCCTCCTGCCATGGATTGTTGGGCCACAGGAGAGGAAAGATCTCCAAACCCTGCACCAACAAGCTGCCACAACATGCAATTTTCTGCTGAGAAGACCTCACAAAGTAAAACCACAAAGGCAGTTTGCTCCTTGCCCTTGTGTGTGAGCAGAGGGGGAACTGCAGGTCTGGGCTGCTGCAGGGCCCTGAGGGGACGCAGTCATGGTGAGCGAATTCCCCTTCTCCTCGTGCCCACGCACGCTGTCCTGCACAATAAAATGGCTCTTTCTCCTCCTGGGCGTTCCCGCCCACCCAGCGCATTGCTGCACCCTGCCCCATTCCAGCTCCCCATCCCCTTTCCCGGCTCCAGCCGTGCCAGGCTGAGCGGGGCTCCCCACTTCGAGAGGAGATGCCCATTTTCCGCCAGCCTCTGGTGTCAAGCATTTCCACAAGCTGGGGGACACAGGGTGGCCCTGCTGAGGACAAACCCTGGCCGTTTTGGGGTGAACCAGGATGAGGAGGGGGTTCTGTTGCTGCTCCCTCCTGGCTCTGCAGCTGGATTATCCCATCTGATCGTGTTTCTCCTCCTGATTCTCCCAAGCAGGGATCGCCTGCTCCCAGTCTCCATCCTGCTGCCACCACCTCAGCTTCAGTGTCCCTGCAGGGGCTCAGTCCTTGTCTAACTGCAGGACCCTGTTAGAATTTTAATGGCCCCACACAGCACCTCACAGGTGACCCAGAAACAACACCCTGGCTCCTGTCTGCCCCACAAGCAGCCAGCATTTGAGGCATGAATCCACACAACAGAGCTCTCCCTTCCGAGCAGGCTGCCCGTGGGGACAGAGCCCTCATGGGCTAAAGCCCCACACGGAGGATCCCCCCTGGGGCTGGAGGCTCGTGGTATGCCCACAGTTTGGGCTCTGCATCCTCTGTCCCATCCCAGCTCCTGTCCCTTCCTGTGTGACCCCACCAGCCAAGGCAGTGGGATCTGAGACACAGGACAGTCCAGCTGGAGCTCTGGGAGACGCAGCTGCTTCTTTCTGCCTGCCCACCTCATCCAGCACCACCATTCCCTGCTCTTCCTTCCCAGGGACCCCCTCGGGGCTTCCCTGAAGCCTTGGAGGCTTCAGTCCCTCTCCGTGCATTGCCTGGAAACACTGACATGTTAAAAGGTGGCTTGGGAGGGAGGGGACAGAGCGACTGAGGAGAGGCTGGTGGAACAGAGCTGTCACCTGTCACCTGTCCCCTGGCTGGCTCACGTTACCTCTGGTCCGCTCTTCTGCAGCACCTCCTCTGCAGCCATTGGAGCAAACATCAGCCCACCACCGATGTGAGCACGTCCTTGTGGGGGCTCAGCCGCCCTGACCCCGTGTGGCAGCTAAACGGGCTGGCCTGCCCAGATCCAGGCTCCTCTTGGGATCTTCGCTTCGATGCTCAGGCTACAGATTTCTGTCGTGTCTGCAAAGCTGCTCCATCCCATCGTGTCAAGTTGAATCCTCGGCCCTACTTCAGCTTTTCAAACATGCCCAGCAGCTAATGGCCGTTCAACCACAGCCTGGTTTTGCTCTCTGAGCACAAAGAGCGTCTAAAAATATCCCTCTCTGATGCTGCCCTCGCTCTGCTCCAACACTCCTGAAGATGCCCAGAGCAGTAACCAGCTTCCAGAAACGCAGCTCAGCCAGCAAAGCGATCCCAGCTGGAAGCAGGGACGCGTTTCTTCCTCCTCTCTCACCCCTTTGTGCCAGCCAGGCACTGGGACGTGCTGCCCGAGCGGCTCCATGTCCCCAGCCCCGCGTTATCTGGTGGCAGCAGCTGTGGAGCAGGGACAGGACAGTCGTCACGAGGGAGCAGCCACGCCGAGACGTCAGAGCTGCGGGAGCTCCCCGCACAGCCGTGGGCTTCAGCACGTTCAAATCCCAGTTACCACCCACCGTGGGGACTGGGCTCGTGCCAGGTGACCTCTGAGTGTCCCCAACCACAGCTGTGCCCTGTGGGGTCACAGTGAGAGGGTCCTGGGTCTCCTCCGAAAGTGTCCCTGCCCAGTCCTGTCCCCTAAAGCATCCTGTGATCCTTGCTCCATGCTGGAGCTGGGATCCTACAAGGAAACCCACCAAGGAGCAGTGTGGAGGGGGCAGTGTCCCCACAGGGACAGCCAGAAACATTTAACACTCCCACGATTTAATCACACCATAACACCTTGTCTCTTTCACCTGCAGCCAGCAAGCACCCAGAATTCTCTGCCATCCTATGTCCCATCCCATACAGGAGGGAAGCTCCTCTTGCTGCTTCCATGGGGTTTTCATCCCCTGGATATCCCAGCCTGACATCCCCTGAGATGCCAGAGAACATCCCAGTGCCTGTCTGCCCTGGTGCCCATCCTTAGCCCCTTTGAGACTCTGCTGGGGTGAGCAGCACAACTTCATCCCAAACTCCTGTCCCCATCTTCAGCCCCTCTCGGAGATCCAGCCTGTCTCAGCACAGCTTCATCCCAAACTCCTGTCCCCATCCTCAGCCCCTCTCGGAGATCCAGCCTGTCTCAGCACAGCTTCATCCCAAACTCCTGTCCCCATCTTCAGCTGCTCTCAGAGATCCAGCCTGTCTCCAGCACAGCTTCATCCCAAACTCCTGTCCCCATCGTCAGCCCCTCTCGGAGATCCAGCCTGTCTCAGCACAGCTTCACCCCAAACTCCTGTCCCCATCTTCAGCCCCTCTCAGAGATCCAGCCTGTCTCAGCACAGCTTCACCCCAAACTCCTGTCCCCATCCTCAGCCCCTCTCAGAGATCCAGCCTGTCTCCAGCACAGCTTCATCCCAAACTCCTGTCCCCATCCTCAGCCCCTCTCAGAGATCCAGCCTGTCTCCAGCACAGCTTCACCCCAAACTCCTGGGAAGTTTGGGAATGTTCCCTGTCTGTGGGAAGCCATCAAGCAGCAGACTGCAGCATCGAGGATTGATTTTGGCTTGGTTTCCCAAACCTTTGGACCAAGCTTCCTGCTCTGTCCATCCTTCCTTCTCTCCAGCCCACAAGGAGCAGATTTTTGCTGCCCTTCCCAGCCAGCACTGCTCACTTGGTCTTGTCTCCATCTTTTGTCAGCTCCAGGTTTCCCTGTTTTGCTGCCTCCTCACAGCCAGCAATTTCCCACCCAACCTTTGTCCTCCTCCAAAGGCTCCTTCCCAAAGGTCTGGAGGATCTGCACCCTCCCGGGGTGGTGGGACCTGGGCAGGGGACAGCTGGTGGTGGCAGTCCCCATCCCTCAGGCATCTGCACCCCCGGAATAGAATGAGTCCCATTCAGGTGTGGGTGTCCCATGGAAACCTCACTGGGGAGGCTGGGAGTGACTGGGAGCCAACTGTGGGTCTAGAGAGGAGAATCCAGTGGCCAACTGGGCTCACTGGGAGTAACTGGAGCAGCTGGGAGTGACTGGGAGTAGGTGAGAGGGAGGGAGGAGTGACTGGTGGTGGGTGAGGGAGCAGATGTGGAATTATGTGAGAGAATCCAGCAGGCATCTGGAATGAACTGGGAATGACTGGGAGGCAGCTGCAGGCCTAGAGGAAGAGAACTCAGTGGGTAACTGGGATCTGCTGGGTGGAACTGGGAACAGTAACTGGGGTCTGCTGGGTGGAACTGGGAGCACCTGGCAGTAACCGGGATCTGCTGGGGGTAACTGGGGGCTGCTGGGTGGAACTGGGAGTAGGTGAGGGGCAGTGAGGGATAGCTGGGGGAGCTGTGGATGACTGGGCAGACGACATGGGGTTATGGGAGAGAGCCCAGCCGGCAACTGGGAGTTAGTGGGTGCAGCTGGGGGCAGGTAGAGGGCAGGCAGGTGAGACTGTGGCACAGCTGGATGTGACTGCGGCTAACTCCGGGCAGCTGGGTGAGCCTGGGCGCAGCTGTGAGGCGCTGGAGAGAACTGGGACCAGCCTGCAGGAACTGGGGAGGGTGGGGGGAGGCACTGGGAAATGGCCACGCCCCTGACAAAGCCACGCCTCTCACAAGGACCACGCCCCACAATGGCCGTGCCCCTCCAGTGGCCACGCCCCTGACAAAGCCACGCCCCCATAGGTGATAACGCCCCTCAAAGTGGCCACGCCCCTCAAAGTGGCCACGCCCCTCACAGTGATAACGCCTCTCACAGTGATAAGGCCCCTCACAGTGATAACGCCCCTCACAGTGATAACGCTCCTCACAATGATGACGCCCCTCACAATGATAACATCCCACACAGTGATAACGCCCCTCACGATGATAACGCCCTCACAGTGATAACGCCCCTCACAATGATAACGCCCCTCACAGTGATAACGCCCCTCACGATGATAACGCCCTCACAGTGATAACGCCCCTCACAATGATAACGCCCCTCACAGTGATAACGTCCTCACAATGGCCGTGCCCCTGCACAATGGCCTTGCCCTCTCACAGTAGCCACGCCCTCACATTGATCACGCCCCTGCCCGGAACCCGCCCCTCACATTGATCACTCCCCTAACACTGATCCCGCCCCTCACAGTGATCACTCCCCTCACACTAACGCCCCTCACAATGATGCCCCTCACACTGATAACGCCCCTCGCAACGATCCCGCCCCTCAATGATCCCGCCCCTCACACTGATCCCGCCCCTCACAGTGATCCCGCCCCTCAATGATCCCGCCCCTCACACCGATAACGCCCCTCACACTGATCCCGCCCCTCACAATGATAACGCCCCTCACACTGATCCCGCCCCTCACAATGATAACGCCCCTCACAGTGATCACTCCCCTCGCCGTGCGGATGTCGCGCCGTGATGACGTAAGCAGGAGCGCCGCCCGTCCGCCATGGCGAAGACCGTGGCCTATTTCTACGACCCGGACGTGGGGAACTTCCACTACGGTGCGAGCGCGGCCGGGGCAGCGGCGGGGCGGGGCGGCGCGGCGGGCTGTGACCCAGCCCATCCTCCCCTCTCCCCATTCCTTCCCTTGTCCCTGCCCGCTCCCCTGTCCCCTCCTCACCGCCGCTGCCGCGGGTGGCGGTGTCCGGCGGGCGGCGGCCGTTGTGCCCGCTGAGCCCCGTTAATGCCCGCGCCCTTCCGTTCCAGGCGCGGGGCACCCCATGAAGCCGCATCGCCTGGCGCTCACGCACAGCCTGGTGCTGCACTATGGCCTCTACAAGAAGATGATCGTAAGCCGCGCGTGTCCCCGGCGGGGCTGGGGACAGAGGGCCCCGCTCGGAGCTCGGGGGGGGACAGTCCCCAGCTGAGCCCCAGGGCCGCTTTGAGGCGCTGCTTTGTGATGGCTGGCAGCGTTCAGGAATGGGTGGAGAGGATTCTCTTGTAAATGAGAAACAAAGTCTCGATATTCAGCAAAATTTAGATTGCTTTATTTAATATAGACAGAGCAAGCAGCGCTGGGGAAAACGTGAGGGGTCACCACCCACTCCACACTTCCACCCAACCTGGTTTGCAGCTCCCTTTTCATAGTAGGGTTTTCCTTGTAGTAATCAATAATTGTTATTGCTTTGTTGTAGTAATTCTGCAGGGTAAGCAGTGGTGGTCAAAGAAACTTCTAAACTCCATGGGACAGCTCTTGGGACAATTGGCCATGTAACCATCTGGTCTTGGTAGATAAAAAACAGAAGAAGTGGGAAGTCTGATCTTTAGCAGATAGTTTGTGATTGATTACACAAAGGCAGGAAATCTGATTCTGCAAAAAAACCCTTTCAGACTGTGGAAAATCCTTTTTTTTCTTTTACAAACTGGTATACACTATTCATAACAGGGGGATTTAAACAGAGTGGGTTTAATCATATATTTCCCTTTATCTAGGTCCACGATCTTTTCTTATTTTAAGTATTCTGGTTTATACAAACTCCAAAACTTCTATGGTTAGCATAAATCGTTTATCAATTGTCACAATTCCAAGGAGCTGGTGAGGTCAGGCAAATTAGAGATGCTATTTATGAAAGTAATTTTTGGTCTTTAGACATGAGAAAAGTTTCTTTAATTAATATCATCCCCGAATAAAACCACATCCAGTGCAGAAATGCAGCCCTTGCAGGGACTGTGGGGAGCCTTTGCAAAGTTTCTCTGCCAAATTTTTACTGTCACTGTGTGGATTTCCACCTGTAACTTCCCTGGAGTTGGGCTTTTCCTTGCAGGAACAACCAAAAACAACATGTTCTGACCTAACACTTCTAAATGGCAACTCCCTGTCTGAAGGAGGCAATGGGAAGAACTCTACATTTTTAGCCTTGAAATTCTTTCTTTTGGGGTTTATATTTTCCACAAGCTGAAAACCTCAGAGACAACTCCATGCCCAAACAGCCAGGGGTTGGCAAAGTTAGGAGCAAATAAAATCAGGGATTTGGAGCAGCTGGGACTGTAAAAATCCTGCTGAATTTGTGTTGTGGTTGCATTGTTTCTGCCTCCTTACAATAAAATGCTGTTATCCTGTTGGGCTGGGTTTGCCTCTTCCCACCTTTCCCAGCTCAGCAACGTGGGTGGGATTGCTGGGAAGATTTCAGTCTGGCTTTTTTCCCCCTCTCTGTTCCATTCCCATATCCCTGCTTTGAGAGCCATTTCTTCTCTCTTTGCCATCAGTTGGGGGATCTCTGGGAGTAGCTCCTGCCTTCCCCCTCAGCAGCTGCTCCAAGGAGTTGCCTCATCCCTGTTTGAGTTGTCAAAGGCAGCAGCAAGCACCAAATTCCACAAATCCACGTGGAAAACACCAGGAGAGGAGGAGATGGGCTTGTTTTGGTTTATTGTGGCTCTGAAAATGAGCAGGTTCCTGCTCAGCACAGAAAACAGGACTCTGGTTCAGTTTTCCTGAGGAATTTCCCTCCCACTGCCTGGCCTGTTATGTTAAAGTTCCACTTTTTCTATCTAGTGGTTGCTTTAAATAAGAGAAATTGGAAATCACAGAAAATATCTCTTCTCAATTGAATTTCATCTCCCAGTGGTGTTAATTTTTGACTTCCCCTCTGCTGAGGTGTGTGCCCTAAATGCCAAACTGGCAAACTTGTGTTGTCACAAGGTCCTGGATTTGAGTCCATCCACCTCCCTGACCATTCCCCCCCAATTTCCTTTCCAAAGGAAACAAAACTTCTGCAACTCTTCCATCTGTCTGGGAGGTTTCCCCAAATAATTTGGAACCTGTCAGTAAATCTTAGAGGGACCAAAACCACCCCTAGATCAAGGTTTTAAAATTATGGAAAAATCTTACAGAGGGACCAGAACCACCCCTAGATCAAGATTTTAAAATTATGGAAAAATCTTACAGAGGGACCAGAACCATCCCTAGATCAAGGTTTTAAAATTATGGAAAAATCTTAGAGGGACCAAAACCACCCCTAGATCAAGGTTTTAAAATTATGGAAAAATCTTACAGAGGGACCAGAACCACCCCTAGATCAAGGTTTTAAAATTGTGGAAAAATCTTAGAGGGACCAAAACCACCTCTAGATCAAGGTTTTAAAATTATGGAAAAAATCTTACAGAGGGACCAGAACCACCCCTAGATCAAGGTTTTAAAATTGTGGAAAAATCTTACAGAGGGACCAGAATCACCCCTAGATCAAGGTTTTAAAATTATGGAAAAATCTTACAGAGGGACCAGAACCACCCCTAGATCAAGGTTTTAAAATTATGGAAAAATCTTACAGAGGGACCAGAACCATCCCTAGATCAAGGTTTTAAAATTGTGGAAAAATCTTACAGAGGGACCAAAACCACCCCTAGATCAAGGTTTTAAAATTATGGAAAAATCTTACAGAGGGACCAGAACCACCCCTAGATCAAGGTTTTAAAATTGTGGAAAAATCTTAGAGGGACCAAAACCACCCCTAGATCAAGGTTTTAAAATTGTGGAAAAATCTTACAGAGGGACCAGAACCACCCCTAGATCAAGGTTTTAAAATTGTGGAAAAATCTTACAGAGGGACCAAAACCACCCCTAGATCAAGGTTTTAAAATTGTGAAAAATTAGTGACTGAGGAAAAAATGATCCCCCCAGTGAGGGAAGGTTTATTCTACTGCCCAAGCAGAGGAATGTGCCATGGGGTAGGAAGAAATTTTATGGCAAGAGCTGCAGTCAGAAGAGGCAGGAGGTGAATTCATGAAATGAAAAAATGAAAGGAGAGCAGGTTTCATGGAATTTAAAAGAGCACAAATACCAGTGTTTGCACATTTTTATATACCTCATACAGGCCAGTTAGCTTGAGATTCCTTCCAGCCCAAGGAAATGGGAGTTTGGATGGGAAATAACTCCTGCTTTTGTCTCTGCCAGGTGTTCAAGCCCTACCAGGCCTCCCAGCACGACATGTGCCGCTTCCACTCCGAGGATTACATCGATTTCCTGCAGAGGGTGAGCCCCAACAACATGCAGGGCTTCACCAAGAGCCTCAATGCCTTCAACGTGGGTGATGACTGGTGAGTGCCTCAGGGGCTCCTCTGAAATGTCCCAATCCTCCCTTGGTTTGGAGCAGAATGGGTCCCTCCTGTGTGGATAAGGGGATTGGAGCTATTAGTTTTTATTTTAATTTTTCTTCTCCAGTTAGAGTTGGGATTAAAAGCACCAGAGATGGAGTTTTGTGTTTGAACTCAGTTGTTTGTTAATTCTTATCTATAGCACAGTGAGTGCCACAGCACTTTGAGCTAACAAGCTAAAAATGAAAAATGGAGATTTATCTCCCTCATTGCAAAGTCTTTTAAAGCTAAACAGTTCAATTAAACTTATTTTTGCTTTTGACTTAATGACTAAACACTTGTGACCTGCAGTGTGGCATTTTCTATCTAATTAAATAATGCTACTTAAACTTAAGAGGAAGAACAAGAAGGAAGAAAAACTAATGCCTTAAAACTTCTACTTGTCTATATTCTAATAGACAATTTATAGAATTGAGTATTTACTGTATTCTAAAACCCTGAATTCCAAACCTTTCAGCATGTGATGTTACACACTTCTATTCAAACTGTAGAATATTTACTATACTCTAAAACCCTAAATTCCAAACCTTTCACCATGTGATATTACACACTTCTATTCTAACTACCCATCAGTGATTCTAACTCTATTATTCAAATTTGGAAGCCTTTTCCAAGGCCTCAGGTCCAAAGCAGTGCTCCTCTGGGGATCAGTGTCTGACAGCACAGAAAGTTCAAAACTCTGTTTTCAGGGAACTAACATGGAGCCTCCTGGATTCCTTTCCCTTCTCTGGAGATGTTGCTGTGCTCCTTTCTGGGTCTAGATTTGGGCTTGTTGGGTTGCAGGCTCTGCTTGTTCCAGTTCCTCTGGAATGTGGCAGCTGTCTTTGTTAAGAATTTGAGTGCTGCATCCAACTCTGGGGGACATAGAATGTGGTGGAGCAAATCCAGAGGAGGCACCAGGATGATCAGAGGGATGGAGCAGCTCTGCTGGGGATTGTTTACTGGAGAACGGAAGGGGTGACCTCATTGTGGCCTTCCCATACCTGAAGGAGCTCCAGGAGAGCTGGAGATGGACTTGGGACAAGGGATGGAGGGACAGGATGCAGGGAACGGCACAGCTGGATGGGATTTGGGCAGGAATTGTTCCCTGGCAGGGTGGGCAGGGCTGGCATAGGTGCTCAGAGCAGCTGTGGCTGCCCCTGGATCCCTGGCAGTGCCCAAGGCCAGGCTGGTCAGGGCTTGGAGCAGCCTGGGATGGTGGGAGGTGTCCCTGCCATGGCAGGGGTGGGATGGGATGAACTTTTAAGTTCCTTTGCAACCCAAATCATTCTGGGATTGGGAGCTATCACAGCCCCCACTCTCCTGGGGCAGGGTCTCATGTCCCAGCTGTGTGCACATCCCAGCAGAGCTGCAGGACAGACTCTGACATGTTTTGGGAACAGTGAAGCCTTTTCAAGGTTGCTTTGGGAATCATTATCACATTCCCTGTGTTTCCCACTGAGTCTGCAGCCAGCTCACTCACCCTGCTGGGTCTCAGTGAGTTACAGGCAGGCTAGAGTGATCCTGATCCCAAATTAGCTCTTGCACAGAGAGCTGAGCTTTATTCTTGCTGAGGTTACCCCTTGGCAGTTTGGTTCCTGGCTGTGCTCAGGAGAACGGGCAGGAATGAGATGTTCAGGGTTTGAATGTGGTTTCTTTTTCAGCCCAGTGTTTCCAGGCCTCTTTGAATTCTGCTCTCGTTACACTGGGGCCTCCCTGCAGGGAGCAACACAGCTGAACAACAAGGTAAAGGGGCTGAGGTGCTGATCTCTTGGAGCCCAGCTGGAGCTTTGCAGGAGGAGGAAAAGCCAGGAGGGTGTTGTGGACCCCTGGGATGGGCAGGTGGAAGTGGGAAGGAGGGCACAGGGTTGTTGTCACCATATTGTCACTTTAAACTCACTTCTCTTTCCTCTCTTAGATCTGTGACATTGCCATAAACTGGGCAGGGGGCCTCCATCATGCCAAAAAGTTTGAGGTAATGGGGCAGATCTGTGGATTGCTCTGCCCTTGGGGCTGGGCTCTTGGTGATCTCCCTCTGAAGCTGTTGGGGCTTCTCTCCCTTCCAGGCTTCGGGATTTTGTTACGTCAATGACATCGTGATCGGCATCCTGGAGCTGCTCAAGTAAGGACAGGGGCAGGGGCTGAGCTCTGCTGCCTGCTTTGGCCTTCCCCTCTGCTTTTTCTCTGTTTGCCTGCCTCATTTGCCTTTCTGGAATCCAGGAAGCCCAAAAATTCGTTTTTGTCCTAACCTTATCTTTAAGGGTTTGAGCATTGGAACATCTGACTCCAGCTTTGTTGTAGGGAGCTTGAGGGATACAGGAAAGTTCTTCAATCCCATTTCAGGGCTCCTGATCTCAGCCTTGTTGCCACAGTGAGCCTTGTGTAGGTAAATGCAAGTTTTGGTTCACTGGAGACACAAAAATGACTCAAATCTTTCTGGTGTTGTTTGAGCACCTTAAGAACAGGACTTGGGCTGCACAAGGGTGATCAAAGGACACTTGGTCTACATAGAAAAGAGGTTATTTTCCATTTTAGAAAATGGGAAATAAATTCAGAATAAGAGAAAAAGTTACAAAAATGCCTTTAGTTACTTGAATCTATTTGAGAATTTTTAAAATTTTTTTTTGGCACTTCAAAGTGCCCTCTTTGTGGCTGAACCTCAGACAAGTTGTTATGGAATGAAAAAGGATTTGGAGTTGATCAAACAGTGGTTACTGCTGGCAAGTTTACTTGCTCTCAAAGTTAGATTTATGGGATGTACTGGAATTTCTTGTTCTGTTTGGAACCCCAGGATTTCCCTGGCTATCCCTGCACTCCCATTTCCCAATCTCACTCACCAGAGGCCTCAAATACAGCCCAGTTACCCCTCATGGGATATGATTTATGTCCCTATTTTTTTTTTGCCTGTTTCCAGGATCATTTTTTTGCAGCAAGTGGCTGCATTTGAATTTGCTTCTGTCTCTGTGTCTCTGGCTGCTTCTCCAGTGAATTTATCCCAGCCTGGGACACAGTGCTCCAGTTCCCACCTCCTCCATGCCAGCTTGCCTTTCATTTCCTGATTTGATTCAAATCACTGGAGCTCTTAAAGATTAACTATGAGCACGTTGGAAACAAGAATCTGCAACTTTTGAACACCCAGTTTTGAAAACTCCTTGTTTTAGCACCCACCTGGCTTAAAAAAGTTCTTTTCCAAGACATTTATGGCTCCATCTAAAACTTTTTGTTCCAACATCCATTTCCAACCACCTCAGAAGAAAATGTTCTAAATATCAATTTCCAAGCACATCAGAGAAGGTGTTTGGGTGTGCCTGGAATCCAACCTTGGCTGTGTTCCCCAGGTATCACCCCCGTGTGCTGTACATCGACATCGATATCCACCACGGGGACGGGGTGCAGGAGGCTTTCTACCTGACAGATCGTGTCATGACGGTGTCATTTCACAAATATGGCAACTATTTCTTCCCTGGCACAGGTAGGTGTTTCATTTCTAGTGGGAACCTGCTTCAGAATGCCTTGGAAGCTGTGCTGGAGTAGAAGAGAGGAAATCACAAAATTCAAGCAGCGGGGGGGAAATGGTAGGAAAAAGTGATAAGAGAGGAATAGAATGTTGTTGCTTGTAAGAAAGGGGTTCTGATGAGGTGGAAAGACTCAGGCCAGCTTTTCACAGCCCTGAAGTCCCAGGGCTGTTGTGACTGTCCTGTTCTGCAGGTGACATGTATGAGGTTGGTGCAGAGAGTGGTCGGTACTACTGTCTCAACGTGCCCCTCAGAGATGGCATCGATGACCAAAGTAGGTGTTCCCTCCTTTCCCCTTGGCCCCAGGGCTTTCCTGCTCCTGCTCCAGAGCCATGACACATCCACCTCTCTCTCCAAAGGTTATAAGCACCTCTTCCAGCCAGTCATTAACCAGGTGGTAGATTACTATCAGCCCACCTGCATAGTCCTGCAGGTAAGGCAGCAAAGCTCTGTGCACACATCCATGCCTTCAGAGGGCTCAGTCTGTGTTCCTTCTGTCCCCTGGTGTGGATCTGGAGAGCAATGCCAACATTCCCTTGTTTTTCTGTCCCCCAGTGTGGTGCTGATTCTCTGGGCTGCGACCGGTTGGGATGTTTTAACCTCAGTATAAGAGGCCATGGGTGAGTACAGCAGGGCTGGGCACAGAAAAACCACCTGAAGGGCTCTGAGGAGTCTCTGCTGTGAGGTTGGAGCTGTGGCTTTGGCTGCCAGCAGTTTTTGGGGTATTTTTTAACATTTGTGTGACTGGAGGGGGTTTGAGAATGAGGTGGTGAGGGAGAAGGAGGCCATGGAGATGCTCTGAGGGCTGGGAGAGCTGAGTGTGCTCACCTGGACAAGAGAAGGTTCCAGAGAGACCTCCAGGAGAGCTGGAGAGGGACTGGGGACAAGGGATGGAGGGACAGGGCACAGGGAGTGGCACAGCTGGATGGGATATTGGGCAGGAATTGTTCCCTGGCAGGGTGGGCAGGGCTGGCACAGGTGCCCAGAGCAGCTGTGGCTGCCCCTGGATCCCTGGCAGTGCCCAAGGCCAGGCTGGTCAGGGCTTGGAGCAGCCTGGGACAGTGGGAGGTGTCCCTGCCATGACAGTGGGGGGAAATGAGATGAACCTCAAGGTCCTTCCCACCCCACCTGTGATGGTGATTCCTGAGTGGAAGCTCTGGGTGTATCACACCAGCCATGGCAGTGTTGGAGTTCAGGGGGTGTTTCTGACACCTGAACCTGTGCTGCAGTTTCCAGCTCTGGCATTTTCCTGTTTGGGGTTTGCAGGGAGTGTGTGGAGTACGTGAAGAGCTTCAACATCCCCTTGCTGGTGCTGGGAGGAGGAGGTTACACAGTCAGGAACGTGGCACGCTGCTGGTGAGTCCTGTGCCTGCTGAGGGGCAGCTCTGTGGGATTTATCCCTGCATTTCCCATGGCCCTTTCCATGAGCTGAGCTCTTTTCCACATTTGCAGGACTTATGAAACATCCTTGCTTGTAGATGAACCAATTAGTGACGAGCTCCCATACAGTGGTAAGTTGGAGTTGCCTTTTTTCCTCATGAGCTCTGCATAAATTTTTGGGATGTTCTATTCTGCATTACCAAAGTGTCAGCACTTCCTGACCTTGGGAATGGCCTCAGCCATGCCTGGAAGGGTGCAGGGCCAGGCTGGATGGGGTTTGATTTAGTGGAGTGATCTCTCTTGCTGGGCAGACACAGCTCTGTGTATCTGCTGTGATTGCACTTGCACCATTTCCTGTTTGCTCTGTTGTTTTGTCTGATCCCTTGCACCCAGAGTTGAATATCTCTGTGTGCATTTTAAGCTCTGCTCTCTCCCAGGCAGGTGGGAGGGTGAGCTCTGCTCTCTGCACAGTTTCTGGCCCCTCTGTGCTCTAACTCTGCCTCTTCCATCTCAGAGTATTTTGAATACTTCGCTCCAGACTTCACCCTTCACCCCGATGTCAGCACGAGGATTGAGAATCAGAACTCCAGGCAGGTGAGCTGCAATATCAGCTCTGAATTCCCAAAACCCTGTGGTTGATGCTCTGGTCCTGTGTGTCAGGAGAATTAAGCCACAAAAACCAGAGGTTTATGTCCCAAAAAAAGGAGACAGAGGAGTTCTTTTACTTTATTCCAATGAAGGGAGAAGCCATGGGGCATTCCTCTGGGATCTCTCAGATTTTTGGAGGATACAGCCTCCTTTTTATTATTTTTCTCTATTGGCTTGAGAGGTACAGACTTCCCAGAACACCTGATACCTGAGATTCCTCTCTAATGTATAACCATTTTGACTTTTAATTCTTACGGAATTTATGGGTTTTTTCCCCATTATTTCTTTCATCTTTCAATATCCAATTTCATTTGTCAGCAAACCTACAATTTGTTTGTTCACTGTGAAACCAGCTGGAGTTCAGGGTGAAAAAACAATGAAAAACAGCAACTGGGTTGTCTGTGTTTGCTGTGTGATTGAGTGTCAATAATTGAATTCACTCCCCAACCTCCTCTGCTCTGATAAGTGAATTTTGCACAAATGTGCTGCTCTTGGCCACCACAGCAGTGATGCAGGGGGGTGACAGAGCTGTAACACATCCCAGTGTGGTGATACCTGTGTTCTTGTGCCTGCAGTACCTGGATCAGATCAGGCAGACCATCTTTGAGAACCTGAAGATGCTGAACCACGCTCCCAGCGTGCAGATCCACGACGTCCCCTCCGACCTGCTCAGCTACGACCGCACGGACGAGCCCGACCCCGAGGAGAGGGGCTCTGAGGAGAACTACAACAGGTACCACAGCTTCTTCTGCAGCAGTGGCCTTCCCTTCTGTCCCTGGGAGGGGATACAGAGCAGTCCATCCAAGTTCTACAATGAGAATCCTAGAACTTGGGGTGGGAAGGGACCTCAAAGGCCATCTCATTCTTGTGGGCAGGGAAGTTAATTCTAGTGAAGTCACTTCTGAGTCTCTGGTTTTGCTCAAGGAGCTGCTGTGGTCTCCTAATGTGCCATTCCCTCAGGCCCCAAGGGTTCCAGGTCTGTCTCCCCCCTGACAGGGATTTCTCTTCCCCAGGCCTGAAGCTCCCAACGAGTTCTATGATGGTGACCACGACAATGACAAAGAGAGCGACGTGGAGATCTGAGGGCTCTGCCCTGTCCTCCAGATGCTTGGAGCACATAACTGGGCCCCCAGGAGCCAGTTTAGCCCTCTTCATCTTAGACTGCACATGGTGGCAGCAGAGACAGCCCCACTGCAGGCTCCTGCCACCTGGAGAGGCACAGAGGTGACGTGTGCTCCTTCCTTGTCACCACGCCACCATGGTGGCTGCCACCACGTGGGAATGGAACCATGCTGAGTCCTGGCTGGCAGCTTTGGGACTGCCCTCAGGGCCTGAGCCAGCTCCCTGACTCTCCTGCAGGCTCCTGCCAGCCAGGTGGGAGCTGGAGCAGCTGTGCCTACCATCTCTGCCTCTCTGCAGCAGCTGGGGCTCCATCCTGCTGTCCCTGACCTCCACTCAGGTACCACCCCACTGTCCTCTGCAACCTGCACTCAGAGCTGCTCCTCATGGCCCTTCCAAGCAGCTGGTGCTCCACAGCTCCAGGAATGATTGGAGAAGACAGGCCAGCTGTGGGGTAGGGGTGAGGATGTCCGTGGAGCAGGGAGCAGTGGGATGGAAGGATGTGTGCAGAGCACAGGCTCGTTCCTCCCCCCACAGCCAGATCTGCATTCACAAACGAGTTCTGCAGCACTTTGCTGAGTTGGACACAGCCTCCCTATTGTGGTTATTCCATGGGAGGTTTAAATCTCTGTGGGACAGAGGTTTGGCTGCCCAGGTCAGTGCTTAGTGTGTCCAATGTAGCTTCCAGCTGTGTTTCCCTAGTTCACACATGGTCCTCCTGTGTGCAGCAAGAGATCTGGGCTGTTCCTCTGAGAGGAAACAGGATCTGCACCCAGCAGATGTTGCTCTGCTGCTGGGTGAGGGAAGCTGCTTCCCCCAAGTGCTCTGTCCTGCCCTCACCCAGCAGAGGTTTCTCTTGGCCATCCCTGCAATCCCAGATTTGGCTAATCCTTCTCCCAAGTCTCACCTGGTACCTGGGGTGTTTGGGGAGGTGGGGCTGGGTTCAGCCTCTGTCTGTACGGTTCTATTTGTTTACTGATGTCTTTGAACATTAAACAAGAGGCAGTATTTTTCTTACCTGACCTGTTGTTCATCTGTTTAATCCCCACACCTTTTTGGCTCCTGTTCTCCCAAGGGTGGAGCATGGCCCTGGCAGGGCAGTGTCACCCACTGTCTGAAGGAATGGAGGGAATTCTTCTCCTCAGAGTAAATGTTGGTGAGTTTCTGGCATCACTGCACACAAGGGGAGCACCCTGAACTCCCTTTCCAGAGGCCAAGTGAGGTGAACATTCCTGTTATGGCTGTCAGTCCAGCAAAAGCTTTGCAGGAAGCTGCAGAGATGATTGAGGAAATCTTTTCCTGCAGTTATTTTAAATGCCATGGTTTCTGTGAGTTTATAGCACCCTCTGCACTTTGCACTGTCACTGTCCCAAAGCCCTTTTGGGGACTGTTCTGTAATTTTTATCACTAAAACATGAAACAGGCAGAATGAAATCCCTCAGAAATAAATTGTGATAGAATTAGACTGGGGGTGAAGAATGAACAAAGGTCTAACACAGCTCCTGTGTGAGGAAGGAATTGGTGGATCAGGATCCTTCAGCTGAGGAGGGAGAACTGAGCTAGGAAAAGCATCATGTCATAACCATGGGTGTCAGAGGGGGTTTCTCCAATACAAATACAATACACAGAATATACCAGCAGGGATTTCACCAGGAGTGCCAGGACACTGGGAATGGCATCCCAGTACCAGAGGGCAGGGCTGGATGGGATATTGGGAAGGAATTCCTCCCTGTGAGGGTGGGGAGGCCCTGGCACAGGGTGTCCACAGAAGCTGTGGCTGCCCCAACCCTGGAAATATCCCTGAGGGAAGAATATTTACACCAACATCCTGATGGAATTGATATTTTACACCTAGAACAGGCTGAATTCTGTTTCAGGGCCCTGTGCAGAGCTGTGCTTGGACACCAGGTGGCAGCTGGATCTCTGGAATTCTATGGAGGCTCCACAGTCCTGCTGCTCCTCTGTGTGCAGAAACTGCACCCCAGGCTGAGGTTTTGGGGTGGGAGCAGAGTCCTGGCTGTGCTCTCAGGAGGGCTGGGGGTTCTGGGGCACTGTCAGAGGCCTGCTGGCACCAGGGCACAGGAGCAGGGTTTGCTCCTCTGTGATTTCCCTGAGTGAGCTTCCAGCCCAGCAAACCCCTTGGCACCAGGAATGTGGCCAGGCTGGCACTGCCCTTTCTCCACAGAATCTCCCAGGGATTCATTCCCTCCTGGGCAGCAATGAATGTTCTGTCTTCACTTCTCATAAAGAATCACATAAAATACTTTTTTCCCCCCTGCTTTAGCTGACTCTGTCCTGGCTGTGTTGGTCCCAGAGCCCCAAAAAGCAGCAAGCCCAAGTTAAGGAACTCACTGCAGCACCTGGAGCTCAGGCTTTGCACAAGAGTGGATTGTGCACCCTGTGCCTGGTAGGAAGTGGGGATGAGAACATCCCTGTTCTGGGTGCTCTCCAGTGCCTGCTTTCCCTGTGGAAGACACCCAGCACACACTGGCACTGACAGGAGCTGATGTGGGGATTGGCTGCCCTGCCAGGTGTGGTTTTCACCCCCTAAACCCTGTTCCTCACCTCCCTCATGCCAGGAGCCCAGTGAATCAGGAGGATTCCCTGCAGGCACTGGGTGATGTCCCATTCCCAGGATAAGAGCAGCCATGGGATGCCATCTCCTCCTTTCTCTGATCTTCTGGGGATTGAGAGTTTGGGGATACAAAAGTGCTTTGAAATAATCTCTGTGCTGAGCAAAGGGGGAGCTTGGCAGGCACTGACCCACCTGAATGTCCTGATTTAATTTTCTGTTAACCAAATTCCATAGGTGGACATGTCCATGGCACTTGGGAGTGTGATTTGATTCCTCCTGGGGCAGAATTATCCTGCAGGAAGGAAAGGCAGAGGTGGTTCCTGAAGGGCTGTGCTGCTGTCTGGGACAGGTTGGTGACAATTCAGGCCCTGCAGCAGAGCAGGGGGTTTGCCTGGGGGTGCCAGGACACTGCAGAGCCCAGCAGGGACAGCTTGGTGGCCTGGCTGTCACCAGGAGCAGGGGACAGGAGCAGGGTTTGCTCCTGCTGCTCAGCTGGGCCTTCCCTGTGGGAACATCTGGCCTAACAAATCCTCTGCCCCTGCTCCCAACTCAGTTTAAATCCTCACCTCATCCTGTCACCACAAGTTCTGCTCCAAAATCCTTCTCCACCTTCCCCAAAGCTCTGCCTCAGCTCCCTCACTGCTAGGACCTGTTAAGCACAGCCTTAATTAATTAATTAATACTCTCAGCATTACCCCACCACCTTCACTGTGCATTTCCTCTGCCTTCTTCCAGTGTAAAACCCTTCTTCCTCCTCCTGTCCTGATAGAAAATCTCTCTCCACCTCTCTCATCAGCCCCTTTAAATGTGGGGAGCCCCAGAGAAGGGTCCCACACAGCCTCCCCCAGCCTGATGGCACTGGGCAAGATATTAAATACTGGAAGTCCCAGTATGGACCCACGTGTTACTGGTTTCCATTTAGACCTGGGGATATTGTCTGGGGGTGCAGCCCCCAGGAATTCCTTACCCACCTTACATGACCCAGAGCATTTCTGGAAGTCAGTGACCCAGGTCAGATCCAGGATGGATTTAACTCCTGGCTGCATTTTTCTTTTTGTTGTTGTTGTTATTATTGTTTCTGTTAGGGTCAGGACTAAATGTACAAGAGACTTTTGAATGAACAAAAAAGGTATTTTTGTTTGGACTCAGATATTTACTAATTCTTATTTATATTACAGTAAGTTCTACAGCACTTTCAGCTAACAAGCTAAAAATGGAGATATATCTCTTTCTTTACAAGGCCTTTCAAGGCCAAACTGTCCAGTTAAAAACAGATACCTAAATTATTTTTACTTTTAACCCAATAACCAATCACCCATGACCCACAATGCAGATTTTTCTATCCAATCACACAATATCACCTAAACCCATGAAGAAGAAGAAGGTGAGGAAGGACAAAACCCCCACCCTAAAACCTCCCTCTTGCTTTCTGTATATTCAAAAACCTTAAGTTCTTGGTTTTTCACCATGTGATATTACACACTTCTATTCAAACTACACACCAGTGGTCCTAATTCCATCTCTCAATTTTGGAAACCTTCCAAAGGTCAAATGCAGTGTCCTCCTGGGCGTCAGTGCCAGCCAGCACAGAAAGTCCAAAATTCCCAATTTCCAGGTTTCCAACACCTGACACAGGGGCCTGGAGGTGCCCTTAATGAGCAGAGGGATTTTGTTCACCCAAACTGGGGGTCAGGGCTCTGAGCACCTCATGAGGACCCAAACCAAAGTTTGTCTTGGCACTGAAGCTTTGGGGCTTCTGCCAGTGCTGGGGACCAGTCCCAAAATTCCTGTTCCTGGTTATCCCCATGCCCTCACACTCCCAGGATACTCTGGCAGCCCTTCCTCTTGCCCACAGGTGTCTGGGTCAGGCATCAGAATCTTCTCTAGCCAAAACTTCCCTCCCTTTCTCCACACTTTTCCTTGTCCCTCCCAGTGTCCCCAGCTCTGTCACCTCAGAGGCCTTTGGGGTTCTGCAGTGGTGGCTCCTCTCTTCCTCCCTCTAGTCCTGAAGTGCCAGCACTGGCTGAGCAAACAGGGGCAGAATCTTCTCTCTCCCTCTGGAATATTCTCAGGAAAAATGGAGAAATCTGTCCACAAACCAGGAGCTGGTAAATCCAAAAATTTCTCCTGAGGAGAGGGAACAGGGGGAGTGTCCTGGTTTGTCACCCCAGGACAGGGAGCTCATCAGGTTCCTTCCAGCATCCCGGGATGATTTTGATTCAGAGGGTCCTCTGGAGGGCTCAGATCTCTTCCTCCTGCCCCAATCCAAAAGTTAGGGATTGTTCAAGGAATTCTGCAGTCAAGTTGGAGTCCCTGCATTGTCCCAGCTCCTCTCTCAGCATAACTGAGCTCCCTTCTCAGGTATTTAACCAGCCTTGTGAAAATATTCTCTTTAAATAAATCAGGATTTAGCTGGTGGGAGCTGGTGGCTCTCATCCCTTCACCTTCTCCATGCTCTTGCCTCCTCATTTCTCCTGGAGTGGTGCTGGGAACACACTGACAGCACTGCTGGGAAATGAATGTTCTTTGCTTTCTGGAGGAGGCCTGTTTGGAGAACTTTCTCCCTGGACTCTGTGAGAATGGTTTCTGCAGGATGTGTGAGGTACCTGCTCCCTGTGAGCCCCGGGAGAGGGATTTGGGGCTGTTCCCTGGAATTCCTGGGAGCTGAGCTCATTGCTAACCTCACACACAGTCTGTAAGCACAGGTAAGGTGCTGGCTGCTCTGGGATGTGTTTGTACATTCCCTGATTCCCCCTGTGTTTATCAGGGCCCAGAGGACCCTCCCACCTCCACAAACTTGTGCTGAGATTTGCAGCAGATATTTACACCTCACCCTGGGCAGTGCTGGGGCCTGCTTGGCTTCTCCTGATGTTTTAGGGCCAGCAGCTCTTTTCCTGCCATGTCAGCACCCTCCCTGTGCTGCAGCCACCCTGCTCCAGGTGTTCTCCTGGCTGGAAGTGGCACTTTCAACAGAGGATGTGTGGAGAAGTGAGCGGACCTCAGGCTGTGTCCAATTCAGGGATGGATTTTTGGGAGTGAGGAGTTGCTGTCGCTGTCCCCATCACTCTGTCGCTGTCCCCATCACTCTGCCACTGCAGTGGTGCCAGTCCCCTGCCAGCCCTCACTTTTTGGGGAGCTGCAGGTGCCACCTGCGCCCAGCTCTGGGCTGCAGCTCCTGCCTGTCCCAGGCTGCTGTCACTGCCAGGAGCACTCGGGGTGTTGCTGGTGGGATGCCTGGGGCGCACTGGGAGGCACTGGGAGCCAGGCCATGCCCGCAGAGCCCACCCCACTCTCCCAGAGCGTTCTCATTGGGGCACCACCACTCAGGAGTGATTTTTGGGACAATTTAAACTTTGATCAGCCCCTTCCTGAACCCTGAGCTAGGCTAAGGACTGCTGGCAGAGATTCCTGCCTTTGTGCGGGTGTCGGGGGTGCTCAGGCCGTGCCCCGGGGGGTTTCCCCGCTGTCCCCCTGCTGTCCCCGTGTCGCCGCAGTGTCGCTTTCAGCCGCCAGGTGTGCGCAGTTGAGCCGCGCTGGCGCCGCGCCCGGGATGAGCTCAGCGCTCCGGGATTGGGAGCCGGGATCAGCTGCCGCCTGACGTGGGGCTGACGCGGCCCCGCAGCCCCCCCTGCATCCCCCCGCATCCCCCCCGCTCCCCCCGCGACCTCCTTTCCAGACAAAGACGGGAAGTGCTGCCTGCGTGCGCATCCCTCCTCCATCCCCCTTCTCCTTCCTCCCCTCCCTCCACCCCCCAACCTGGAAAAAACAGCTCAGCTCCTATTTCAAGGACCTTTTGTCCTCCCAGAGCGCTTTTCTTTGGGATATTTGTCTTTCTTTCTTCTGTCTGTGACGGGAACATAACTGGGGAGCGGGTCTCCATCTGCTGCCGGGGGAAAAGGGGGAGCACCCCCCGGGCTGGCACACAAAGCAGCATCCCGGGGGAGCGGCGATTTGCGGGTTTTGTGCCTGGAATGGCTCAGGGATCGGGGATCGTGCCTTCCCTCCGCCGTGGGGCTGCCCAGGTCACCCCAAACTCCGCAATCCCGCCGCTGTCCCTGCGTGCTGCGCCCCGCTGTGCCATTTGTGCCGTCCCGAATCTCCTGTCACAGAGCCGGGCTCGGGGCCCCAGCATCAGCTTTGGCAAACTGTTCAGTCCCCCATTGCTCATGGGCTGTCCTGGCACCTCCTCAAACCCCACTTCCCTGTCCCTGTGCCACGCAGGGGGACATGCCCCTCTTGCCTTTATATTTTCATTTATATTTTCATTTATATTTTCATTTATATTCACATATCTATATTTTCATTTATATTTTCACTTTAATATTTACATTTATAATTTATATATATACATACACATATATATATATATACACACATATATATATATATACATATATATATAATTATATATATATATATATATATATATTCTGAGTGTCCTCAACTCCATTGACTCCCAGGCCTCACCTCAGAGCTCAACCTCACTCCGATCCCACAAAAAGCTCTGCTCTCTCCCAAGAAAGGCCCCTGGAGGTATTTTTGCAGTTATATAAATTATAGAAGTTATATAAGGCTTTTCCTGTGCAGCTTTGCAGGGGGGTGAGAGCTGGTACCAAAAAAAAAAAAAAAAGAAAAAATTGGGATCCTGGATTTTTTGTGGTTTTTTCACTTCCTTATTGAGTGATGTCTTTTGGTTCTTTTTTAACTGATCTGGGGAAATTTTGCAAGATTTCCTTGGAAATTTCAGCCTCAGGCCATCAGGAATTTGGCCCTAAATGAGGTCACCCCATTTCAGGTTGGGGCTGATTTTCCCCTCATGCCCATCTTTAACCCTTTCTCCCATCCCATGAAAGAAAACACCAAGTTTTGGATGCTCATCCTAACACTGAGCTATTAAAAATGAAATTTAAAGTTTTTTAAAACCTGGAGTATTATATAATTGTGTGGGGCACTGGCAATAATTTTTAGGAGCTTTGTATGTGAAATATGTTGATTTTAATACAATTGCTGTCATTTTTCTGAGGATTTTGAATGCAGCACAGCAAGAAAAATAGAAATGCAAAATGGAAGGAGAGGTAGCCAGGGGAGCTCAGGGGTGACAAGGCCACTGAAAAATTTAAGCAAAAATAAATTTAGCCTCAGATCCAGCAGGATTTGGCCCTAAATGAGGTCACCCCATTTTAGGTTGGGGCTGATTCTCCCCTCATATCCATCTTTAACCCTTTCTCCCATCCCACGAGAGAAAACACAAAGTTTTGGATGCTCATCCTAACACTGAGCTATTAAAAATTAAATTTAAGGGTTTTTTTAAAACCTGGAGAATTATATAATTGTGTGGGGCACTGGTATTAATTTTTAGGAGCTGTGTGTGTGAAATGTGATGATTTTAATACAAATTACTGTCATTTTTCTGAGGATTTTGAATGTTAACACAGCAAGAAAAATAGAAGTGTAAAAGGGGAGACAAGCAGAGGAGCTCAGGGGTGACAAGGCCACTGAAAATGTTTAAGCAAAAATAAATTTAGCCTCAGATCCAGCAGGATTTGACCCTAAATGGGGTCACCCCATTTCAGGTTGGGGCTGATTCTCCCCTCATATCCATCTTTAACCCTTTCTCCCATCCCATGAAAGAAAACACGAACTTAATAGGCATGAAAATTAAAGTTTTTTCAAACCTGGAGAATTATATAATTGTGTGAGGCACTGGTATTAATTTTTAGGAGCTGTGTGTGTGACATATGTTGATTTTAATACAAATTACAAATCATTTTTCTGAGGATTTGAATGTAACACAGCAAGGAAAATAGAAGTGTAAAAGGGGAGGGAGAGGCAGTCAGGGGAGCTCAGGGGTGACAGGGCCACCGAAATTTTTTAAACAAAAATAATTTCAGTCTCAGAACCAGCAGGATTTGGCCCTACACTGACATAGTCCTGGTTTAAAACTTGGATTTTCAGGGAGCAGCTTGCAGGCTTTTCCAGGTACCCTTTCATCCCTAAAACTTTCCTGGGGACCACAGCTGGTCACCTCATTTCAGGTGAGTGCTGGTCCTCCCTTTATATCCATTTTTAACCCTTTTTGTCATCCCATGAGAGAAAAATAACAAGTTTTGGGTGCTCATCCTAACTTGGAACTTCAAATAAATTAAATTTAATGGGTTTTTTCAAACCTGGAAAATTCTATAATTTTGTGTCACACTGATAATAATTTTTAGGAGCTGCGTGTGTGAAATATTTTGATTTTAATACAAAACACTGCTCTTTTTTTGATTATTTTGAATGTAATGCAACAAGGAAAATAAAAGTGTTAAATAAGTGGCAGGGAGAGACAATTAGGAGAACTCAGTGGCTCACAAGGTTGCTGAAGGTTTTTAATCAAATAATTTCTCTATCCCAAGATTTTTAATCACCCAGTTAGTGAAATTTGGGGTTTTTTGTTGCCTGGAGCCTGTGGGGCTGGAGCAGGGCTGGCGAGCTCCTTGCCCCCCCCAGGCTCATCCAGCAGCAGAGGGTGCTCATGCACTGCTGAGCAAATTCTCCTCTCTCAGCCATCTTAGGGAAATGTTTCCCTTCCCTGCAGGCTCCATTTTATGCTCCTGACGCAGAAAATAAAAAGGTCAGCGCGGGGAGGGGAGGGAGGATGAGCTGGGGGAGGGATGTGGGGTGTGCTGAGGCAGAGCTTGGCTGTGGTTTTTGGGGTGCCAGGCGGGATGTGGGGCTGGAGAGGGGGGTCTGGTACCCAGGGGGATGCAGGGGAGAGCAGGACTGGCATGGGGGAGGTGGAATTGCAGCTGAAATGCTGCCTGGAGCCCCCAGGGATGGGTAGTGCCCCCTCCCTCCATCCCTGCATCCCTCCCTGCCCCAGGATGCTGCACTGGTACCCAGGGGGATGCAGGGGAGGGACAGACTGGCATGGGGGGAGGTGGAATTGCAGCTGAAGTGCTGCCTGGAGCCCCCCTGGAGCCCCTAAGGATGGGTGGTGCCCCCTCCCTCCATCCCTGCATCCCTCCCTGCCCCAGGATGCTGCAGCTGCAAGGTTGCTTTTTTTAAGCCCTGTCTCCACAGGAGGCTGAGCAGATCCCCCCAGCTGCCTGGAAGCAGGATGGAGCTCAGGATGGAGCTCAGGATGGAGCTCAGCTTTCAGCCCTTGCCAGGCTCCCCAGCCCACAGGGACTTTCCTGTTTTTCATTGTTCAGGACACTCAGATCTGTCCTTGTTCTTTTTTTCCTTCCTGCCTGTGCACGTTCAGGAGGCCCCAAATCCACGACCAACAGCTCCTGGCAGCAGCAGCACCTTCCCCAGCTGCGTGGAGAGTCCCAGGAGAGCTGCCAGCGCTGCTATTGAGCAATTCTTGCCATCATCCCTTTTTTTTTTGGTTACTCATTGCTGCATCCTCTGTTGTGCAGTGCTGAGGGCTGAGCAGGCACTCCCCAGCCTGGATATGAAGCAGCCCGGGGATCCAAAATTTTCCTGTCTGCTCACCCCGTTTCAGGTGGAAGCTGGTTCTCCCTTTTTATCCATCCTCAGCCCTTTTTCCAGCTTCACTCAGGCCCAGGGATGCTCAGAGGTGCTGTCCTGGCCTGTCAGTGCCCTGTGATGAGCACAGCAAGTCTCTCCCTTCCACGAGGGGTCTGTGAACTCCCTGGGATTGTCTGTGTGCTTTCCAGGCTCAGCAGAGCAGTTTAAGGGTTTGGGGAGGGTTTTTTTTGGGACCCAAAGTGCTGGGCCCTCGCCTTTACAGGAATGTGCACAGAGATAATCACTGGTGTCAGTGCATCCAACAGATTTCCAGCCAGCCCGAGCTGCCAGCTCCAAAACCTGCCCCAGGTGTGGATTAAATAGTTCCAAATCTGGGCCAAGTCCATCAGCAAACTTGAACAAAAAACCCTGGGAGAGCTGATTTGTGCCCAGGCTGTGCTCAGCAGCTCATCCCTCCGAGGCAGGGAGGGGGAGAAATCCCCGCGGGACCATCCCCACCACATCCTGCCTGTCCTTGTGCCTACCCTACACCCACTTCACCCCCAAATTCTTGTATTCCTTCCTTAAAAACCCGATTTCGCAGCGCCGTGGAGCTTTTCGGTCAATTTTCACCCAGCTGCTCCATCCCTGGGGGTGAGCGGGGGGAAGAAACCAAAGATCACGAGAAGCTCTGTGGTTTCTGGGCGCCCTCACATCAATCACGGCCGCTTTTCCTTTCAGCATCCCGAGCTGAAGCTGCCTTTGTCCGTGATCCTGCGGCTGCCTGGATGAAAATAGGTCAGGGATGCGGAGCGCCGGCCCCGGGCGCCGGGAGGGCGGCGGGGAGGCAGCGCAGCCATAGGGCAGCTCCGAGCCGGGGATGCTCGCCCTCCCTGCCTTGTTGCTGGGCAGGAGCAGCTCCCGGGGCTGCCTGGGGGGAGCAGCACCCGCCGTGCCCACCTCTCATTCCCCCCCTTCCCATGGTGCTTTTTTTGGGATTGCCTAAAAGCAGAGGTGCGATAAAATGAAAGAAAATAAAAAGCAGGTCTGTTTGTTGAAGGGTCCCCACCCGAAAATGGATGGTGGGTCTCGGGTTTTCACACTTCCATAAGTTTGGTTCGTTTGTATATTGGGGTTAATTAAGTGATTTGCCCCAAGTTTCCTCCCCCCAAGTCACTTTTATTTACATTTCTTGTGATGCTTTGCAGGCAACCTAGAACAGAGTTAAAGACAAAGAGGGATTTCTTAAAATCCTTCAAAGGATTCACCTGGGGCAGTGCAAGAGCCCGGCCAAGATGGACCCAGAGTCACGAATTTTCGGAATTTAATAAAGTTTGGTCCATTTCCATCTTGGAGTTCATTGTCCAGCTCCAGGTTCTGCAGTCCCATCCTGCCAGATTCTCTCCTCCATTCGCTGCTGTTTGCACTTTTTGGGCTGAAGCTGCAGCGGTGTCCATGGTTCTGGGGCTGGAAAATGATTTTTTTTTTTTAATTTTATTTTTTGGCAAACTAAACTTCTTATGAAGTTCAGAGTTATTTACTAACACAGTACAGAATCTGGAAAATATGAAAGCTCAAACTTAAGGCATCTGTGCCTGAGGCAGTGAGGCGTCCTTGATTCCCAGCCTGGAGAGGAATTCTTGTGTCTGACCAAAACGGGACAGCAGCAGCTCACACTCGATATGGAGTTTAAAGTTATGCATCAAGAATTGCAGGATTGCAAACAGATGAAAAATAGAAAAGCTGAAATCCTAAGGCACCATCCTTACACTTGCTGTTTTGGAGACACCCCCTAAATTTATCCGTCCATTGCATATTCATAGACTCATATATTTTTAAACATTTAATAAACTATTTTTCATATTCCAGGAACTGTTTCACGTGGTCATTTCTTGAGCCCCCTTTTTTAGAGCATGCGTGTTTTTTGGCTGCAGTTTTAATTTATTTTTAATCGGTTTTAATTTGGGCTGTGGTTTTAAATTTTTACAGATGGTTGGTGTTGGTAATTGGGATATCACTAGTAGGTGTTTTTACTGGGTGTTATTTAACCAAGCAGGTAATTCACTTACTACAAAGACACTTTATTAGTTCTTTATCACTAAATGCCCTTCCTTTGGTAAATTTAAAAATATTCATGTTTCAGTTATTTATTTCCGGATTTTTTTTTCAGTTTATGTTATTCCTAAAGAAAACTATATCTTAAAATCTATTTCAACACCACACATATAGTATTTACCCTAATATTAGCGAAAAGCCAACACCATAATATGTATTTATAAACCTTTTGCTTTATTGTCTCTTATTAAACCTTTTAAAATCTACCCAGAAAGCAAACCTCGTTTTCCACACACGCACGAATTCCTCCTCAGAGTCTAGTGATGCGGTAATCAACGGCAACAGGAGAAAATTAATTTTTCAGATGTGGCGAGGAGGGGTAAAAAGGAAAAAAGGAGAAGGGAAAACTCCCCAGTGGCCACCTGGGCTGAGAAACAAGAGTGTCCCTCGATAATTCTATTTTGCAGAGCAGCAAGGAGCCCCAGGTCCTTCTCCTCTCCGAACCTTCCCGTTGTCAGTCCAGGCTGGAAGTGTTGACTGGAGCCGGTGTGATCAGGAGCAGACGCTAATTACCTGTTAATCCCACTCTGCTCAGCCCTGGCTGATGCTAGAGCTCGTTTTAATGCCCTTGTCCCCTCTTGTCGTCTGAGGTCAGAGCACAAAGAAAGGGCAGGGAAAGGGAGAGGAGCGTTAATTAACCCAATTAACTCCCCTAATCGCCACACACCGCACCGGGCTGGGCTGATTTGAGGAGAAGGTTTAGGGATCTGCAGCTTAGGGCACTGTGTGGGCCCTGGGTTAGTTTTTTGTCAGCTTTTCAAAGGAAAAAAACACTTTAAAATCTCTTCTGCCTGCCCCACACCCTGTCTGGCAGCACAGCCTTTATTTCCAAATCTCCTTTTCTTCCCCATCCTGCTTCCCGGGAATGGTTTTTAGTTATGAACAGCCAGCAATTAATTTAAATTCTGTCAAATTTAAAAAAAAAGCTACCAGTGACTTTCACCTCCCTGGACAGAAATTATCTCTCTTGGGCTGCTGAATTCCAACTTTTGTTCCCTTAAATTTCCAGATAAACTGACTCCATTCCTCTAGGGACAGCAGTTCAATCATCACATTTCCATGTGGGAAGCATCGAAATGAGGAAACTGATGGATTTTGAAGATTCAAGTAATATTTTTAATACATATATATATATATATATGTTCTAGAAAATCTGTGTTCCCTTGTTCCCATTCAGAAATGTGGTTGCTTGGCTTCACACCCCCATCCTGCTTTTATTAAAGACAGGAAAAAAAGGAGATGTAAGAGCTCCCCATTTATCTTCCAAAAATATCCGGAGAGGGTCTCAGTTGTCCTCGTTTATAATGGAAACCTTGGCTTGTCCACATTGGAGAAATCTTGTGCTTGAAATGGGAAAACTCCGGTGGAAAAACTCATTTTCTCTGAACACATTTAATTCCAAAAAAGAAAAAAAAAATTGGCTGCACAATGTCCGTAGACAAATCTCATTGTGACATTTTTTCCCTTTCTGCAGTTGAAGAAATCAAATCTAAATTGTCAGAACTAAAAAAAAAAAAAAAAAAAAAGGAGAATTTTAGTTTTCCCAGCCCTCTTTAGCCTTGCTGGGGGATAATGGGAGAGAAGGGAGTGAGGTGGGAATGGGGAGAGCAGGACCCAGGGATGGGATGCACTAAAACCAAGACCTCAAAGGAGAAATGGGGGAATGGAAAATAAACCAAATATTGTTCCTAATACAAGGTTAGGAAGGCTGGGTTAGATTTTAGGAAGGTTAGATTAGATATTAAGAAGGTTAAGTTAGATTTTAGGAAGCTTAGGTTAGATTTCAGGTAGGTTAGGTTAGATTTTAGGTAGGTTAGGTTAGATTTTAGGTAGGTTAGGTAGATTTTTAGGGTTAGATTAGATTTTAGGAAGGTTAGATTAGATTTTAAGAAGGTTAAGTTAGATTTTAGGAAGGTTAGGTTAGATTTTAGGAGGTTACATTAGATTTTAAAGGGGTTAGATCAGGTTTTAGAAATGTTAGGTTAGGTTAGATTTTTAAAAGGTTAGATTAGATTTTAGGAAGGTGACATTAGATTTTAGGTTAGGTTCAATTTTAGGAAGGTTAGATTAGATTTGAGGAAGGCTAGATTAGATTTAAGTTAGGTTAGATTTTAGGTAGGTTAAGTAGATTTTAGGAAGGTTAGATTCGATTTTTAGGAGGTTAGATTAGATTTAGGAGGTTAGATTAGATTTTAGGTAAATCCTTCCTAAAATCTAACCTCACCTTCCTAAAATCTAATTTAACCTTCCTAAAACCTAATCTAACCTACCTAAAATCTAATCTAACCTCCTAAAAATTGAGTCTAACCTACTTAAAATCTACTTAACCTACCTAAAATCTAATCTAACCTTCCTAAAATCTAACCTAGACTTCCTAAAATCTAATCTAGCCTGCCTAAAATCGAATCTAGCCTTCCTAAAATCTAACCTAGACTTCCTAAAATCGAATCTAGCCTTCCTAAAATCTAACCTAGACTTCCTAAAATCTAATCTAACCTGCCTAAAATCTAATCTAACCTTCCTAAAATCTAACCTAGACTTCCTAAAATCTAATCTAACCTGCCTAAAATCGAATCTAGCCTTCCTAAATCTAACCTAACCTACTTAAATCGAATCTAGCCTTCCCAAAATCTAACCGAACCTACTTAAATCGAATCTAGCCTTCCCAAAATCTAACCTAACCTACTTAAATCGAATCTAGCCTTCCTAAAATCTAACCGAACCTACTTAAATCGAATCTAGCCTTCCCAAAATCTAACCTAACCTACTTAAATCGAATCTAGCCTTCCTAAAATCTAACCTAACCTACTTAAATCGAATCTAGCCTTCCTAAAATCTAACCTAACCTACTTAAATCTAATCTAGCCTTCCTAAAATCTAACCTGGGCACCGTGTGCAGCACCTCACAGGAAAGAATTCCTGCCCAGTATCCCATCCATCCCTGCCCTGTGGCAGTGGGAGCCGTTCCCTGTGTCTGTCCCTCCATCCCGTGTCCCCAGCCCCTCTCCCGCTCTCCTGGAGCCTCTTTAGGCACTGGAAGGGGCTCTGAGCTCTCCCTGGATCCTTCCCCTCTCCAGGTGAGCTCCCCCAGCCTGGCTCCAGCCCTTGGAGCATCCCCGTGGCCTCCTCTGGGTTCATCCAGCAGCTCCAGGTCCGTCCTGTGCTCAGGGATGCTCCAGGTGGGGTCCCAGGAAGAATTCCCAGAGGATTTCCAGCTCCTGCAAACCCCTGAGGCTGGCAAGGCTCCCAATGCCTCCCACACCGTCCTGTTTTCCTGAGCAGATTTTTTCCTGGCCAAATTTCCTCACATCCATCTCCAAAAAGCACAGTCCTGGCATCAGAGGTGATCCAGGGAAGGCAAAGGGATGGCTGGGGGTGGGGAGCAGGGAGCTCCGAGCAAAGACAATTTTAGCTCCTTGCTGAGTCTGCAAACCTGAGGTGTTTTATTGGAGTGGCTGCAGTGGAAACCTTTTTGCTGTGAAGGCTGTGGCTGTGCTGGGCTGCACAGGGAGGGAATGAACCGATGGAGCAGGCGGATGTGGTGGTGGGAGGAGGGACAGCTATTGTCCTGCAGGGATGACAAGCTGAGTCACGGAGGGAGGAAGGAAAGCAGGAGCAGGATGCCAGCGCAGATGCATCCGTCCCTGAGGGGCCGGGAGCTCTGCTGAGCCCCGCTGTGCCCCCAGAGCTCTGCTCAGCCTCACCTGCTCCAAATCTTCTCCCAAAACCCCTCGGAAAATCCCAGCCCCACCCCTGTCCCAGGCTGCACTGGAGCTTTTACTCAGAATCTTTTTACTGTTCAAGTTCTCAGTCTTGAACAACTTCAAGCAAATCCAAAGAAATTTTTTTTTCCCCCTCACCTTGGAGACTGGTAAAACATTCAGATCTCCTCTGGTGTGAGTGACCCAGACCAAAACACTGTGAAAGAAGCACGAGGATGTGTATGGATGCTGCAGAAATCTGCCTGGGAAATGCACAGGAGCATGGTGTGATGAGCTCTGCCCGTGCTCTGAGCACACATCCCCCATCCAGAGCAGGAAGGGACCTTCCCCTTCTCACACTTCCCAGAGATCTGCTGCTGGGAAATTGCCTGAAGCAGTTAATTATCTTTTCTGGGGGTTGTTAGAGGGGGGATGAGCCCCACTCCTGGCAGGGAGGTCAGAGGGCTCTCAGAGGGAACGTCTGGAGTGCAGGATAGACACTGCTCCTGGTTTGAGCAAATATTTTAGGAATGTCCTTCTCTATTTTTATGGGGTTTATTGTTGTTTTTTTTTTTTTCAGTGTCTGCTGAGAATTTGAAGAAAAGCTCAAACAGGACGAGAGGATGGATTCTGACTGTGCAGTGGAATACTCTGAACTTCCCAGAAAACAGAAGAGTGACAAATCTGTGGGGGAAAATTGACAATATCCTTTTGCTTTTAGGGTGAAAAACGTTTCAAAGAGGATGTGAGCTATCCCAAAAGGAGGTCATTTCCCCTTGTCCACCCTTCCCTCAGGGGGTGCAAATGTCACCCCAGCACTGAGAAGATTCTGGGCTCACCTTTGAGTGCCCTTGAGCTTCTCTGGGCAGCTGTGCCAGGGCCTCACCATCCTCCCAGGGAAGAATTTCTTCCCAAAATCCATGTCCAGCTGCCCTGCTGGACATCTTGAGGGAGCAGATTCCTCAGAGCCCCATTGCTCAGCTCTGCCATGCTCCTCCCTCCCCCCTCCAAAGAGGATTTAACCCCTTTTGTGTGGTTTTCCCCTCCCACCCATGGCAGCAGCTGTTTCTCCTGTCCTGCAGGAGCTGGAACCATGATCTGTGCAAATCTGGGGAGGGAGGAGAAGCAGCAGCAGTGAGAACAGCAGAGAACAGCTGGTGGGATGCAAGTGGGGGCTTGGGGCAGCAGGACTGGGTGCAAAGAGAGCTACAGATGAAAAGAGAGATGCTCTGGAGCTGGATTTCCTTGGGGAATTCTACTGAGAGGAGAAATCCTGCGAGCAGCAATTTTGGGTTTACCTGCAGAGCTCCAGCTTTATCTGAGAGACTCTCTCATGGGCAGTGATGTGCACACTGAGCTCCAGAGATGCTGAAACCCCAAAGAGTTTGGAGCTTTCTGTGCTTTCTGGCACTGACCCCCAAAAGAACACTGCTTTTGATCTGAGGCCTTGGAGAAGGCTTCCAAAACTGAGTGATGGAGTTAGAATCACTGAATAGAAGTGTGTGATTTCATATGGGGAAGGGTTTGCAATTTGGGGTTTTAGAATTGGGTATGGGACAATAGGGATATTCTGGGCATTGTCTTTTCCTTCCTTCTTGCTCCTTCCTCTTGGTTTTAAGCAGTAGCTTTTGGTTGGATGGAAAGTACTGCAGTATGGGTCACAGGTGTTTGGTCATTGGGTCAAAAGTATAAATAATATAAATGTTAGTTTTTAATTGGACTCTTTGCCTTTAAAAGACCTTGTAACGAGCTGGATTTTTATTGCTTTTAACAAGAAGTGCTGCAGAACTCTCTGTTCTACAGATAAGAATTCATAAACAACCCAGTCCCAAACATGAAAATCCATCTCTTGTGCTTCAATCCTGACTCTAAGAGAAGGCAAAAAATGTAACATGACCACTAATACGTGGAGCCACTAATACAGAGAAGCTTCTCAAAGCCCTGAGGTTTTCTGGCCATACAAAACTCAGCAATTTGCATCCCCCCAAAGCCTGTGCAGCCCCTCAGAGCTGCACTCCTGCCCTCCATCACCTCCTGGATTTCCTGGCAGGCTCGGTGGGTGTCAGCACCAGAACTCTGTTCTCTTTTCCCAAGCCCTGGTGCTGTGCCAGAATCCTCTGTTCCAACCACACACGTCTCACATTTCATTCAAACGTGGTTTAAGAGCGAGGAGGGGGAGAGGCCATAAATATTTTTTCCCAGTGCTGTTGCCTGAGCCTGGGAATACCTAAAGGAGTGGGATGGCCTCTGTGGGACAGAAATCAAAAATCAGAAATCAGAAATGTGCAGCCCCAGGTGACTCCTTCATCACTCCAAATGTGTCCAAACCTCTGTGTGAGTAAATCCTCCCCTGGCAGGAAAATTTTTGGGGGGCAGAGAGGACCTGGCCTCGCTCCTGGCACTGCCTATATTTTCATATTTCCACTTTCCTTCCTCACTCTGTGCACACTCAGGGACATGGATTAGAACAAATCTTGATTTTTTTTTTTTATAAAGCTGCCATTTCCTTCACCTTTTTGCAACATTTCCCATGAAATTCAGATGTTACCAAGGGTAAGTTTGGAAACCTCCTGATCCTGCTGTCAGGAAAATTAATCCACAAACAGCAGAGGTTTATGTCCAAAACAAGGAGACAGAGGAGTCTTTTACTTTATTCAAATAAAGGGGGAGGTCATGGGGCATTCCCCTGGGGCCTCTCAAATTTTTGGAGGATGCAGCCTCCTTTTTATCCCAATTTCCCTCTCTCTTACCCCATGGGCTGAGGTCCTTGAGAGGTCCAGACTTCCCATAACACCTGATACCTGAGATTCCCCTCTAATGTACAACCCTCCCTTTTAATTTTTAATTCTTACAGAATTTGTGGTTTTTCCCCATTATTTCTTTCATCTTTCAATATCCAATTTCATTTATCAGCAAACCTACAGCTTGTAAAGGCAAATATCTTTTTCCAGTTATCAATCAGTGGAATCCTTCCCATTATTTCTTTTCTCTCTCACTGCTGGTTTTATCTACCAGCAGACCCACAGCTCGTTTTGTGAAGACAAATCCCTCGTTCCTCTCACTGCAGCAGGGACCTCTCCCAGCAGTTGTGGCCGGCCTGAATCCAGCCTTGTGCTTGTCCCAGGAGTTAATGTCACTCTGCTGTCCCCAAGCGTGGCTCTTCTCCCCAGGCCTGCTCCCTGCTACCCGCTGCACTCTGTGCTTCCAACATATGGCCTCAATTACTGTCCCTCTGCCTTGATTTCCTGCCTCTCTGGCTCTCCTGAAGCTCATCCCCTCCTCCTGGCAGCCTGGACTCCTGCAGTGAGATGCTTTGTGAGCTCTCACATTCCTCCCCTCCCTCCCTCCTGCTGCTTTGCTGCCTCTGGCCAGGGGGTTCTGATCCAGAGTGGGCACAGATGAGGCTCAGACCCCCCAGGTGCTGTCACTGAGCCCAGGAGCCCCGAGGACCTGGCCAAGGCTCTGGACAGAGGTCCCCACCTTCCCCCAGCACCCATCCCACATCACCCTGCAGTTTTCAGCCAACTGCTCCATTTGCAAAGCTCAGGCTGTTTTTTATGGCCATCCCCTGCTGAGGCCGGGGGCTCTCCAAGCCTCTGCCCTTTGAAAGCAGCATCAAACCTCTCTGGGTTTCCCCTGGGTGCTGTTTGGCCTCTTTCCCGGACATTTAGCCCTGCAGAAAAGCCATGTGCCCGTGGTTTCTGCCTCTCAAAGCTTTTTGAGGAGGGGTGAGGGCTCTGCCCGTGGCTCCTCAGCCCCTTCCTGCTGCTGGAGAGGAGCCCCAGGCCCTCCAGCACACGGGTGAGCAAATCCTGAGGAATCTGAGTTTATGGGGGGGCAGGGGGAGGGGGAAAGGGTTAAATCCCACAAACGAACCAGTTAATGATTCCCATCCCCTCGCTGGCATGTTTCAGGTTTTGGAAGGGGGTCTGGCCAGCAGCTGTGCCAGCAATTGTAGCTCCAAAAGAGCATTTTCTTTCTGTGTCAGCTTTCATCCGTGGCCCCTCTGGATTCCCCTGGTGCCTGCAGATGCCAGAGTTTCCAGGGCTCCTGCTGCTGTGACTTCTCCCTCCCATCCCAGCCATGTGTGATGGAGAGGGGGGTGAAGAAGGCACTGCTGGCTCCGTGTTTCTTCCTGTCCCATCCTTCCCTAAGCGCAGGAGAGGCTTTGTCCCAGGATAAAACTCAGCAGCATTTGGGGATGGCAGGAAAAGCTGGGAAACTGCACCTCTGAAAGTTTGGGGTGCAGTTGGGGATAACAATATTTACAGCTGAGCAGCCACAGCCACGTTCAGCTGCAGCAGCCCTATTGAATAATAAGATTTATATATCACATACAGATGAATTTTATATCTATTGTGCAATAAACTGTATTGTAATAATCCTGGACACTGTTTTCTGATTTTCCTACCCACGGCAGGAACACATTGGGTGAGCAATGCCAGCAGGAGCATCATTGGCAGAGTCACCACCATCCCTGGAAGTGTTCAAAAGGGTGGAGGTGGCACTTGAGGACGTGGTTTAGAGGTGACCACAGTGATGTTGTGAATTTGATGATCTTAAAGGTCTTTCCCAAAATGAACGGCTCTGTGATCCCCTGAAATGTGTGGCACCCCCCTAAATTCCTCCTCACCTTCTCCTGTTGCAAGCAGCGGTGCAAGCACGGAGAAGGAAAAGTCCAAATTTCTTAAATCAAATATAAAGGGTTTTTTAAAATCCTGGGGTGCACAAAAGCTGGGGGAGTGGATGGAGGCCAGAGGTGAGGATCCAGGTCACAACATCCTTCCTCAGTCCTCCACTCCCCTGAGTGCTTGGAGTGAGTTCATCCCGAAGTTCCCCATCCTCAGAGACCCTCCACAGCTCCCCAAACCTCCACACGCAGTGTAGGACCCCCAAAACCCCCAGTGGGTGCCAGTCACTCAAACCTGCCCTCAGAACTTTGATCCCCGTCCCAGGGGGTGAATTCGGGCTGATTTGCTGCCAGAGGAGCAAGCCAAACCCCAGCCCCAAACCCCCAAACCCCCAAACCCCACCAAACCCCCCAAACCCTGGGGGATGGCTCCTTCCCAGGACACCCCAAAGCTTCAGGGGCTGGAAAGCAGCACCCTCAGCCCGTCCAGCAGCCCCACAGCCGGCTCAGGTAGGCAGCCCCAGCCCTGAGCTGTGTTTTTGGGGTTTTTCCGTGGGGCCGGGGGTGCCGGCAGGTGGCAGCCTGAGCAGGCGGCACGGGCAGCCTCTCGCAGATGTTTAATGGGATTTCAGAGCTCTGGGATTCATCGGGAGCTGTTGTCACGGAAACGGAGATCTGCGAGAGCCCGGCGTTAACCCCCTCGGTGCCGGGAGCGCAGCGCTCCGTGCCCGCAGCTCCCAAGCCCCGCCTGGCTGTGTAGGGTCATCTGCTTTATTCAGGACCGGGGCTCCAAATGCCTTTGAAAATCTGTCTTGGTGCTGCTGGAGCCCCGCTGCTCCAGGAGGGATGTCCAGCGCGTCCTGACCCTCTCCTCCTCAAATTTGGGAGATTCCCACACACAAAAAACCCCAAACCGGATCAGTAGGTGAGGTTGGCTGCGTCTCCCACCTTTGGAGGGAAGGGGGGAAATATCCTACTAATGCCTGCTCCCAGCTCATCCCACCCTGCTCTCAGCTCCTCCGGGGCTGGGGCCGGACGGGAGAGGGCACCAGAGCCGCGCTGCCAGCGGGGCGGTGGCCGTGCATGTGTCCCCCCCGCACGTGGCTCCCCCCGGGGTGACAGCGCTGCCGGGGCAGGACGAGCAGCTGCGCCCCGGGCTAATCTGCTTAGGGCCGCAGCGGCAGCACGGGAGTGAAAGGGAGATTAGAGGGCAGGGGGGCTCTGGCAGCCCGGGGTGCTCGTTGGAGAAGGGCCAGGAGACAACCGGGCTGAGCAGAGAGGGAGAAAACCCCGGGGAGACGCGAGGAGCGGCCAGAGCGGGCAGCTAATAACAGTGGGGGCTCTGAGGAAGGGAAAGGATTTAGGAACGTGCCCCAGGATCCTGCTGAGCATCCCCCGCCTCCTCGTTCCCAGGAGGAAGGTGCTACCAGGCAGTCCGGGCTCTAATCCGCTCCCTCCCATCCCCAGGGGGGAGCGGGATGCGTTTCCACCCCCCTTCACACTCGTGAAAACATTCCCTAAAGCGTCTTCAGGATGGAAACCAGCTGGACTTTATGCCTGTGGAGGAACAGGACATGGAATATTTGCTACTTCCCATGGTGGAATAGGAAAAAATTGCCATTTCCTGGAGCAGAGCAGGGTGTGAGGCTGCTGCTCACAAAGGCTCCCTGAGGAATTCCAGAGGTTGGGATCCATTCCCTGCTCCTGCCACGCTGCTCTCACGGGCTGTTGGAACCCAGAAACCTGAGAGGTTTGAATATTTTGTGCTTTTTGACACTGACCCCAGGAGAGCACTGCTTTTGACTTGAGACTTTGGAGAAGGCTTCCAAATTGGAGTGATGGAGTTAAAGCCGAGTGTGTGAAATTAGAATAGAAATGTAATTTCACATGGTGAAAGGTTTGGAATTTAGGGTTTTTAGAACATAGTGATAGGAAGTTCTTGGGTGCCACCCCATCATCCTTTTCTTGTTCCTTCTTTTTCCTTTTTCTTTCCTAGTTTCAGGTACTAATTTTTGGTTAAATAGTCCGTTCTACACTACAAGTCACAAGTGTTTAGTTATCAAGTCAAAAATACAAATAATATAAGTGTTAGCCCTTTATTAAACTATTTAGCTTTCTAAGACCTTGTAGCTATCTAAATTCATTTCTATCTTACTCACTTTTAGCTGGTATCTAAAAGTATTGCAAAACTCTCTGTACTTTAAATAAGATTTAATAAACAACCAAGTCTGAACAAGAAATTCTCTCCTTTGTGATTTTAATTTTAACTCTGAGTGGAAAGGAAAAAAAAAAGAAAACAAACCACTAATTAAGTAGTGCAACTAAACCACTACATGGGTCCTGTGTTTTCTGGAGTGGTGGATGCTCCTCTGGAAGTTCTGCAGTCCTGGGTCAGGACTTCTTTATCTATAGTACAGTGAGTGCTACAGCACTTCTAGCTAACAAGCTAAAACCAAGAAAATGGAGCTGTATCTGGTTCATAACAAGGTCTTTTAAGGCTGAACTATCCAATTAAAAACTAATGCCTGAAACTAAGAAGAAGAAGGAAGAAAAGAAGAAGGAAGAAGAAGCCACTGCCCTCCATCTTGAGTACCTCTTACTATATTCTAAAACCCCAAATTCCAAGCCCTTCACCATGTCATATCACACACCTCTGTTCAAACTGCACACCAGTGGTTCCAACTCCATCACTCAAATTTTGGAAGCCTTCTCCAAAGCCTTAGGTCAAAGCAGTGTTCTTTTGGGGGTCAGTGCCAGAAAGCACAGAAAGTTCAAAACTCCCAGGTTCCAGGATTCCAACAAGAAAGGATGGAAAAAAAGCAGTGCCTGCTCTTACAGTGTAGTGTTTGTTCTTCCTCTCAGCTGTCAAGGAAACCACGGCATGGCCACATACCCAGCTGGGATTGCTGTGGTTGCTGACGTGTTCTGGCCTTTTCATCCAGATCCAAAATAGCTTCTCCAGCCCTGCATTTGTGCTGGCTGGCAGAGCACCTTCCACGGTGCCATCGTCTGCTCTCCTGCCCGGGAAGGACGCCCAGAACGCCAAAGTTTTTCTTAGAACCATAAAATCATTGAAGAGTTGGGATTGGAAGGGACATTTAAAGGTCACCTGGTTCCAGCCTCACCTTCCACCAGGCTTGACAAGTAGGGGAGGAAGATCTCTCAGGCAGGGTTTTGGGAAAAGAAAACCAGAGTAGAGAGGTAGAAGTGGTGATGCTACAACTTTTCTGTTTCTCACACAGGAGGAGGAGAAAGGTCAGGAGAAGCATGAGGAGAAATCTCCAAAGTTTCCACAGCCCATGTTGGCAGTGGGATTTTTGCTCATGCAGAAAAAACAGGGATTAAAATGACATTGAAGGGCTGGGGAAGGGATGGGATGGGATGGGAAGGGAAGGAAGGGAAGGGAAGGAAGGGAAGGGAAGGGAAGGGAAGGGAAGGGAAGGGAAGGGAAGGGAAGGGAAGGAAGGGAAGGGAAGGAAGGGAAGGGAAGGGAAGGGAAGGGAAGGAAGGGAAGGAAGGGAAGGGAAGGAAGGAAGGGAAGGGAAGGGAAGGAAGGGAAGGAAGGAAGGGAAGGGAAGGAAGGGAAGGAAGGGAAGGGAAGGGAAGGAAGGGAAGGGAAGGAAGGGAAGGAAGGAAGGGAAGGAAGGGAAGGGAAGGGAAGGGAAGGGAAGGGAAGGGAAGGGAAGGGAAGGAAGGGAAGGGAAGGGACTGGAGCCCCAGGAGAGGCTGAGGGAGCTGGGAAGGGCTCAGCCTGGAGAAAAGGATGCTCAGGGGCCCTTGTGGCTCTGCACAGCTCCTGCCAGGAGGGGACAGCCGGGGGGGCTCTGGAACAGGAACAGGGACAGGAGTAGGAAAAGGCCTCAAGTTGCACCAGGAAAGGCTTAGATTGAATACTAGGGACAATTCCTTCACTGAAAGGGCAGTGAAGCCCTAGAACAGACTGCCAGGGCTGTGGTGGAGCCACCATCCCTGGAAGAGGCCAAAAGCCACAGGCTGTGGCCCTGGGGACACGGCTCAGTGGGGAGCACAGCAGTGCCAAGGCAATGGTTGGTCTCAATGACCTCAGAGGCTTTTCCAGCCTAAACAATCCCATGATTGTAACGAGCTGTTCTGCATTTTGGCTCAGTGGGGTCTGTGCTTAGCACAGCCTGCCTGACCCAGCAGCTGCTGGAGCCCTGTCACCGAGAATTTTAAACTTTCTGTGCTGACAGGCACTGACCCCCAGGAGAACACTGCGTTTGACCTGAGGCTGTGGAGAAAGATTCCAAAACTCCAAAAATTTTGAATAGAAGTGTGTGATATCACATGGGGGAAAATGTAAAGGTGGTTACATGTTAAGACTCTGAGTCATAACAGGTGATTTTCTCCCTCACCCCTTGTACAAGTGGTATCTGCACCACTTATTTAGTGGCTTGTCTTCATTTTCTTCTGTTTTCACTCAGAGTCAGGATTAAAAACATGAAGGAGATGAATTTTTTGTGTTTGGACTTGGTTGTTTATTAAATCTTATCCGAAGTACAGAGAGTTCTGCAACACTTCCAGCTAAAAGTGAGCAAAATGGAGATGAACTTAGTTAGTTACAAGGTTATTAAAGCTAAACAGGCCAAAAAAGAACTAACACCTATATTATTTATACTTTTGACCCAAAAACCAAAACTCTTGTGACCTGCAGTGTAACACTGCTATCCAACCAAAAAGAGATCATTAAGGAGAAGGAAGAAGAAGACAGAAAGGAGACAACACCCAAACCCCTCCATCTTGTCCCATACCTGTTACTACATTCTAAAAACCCCAAATTCAAAATCTTTCACCATGTGAAATCACACACCTCTATTTAACCACACAGCCGTGAGTTTAACTCCATCACTCAAATTTGGGAGCCTTCTCCAAGGCCTCAGGTCAAAAGCAGTGCTCTCCTGGGGGTCAGAGCTAGAAAGCACACAAAGCTCAAAATTCCCAGATTTCTGAGTTCCAACAGGAAAACTCAGAGTTTAAGGTTTCAGAATATAGTAATATATAGAAAGCAAGATGGAGGTTTTAGAGTGGATTTTGTCCTTCTTCTTCACCTTTGTCTTCATGGGTTTGTGTGATGTGTGATTGCATAGAAAATTTCACATTGTGGGCCACAGGTGGTTGGTTATTGGGTTAAAAGTAAAAATAATTTAGGTGGCATTTCTTAATTGGACAGTTTCTCCTTAAAAGGCCCTGTAGAGAGAGAGATAGGGTTCCATTTTCAGTTTGTTAGCTTGAAGTACTGTAATATAAAATTGTGAATTATCATATCTGTAGGTTGCTTGGGGTTTTTGGTGGGGTGGTTTTTTTAATGTTTTTTTGGTACTAGAGAAGGTTGTTTTTTTATTAAGGTTTGGCATGGCACGTCTGCTCGGGTGACAGGAATCTCTCCCACTGTAATCAAAATGCTGAGAGGACACTGATGGCTGTCACAGGCATTCCAGACCCAGCTTCCCCTGGAGAGAGAGGATTTCCCATCCCACAGCCATTCCAGCTTCCCCTGGAGGAGAGGATTTCCCATCCCACAGCCATTCCATCTTCCCTTAGAGGAGGATTTCCCATCCACAGCCATTCCAGACCCAACTTCCCCTGGAGAGAGGATTTCCCATCCCACAGCCATTCCAGCTTCCTCAGGAGGGGAGGATTTCCCATCCCACAGCCATTCCAGACCCAACTTCCCCTGGAGAGAGAGGATTTCCCATCCCACAGCCATTCCAACTTCCCCTGGAGAGAGAGGATTTCCCATCCCACAGCCATTCCAACTTCCCTTAGAGGGGAGGATTTCCCATCCCACAGCCATTCCAACTTCCCCAGGAGGAGAGGATTTCCCATTCCACAGCCCCTCCAGCTTCCCCAGGAGGGGAGGATTTCCCATCCCACAGCCATTCCAGCTTCCCCTGGATGTGAGGATTTCCCATCCCACAGCCATTCCAGCTTCCCCTTAGAGGGAGGATTTCCCATTCCCACCTGTAACGTCAAGGGGCCCTGACCCTCTGCCTGCAGGGACAAGGGACACGAGGACTCCTCCCCAGGGAGCAGCAGCCAGGGCAGGGAGTCTCATGAGCCTGAATTCTGCCTGTCCCCATGGGATTTTCTTCTCCTGACCCTTGGGCTTCCCCTTTTCCTGCTCTTTCAGAAGGGGATCCCAGGGCAGGGTGGCACCTGTGGTCCTGTGGTGGCTGAGCCCTGGTGAGCAGCCCCGTGCTCAGTGACCCACCACCTGCCCAGGGAAGTGGTGGATGAATGAATTCCTTCGTTTGCTTTGTTTGCAGCCTCAGCTCTTGCTTTATCTATTAAACCACCCTTATCTCAACCCTCACCCTCCCAGTGGGGACTGAGGGAGGGGCAGAGCTGCCCGCTGGGGTTAACCCTGACTGTGCTGGTCCTGGCACGGCTCTGGCTGGGATCCTGCTGGAGCTGCTGCTTCGCCTCCCCACGGAGCTCCTGTCTGATGCTTTGTGCAGCTCTCCCGGTGGGATGCTCCTTCAGCTCCCAGGACGTTTCTCCATCCCCCATCACGGCTGCTGAGGAGCTCAGCGTGGCACTCTGATCTCCATTCCCTCCCTGCCCAGGCTCTGCGCCCATCCAGCCACCAGCAGCTCCACCCCCAGACTGGGAAGGAATGGGAAAAGCCCTGGGGCTGCTGCTTGAAGGAGCCTTTGTGGGGGAGGGAGGTCAGGGAGAGGGAAAAGCTGCAGCATCATCGAGGGAGGCGTTTTTGGAAATCCTGGAGAGCACAAAAGCTGCGGGGGGAGTGCACGAAGCACAGGGGTGAGGATCCAGGCCACAACACCCTTCCTCAGCCTTCCACACCCCTGAGTGCTTGGAGTGAGTTCATCCCGAAGTTCGCCATCCTCAGAGACCCTCCACAGCTCCCCAAACCCTCCACACGCAGTGTAAGCCCCCCAAAAGCCCCCGTGGGTGCCAGACACTCAAACCTGCCCTCAGGGCACGCACGCCAGGGCTCGGTGTCCCGGCTCAGTGCCTGTCCTGTGGGCTCAGTGACCCATCCTGCGTCCTTTGCTGTCACCTCCACGTCACGGCTCTGCCTCTGCTCCCCAGCACAGGGGCAGTGGAGGCAGCAGATCGATCCCAAACCCATCAGTGCCAGCCCAGGGGGGAGCAGGGGCTGAGCCAGGCTGGGTGAGGGGGGGACTCTGATCCCCAAAACCAAACCCTGCTGCACACAACAGACACATTTCCCCTCATCCCAAACCCTTCCCTGCATCCCAAAGCCTTTCCCTTCCTCTTTGTGGGAGAGAAGTTGGTGATGTTCATCTCTAATCCCAAACACAGCCAGGGGAGCAGAGCAGGTTGGAGCTTTGCCAGTGACAAAATCACTCGGGGACAAAAATCTATGTGTTGTAGGTAGAGGCAGAAAGTTCTGAGTTTCCTGAAATGTTTTGTCAGATCTGTCCAAAACCACTGCAATCTCAGAGCAGATCTGCTGGGGATGAGAAAAAACAGCATCTTTGGGCAAGGGGTCCCAGCCCTGCAAACCCTTGCTCAGTCCATAAATAATCCTTTTTAAATGCCATTAAAATATTAAAATAGCATTTTAAATTGCTGTTAAAATTCAGTGACGCTGCTGTTTTCCTGCCCTGCTGATGATGGCATGTTGATAAAGCCCACCTGAATTTCCAAAGGGATCTCTTGAAGAAACTGAGCTCCTGTAGGAGGAGAGGGGAGGTTCCTACATGGCTTCAACCTGGTATTTCACTGGCTAAAAGGAAGGAAATAAATTCCATCAAGCAGGCTGTGAGCGGCAGGAATATTTCTGACAATATTTCAGTAGGGAAAAACAAAAGACTGACGTGGAGGGATGCAGAGGGATCTCACCTGGATGCTTGGTGGCTTAGAGGGCCACAAAGAGGCTGTGGGGGCTGGGAGTGCTGGGGAAGAGAAGGCTCCAGGCAGGATTTAGAGCCCCTTCCAGTGCCTAAAAGGGCTCCAGGAGAGCTGGAGAGGGACAAGGGATGGAGGGACAGGACACAGGAATGGCTCCCACTGCCAGAGGGCAGGGCTGGGTGGGATTTTGGGCAGGGATTGTTCCCTGGGAGGGCGCTGAGGCCTGGCACAGGTGCCCAGAGCAGCTGTGGCTGTTCCATCCCTGGAAGGGTCCCAGGCCAGGCTGGACAGGGCTTGGAGCAGCCTGGGATAGGGGGAAGTGTCTCTGCCCACGGCAGGGGTTGAAACGAGATGATTATTAAGGTCCCTTTCATCATTCTGTGATTTGAAGATCTCAAAAGGATTTTCCTGCCCCGGATCCTTTTCCCATTTAACTCCAGGAACAGAGGGATGCTCCAAGCTGACGAGTTCCAGTTGGAGCAAAACTGGATGTGTGGGGTGTCCATGTAATATCTGCAGTAGTTAAAACATCAAAGCCCCCTCTGAGATCTAGAAATCCCTGAGGAAGAAAAGAGAGGAAGGAAAACAACCACAGCAGTGGCTTTTTATTTTTTTTTTTTTCTCTTTGTTTTAGTTTAGCTGTGCTGCCTGCAGCTCTGGCTCTGCTGCCTGTGGAGGGACCTCATGAGCCAGATGGGTGCAGAGGGAAAGGGGCAGCCCTGGAGCTGCTCAATTCAGACAAGGGGCAGGGAGGAGGGTGGAAAAGGATAAAGTGGAGGTGTTTGTGTCCCCGGTGTAAGAAAGAGCTGAATGAAGCTGGGAGGGGCAGGTTTAAATGCCGAGTGTCACTTCCCAGCCCTCCCCTGCACAGGATGTGGCGGATCCTCACGGCTGGTCCGGGTTAAAAAAAGCACCGAGATACATTTATGGAATAAAAGGGTGGGAGGATGTGAGAAAATTCACCGGCTGAGAAAGATGAGAGCGACGGTGGGGGCGTGAGGGAGTAATTGGGAGCTGCAGGGAGCGGAGGGGAGGGAGAAGGGAAGAGGGAAGGAGGGAAGAAAAGAAGGAGGGAAGGAGAGAAGGAAGGAAGAGGGAAGGAGGGAAGGAGGAAGGAAGGAAGGAAGGAAGGAAGGAAGGAAGGAAGGAAGGAAGGAAGGAAGGAAGGAAGGAAGGAAGGAAGGAAAGGAAGGAAGGAAGGAAGGAAGGAAGGAAGGAAGGAAGAAGGAAGGAAGGAAAGGAAAGGAAGGAAGGAAGGAAGGAAGGAAGGAAGGAAGGAAGGAAGGAAGGAAGGAAGGAAGGAAGGAAAGGAAGGAAGGAAGGAAGGAAGGAAGGAAGGAAGGAAGGAAGGAAGGAAGGAAGGAAGGAAGGAAGGAAGGAAGGAAGGAAGGAAGGAAGGAAGGAAGGAAGGAAGGAAGGAAGGAAGGAAGGAAGGAAGGAAGGAAGGAAGGAAGGAAGGAAGGAAGGAAGGAAGGAAGGAAGGAAGGAAGGAAAGAAGGAAAGAAGGAAAGAAGGAAAGAGGGAAGGAGGGAAGAGGGAAGGAGGGAAGGAGCAGTCTGCCGGGTCCATGCCGTGCTGGGGAGGGGGTTAGCTGCGGGAGAGACGGGCTGTGGGAGGAGGATGGCTCTGCCAGGAGGAGAAAGAAGCTCTCGCTGCAATTTCAGCCTCAGGAGAGGGATTGGGAGCGTGGGAGAGCAAGGCCGGGGGGAGAAGGGGCTGCTGGCTCAGAGGAGGCTTTGCAGAGGCAGGAGGACAAGCGGAGCATTGAGTGAGGCTCCTGCTTCCTTTCAGCCCTGTCCAGCTCTGCCCCAGCCCAGCTGGCAGCTGGGGACCCCCACCCTCCTCCTGCAGCCGCGGGGCTGAGCGCACAAAGCCTGGCAGCGCTGAATGCTCCCTGTGTTGTCTGCGCTCACCAAATGCTTCATCTCCGCTGCTGCCAGAGCCCCGGGGCTGCGACCGAGCCAAAAAAATACCCACGGCGAGCAGGGGACTTCGGGAAGGGGGGAGGGAGTGGGAGGTGCCCAGGCCTGGGGGCTGTGGGTCCCCCTGTGCGACCTGCGTGTGACAGCCCCGCTCCTGGCACGGCCATCTCCTGCGCACAGCCACGGCTCTCTCGCTTGGCTGACTTTTGGGGCCGAGCACAGACCCAGAAGGGACACCCCCTGCCCACCGTGCCACAGCTTCATCCTCCTGCGTTGGCAGCGGAGGCAAGTGCGGCAGGAGGCACGAGGGGGGTTTGGGGTGATGGTGACAGAGGGGTGCTGGGTTTGGGGTTATTATTTAGCAGTCTCCAAAAGGCTTTTCAATCCCACAGCTTCTTCCTGCACGGTTTCACACGCCGGCCTTTGGAGGACGAGATGCCTCAGGAGCTGGGGAGGGCAGCACGGGAAGATTTTTCAGCCCTGAAAGAGTTAAATCCCCGCGCCTGCAGCCCCTGGGCAATAATTCAGCCGCTGCTTCATATCCCTGAGCAGGTCGCCTCCCTCCTGCCGCCTCCTCCCAGTCGCAAAAATGCATCTCCCGAGGCAGGAGCGGTGCCCGGTGCCACCCCCAGCCCGTGGCCGGGGCAGTGTCACTGTCACCCGGTGCCCTCGGCGCCCCGAGCCGGCTGCACCCGGCAGCTGCTCTAATTCGGGGTTCCTGCCTCGGCCGTGGCGTCATGAGCTGGATGAGCTCAGGATTTAAGCCACAAAGGCTTCTTAAGGGGAAAAACCCCTGTCTGGGTCTGGTTATTGGGACAGCAGCGCCGGCAGACCAGGCTGGGCTTAACGGGATAATGGAGAAGGGGGGGGAGCTGGGGGGGCTGTGGTGCACTGCTGGTACAGCCCTGTGAGAGCCTGGGGGCAGCATCCTCCACACGGCGCTGGCCTGGGCCGTGGGATGCACTGGGAATGCACAGGATACACAGGGAATGCACAGGGAATGCACAGGAATGCACAGGGAATGCACAGAATGCACAGGGAATGCACAGGGAATGCACAGGGAATGCACAGGGAATGCACAGGGAATGCACAGGATGCACTGGGAATGCACAGGAATGCACAGGGAATGCACAGGGAATGCACAGGATGCTCAGGGAATGCACAGGACACACAGGGAATGCACAGGATGCACTGGGAATGCACAGGATGCCCAGGGAATGCACAGAATGCACAGAATGCACTGGGAATGCACAGGAATGCACAGGGAATGCACAGGATGCACAGGGAATGCACAGGGAATGCACAGAATGCACAGGAATGCACAGGGAATGCACAGGATGCACAGGGAATGCACAGGAATGCACAGGGAATGCACAGGAATGCACAGGAATGCACAGAATGCACAGGGAATGCACAGGGAATGCACAGGATGCACTGAGAATGCACAGGAATGCACAGGATGCACGGGATGCTCAGGGAATGCACAGGGAATGCACAGAGAATGCACAGGGAATGCACAGGATGCACAGGGAATGCACAGGATGCACGGGATGCTCAGGGAATGCACAGGGAATGCACAGGATGCACTGAGAATGCACAGGGAATGCACAGGATGCACGGGATGCTCAGGGACTGCACTGGGAATGCACAGGGAATGCACTGGGAATGCATAGGATGAACAGGGAATGTACAGGGAATGCACAGGATGCACAGGGAATGCACAGGGAATGCACAGGATGCAGAGGATGCACTGGGAATGCACAGGATGCATTGGGGAGCTCTCCTATTGAAACCTTAAAGTCTGGAAATTTTAAACTTTCTGTGTTTTCTGACCCCCTGGAAAACACTGCTTTTAACTTGAGGAGGCTTCCAAATTTGCGTGATGGAGATAAAATCACTGGTGTGTAGTGAGAATAGAAGTGTGTGATTTCACATGGTGAAGGGTTTGGAATTTGGGGGTTTAGAATATAGTAATAGGTTTAAAACAGGATGGATGTTCTTAAGCATTGTCTCTTTCTTCCTTCTTATTCCTTCCTCTTCATGATTTCAGGTAGTCGTTTTTGGTTAGATAGAAAGTACTGCAGGGAGGCTCACAGGTGTTTGGTTATTGAGTCAAAAGTATAAATAATATAGATGTTAGATTTTAATTGAATAGTTAAACTTCAGAAGACCTAGAACTAGAAGATAAAAGAACTAGATACATCCCCATTTTCTCACTTTTGGCTTGATGGCTAAAAGTGCTGAAAAATTCTCAGTACTTTATATAAGATTTAATAACCAACCAAGTCCAAACAAGAAATCCATGTCTCCAGCTTTCAATCCTGACTCAAAGTAAAGACAAAAAAAAAAATCCTAACCACTATCACTCTCCCAGGTCAGAGGCTGCCAATGCCTTTTCTCTAGTCCAGTCCTATTTCCTTCTCCACCTTCCCAGCTCTTACCTGGGCTGGGATCAGCCTGCCTCACATCAGGGATGTGACAGCAGCCAGGCTCTGTGCCGGTCCCAGGTGATGCTGGATCCCTCAGTTACCTCAGGTTATGAATACATTAAATCAGAACAAGAAAAGAACTCAAAATATGTAAAACACAAGCTGGGGCAGAGCTGTTCCCACTGTTAACTGCACCAGGAGAACCCTGTAAGATCAGACCTGGAGTCCCTGGCTGTCAGCCCAGCACTGTGGGATGGGGATGGCTGTGGCTTTGCCCTGTCCCTGCCTTTCTGCCCAGAACCACAGGTGATTTTCCTCTCCTTGGCTGAAGCCTTTGACTCTCCAGCTGTCGGCAGGGACAGACCCAAAATGGGACAGGAAAGCTAAAAATGCACAAACCCTGCTGCAAACAGCCCCAGAGCCAGAAGGGGAATAAACCATCCTTCCCAACCAGGCACAGGTCCCAAAGTGAAACTTTATTTTACTTACTGAAAGCTCATTGGGTGCAGCAGCTTTCTGCCTTTTTCAGTGTCCAGAGATGCTCCATTTCTTGTCACCTCGCTGGCTTTGCTGGTTCTGGAAACAAGGTGATGGTAAAAATGGGGAGAGGAGCTTGCCCAGGACAGCTCTGAAACAGTCCTTGCCCAAGGGCAGCCTGGGCTGGGGGAGCCAAAGACTTGGGGACACTGGGGACACTGGGGACACTGGGAACTCTGGGGACACTGGGGACACTGGGGACTCTGGAGACTCTGGGGACACTGGGGACAGTGGGGGCACTGGGGACTCTGGGGACTCTGGGGAAACAGAGGACTCTGGGGACTCTGGGGACACTGGAGACTCTGGGGGCTCTGGAGACTCTGGGAACACTGGGGACACTGGGGCACTGGGGACTCTGGGGACTCTGGGGACACTGGGGACGCTAGGGGCACTGGGGACACTGGGGACACTGGGGACACTGGGGACTCTGGACACTCTGGGGACTCTGGGGACACTGGGGACACTGGGGACACTGGGGCACTGGGGACTCTGGGGACACTGGGGACACTGGGGACACTGGGAACTCTGGGAACACTGGGGACACTGGGGCACTGGGGACTGGGGGCACTGGGGACTCCTGGGGACACTGGGGACACTGGGGACACTGGGGACACTGGGGACTCTGGGGACACTGGGGCACTGGGGACACTGGGGGCTCTGGGGACACTGGGGACTCTGGAGACTCTGGGGACTCTGGGGACTCTGGGGACACTGGGGACACTGGGGCACTGGGGACTGGGGCACTAGCGACACTGGGGACACTGGGGACACTGGGCACTCTGGGGACACTGGGGACACTGGGGACGCTAGGGGCACTGGGGACACTGGGGGCACTGGGGACACTGGGGACACTGGGGACTCTGGGGACTCTGGGGACTCTGGGGACACGGGGGACACTGGGGACACTGGGAACTCTGGGGACACTGGGGACACTGGGAGCACTGGGGACACTGGGGACTCTGGGGACACTGGGGCTCTGGGGACACTGGGGACACGGGGGACACTGGGGACACTGGGACACTGGGGACACTGGGGCACTGGGGACACTGGGGACTCTGGGGACACTGGGGACTCTGGGAACATTGGGCACTCTGGGGACACTGGGCACTCTGGGGACACTGGGACACTGGGCACTCTGGGGACACTGGGGACACTGGGGACACTGGGGAGTGCAGACACTCCCACCACGGGGTCAGGCCTGCAAGGTTCACCACGTTCAGGGTTCAGCATCCCCCGTTTCCACCCCAACCCCGGAGAGCCCCAGAGCTCACAAGGGCAGCACTGTGACCCAGAAAGGTTTGGGGTTTGGGATCTAAAGCTCACCTTGCCCGGACCCCCCACCATGGACATGGACACCTTCCACTGGAGCAGATTGCACCCAGCTTCTATTCATTTAAGATCTCAATAGCAGTAATAATTCCATTTTTTCACAGCATTTGGGGCATTCCTAGGGCACGTTATCACACCGCGGGGTGGAAGCTCGAACAAAAAGCGGAGCGAGCCGAGCACAGCGTGTCCCCTGTCCCCTCCCGGCGGTGGCAGCGCTCGGAGATGCTCTTTGTGCCGGGCACAAAGCTCCCGACGCGCTCCCTCTGCCATCCCAGAGGCTGCGGATCCAGCGGAGCCTGAACGTGAAACAGGAAGCGAGGACGAGCCCTGGGGAGGAGGTGGGGGCGTTCCTGTGCTGGAAAACGGAAAGACGGAGAAATTTTGGTTTTAGAGGGAGGAATTTGCTGTGCTGCAGCCTCTGGCCACGGTGCAGGGACTCCCCGCTGGAAGCTGAGTGAGCCACAGCTCCCGCGTCGCTGCAGGGGTGCGGGATGGAGCACTGGACACAGGGTGTGACCCCTCCCCATCCCTTCAGGAAGGGGTGAGGGAGTCGAAAAGTGCATGAGATGCACAGGGAATGCATGGGATGCACATGGAATGCACAGAATACACAGGGAATGCACGGGATGCCAGGGAATGCACAGAATGCACAGGGAATGCACGGGATGCCAGGGAATGCACAGGATGCACAGGGAATGCACAGGATACACAGGAAATATATGGGATGCACAGGGAGTGCAGGGGATGCACAGGGAATGCACAGGATGCACAGGGAATGCACGCGATGCACAGGGAGTGCACAGAATACACAGGAAATATATGGGATGCACAGGGAGTGCAGGGGATGCACAGGGAGTGCAGGGGATGCACAGGGAATGCACAGGGAGTACATGAGATGCACAGGGAGTGCAGGGGATGCACAGGGAATATATGGGATGCACAGGAAATGCACAGGATGCACAGGGAATGCACAGGGAGTGCAGGGAATGCACAGGGAATGCACAGGGAGTGCAGGGGATGCACAGGGAATATATGGGATGCACAGGGACTGCAGGGGATGCACAGGGTAGGACAATTAAGGCATTGGTCCCTCTGCTTTCCCAGCACTGGGGTGTGACAGGGCTCCTGGTGGGGCCAAGAGCTGTGCCACCCTCATGGCAAGGCGCCAGTGCTGCTCAGGGCAGGCAGGAGCTGCCAAATGCCCTGGAAAGCTCCAAAATGAGAGAGAAATTGGGATATGTGAGCTGAATCCGGGCCAGCCTGGAGCCCTGCCTGGGAGTTTGCATTTCCTTGTACCAGTTCCCTTTTTTTCATGGCTCTGCAGCTGTGGGAAAGGGATGCTCTGAAAGCACGATGAGAGCTTTTATGTAAAAAAGATGGAGAAATAAATACGATTTTTGCTACAAAAATGTGATTTTTGTCTCCATATCATAGTTTTGCTGGTGCAGAGCAGAACCCAGAGCCTTGTGGCACTGAGCTGCAGGGAGCCCAGCCAGACTGGAAGGGGCAGCTGGAGCAGCATCACAGTGGGGGTGGGCTGGGCACTGCCACCACATCCTTGGACAAGGTTGGAAATCCTGTTCCCTGCCCCAAAAATCCACCTTGGCACAGCAGGTGTGGTGTCTCAGAGGCTCTGGGGGTGGAGGTGTCACCTTTTCCCCCGCCCACATGTCACCAGGGCTGAAAGGCAGGTGGGTGGCAAGTGGGGGGGACAGGAGCCACCCTCGCTGTCCAGCCACTTGTCATTGCCCAGGGACAAGGCAGCAAACAGAGCCCTGCTCCCAGCACTCGAGCCCTCGTGTCCCCGAGGGTGTGCACACCTGTGTGACAGCTCTGGGACAGCAGTGTCCCTCCTGGGGACCCCCCTGCCCTTGCAGTCTCACCAGGAGCAGCAGCCCAGCCCTGGCTGAGCTTAGAGGTCAAAGCAGCCAAAACTGGGCCAGGCTGCAGCTCCCTGCTGCTCTGCTGGGATGAAGGACACCTTCTCCCAGATGGCCACTTTGGCGGGACAAAGGCTGGTCCAGGTGGCCCTGCCTTGGTGGCACGGGAGGGGTTTGTCCTTGGGAGCATTCTGAGCTCAGGGCAGCACAGGGACATCCCAGCCGGGGCTGTGCCCCTGCTCTGGGGCTGAGTGCTCGGTTTTGCTGCCCAAATCCTGCTGGCACCTCACCTTGGGTGCTCCAAGGGGTGCCCAGTCCCTCCTTGTGGCCAACCCCAAACCCCTCCCACCCAGCCAGGGCTTCTTTACCCCCTGCCTGAGGCGGGCAGCACCCCTGTCCCCCTCCCTGCCACCAGATCTGTGTCCCAAAATGTCCCTGCCTCTTCCCCAGCCCCTTTCCCACCAGCTGAGCAGCACTGGCTCCATGAGGCTTTCAGGAGAGAGTCCCCACAGGCATGGACACACAGGGACTGCTGGGATAATTTAAAAACCAGGGCAGAGACCTGATTATTGCCCTAGTTTGCATCAAAATCTCAGTTTGGGTTTTTTTAGCAGCCTTTTGATAAGCTTGTCAATGACAAGTTGCTAATTGAGGAGTGGGAGGCCCACAGTGCCCTGTGAAAAGACGAGAGGAAAAAAAGCCAGGATAAAAATAATTGTTTAAACCTGGCACTAGGCCTGGCTGCAGGGACCAGGGGGATGGAGGGAAGCCAGGCTGGGGTGGCCTCAGAGATACCTCGGGGTGGTGCTCAGTCAGGGGGTGGGGACACCCCAAATCCCTGCAGGGCTGGGAGAGACCCGTGAGCCTCCTCACCCTGGGGTGCTGCAGCAGTGGGGGAGGACTCTTGGTCTCAAACAACATCAGGCATCCCCCAGCACCGTGTAGAGCTCCAGGCTCCACATTTTTTTATTCCACACCCCCCCAGTATATGCACTGATTTATAAATTCCCTACAGGCACTGCTGGGCTGAGAAGTACACTTAAAGACAAGCTAAAACACTAGGTGAAAAAGGATGGGGGAGAGATGGAAAAACACCATTTAAAAATATTTTTGAAGTTATTAATGGTGCAAAACACATTTTCCTCCTGCACCCTTGTGGATTATCTCTTGCACTGGGTTGAAGGGAGCCAGCCTGGTCCCCTCCCCTGGCAGCCACGAGCCCTTTCTCCATTCCCCTCTTTCCCTGCACAAAGCAGCTTTGTCTCCCTCTTCCTGTCCCTCTGCTCCCATCTGGCCACTGTCCCTCCCTGGCACCCATCCCATCTCGCTGTGCAGCACAAGGACCCTCCTCCTCCATTTATCTGGGGTGTCCCAGCCCCCCAGGCAGCTCACAGGGCCCCCACTCTGCAGGTGATGGGGAGGATGGCAGAGTCCCCACCCCACACCCCGGGGACCAGCTGTGCAGGTGGCACTGGAGAGAGGGGTGGCACTGCTCCCCAAAACCCTCTGGAGTCTTTTGGGGGCTCTTTTCCTCCTGCATCCCTTGGCTGCTCTCCTTTCCCTGTGCCAGGCTGTGCCACTGCTCCTCTGAAATCCCAAATCAAATCCCACCCTGTGGGAGAGGAGGGGAGCTTCTCAGGACGTGTCTGGGAACCCAAACTGGCAGTGGCATCCAAACCTCGGCCAGCAGGATGTGCTGGGCTCTGTGTCACCCACATCCCTGTCCCCCATGCCAGGAACACACCCCAACACTGCAAGATCCTTTCCCTTTCCTGCTCCCAGGGACCCTGGAAAAGCTTGGGGTTGTTTGGCTCAGCTCAGTGAGAGCTCAAAACCACAGTTTTAGACATAATAAAATATGGTAAAATAATATGAAAATGTGGGAAAATAATATAAAAGTATGGTAAAAATGGTAAGAATACTGTTTACATTTTTCAGATAGAACATACGTGTAGATTATATATAAACTTTCATACTAAAAAACTAGAATTCTAATAGGTTAAGAAGAAATGCTTCAGATTCATGTTTTTAGCTTCTTGGGAAATTTGTAAATAAGAATTCTGCATTGGGGACAGACGGTCTCCTCTCTCTCTCTCTCTTCCTCCACCATCATCATCATCATCACTACCACCACATGAGGAAGAAGAAAAGAACAAAAGAAGAAAAGACCAGGGAGCATCTGAGGGGGCCCAAAACCCCCTCCCCAAACTGGGCATGGCCACTTTTGTCATGTGCCAAAGGGAGAAGGGTCAGGCAGGCAGAACCTGCACCTTGGAGGAGCATTTTGGCTTTTCTTGGCTTTTTTTGGGTGGGGGTTTTGCAGAGCTCTGCCTTTGACCCAACTCCCTGTGGTTAATGGGGGCTGGAGGGATCCATGGAATTAACCCTGCCTGGCTCTGTGATCCATGTGGGAATTAAGCCTGCCTGGCTCTGTGCTTCCAGTGACTCCCCAGGGAGGGTTTGGGGGGGCAGCCCTGGGTTCTGGGGGAGCAGAGGGATGCTCCTGCCTGCAGAGGTGTTGTAGGCTGCAATTCAGGGTGTGACCAGCAGCGTGTATTCTATCACTGTCTGTTGAAATCAGGTGGGGCAGTGACCCTTATCTCTGTGGGAGATATCTGCTGCTCATGGGCCAGCTTTAAACCAGCTGGGCAATCATCTTTATCTTCCCACAGCCCATCCTCCCTCCAGGAGATATCTCCTGTTCATGGCCACTGAGTCCCAGGGCATGGCTGATAAAATTCCATCATCCCACTGGGAGATGCTCCAGCCAGGGCAGGAGCCAAGCCTTTCCTACCCAGATAAAAACTGAGATTTTGAATACCAAAGCAGCCTTTTCCAGTGGATTTCAGACCCTTCTACATCATCCCTGGAGCTTCAGAGGAAACTGCACCTTCTCCAGGAGCACTGCTGCAGCTGAACCACATCTGCCAGTGCAGGAGGATGCAGCCACCATTGAATGGGACTGCTGCCAACACCCTGACTGATGGGATGTCAGGCTGTATCCTGACTCTGGCAGTGTTTTGGAATTGTTCTTTGTAATACTGTATTTCTATTTTAATTTTCCCAGTAAAGAACTTTTATTCCTATTTTCCATATCTTTGCCTGAGAGGCCCTTAATTTCAAAATTATAATAATTTGGAGGGAGGGGGTTTACATTCTCCATTTCAAAGAGAGGCTCCTGCCTTTCTTAGCAAACACCTGTCTTTCAAACCAGGACAAGAGGCAGCAGCAGCCCCTGGCACCAGGCACATGGGCTGGCTCAGTGACAGTGACCCTGGCAAATGCCACCCCAGCCCTGCAGGGACACAGTGAGTTCCAGCAGAGTGTGGGGGGCTCAGGACAGATATGTATGTATAACAGAAATATCTTTAAATGTAGAATCTGGAGAAGGAATAGAAATGAAATCAGGTTTTTATATAGAAGAAAAGAATTGCTGAGCCGGTCTTATTGTATAACTAGAAAGCAAAGGGTAAAGTGAGCTGGAAGGGGGTTTTGTGGCCCAGAACAAAGGAGAAATCCACCTCAAACAAAAGATGTTTTTACCAAGCAAAAAGATTTCACAAGCAAACAGGAAAGCCAATGTTGTAAGTAGTAAAAAGACCTCAAAATTTTCCACTGCAAAGAAACTGAAAAACAACTTTCAGCTTAAACTGTAACTAACTTTTTGTGATTGGAAAATAGTAACACGAATATGGTAATGTTAGTGGTTATGATAGGCTATAGGTAATAGTAAAGATATTGATTGGTTGTCATGTCTTAGAATGTTCAGCAAAGAAAAGTAAATCATGCATTGGAACCAGAACTAGAGGGGCTTCAGATGAGCCTACAGCTGATGCTCGACCACTGTGGGCTGATATCTTATCACTCATGACCCCTGAATTGCTGTATCCTCTGGATACAATAAACAGCATTTTAAATAATAAATAAATTGCTGTATCATCTGGATACAATAAACAGCATCCCAAGAGCCATCTGGAACCCCACATCCCTCCTTTTGGCTCTTACAGGGGTGTCCCCTTGGAGCTGAGCCCTTCCAGCCATTCTGTGTCCTAACAGCAGTGCCCAGAATCTTTGGTTTGCCCTCATCCCTCCTGGCACCGCTCTCCTGCTCTGCCTCTCCTCCCTGCCCTCCCTTCTTCCATGACCTCAGGTTCTGGCTGCTTCCCTGGCACTGATCTCCTCGGGCACCCAGCCACCAGCACGGCTGGGACAAGGGGGGACAGACAGACAGACAGTGTTCTCCTAGCAGCTCACGGCACAGGCCACCACAAGGTCACAGAGGCTGCAGAAGGGCAAAATCCCACCGCATCCTATTCTGTCCAGAGCGCGGCTGCGGGCTGCTCCTCTCCTCCCCGTGATGGACGAGCCTCTGGCAGCTCCCGGGTCCCGAGGGGGCCGGCCGAGGGCCAGCAGGGCTCTCGTCCGCCCCCTCCTTCCCCGCGGTCACAAGGTTCCCGCCAGCAAAGGGCAGATTTTATTCCATCTACGCACGCTTCATTATTGTCATAAATAATAATAAATCACGGCGGCGGGAAGTGGATTTATGGAGCGGGAAGGGATGTGGAGGATGGTGAAACACCTCTCGCTTTCCCTCCCTCCACTCTGGGAATGTGAGATGTGAGAGGAATCAGCTGTGTCGAGGGAAATAAAATCCCAAAATCCCAGGGGATGTCATGGAGGGGAGCAGGGCAGGGGGGCTGTCCCATCCCCTGCTGTGGATATCCCCTCTCCTCACCTTGCACCCTCCTGCATCCCTTTTGGATGTTTTATATCCCAAGTATTGCGATTTCCAGGTGCTTCTTGATGGCGTTGGCTGCCCTCCCTGGTGAGGTATTTATGGGAGGAGAAGCCCCTGCTGCCACCAGCTTCCGGGGTGGCTTCTGCTCTGGGCAGGCTCCCAGTGTCTGTGTCAGACCCAGGGTGACCTCCCCGGTGCCTTTGGGGACCCCGAAGGAAGGGGTGAGAGAGAGCTGCATGAAAACTCGGCTTTTTTTGGTGATTTCCACCCTTCTCCCCTGCTTTGCTGAGTGAAGTCAGGACTGGAGGAGCTGCTGATGGGACTCAGCCCATGACAACAGCCTGATGGAGATTCCAGCTCCCTATGCTGGGCCAAGCGACAGCTCAGCTCAGACCACAGATCCAGTGGAAAACTGGCTTGGCTCCAGTTTTGGTTGTTTTGTTTTGGGTTTGGTTTTTGTTTTTTATTTTAATTTCTGTTGAGTTTTGGTTTGATTTTCAAGGTCAATTGGGGAAAAACAAAACAACACTGCTGCAAACAAGGGCTCCACAAGTTGGTGGCAGGGGACCAGCACTACCTGTGGCATCTGGATGCTCCAGCTCTGCCAGGAGTAGGAAGTGAGCTGGGAACAAACCCCAGAGGAGGAATGAAGGAGTCTCTACCACTCTGGGACCTGTTCCTGTACCACCAAGAGTTTCCAGCTCTGCTGCCTGTGGAGTCTGAAGGTTCCCTGAATTCTCTGAAGGTTCCACGCCGTGGATGTACCCGGGACAATGACAGGGAGGGGAGGGAGAGGTGCTGAGCTAATCCCAGCGGTGGGGAAAGGAGATGGAGAAGGGAGAGGAGCAGCAGCAGGAGGGCACCAGGATGGAGGAGAATCCGAGCCCCTCCTGCCTGTTGAAGGATGCTCAGAGCACCCCAGCACCTGGAACATCTGGAACTGGCTGGGCACCTCAGAGTTTGCTGGTTTGCTGCTCTGAGGGGGACACGGGCACTCATCCTGCACAGCCAGCACCGGGCACAGAGGCTGTAACCCGCAGCCCCCTCCAGGCAGAGCCCCTCCGAGAGTGAAAAACCTCCCGCACCTCTCCCACACCCAGGACCTCCTTCCCGAGACCAGGACCTCCTTCCCGGGAGCGGTGCCACGAGCCGCACGCTGTCCCCAGCGCCTGCCGGGGCTCTGTCCTTTCTCGCTCCTTGTGTCCCTTTTGTCAGGACCGTGACTCTGCCTCTGTTTCTGTTCCATCCCTCCCCCGTGTCACCGCCTCAGCTCGGGAATTCCCCCAGCTCGCCACGCTGCGCTGAACACGTCCCCGCTCCCGCCTGTCCCCTCTAATTAGCGCGGTTGACCGGGTTTCCTTCATCACTACTAATTGGCCAGGTCTGTGTTTGCGGCTTCCCCTTCCTGGCTCTCGCCGTGCCCTGGGGTAATTTCAGTGGAAGGGAGAAGAGAAATGAAATGGAGCTCGATGTGCCCCCTCTCACTGCGCTCATCCCGACACCAACACCGCGCAGCTGGGACGCGGGGACAGCGCGGGTGTCACCGGAGACGCTGCGGCTCCTCAAGCCAAACCCACCCCTGGAGTTCTGCAAAGCCCCTTTGCTCGCCACCAGTGGTGACTGTCACCCACCTGGGGACCCGCTGGCTTGTCCATTCACCCTCAGCACTCAGCTCCAGGTGCTGCCTGGAAAGGCTGAGCTGGAGCAGAGAGCACAGAGCAAAAGGAATAAAATCGGTGTTTATTGAAAGGATCCACCTTGGGCAGTGCAAGAGCCCGGCCGGGGCTGCACCCAAATCAAACCCCAGATGGATCCTGGTCACCAGTTTTACACTTTTATCAGTTTTGCTTCATCTACATCTTGGGGTCAATGATCCAAGCACAGCCCCAGGCTATGAAGTCTCAGCCCCTGGCTTTGCCCCCTTTCCCTCGCTGCTGTTTCTGATTTTTGGGTACCAGTTGTCCTTGATTCTCCGGCTACAAAGGAATTGTTTTGTCCAACTCCCCTGTGAAGAGAACTCACTGACACCTAATATGAAGTTTCAGAGTTACACACTAAGCAGCAGAGATTCTGTAAAATATAAAAGGCATCACAGGCACCCGGTGGCATCACCAGCCAACAGGACAGTCATGCCCCGTGCCCTGGGGTGAAGCCACCCCGGCCAGGACAGGTGCTGGGGACAGCCCGCGGGTGGCACCTGGGAGTGCTCAGCGCTGCTCTCCATTAGCTGCGGGTCCATGGGATTGATCCCCCCCATCCCCCTGGAGCTGTCCCTGATGCACTCCAGGTGATCCAGCACGGGAGGCACAGCAGCTCCAGGGCTGGGGACAGAGGACATGGTGCCACAGGGAGCCCAGAGCAGCAAATCCCTGCCCTGTCACTGCCCGGATCCCCGTGGCCTCCCCTGTGGCCTGTCCCAAAGGAGGATGCTCTGGTTAGAACCCCTCCCCGTGTGTGTGTGTGACCAGGGCTGTCCCCATGTGAGGGAGGAGGGGATCTGTGGGATGCAGGGGAATTTGGGGAGAGGAACGTCCCTCTGAGAGGTGCACGGGGATTTTCAGGGGTTTCTGTGCAAGTGGATGGGGGTTTGGTGGGCTATGGGGGGCTGGGGGATTTGGGAAGTGCAAGGGGGCTCAGGGGGTGCTCGCTGTGTGGGAGGGCAGAACCGAGGGGCGTTCGGGGAGCCACAGAGCTGCACCTGGACAGGGACACTGGGTGGGGACAGACGGGAACACAGGGATCGGGCTGTGCCCTGCCCACACCTGGAGCCTCCTGCGCTCTGCTAACAGAGGGGGACCAGCCCCAACCCTCAATCCCGAGTTCTGTCTGTCTGTCTGTCTCCTGGGACTGCTCTGCCCCCGCCTCCTCCACCCTCCCCCTCACATCTGGCCAGCAGCAGCTTATTTTTTTCTCCAGGGTTGCGACACTCTGAGCCACGGGATGTTTTTCCTCCGCTGTGTTGGATCCCCGCAGGGAGAGGGTGGGAGGATTGTCTTGGCCGGGGAGCTGCAGTCACAATGTCTGAATGTCCCACCCACCGTCCCCAAGTGCGCAGAGGGGACGCCACGGAAAGCAAATCGGAGCTGGAGAAGGGAGAGTGAAAGGGAGTGATGGGGAAGGGTGATGGAATCCCAGCTCTCCAGATCCTCCAGGGCTGGGCAACAGTGACCAGATCCCTGTCAGAGATGGAGAGGGGCAGCTGGATCCTCTCGGGGCTGTAGCTACCGACCCCATCACACCCTCAGTCATGATCCACAGCCATGTCACCCTCCACTCAGAGGTGGACCAGAGGATGGGTGTGCCTCTAGAGCATCCCCACTGCTGGAGCACCCCCTGCCAGCAGCACCCCATCTGTGCCTCCCTTTTCCCATCAGAACAAATACCATCCATTCAGAAGAAACCATTTTATTATTTTTTTTTCCCAAAGAAAAAAAGCAATATAAATATTAGAGTATAAAACTTGCGTGTAACACATTGACATTGGTCTATATGGGTATAAGAAGGATATAAGCATATATATAATATATAAGTATAATTCAATATTAGACACATTGAAAGGGCAAACGTGTTTCATTTCACGTACACTCGGAGCACAGACCACATGGAAAGAAGATACAGAGAAAATTGAAAATACTGATGTCCACAAGTTAGTTACCGCGATTAAAAATAACACGCCACTAAATACACGACACTCACTACGCTACCTCAGATTGCAGATTAAAAAGAAAAATATAAAGACTACGATTCAGCTACAGCATTTCTAGAGGAGGGGCAGGTGGCAGCTGCAGGGGACAGGGTGGGACCCGCTCCCAGTGCAGCCAGCGCCGGAGGTGGCAGGATGCGGATGGAACACGGAGGATGCTCCTGCTGCCCTGGGGTTGGGGAGGGGCAGGGGTGGGGAGAGCCTGGCTGAAAGGGCTGGATCTGCTCGGGTGAGTTACGTGTTAGTGATTAGAAAAGGAAGAAAAAAAAAACAACACACACCCCCCTGGGAAACTCGGTGTGGCCCCTTCCTGGCCACGCAGAGCTCCTCTCCTGGCTCTGGCTGCACAAAGCCCCCATCTGCCTCCCCGGGGGCTCAGAGCTGCTTTGCTATGGGAAGCTGGCCCGGTGCTTTGGTGATGGGCGCATGGAGAAACTCTAATCCTCGTGCTCCAGTTCTCCCCGCAGGGTGCCAAGCCCAAAGCCAGCGGGATCATCCCCTCCTCCGGGCTGGCCCTGCATGGTCTCACGTGACACTCCCCCAATTTCTGCCCCCCATTCTGCAGCGCCACCCCCTGCTCTTGGCTCCCTTGTCCGGATCTGGTCCCCAAACGCCACCAAAGCAGCCATCACTTGCTCACTCACCACCTCCACCCCAAAGCCATGCACCGGCAGCTCCGCGCATCCCACCCCAAGAGCCGCCTTGTAGAGCCGCCCACCACCCCAAACAGCCTTCGGGGCCCAAACTAGAAGCAATAATGAGTTTCCCCCAGCCCGCCGGAGCCATCCCACCCCCTCCCACCCCTTCCCCAGGGCAGCCCCGGCTCCAAGCTCGGGCGCTGCCGGCGCGTTCGCCGTGGGCATGCGAGGGTTTGTGCGGGTCCGTGGAGCTACTGCGCTAGTGCAGGTGTGAGGTGAGGGACGTGCATGCAGACACCGTGTGCAGACAGTGAAGCGTCGTCCCCGCGTCCCCCTGGGCGAGGGGGACCTGGCCAGGCCTGGCCGTGGGGGGAGCGAGGCTCTCTTAGCCTTAATTCCATAAGAACATCGACTGTACATATAAATATTTACTGCAAAAGAAGGTTTGAGATGTGTCTGCTCTTCGGAGACCCCTAGAACCGCCGGGGCAGCTGCTGCACACCTCGGCGTGCTCCTCGTGGAATTCCCTGCCTCTCACACAGCAGGAGGGCTTTTTCCTTATCTTATTTCAGGCCATTAGTGGTTACACTTTAAAAAAACAAATAAACAAAAAAAATGTTTAGGATGCAGCTTTGCCATATTCCCTTTGACTCATGCAATATAAACAATTTTTTTTTCCAGATGACAGGTAAGCAGGAACTGAAGCACTCCCTACCAACTTCCAAATTCCAAAATCCATCGCTATCATTGACTGGGGGTGAATTTTACAAATGGAAAATTTAAGAGCAAAGAACTGGAGCGTGGGCTCTAAGCTAAGAACTTCCTTTTCCTTTCCAAAAAATAGCTGAAGGGCTATAAATTAAAAGATCCACATTAAAATTATTTACAGTGGGCAAAGCCGAGCACAAGCCTTGTGCCTTTCCTCGGACTAGCTGGGAGCAAATGGGATCCAAAGACATGGCAAAAGAGCTTCCGCCCTTGCATATGCTAATACCCGAGGGATTGTACAAAACATTATTCACAGGGCACTTGTTTGCGTTCGCTTTAGATTCCGGATTGGTTTCCATCACGAGACCTGAGAGCAGCGAGCCCCTGCTCTCAGCTCTGATGATGCCGAGATACATTCGCAGCATTGCCTGCTTTTGCACCACAAAAAAAATTCACATTCGTCCTCCGGCCTGGGCTGTGGTTTTGGGGGGAGTGCTGGAGCCGGCTGCCCTGTAGCTCTAAGGTCTCCTTTTTCTTCTTCACTACTTCTTCTCCTTCTTCCCGGATTTTTTCTTGTTGCCGCCGGCGGGGGCGGCGTTCTTGGCGTCGCGCTTGCCGGCGGCGTTGGTGAGGGTGGCGTTGCTGCCCGGGATGTAGACGTTCTGCCGGTAGTCGGGGACGTGCTGCAGGGTGAACTGGGGGCCGTAGCGGGCGCTCAGCCCCATCGTGCCATTGCCACCACCCAGGGTCGAGTTACCATCGGCAGCTTCTGTGGGGAACGCCGGGGAAAGGAGCAAAGAGAAGAGCAGGATGTTAAAATCCAGCTGGAGACCCTCACCCCAAGCCCCAGCAGCCCCACAGGGTGTCAAACCCAAACCATCACCCTTCACCTCCCCACAGGACTGTCCTGGCACAGAACCCCTCCCCCCCCAAAACTGCCCTTTACAAACGTATTGTGCAGTCACCATTAGTGATGCATTAAAGCAAATCCAATATTTACTTATTTTTCCGCCGCATTTAAAACCCTGCCCGCGGTATTTTTTCTCCAGCCAGGTTTATTCAGGGAGCGGGACACAGGAGATGAGAAAGAAAACCCCTCCCCTGCAATACCACAAAATGGCTCTAGGAAGCCGAGCACGAAGGAAATCGATGCCAGAGCGTGTCTGATGGTCCAGAGCTGGGAGCAGGGGGAGGGGAAGGCAAATTCATTCCTGTCGCTATGCAAAGCTCCAGCACGGAGCGAGGAGGGGCACGGGCTCCCCCCGGAACGCTGGGGCTCTGCTGGATGCCAGAGAGCAGATGGAGACGGGGGGAAGAGTGGAGGCCGGGGGAGAAATGAGCACGGGGGGCTGGCAGGGCTCGGGGGATGCTGTTGCCATGAGCTCGGTCTGCTCCAGTGCAGCTGCCTGTGAGCAGCTCGGGGTGGGATCCTTGCACAGCCCTGCCCAGAAATGGTTTGCTGAAACTCATCCTTTGTATGTGAGACTGTGGCTCCCACCTCAGCCTTTAACTGCCCGTGGCTGGGGCCAGGCTCTCCTGGAGGATGGGGACACCCAACAAGGGCACCCAAGGCAGAGCCCAGGGGTGCTGCTCCCTCCTTGCACAGGCAGAGATCGTAGGAACAAAGAAAAACAATGAGCAGAGGTGGTGGGCTGGGTCCCCTCGCATTTCTCCTCACTTCAGACCAGCTCTGTGCACGCCTCTGTGCTCCCTTTGCCTTTCCCTAAGCAGATGGAGGTGGCTAAGCCAGCCAGAAAGCTGGACAAAAAGCTGGCCCACATCCCACCATCGCCCTGAATGATGGCTGTGTACATTCCCTTTGCAGGGGTCGGAAGGATGAAGCAACTGCAGTTTTGAAAAGTTGCAGCTGCTCTGTTGGAGCAGGAGGGGAGGAAAACACAGCGAGGCCAAAAACCCCGGGGTGGGGGTGAACAAACACAGCGACCCAGCGAGGGGAAATGCCTTTCACTTCCCTCTCTGGAAGCATTCACCACAGGAGAGTGGTGCACTTCTCCCAGCATCCCCATGAAATGAGTTCCAGACTTAGCAGAGCAGGGAGGACCCAGTGCTGGGGAGATGTGGCTGTAATTAGTGATATTTATTGCTAATCCTCACTCGCCTAAGCAGCAGCTTATTTCATTAGCAACCGACTCAAGCCCACACCCATGGAGGTGTTAGAAATGATCCCCATGGGAAGGGATGACTGGAGACGTGCAGGGAGCATCTCACAGGTAGACTACAGCCTCCAGCCACGGCAGAATTGTTATTTCTGGATTGTCCCAGCCCGGTGAGAGGCTGGGTGGACTTGGGCACCTTCTCCTTCCTGGGAATTGCTGCCCTGGCCCATCCCAGGGCTCTGAGCAGTGAGGGGCTGGGGGCTGCCAGCAGCACCCAAGTCCCCATGAATTAATTTAAAGTCTCAGCACAGTTTCTACCAGGGAGAAAAAGGAGAAAAAGGCACTGGTGAAGTTCTCAGCCCGCCAGGCGGTCCCCGGCTAAGGGTGCCCGGCTGTTTCTAGGTAACACTGACATTAAGGCTGAAAAGAAGAGAGAACAGGAACAATAGAGGGTTATAAATGGGCACCGAGGCGCTCTTGCCAAGCAAAGCACTCGAGCTCTTGTTGCTGCAAAGGTCAAGCTCAGCCTCTACCAGCAGCCTGTCATTATCCCAAACGGTCCTGAGGAGGAAAACAAGAATTTGGGCTTTGGCAAAAATAACCAGCCAGCGGCTCCATCGCCCCGTGGGCAGAGGGGAGGCCGGGGGCAGCCCCCGAGCACGTGTTGCTGCAGCTGCTGGAGGGGTTTTTAGGGCACCCAATATAGCTGAGTGCCCCTGCCTGGGGGACAAGGACTGCCCCGGGCTGCCTTTCTGTCTGCTCTCCCACCGTCCCGTGGCACCTCTCTAAATTCTCGCTGGGAGCCAGAGTATTTTAAGGACAGGATGTCTGTCCTTGTGTCTGGCATCCTGGAGCATCTGTGCTCCTTGGGCTGTCCTAGCAGCTGCCTCTGCCCATTCAGATGGCTCGAAACTGGTTTTTCATATTGCTCCCAGTTGCAAAGTGGCAAGATCCAGAGGAAGTGTGGCTGGGAAGGGAGACAGAACCCTACAGCAAAGTCACAGCCCAGCAGGGAAAATCAGGTCCCCAGATGACTTGTGATGGTAATTTAACCATTGGGAAAGGGATTTAATCCTCTAAGGACTGGATGGTGCAGTCTTGGCCTGGCGCTGAAGCCAAGGAAAACCCCTGGCACAGGGTAAAGATGCATCCAAGGCATCACCTGTGTCACTGTGTCCATCACCCGGCTCAGTGGGTGACAGGGAAAGCTAAGGATTATTTAAATTGCCAGGAAATCACATCCAGGGATGGGTAGCACAAAGCTTAATGGGAAATTAGCACTGCCCCTAATCAAAGCCTGCCCCAATCAACACTATTGGCTCAAAGAGAAACGGGGGACAGAGTGAGGGAGACACAAAAACACTGTGCTGGGGGAAAAAAACCTTGTGCTGTGCCCCCATCCACACATCCAGGACAGAAAGGGCCTGAAGAGGACGGATAAGGGAAAGCCACGATCTGCAGGAGGGATTTGGGTTGCACCACCCCCTGGAGCCGTGGCAGAGGTTAGGGCTGTTCAGGACTGGGGGATTGGGGCAGATTTGCTGCAGCAGGGCCCGGGGCTCCGTGGAAGTCAGTGCTTAGCCTGGAAGGGACCTGCTTAGCTCTGATCCTGGGGATTGCTGGAGCAGCAGCCAGAAAAACAGCTTTATGTACCAGCAAGGAAACCGGATCTCAAGACACTGGGTGATGGTAACCACGTGCAACCCCAAGGGCTATTTTTCCATGGTCGTTTTTCAGAGCAAATACACATTTTCACATTGTTTCTTTCTCTTGAGTGTAAACAACTCCCTGGGCCCAGAGCTTCGTCCCCCTCCCCAGCCACGGCAGCTGTCTCCTGGTGTCTGCAGAGCAGCAAAGTTCAGCTGCAGCAGCTTTCCAAGAAAGCAACACCAAAGCCATTCCTCCTCCCTCAGATTCCTTCCCTCCCGACAGCTCAAAGGAAACATCCCAAGCATTTTGCACGGGGTTTTATGGCTGTGCTTCTATTTTTAAGTCAAGGGGAGAAAGACTTGGAGGTATTTATAAATAAAGACTCTGTGAAAACCAGGCTCTTTTTCCCTAGTGCTGCACAGAGTGAGAATTGCCCTTGTTTCATGCAAAGCCACGGGGACTGGGGTGCGTGGGAACATCCCTCCCTGCCCCAGGCTTCTGCACAGCCATAAACCAGAACAAACCAACCCAAAATGACCCCAAAAAGCCCTCCTGTGAACACAACAGCAAAGAGAGTTTGGGTGGAAGAGGTGTCCCTGCCTACAGGAATCTACAAGATCCTTCTGACCCCTCTCAGTGTTTTTCCACCAGCTTTTGGATCTGTGCAAGCAGAACTTTTGCATCTAACCCAGATAAGTCAGTCCCACAGCATCTTCTCTATCAGCATGACCCCGAGATGGCCCCACAGAGCAGGAGTCAGGGTTTTCCCAGGAGTGATGGACACCAACCATTGGCTGAAGCCAGGATCATGGCTTGGAGCATCTCCGTGTCAAACTGGTTGTTGGGCCAGGCTCCAGCTTCCTCTCCATTCTGGGAGCTGTGGGAAAAGAAAACAAACAGAAGTTACTCCAGTTCAGTCAGGAGGAGTGGGTTGGACCAGTGCATGCTTTAAATCCTCCTAAACAGCACTCAGGTGCCAAGAGCCTTTCAGAGGTGTCCATTCCTCACCAGGCTCTTAAAGAAAAACCACAAAAGCACTTGGGGACCCAGTGGTGCTTCCAGCAGCACCTTCCTAACTCCTGCTGCATTCAGAGGCTACACCAAGCATCTCATCTCCTCAAAATCCCACCAGTGTGGAGTCACAGAATGGTTTGGGTCAGAAGAGAACTTGAAGATCATCTATTTCCAGCCCCCTGTCATGGGATATAATGTAATCCACTGCCAAAATTACAATGTAATATTATAAAACCTGCAGTCCTAAAGGCCCAGAGGTGCAGATGCACCCTTGTAGGACCAGATCCTGTGTCCTTCTGCAGGCTGGGAGTGGATGCACCTTTCAAGCTCTTCCAGGTTACAACTCCATTCTGCAGCTTCATTCATGTGATGGAGGGTGAGAAAACCCCATGGTGTGGTGAGATTTGGGAATACCACGGAGCAGCTGCCTGGCACCACAGAATTTACTCTGAAAAGACTCCCAGATCAGTCCTGGGGAGGCTGGAGCAGCAGGGAGAGGAGAGCAGGGAGCATCTGGGCATCTGCCTCGGTTCCCCTTGGCTGCTGGGGGTGCTGAGCACCACAGATCTGCCTGGGAAAGCCTGGGGGATGCTGACAGGCTTTGGCTGAGGAGGCTTTGTGGCCAAGGCTACAATCATCGCTCTGTGTGCAGGCTAACAAGCCCTGCTTTCATGTCTGCCAGGTGTCAGCTGTGCTCAGCCACCCCTCACTGGCCAGGGCTGTGCTCCCAGAGCCCCTCCAGAGCCTCCACACTTCCTGAACACCTCAGCAGCTTCCTGGGGTCCCCTCTGCTCTGTCCCTGAATGCCCTCACCGCTCACATCACCGCTGTCTCCTCTCCCAGTCCCTGCTCTGACCACCCACAGCCCTTTCCAGCCACTGGAATGCCAGGATTTACCCCTTGGCTGTGTGCAGGCTGCCTTGGGATGAGGCTGCCCTGCTTCTGCAGCGGGGAGCTCTCTTGAAGTGAGACAGGAGGATGGGGGCTTGGAAAGCCCTTCCCATGAAGAGACATTTCCCCATTTCCCAAGAAAGTGTTCAAAGCACCAGGCTACAAGGCACAGAGGTGGCCTCCTCCTCCACTGTGGTCCCAGCCCAGGAGCTGCCAGACCCCAATACCCTGCTCAGAGCTCAAAACTCTGCCAGACCTCAACACCCTGCCCAGACACCAACACCGTGCTCCAGACACCAACACCCTGCTCAGACCCCAACACCCTGCTCAGACCCCAACACCCTGCCCAGACCCCAACACCCTGCTCAGATCCCAACACCCTGCCCAGACACCAACGCCCTGCCCAGACACCAACACCCTGCTCAGACCTCAAAACTCTGCTCAGACTCCAACACCCTGCACAGACCTTGATGCCCTGTTCAGACCTCAACACCCTGCCCAGACCCCAACACTCTGCCCAGATCCCAACACCCTGCTCAGATCTCAACACCCTGCCCAGACCAACACCCTGCTCAAACCTCAAAACTCTGCTCAAACTCCAACACTCTGCACAGACCTTGATGCCCTGCTTAGATCCCAACACTGCTCAGATCCCAACACTCTGCACAGACCTTGATGCCCTGTTCAGACCACAACACCCTGCTCAGATCCTGAAGCCCTGCTGAGATCTCCACATCCTGTTCAGACACCAGATTCCCACTAAGCCCCTAAATTCCTCGCTCAGCCCCTGAATTCCTGCTCAGCCCCTGAATTTCTCGCTCAGCCCCTGAATTCCTGCTCAGCCCCTGAACTCCTGCTCAGCCCCTGAACTCCTGCTCAGCCCCTGAATTCCTGCTCAGCCCCTGAACTCCTGCTCAGCCCCTGAATTCCTGCTCAGCCCCTGAATTCCTGCTCAGCCCCTGAATTCCCGCTCAGCCCCTGAATTCCTGCTCAGCCCCTGAATTCCTGCTCAGCCCCTGAACTCCTGCTCAGCCCCTGAACTCCTGCTCAGCCCCTGAATTCCTGCTCAGCCCCTGAATTCCTGCTCAGCCCCTGAACCCCTGCTCAGCCCTGAACTCCTGCTCAGCCCCTGAATTCCTGCTCAGCCCCTGAACTCCTGCTCAGCCCCTGAATTCCTGCTCAGCCCTGAACTCCTGCTCAGCCCCTGAATTCCTGCTCAGCCCCTGAATTCCCACTCATCCCCTAAATTCCTGCTCAGCCCCTGAACTCCTCCTCAGCCCCTGAATTCCTGCTCAGCCCCTGAATTCCTGCTCAGCCCCTGAATTCCCGCTCAGCCCCTGAACTCCTGCTCAGCCCCTGAATTCCCACTCAGCCCCTGAACTCCTCCTCAGCAGATGGGCTCCTCACAGTCTGCTGAGCATCCCCCTGTGAGTGCCCCTCACACACAGAACAAGCTCAGGGTGGGCATTCTGCAACTGGGATGGACCCACAGGCACATTCTTGTTGTACCTGCCACAGTGACCTCATAGCTGCATCAAAGCTCTGCACGGAGAGAAGCCTTGAGTGCCCAAGAGCTGTCACCATCCCTGTGAAGTTCTTCCCTGTTGCAGTCAGTGAGTTGGGGGTCTTTGAATTTTTAAGAGAGAAATTAGACTGTGGGGATTGAATTAAAGCTTGTGCTTTATTAAGTCACATATAAGGTAGAGGTGTAAGTTAAAGTTTGAGAATAAGTTAGCAAGTTTTGGTATGAGCTTTAGTGTTTTTAGTAAGTGAAAAGTTTAAATACTAAAGTAGAAGTGCGAGTTTTAGTGAAGGTTGAAAAACATACTAATGTTTTCAGTACAGGCTCTAGGACTGTAGTTGTAGATAGTACTTAGACATAATAGAGTTACAGTAAGAATATTGTTTACATTTTTCAGATAGAACAAGATAAGCTGTATGTGTAGTTTATAAGTAACTTTGCGTGTTAAAAAACTAAAATTGTAATAAGTTAAGAAGTGGTAGTCTGAGTTTGCGTCAGCTTTGTTAAAAAGATTTTATGTAAGAGTTAGTATTGGGGAGAGTTAGTGTCTTTTCTGCTTTTTTGCTATGGTTTTTTTTTGCTTTTGTTCGTTGTCAACACTTGAGAAGAAGACAGGAGCTGCTGTAGCAACATTGGCTTTACTGGGACTTCTGGAAACAGCTTTTGTTTCTATTTGAGACTTTAAACTAAAATTTAACAGGGACTTTAATGTCTGTGACTGTGCTTTTTGAGACTGATGTGCTTCTGCAATAAATAGCTTTTTAGCAACTATTAGCTGCTTTGCTCATTTTAGAAGATAACAAAGTTGGTGCCTAGAGCACTGGAGGTCGTAACCCCACACTTGCCTGTGCACAGGGTGCCCAGAGACGCTGTCCAAGGATCCCTGGAAGCGTCCCAAGCCAGGCTGGACAGGGCTTGGAGCAGCCTGGGATAGTGTAATGTGTCCCTGCCCACTGCAGGGGGTGAAATGAGATGTCTGTGGGATCATTTCCAACCCAAACCACTCTGGAATTTTGAAAATACATCCAAACTCCCTTTGAAACACCATACCTGACCGTAAGGATGCTGTGCAGACACTGCCAGGTGCTCTGCAGAAAATCTGGTCTTTAACGACTTGTCCAAAGACGTGCAGGACCTGAGCCAGGAGCACAGGACCATCCCTCCCCTTCTGTATCCCGTGCCGGATCCACCCCAGCCGGGCGCAGGCGCTGCTCTCACACCAGTTAATCTTTAGAGGATGCAAATAACCACGAATGGAGCAGAAGCTGCCCCGGCACGACCCTGCCGGCAGAACCCTGAAATACCTGCCGAGTGTCCCAGCGCACCCTGGGCACCATTTCCAGCCCTCCTGCCTGCCCTGCGTGCTGGCACACTTTCAAAAAATCCAAAAGTGAGGCGTGCTGGCCTCCCGGATTGATTCCTGCGCGATGCTTCTGCCGAGACTCCGCCGGTGCTCGGTGCCGTGCCAGGACAAGGTGGGGACAGCCCTGGGGCTCAGTGACCTGTTAATGTCACAGCAGGGCTGGGAATAGAGCCCCGGGCTAGATCCAATAAAGGACTTAGGAACCTGAACTCCACTGCAAACCGCAACCCGTTCAGCCACCCGTTAACCCCAGCAGCCCCTGCCCCACCCCCAGCTGGAAGATGAGGTTTCCAGGTTTTTCAGGGCTTCGGGAAAGCTGCTCAGAAATATCCCCGAGCCTCCCAGCCGCTGATCCTGGCTCTGGGAGCTGCCCTAACGTGATGGTGGCACCCAGAGATGGGGAGAGGCAAAGCACAAGAAAGTGCCAAATACATTTTGGGTGGGTTTTTTTTAAGTTGTAATATTCCGGTGGTTTCAACTCTATTTTGAAATCAGAGGCTCAGGTTCAGCTCCCTCTTTGATGTGGCAGTGCCAGCATCACATTTTCCACCTCCCAAAAGAACTCTTCCCTCCTCAGGCAATTCCTTCAGGCTTCCCTGTACAGAAATTCCTCCTGCCTCCTGTCACAGCCTCCGTGTCCTATGAAAATGGGAATGCACAGAAGGAAAGGCTCATGGTGTGGCCAGGAAATTCACCTGCACCAGAACTCCTGACTCCACCAAGCTCCCTCCCCACCCCAATAGCCCTTGGCCCCAGGGTTGCAGGAAGGCACAGACAGGAGAGCTGGCACCACTGGGCACCAGATTTGGCCAGGAATGGGTTGGAAAGGAAGGGATGAAGGGTCTGGGCAATCCCTGCAGCCTGGGAGGGGTTTGAGTGGCACAGTCCAACCCTCGAGTGCACGGCCCAAGAAACATGGATCTTGCTCAGGTTGTTTCGAGCTCCTGGTTTAGAGTTGTGTGTCCCAGGGACGGAGAACTGTGCACTCCAGCTCAGGATGGGCAGCAATTCAGACCCTTTTCCTTCCTTGTAGTTTTAGTGAGGGATGAACACTAAAGCTCCTGGCATGAGCCTCACCAGCCCCTCATTACCCCATGGTCTGGGGCACACCCAAAGCCCTACACCCCCTTCATTCCCTTTGAGATCACAAAATCAGACTGGAAGAGGGGCATAAATCACAGAATCCTAGAATGGTTTGGGTTGGAAGGGTCCTTAAGGGTCCTGCACTGCTCCTAGGTCCCACACTTCCAAGCAGAAGGAGTTCTCTCAGCCTTTCCCACCTTGCCTTCGTGGCTCTCACATGGTCCTGCTTCTGTTGCAGTGAGGAGCCCAAAACTGGGCACAGTGCTCCAGGTGTGGATCTGTGAGTGCCACAGGAGAACTGAGGGCAACTTCTTGTCCTGCTGGCTACAACCTGACCAGTAAAACCTTCCTCCATCACAGCGAGGGTGCACTGGTGATTCATGTTCAACCTGACACCCCTATGTCCTTTTTTTCACCCTTACTGCACCCAGTGTTCCCGAATTTTGCACAAAGCTGCATGCCTGCTCTTCATGACGCCACGTAGCAAAGCTATTTTAGAAATGCCTTAGCATTGCAAAAAAAAAAAAAAAAAAAAAAGGTATTGAACTCACTTCGCTAAGCAGGAAATTGAAGTGTCTCAATTACTTGCAGCGCAATCATCCAGAATTCAGAGGCACAGAAAAAAAACCCGAGGGCTGTAATCTAAAAACATCCAAAAATAACTTCTCACAGAGGAGAATGCACACAGCTGATGGCCAGACCTGGCTGCCTTCCACGCCCATAGGATGGGGCTGTGAGTCACAGCTGTGAATCACCGACTCAACAATGAGCAGCCTTCCCTGCCCGGGGTGGGCACACCCCAGAACGCCCCTGACCCCCCTTCCCACTGCTCCCCACTCGTCCCCAGCTTTGGATGCTGCTGCAGGGAGCCTGCCCGGAATGGGAGGGCTGGATCCTATGGAAATACTCCAAGGACTCGCTGGTTTTAATACAAATGCTGTTCGATTCAATCGGGTGTTTTTCTAAAAGCCCATCCCCCATAAGATAGATTTTTTTCTCTCTCTCTGTTCAGTTCTACTCTACACTTCAAAGCTCAGAAAAGAGCTGGCTTTCATTTTTGGGAATGCTTCCAGCGTAGCTAGAAGTGGAGAGAAGGAATCAAAGCCACATTTGAGACAAAGCCGGGGGTGCAGCATCTCCAGGGGCTCAGGGCGGGGTGGACACGGAGCACAGACCAGTTTCTGGGTCAGGAGAGGCAGGTACAGCTTCTGCACGACCTGGAGCTGCCTTCAAGATGGAAATCATGGAATAACCAGACAAAAGGCTTTTCTGGCAGCCCCACTGCATCCATCTGCATCCCAACCCTGCCCCGTTACCAAGAGCTGCCACAAGCACACACACCGGGGGGGGCACTTGGCTGCTTTGCTCATCAGCTAATTTGCAGCAACCTCAGCCATCAGGTCCCTGTTCATCTTCCACTTCCAGCACAAAATTATTCCGCTTCGAGCACAGAATTATTCATTTCCTTGCGGGGTTGCCATGGAGCTCGTCACTATGGCAGCCAAAGGTCTCGAAAACATTTATTCGCACAATCGCCCGATGGATTCCTGAAAAATTGTTTTCCTTGCTCTGCAGCTGGAAACACGAGTCACAGCAGCGCCACAACAAACTGGGAGAGTTTATTCGTGCCAGAGCAGCGCTGTCAGAGCCCCAGGGGATGGAGAGGGCAGCTCAGTGCCCCGAGGACGAGACCTCGGCACTCGGAGGCGCTGGCAGGGCTGTGGGCAATGCTGTGGAGGTTTTCCCGGGACACCCTCAGCATCCTGCTCCTCTCTTATTCGGGGCTTTCTGGCTCCTATTTCTGGCAGTGCCCTCTCCCAGCCAGGACCTCTCCCAGCCCGTGGTCCCGGCTTCTCCACTCGGGGCAAGGGGATGTGACTGGGATTTACTTCTCCTCCTTTCACCCCCATTTACCCGCCAGCCCTGGATGCTGTTCCCAATTTCCCGGGCAGCACCCAGCCCCCAGAACCGGGGCTATCTTCAAACCCATTATCCAGCCCCATTCCCGAGCGGCCTCTGCTCGCCTCAGGCTGCCCCCCTGCACTTCTCCTTCCTCCCCATCCCCCTCGCTGCCTCCCACACACGGCTCCAGCCGGAGGCAGCAGCAGCAGTAAAATCTCAGCCCGAACATTCCCAGGCTGGCAAAGTGACAAGTGGGAGGGAGCAGATCCGTCCCTGCCGGTGCTGAGCCTCCTCTGTGCTCGAGGCGTGCGGGGACACAGCCCCGAGCCTTGGGGACACAGCCCGAGCCTTGGGGACACAGCCCGAACCTTGGGGACATAGCCCGAGTCTTGGTGACACAGCCCGAGCCCTGGGGACACAGCCCCGAGCTCTGGGGACACAGCCCCGAGCCTTGGGGACACAGCCCAGGGCCTTGGGGACACAGCCCGAGCCCTGGGAACACAGCCCGAGCCTTGGGGACACATCCCGAGCCTTGGGGACACAGCCCCGAGTCCTGGGGACACAGCCCGAGCCTTGGGGACACAGCCCCGAGCCTTGGGGACACAGCCCCGAGCCCTGGGGACACATCCCGAGCCTTGGGGACACAGCCCCGAGTCCTGGGGACACAGCCTCCAGCCCTGGGGACACATCCCGAGCCCTGGGGACACAGCCCCGAGCCCTGGGGACACAGCCTCCAGCCCTGGGGACACAGCCCCGAGCCTTGGGGACACAGCCCGAGCCCTGGGGACACAGCCCGAGCCCTGGGGACACAGCCCAGAGCCCTGGGGACACATCCCCGAGCCTTGGGGACACGAGCCCAGGGCGAGCATCCCCTGTCCTACTCCCCACGCCAGCATCCCGCAGCCCACCACCCTCCCTCAGCCTCCAAAAAAAAAAAAAAAAAACCAAAAAACGGTACCAGCCCCAGAATTGCCACAATTTCCGTCCTCCCCTCCCTGGCAGAGGATGCTGCCGGCCCTTCCCCCACGTCCCCTCGGCCCCACGCATTCCCGTCCGCTTCTGTAATGCAATTACGAGCCCTGCAGGGAGCCTGGATGAAGCCCAGCGTTAAGATCATGACTTCGCAAAGATGCAATTGAAAATGTTAGCAAGGAAGTGTGAGTGGTGGGGGGGAGGGAAGTTTTCCAGCCTCCCAAAGCACTGCAGAGCCTTTTCTTCCAGCCTGTGGAGCTGCTGGATTGCTGCTCTGCTGGGTAAAGGCAGAACAAACCCCACAATGTTCCCAAAAGTGGGATCAGAGCAGTGTCCCTTCCCTAGAACTCTTCCAACCTTCCTGAAGGACACAGAGCCCAGACCAGTAATTGTTTCCCCCAGGCCATCCTGCCACCACCAGCGTCCCAGACATGCCAGGAAGGATATTTTGAGAAATTCTTTGGAAAGGTTGTTGTGCCTATTTTTCAGATCCATCTCTGCAGCCAGCCATGGCATGTGCTCAGCTGTGCAGGAAGCAGATGGAGAGAGAAAAATTAAACCAATACATGTAGCACCTGTTAAATCACCTAAAATAGCTTTTCTATACATAAAACCGGTGATGAAACCCCTGATATTCTTGGGGGCTCTCCACAATGAGAAACATTCCCATCACCTGAATATTTCCTTTTCTTTTTACAGCTTTTGTCCCACTTGGCAGGCTCTGGGGGGTTCAGACTTCAAGGGCCATGACAAATGCAAATAAAGGGATTATTGACCCAAAATGGTCCAAAAGGGAAGGAAAGAGTTTAAAAGGCTACTTGAGGTAGAAAGAAGCCCAGATACTGAATCTGCTGAGCTTTGGGCTGTTAATAGACAAAAGGCAGCACCCTGCAAGGAGTGCTCACAGGTGGCAGAGAGGAACAGCTCTGTGGTTTCCTGTGGAAAGGGAGGTGGGGTGGGACAGGACACATCTCTACAAAAACCTTCAGCTTCCAATCCCTTGATCAGATCAGCTCTGCAGGAAGAGGGAGAGGAGTTATCCAGGGACAACTCCTGCTCCCAGCATCAAAGCAGCTCCTGCCTGCCCCAGCAACCCAAATCCGCTCCAGAATTGCACCACGAGGCTGCAGCCCGTGCTCAGAGCACAGCCAGGCTCTGAGCAGCCTGACAGCCCTTTGTGCAGGGTTGATAGGAAACCCCAGTAATTAAACACAGAATTGCCAGGTTGGAAAAGTCCTCTGAGATCATCGAGTCCAACCATTAATCCAGCACTGACAATTGCAGCACGAACCCAAGCCCCAGGTGCCACATCTGCACAACTTTTAAATCTCCTCAGGGACAGAGACTCCACCACTGCCCTGGCAGTCTGTTCCAACACCTGAGCACCCTTTCAGAGAAGAAATTGTCCCTAATATTCAATCTAAGCCTCCCCTGGTGCAATCTGAGGCCTTTATCTCCTCCTGTCCCTGTCCCTGTTCCAGAGCCCCCCCGGCTGTCCCCTCCTGGCAGGAGCTGTGCAGAGACACAAGGGCCCCTGAGCCTCCTTTTCTCCAGGCTGAGCCCTTCCCAGCTCCCTCAGCCTCTCCTGGGGCTCCATTCCATGCCCTGGACACGCTCCAGCCCCTAAGTTGTCTTCAATCTTTTCTGTTTCACGATCCACCAGGTCAAACCTGACAGATGAAACAATCTGGCCCCTCCTGGGCTTCTGTGGTTCCCTGCAAGGTGTTTGCTGAGCCAAAGCCACACAAACAGGCTGGGGACTGGTGTGGCCTTCATCAACCCACAAACCCACAAACCACCATCCCAAATACTCCCCAAAAAGGCAACTTCTCTCCCAGGCTCCCCAGGATGTGGCAGAAGTTGGTGATCTGAGCTGTTCAGCCCCAAGGATTTGGCAGGGGGAAATCCTGTGAGAAGCAGAGCTCCTCCACTGGCACAACTCCTCCTGCACTCAGAGATTCACAGCCCACATTAAAGTCCAGCAGCTCTCACTCTTAGGAGAGCACTGTCACTTAGATTATGGTTATTCCTTCAAAGTGATGACCTCCAATAGATTTCCAGAGGCTGCTGTGATTTTTCAGGCTGCAGGGCTCCACTCACACCTTCCCCAGGCCTTGGGGAGGCAGCTGAGAGCAGCTCCACCCTCCACATGCTGCAGGAGTTGGGGAGGAATCACTACTACTCAATACTGAACAGGCAAACAAATACAACCCAGTCAGAAGAAGGAGGGATTTTAGCCCAGAGACTGTTACAACTTTATAATTCACCTGCAAAACGTGTGGAAGCACACCTGGCAAAGCAAATACTACTGCTGGCTTCACCCTGTGCTGCATTTGGGATGGCAATGGGAGTGAGAATTGTAATTATTTCCTAAACTTCCCCCAGCGGCACTTCCCTCTGCTGCTCCTCTTGCTCCTGTCACTGAGAAGCTGCAGCCTGTCCAGCAGCCCTGCCTGGCATCTCCACGTGCCCATTCCCACATTTTCCATGAATGAGCAGAGAATCCATCACTGTTTATCTGCACAGCCCCACTGGTGCTTGGTAGCACCTGCTCCTGGATCCACTACAACACAACACACACTCACAGAGTAAATTCCTCGGTGTTTACAATGCCCACAGACACTCCTGTGGCTCCTGGGCCGCCATAATTTATTTTTAGGAAGGATGTGGGCAAAGCCTGCAGCTGTGGCCAGTTGTCCTTCTGCTGGTATCCACCCCCGTGCTGTGTAAGCCCAGGAATGTTGTATTTCCCTCTCTGCCCAGACACACAGGTGGGGTCAGTGTCCTGGGACACTGTCACGTATTCATTTTCATCTTCTTTTTTCCTCTTCTGTCAGAGTCAGGAATAAAACATGAGAGATGGAATTTCATGATGGGACTCAGTTGTTTATTAATTCTTATCTATAGTACAGTGAGTGCCACAGCACTTCTAGCTAACAAGCTAAAAATGAAGAAATGGTGATGTATTTCACTTGTTACAAGATCTTTTAAGGCCTAGTTATCCCATTAAAAGCTAACATCTGTATTATTTAGACCTTTGACCCAGTGACCAAACACCCATGACCTGCAGTGCTCTTTATCCAATTAAAAAATACCACCTAAACCCAAAAAGAAGAACAAGAAGAAAGAAAAAACTAACACCTAAAACGTCCATCTTGTCCCATACCTATCACTATATTCTAAAACCCCAAACTCCAAACCCTTCACCATGTGATATCACACACCTCTACTCGAACTACACACCAGTGATTCCAGTGCTATCATTCTATTCTGGAATCTTTCTCCAAGGTCTCAAGTCAAAAGCAGTGTTCCCTTGGGGGTCAGTGCCTGACTGCACAGAAAGTTCAAAACTCCCATGTTTCAGGGCTCCAACAGTCATGCACCCCCAAAACACACCACATGCCCCTCCTTGGCAATACCTGCATGCTTTGAGCCACAAGAACACCCCTGAGAGCTTCAAACTTATTCTTTATTCCTCTCCCCAGCCCCCAGCACACACAGGCAGCCTGTTGATAGCCCAACACTTGAAGTTCTTGCATGAAAACAAAACAAAGAATGAAAAAAAAAAAATTTAAAATCGCTTTTTTCCTTCCTGGCTGTCTCTTGCTGCAGCATCTCCACTATCAGCCCCAAGCCCCTGGTGCTGTGGGAGGGGGGATGAAGCTGGGGCCAGGCAGGGCAGCTGTGATGCTGTTTGATAAACAAGGGAAGCAAAGTGAACATCACCATTGGCTGTGCTCAGCTGGGGAGGGGAAACCTGGCTAGCAACAGCTTCGGGAAGCATTAACAAAGGGGGATTTGGGATTGGAGAAAACGAGTGGAAGGGGGCTGTGAAATGGCAACTCTGCATCTTCTCTACATGCTTTGCTCCTCCCTCGCCTGGAGTTGCCATGGATTCTCACACTGCTTCCCACCCCTTGTGAGTCCCCTGCTGCTGTCTCTGGGGTGTTTCCTGCCTGGCATCTCCTCCCAGCCCATCCACAAAGCCCAAAATTGCCCTCAGTCCTGCCACGAGATTGTCCTCAGACAAATAGTCCTCAGGCCTGTCTCGCCCTCCCATGCCCACCTGTGAGCAACACAGAGCCCTCCCCATCCTCCAGGAAGGAAATCCTGACCCCAGCCCGCTGTTTTCCTGAACAAATCATCACACAGACACCACAACAAAGAGCAGCCAGGCTCAGGCAGCACCACGAACACACAGAGCACAATGAAAACGAACCAGAACAACAAGATGGGTCCTTTGCACCAGCCCCAGCCCCTGCACTCTCCTCCCAAACACCTCCAGCCTCCTCCCATAGGGAAACCCCACAGAGATGATCCCACAGGGATATCCTGAGGTGCTGCTGGGCCATTCATTTGCTCCACTTTGGCCAATTCATCACCATAATCTGCGCTGCAGCCACTGATCTGATTTATCTGGGAATGGCATCTGCTGCTCGGAATCAGTCTGGCTTCATTTACATTTGCCCAGCGACAGCACGGGTGTGGGGCTTTTTTTTTTTTTAAGAAAAACCAACCACAAACATCATTAAATTAATCATCCTATCCTCCTATTTCTCCCAAACAAGATTAATTCCGTTTTGCTCAAGTCTGCCTCGCTACCACATTTTCAGAGCATATTGTCTGAGCTCCTCTCTCCTGAGCATGTGCACCAGAGCTCTCCCGTGTTTCAGAACAAAGACAAGATTCCCTTTGTTGTCCTGGAGCAGCAGGGATGCACGAGATCCAGATCCCTGCCTCACTGAGCTTCCCCTGTTCTGCCTGGATCCAGGAGCCCCGAGCCATGAGGGATTTGTTGTGATGGGCTGGCCTATGTGAGAAAAGACAGGATTGCTTCTTCCCCAGCTTCCATGGAGACAGCAAGGGAGAAATCCCAGCACGGGTTCTTGTTTCTGGCTGTGGGTCAGCGCCAGGCTCCCCCCACGCTCCATCCAAACCCCTGTCCTAAGCTGCTGTGTCTCTATTGCTCTTTAATTTGGGTCAAATAGAGTTAAGATCACATTCCTTTTTTTTTTTTTTGTTTTCAGCTAAAAGGAGGGCTGTGCTCCCGTAGCAGAGTCCTGCAGTTCAGAGAGCTGGTGGTGCTACAGAGCTTCACCTGTCAGCAGGAGACACATTTGTACAGGTTTAACAGCAGGGAGAGAACAGTGAGCTGGGCTCAGGAAGCTGCTCTTGCCCCCTCTTTAATGCCTGTACTACCGAGCAGTGCCTGGGGAATTCTCACACCAGGCATCAAAACGCTGGGAAAAGCACGGGAACAGCACAATGGGGAGTGGGCTGCTTTCCAGGAGCTGCCTGTTTGATCAGCAGGGAGATGTCAGGGCTGGGCACTGAACATATGAGAGCACTTTCTATTTCCATCCTTTAATAGTTTGCATTAAAAACGTCCCCCTTCATTTAACTTAAAACAGGATGAAAGAAACGGGGAAAAAAATCTGCAAGAGCCGTTTTGTTGCAAATGTGGACACAGGCAAGTAGGGGAAACCAGCAGGAATTAAAATCCACTGAGTTTTTCCAGTTATTTCAGCAGCAGCCTGTGCTTGGGCAAAGTCTCTTTCCAAAGCCAGGACTCAGCCCATGGTATGGAAATGGCTCAGAGCAACCTGGTCCAGGGCAAGGTGTCCCTGCCTAGGGCAGGGGGGTGGAATTGGATGAGCTCCAAGGTCCCTTCCAACCCAAACCATTCTGTGATGGAGGAGCAGCTGTTCCAGGGACTGTCCTGGGCACTCAGGGCACAGCTCCCCAGCAGTGACATCACACAACTAGAGTCACACTCCTTCAGCTCCCCACAAACAGGCTGAGGCTGCCTTTGCTCCTGCCCTTTCTCTTCCCACGCCACAAGCTGCTGCTGTCTCTGAGGCACTGGGAAGGGGATGGAGCTCGTGAAGAGATCCAGGCAGGGGCTGGGAGCTGGGCTGAGTGTCACTGTCCCATGACCTGAGAGAAGTCCCTGTCACTGAGCTCAGGGGGGCTGGACTGCGTCAGCTCTGTGCCCTGCAGAGCCCCAGCACGATGCTGGAAGAGGGAGCAGCAGAGCCTGCTCTGATGGGGCTCATTTGCTGCCTCCTCACAGCAAAACAATTACAGCAGCTGCAGAGCACTTCTGCATTACCAGGGCTTTGTTAATTGTCACTTGAACTAGAGCGGAAATGCTTAGAAAGATTTTCCTTGATTAAAATGTTGTCAGTGATGGGGAACTCAACAGACCTCTGACAAAACTACTGCAGCTACAGCTTTGTTTTAAAGTCCAAGGCCAGTTTCTACTATGAACACTTTATCTAATTACATCAAACCCTCACTCCATTTTAGCTTTATCAGCTGGAATAGCACAGTTTAATCACTTCAACAAGTTGCCTATAGCAATCTCCTAATTTTCTGATAAGATAAATTATTGAGCCAGACCCAGGGAAAGAGTCAGGCACATGCAGCTGCTGCAGATGTTTAATTGCAAGCTCTGACACCAAAATCCAGCAGCCAGTACTCCCATGTTACTATTTTGACCTCCACAGGAGCTGCCCAAATGGCCACCAGGAATGACAAAGCACAGAGATACAGAGCCTGAGCCAGCCAGAGGAGGAAGCACATCACCCAAATTTATTCCTGATTATACAGGGAGTATAACCCTCAGGTCTGCCCCAAAAGACAGAACCTTTTCACATATAAATTACCCTGGAGGCAGTCTCCTCATACACAGCAACCTCTGGTTGGGGTATTCACAGAGAAAGGTGGAACTCAGTTAAAGTTCTTTTTCAAGGGAGTTTGCCCTCTGAAGGGGATCCCTGTCCCTGCTCACAAGAAAAGATGGGAGAGGCAAAGAACAACATCTTGTTGTCAGTGACAAGCAAACCTTGGTGGGCCAGAGGCCAAGAGAGCACCAAGAGCAGAGCACTGACTTGGGAGGTCCCTGCTCTGCTGCTGGGGCTCCTTTTCTGACCTCACACACGCTTCACACAGAGAGCTGTGGAATCTCCCCCTCTGGGGATATTCCAGAACTGCCTGGATGTAAATGGGTTAACTGCACCACATTATTAGTGGCTTGTATTTGTTTTGGTTTTTTTCTTTACTCAGAGTCAGGGTTAAAAGCACGAAGGAGATGAATTTCTCGTGGTCGGATGTGGTTGTTTATTAAACCTTATCTGAAGTACAGAGAGTTCTGCAACACTTCTAGATACCAGCTAAAATTGAGCAAAAAATGAGGCAATTTTAGTTAGTTACAAGGGTTTTTAAAGCTAAACAGTCCAATAAAGAACTAACACCTATATTATTTATACCTTTGACCTAATAACCCAACACCTGTGACCCACAGTGTTGCACTAACTATTTAACCAAAAACTACTGCTTGGAATCATGAAGAAGAGGGACTAAGACAGAAAGAGACAACACCCAAGAACCTTCATGTTGTCCCATACCTATTACTATATTCTAAAAACCCCAAATTCAAAACTTTTCACCATGTGATATTACACACTTCTATTCTAACTACACACCAGTGATTTCAACTCCATCACTCAAATTTTGGAAGCCTTCTCCAAAGCCTCAAGTCAAAAGCAGTGTTCTCCTGGGGGGGGTCAGTGTCAGAAAGCACAGAAAGTTCAAAACTCCCAGGCTTCAGAATTCCAACATCTGGACACAATCCTGTGCTGTGTGCTCTGGGATGGCCCTGCTGAGCAGGGAGGTGGGACCAGGAGAAGCTCTGAGGCTCCCTGACCCGTCCTGTGGTTCTGTGAACACACCTCAGCAGCACAGAGCTCAAGGTGCCACGACTGGTAAAAAGGGAGGGATTTCCAGTGGCCTCCATGAAGGAGAGAGGAATTAAGATTTTTGACTCAGGAAGGAATCTACCTGCTCAGAATCTGCTTTAGCAAAGAGGCTCTTCTCTTTGACACCCAGTATCCAGTCCTTCAACCATCTCCTGACTTCACCTGGAATTCTTTCCAGTTCCTGAGGTGCAGAACCCAAACTCAGACACACCACAGCCAACAGCAGCTGCCACACCCCCACCAAACACAGCTGACACAGAAGCAGCCCTATTTCTGACTCCATTTCTGACTCCATCAATGACAGGGACGCTGCCAGAGCTGCCACTCTTGGACTTTCCAGCACTGAAAGTGGCACACCAAGAAAAGAAGCCTTCATCACACAAATAAATGAAGGAAGAGCCACTCACCCACTCGTTCCAGGTCTCTGTGTCTGAGAGAAGCGCCAATCTGTGTTAGGCTGAGCTTGCTGCAAAGAAAAAGAAGAGTTTTAATACCTCCATTCTTGCCTTTGAAAATGATCCTGGATTATTTCAGTCTGGAATATCCGCATGTTCTGTCCAAGTGAAGCAAATCAATTAGAACAAAGAGAAAGCTCCCCCCTTCCCCTTTCTTGAGTATTTCTGAAGTAGCATGAATACCAAAAAGCATGACAAAAACTGTTCAGAGAATAATCTTCCAAAGCAGCTCAGGAAACCAGGCTGTGAAAGAAATGAAGCATGAAATAAACTGATAAGGGCATGAATTCAGCAGGAGCAGTGGTACCACAGTAATGAGCTCGGAGGAGGAAGGGGGGTGTGAGGGGGTGGCAGAGTTAATTGATACCGAGAAAGATGCTCTTAATACTCTAAGGTAAAATGGTAACAGACCTTCCTAATCTCTCCTTCTTCTGTCCTTAAAAAGGCCTGCCTGAGATCTTGCTCTCATGCTTTGTAGTTGAATGACTTTTTCTAGCTGCTGTGGCCTTGGAGCACTACAATATTTTTTTTCTGTCCACAGAGAAAAGAATAAATTTCCGACAGCAAGAGGAAAAAGCATTATTTGTTTAGGAGACACAATAACCTTCAGACACAGCAGCACACTTTGGAACCTCATCAATAAGCCCCCATATCACTCTCTGCCCGTGTTGTTTTACAAGCAGACAATGAACATTTTGTAAATAAGGAAGGACATGGAGCAAGCTTGTGTATTCCTGTTTGAATCATGCCTTTGTGGAAAGCACGAAATAGCACAACTGTTTCTGTCGGGAAAATACACACACTTCCGAAAATCATGATCATCTTAATTAACTCCAGAGCGATGACATACTACCTGGAAAGGACAACACTTGCCTCAGTTATTTTAGGAAGGAGCAGCTCATAGTGGAACATCAGCTTTATAGGATTATTCTGCTTGTACATGCAATTACTAAGGAAAAGTGAAGACGAGTAGAGCTGACCTAGATTTTTATTTAGTAGATGTGCTCTCACTAATTTCTCTGCAGCTTTGATGATGCTCATGAAAGAAGATATTAGAATAAATTACTCCCCTAAAATAGATGCCCCACTGGTCCCCATGCTGCATGCAAATGAAGCTGTTTCAAGACTTGCCCTCCAGATTTCAGATAGGCATTTTTGCACACGTTGACACACAATACTGCACAAGACAAACCCTTCCCAATTTTTTGAATAGCCCTTCCATTTTTTGAATTCCTGTTGCAATTACCATTTTCAAATTTAGGGCAGGCATTTGTGACACAAAATTGCTTTACTTTTTATATCCCAAAGTTATAAAAGCTCCAGCTAAACACAGTCACCTACATCTATATTTAGGCATCTGAGTACAAACAGCTCAAGTTTTCAAAGCTTGCTGCTCCTCAGCCTCTGCAAGCCCAAGGGCACATAAGGTCACCAGGATCTTTGTGAATAATGTCACTCCTGACATTTCAGTATTTTAGTGCTGAACACCGAATTCAGCTCCTTGCTCAACATGATCAAGCTGCAAAATGATCCCTTGCCGAGGCACAGTCAGTAATTAATAACACTTGGGGTTTGAGAAATGAGAAATTTCTACAGTGCACCTCTAAAACCGAGCAAAAGAGACACAGGCAGACTTTCCTTTCAGACAACCTCCTCCGCACCACAGCTCCTGTGCCGTGCAGGAAAGAGGAGCTAAACAGAACCAAGAAGTTAAACCCCTAAAAAACCTGCTCCTGACCATGCTAAGGATCACTTTAAGTAGAAGAAAGTACGAGCGGGGCCAGGGGAAACTCTCCACTGCTACAAATACAAAGTCTTTTAATTCCACAACTCTGCCCAGCCCCTTCCCCCAGCTCCACCAAGCCCAGCCAAAACTTTCACCTGCCACCTCCCAGGAGATGACAGTGACACGTGTTCCCTGAGGCCACTGTCCCGGGAGGAAGGACAGAGGGAGAGCAGCCAGCTGGCCTGGATATGACAAACTGTTGCACTCAGCAGAGAGGACAGTAAGAAACTCTTACCCCATCACAGGGACTCGCTAAGGTGCTGGTCACCTGCTCATAGGCAGCCACGGTCTCTGCAGTGCTGGAATGGCTGAAGGGCTTTACAAAGAGGAAATCGCTCTGCTCAGACATGGGTGAGAAACAAGAGGTGTAATTCTGTGCCTGGGAGGTCAAGCCCGCTCCTCCCACGTCCAGGTACTTGATGAAGCCATCTGGCTTCATCTGCCCTCGGAAATGGGAGGCGGGTTTGCGGCCAGTCCCTCGGCAGCAGCCCGCCAAGGTGCAGCTGGCACTGCCAGCTCTGAGACAGCGGGCAGCCACCAGCCCGAACATCACGCAGGACACCAGGGAGATGGACACCAAGGAGATGATGAGGTAAAGAGTTAGGTTGGTATCCTCGGGAGAAGACGGGGGGAGGTCCAAGGACTTGGAGAAGTCCTGCACGCTGTTCTCCTCCCGAGAAATGACTATAACCACGGAGGACGAGAGGGACGGTGTGCCATTGTCCCTCACTTCCACCACCAGCCTGTGGGAATCTTCCGACTCCCTGAGAGCCTGTGCAAGCCTTATCTCTCCAGAGCGGCGCTCCACTTGGAAAGGCAAAGCCTCAGCAGACTCCTGCAGCTGGTAGGACAGCCAGGCATTATGGCCGCTGTCAGCATCAACTGCTACAATTTTAGTTACCAGATAGCCAGGCTCTGCCAAGGCTGGGATGGCTTGGTGGAAAGCAGAGCCCTTGGGGACAGACGGGTAGACAATGCTGGGAGCATTGTCATTCTCATCCAGGACAAACACATGGACCACAGCAGTGCTACTCAGAGCAGGAGACCCAGCATCCTTCACCTCCACAGGCACCTGGAACACCTTGTCCTGCTCATAATCCAGAGCTCGCACGGTGTAGATGGTGCCGTTGTCCTGGTCAATTCGGAAATAGGTTGAGATAGGTACATCCTGCATCCCATTGTCCAGGATGGAGTAAGACAGCTTGGCATTGCTACCCTCATCAGGGTCTGATGCTGACACCGAAAACACAGAAGTTCCAGGGAGGGAGTTTTCCTGAATGTGAGCTGTATCAAAAGGGCTGGAGAAATTCGGGGCATTATCATTCACATCAGCAATGCGGAGATAAAAGGTTTTTTGTGTGGCCCTCTGGGGGGACCCTGAATCCACAGCCCTCACTGTGATGTTGTATCCACTGGCTTTCTCCCGATCAAGGGGACCGCTGGTGACCAGCGAGAAATGCTCTTTAAAAGATGACACTAGTTTGAACGGGAGCTCTTTTGCTATCTGCAGATGGACCTGCCCGTTGTCACCGGAATCGCTGTCCTTCACACCGATGAGGGCGATCACCGTGCCTGGGGCTGCATCCTCCTGCACTGGGCTGGAGACAGAGGTCAGCAGGATCTCTGGGCTGTTATCATTGATATCAATTAATTCCACTCGCAGGTGACAGTGGCCTTCCATGGCTGGGGATCCCTTGTCCCTGGCTCGAACCGCGATCTCGTAAGCACTGGATTCCTCATAATCCAGTGGGGCTTTGGTTCTGATCTCCCCTGTACGGGCATCTAAGGAGAACAGTTTGGTGAATTTACCTGGTGCATTATTGCTGGTTTTGAAAGAATATTCCACATCCCCGTTGGGACCTTCATCCAGGTCGGTGACATTCAGCTTGGTGACTAGAGTGCCCACCAGCACATTCTCCTCCAGAAGCACCTTGGATATGGGTGGGTCACAGACAGGAGGGTTGTCATTTGCATCCAAGACATGGATGGTAACTCTGGCGGTGCCAGACTTCACGGGATTCCCTCCATCCAGGGCTGTCAGTGTCAGATGATGCACAGGCACTTTCTCTCTATCCAGGGCTTTTTCAAGTACGATCTCGGGCATTTTAACACCATCTCCTCTCACATTGATGCTCAGGGCAAAATGCTTGCTGGGGCTGAGCTCGTAGGTGGAGATGGAGTTGGAGCCCATATCCGGGTCTTCTGCTACCTCCAAGGGCAGCCGAGTCCCAGGGTTGGCTACCTCAGTGATCTCCAACAGCACCTCTGGCTTGGGGAACTGGGGCGCGTTGTCATTCACGTCGAGGACGTCCACCTCAACGCGGTGGAGCTGGAGGGGATTCTCCATGACGAGTTGGAGGTGCAGGGAGCACGTGGGGCTCTGCCCACACAGTGCCTCCCGGTCCAGCCTGCTGTCCAGCAGCAGCACACCTGCTGCCAGGTCCACCTGGAAGTGCCGCTGCCCCCCCTCGCTCACCAGGCGCAGGTTACGGGCGGCCAGGCTCCGCACCTCCACCCCTAAGTCCTTGGCCAGGTCGCCCACAGAGAAACCCGGCTCGCGATCCTCGGGCACGGAGTAGTGGAGCTGGGCGCAGCTGGGAGCCGGCAGGCAGGAGAGGGCTGCGAGCAGCAGCGGGAGCTGCCATGGCAAACTCTGTCCCGCCAGCATCCCGTGCCGGGTGTGCGAACGGAGCAGCGCGGAGAGCAGCGGCGGCGGCTCCGCGCAGCCTCCCCCTCCTCCCCGCCCCCGCAGCCGGCCCCGGCAGCCGGAGCCCCTGAGTCCCGGCGGGGTCCGAGCGGGTCGTGCAGGGAGGAAGCCGCCGCCGGAGCCGCCGGAGCCGGACGGGGAGGGATGGAGGAGGCGGGGGAGGGGGCGAGCGCAGCCCGGCCGGCTGAACCGCTTCTCGATACGCAAAGACACGCAAAGTCGGCGAGCGGAGGGGATGGACCGAGTGACAATTTTACGTCTCTCCACAGCCCCCTCCTCCTCCTCCTCCTCCTTTTTCTCTCCCTCCTCCTCCCCTTCTCCATCTCACCGCCTTCCCCAAAATACGCACGGCGTAGCCCCCCCGCTTCCCCCGCTGCCGCCACTCCGCCCCCGCAGCGCCGGGAGGGCGCCGGGGACTCCCGGCAGCGGGAACCCCGCTCCGCCCCGCCCGGCTGCTGGCACCGGGCACCGGCGGACACCCCCTCCCCAAAGCCGGTCGGTTCGGTGCCGAGCCCCGCGAACACTGGGGCTGTGATCAGGCTGGAGACCGCACCCCGAGCTCACCTCGCTGCACAGGGTGGGATCCGCGGAGGGTTTCACAAACATGAACTCGCTGATATCCGAGACTGGCGAAAAGCAGGAGCGGTAACGAGGGGCGGGAGGTGCTGTTGCTGTCACCTGCACGCCCATCACAGTGTCCCCTTTCTTAGGCTCATAGTGCAAGTGCCCAAAGATGTGGCTGGGAGGAGGCTGAAGCGTGTTCACGCTCTCCACGCAGCAGCCCTGGTTGGCAGGAGCAGAGCCCCGCCGGAGCCACCGAATGCCCAGCGCTGCCAGTCCCACCAGCGAGACGCTGGAGATGAGCACTAGGGACACAATCAGATACAGTGTAATAGGGGGCAAGCCCCCACCATCAGCGGCCCGAGCCTCGGAGCCCTGCAGGGCCTCTGGACCCTTCTCCTCCACCAGCACCACCAGCGTGACCGCTGTGGAGAGCGGGGGCTCCCCGGCGTCCCGGACCACCACCAGCAGCTCGTGCTCAGAGGGGTCCGTCTCCTGCAGAGCCCGCGTGATCCGGATCTCCCCGGAACGCAGGGCCACGCTGAAAAGCCCCAGGTCTGTGGCTTCCACGAGGTTGTAGGACAGCCAGGCATTGCGCCCCGAGTCCGCATCTATTGCCACCACCTTGGTGATGAGGGCAGGAGGGACGATGGAGGGGGAAATTCGGAACTGAGTAGCAGAGTCCTCCCCAGCCCTGGGGAAATGCACCCGTGGGGCGTTGTCGTTCTGGTCCACCACAAAAACATGAACCAGTGTTCTGTTCCTCAGGGCCGGGGAGCCACCATCAGAGACCTCCACATGGAACTGGAGATAGGTGGTTTGCTCATAGTCAAAAGGAAATTTGGCAGTGACCTGCCCGTTCGTGGGATGTATCGAGAGATAGCGAGTAGGATCCAGGCCTGGATCTGTCCCACCAGCTCGCAGGATGGAGTAGGACAGGCGGGAATTCTGCTCCGAGTCCGGGTCAGCAGCAGACACTGTAACCAGCACACTGCCCACTGGGTTGTTTTCTGCCACCAGCACTTCATAGGACGCTTGCTCAAACTGGGGAGCGTTGTCATTGACGTCGATCAGGGTGATTGGCAAGATGGTGTGGCGGGAGAGAGGGGGATTGCCCAGGTCTGAGGCAGAGACGGTGACATTGTAGTAGGCAACGTGCTCCCGGTCCAAACGGGTGCTGGTGAGCAGCGAGTACTGGTGTTCGTAGTCCTTACGCAGCTGGAAGGGAAGATCTGGAGACACGTGACACAGGACCTTGCCCTGTTCGCCAGAGTCCCTGTCTCTGACGTGTATCACGGCCACCACCGTGCCCGGCAGCGCATCCTCGCTCAGGGTGCTGGAGAAGGAGGTTAGAATGACCTCAGGGGCGTTGTCATTGACATCGGTGATTTCCACCACCACGCTGCAGTGCTCCTCCATTGTGGGCGACCCCATGTCCTTGGCCTCCACTTCGATCTCGTAGACTGTTGCCTCCTCAAAGTCCAGGTTGCCCTGGACTCGAATCTCCCCAGTTTGCTCATCGATGGCAAAGATCTGGCGTAAGGCAGCCGAGTTGTGGCTGCTGAGGGAGTAGCGGATGTCTCCGTTGGGTCCTTCGTCCACATCAGTGGCATTTAACTTCACCACTAGGGTGCCCAGTGGCGAGTTCTCCACCAAGCGTGCTCCGTAGGATGGTCTGTCAAAGACGGGGTGGTTGTCATTGGCATCCAGGACCTGAATAGTGATGCGTATCTTGCTGGACTGTGGGGGAGAGCCCCCATCTTCAGCAGTCAGGACCAGGTAGTGGAAAGCTCTGAATTCCCGGTCCAGAGCCCGCTCCAGCACCAGCTCAGGGAACTTCCCACCATCAGTGCGGGCCTTCACGTTGAGGTTGAAGTTGTCATTGGCACTCAGGTGATAGGTCTGCAAGGTGTTGGTGCCCACGTCGGGGTCCTGGGCTGGCTGGATGGGGAAGCGGGCACCCAGAGACGCCAGCTCGTAGATGCGCAAGGAAACCTCATCGCTGGGGAACTCTGGGGGGTTGTCATTGATATCCAGGATCTCCACCTCGATACGGTAAAACTCCACCGGGTTCTCGATGGCAAGTTTCAAGTGGAGGAAGCAGCGTGGGTTCTGCCCGCAGAGCTGCTCCCGGTCTATCCTCTCGCTGACCATAATAACCCCGGTGTTCACATTGACGGAGAAGTACTGGGAATCCGAATCCGACAGTACCTGCAGGTTAGCTGCCGCCAGTTTAGCCACATCCGTGCCCAGGTCCTTGGCGATATTGCCCACAAAGGCACCCCGTGTGAGCTCCTCAGGGATGCTGTATCGGATCTGAGCAGATGAGCTGTGCAAGAACAAGCAGAAGGAGAAGACACGCGGCAGCCCCAGGGACCGGCGCGCCTGCCCTACCCTCGGCATCCTTGCCGGGTGGCCGGCCGGGGAGCGATGCCCTCGGCGCCGGGGGCCGCGCTCAGCGCTCGCCGCTCCCATTCATTGTTTGGGGCGGACGCGGCTCGGCGGGGCGGGGGGAGCGCGGCCGCGCAGCCGCCCCGCCATTGGCTGCGGGCGCGGCGGCGCCGCTCCAATCGCCGCGCTCCTTCCCCAGGACAGCAACACCGGCGCCAATCACGGCCCGCGCACCGGCGCCGCGCGCCGCGCACCGGAGCGGCCGCGCCGCGCCCCCCGCGGGGCCCGCGCCGCCGGACCCCGCCCCGCTCACCTGGCCGCGGTCCCGCAGCGTGCCGGCGGCGGGCAGGAAAGCCCCGCTCTCCCTCGGCAGCGTGGCGGGGGTCGGGCAGGGCCGCAGGAAGGTGAAGTCGCTCCGCTCGGAGCCGGGGGAGTAGCAGGTGCTGTAGCGCTGGGATGGGGACTCGGTGGGTCGCAGCGTGACCTCCATGTACTTAAGGGTGCCGTCGGAGCTGAGCTGCAGCTTGGGGCTGGAGTGCTTGCAGAAGTCCCGGGAGGGCGACTCGCTGAGCCAGCAGCAGCAGTAGGGTGAGACGGCGGCTCGGCCCCTGCGCCGGAGGCACCGGGCGGCCAGGAGGGTGACAGTGGCCAGTGCCACCGTGCTAACGGCTGCCAGCGCGATGATCAGGTAGAAGGTCAGGTCCGGCTTCTCCTTGGCACCAGCCAGGAAATCCTGAGGCTTGAAGCTCTCCTCCAGGGCTGCCTCCTCCAGGGCCACGGTGATGGTGGCAGTGGTGGAGAGCGGGGGGTCACCGTTGTCCGTCACCAGGACCAACGAGCTGCTGCACGGCCATGTCGCTGTCCTGGAAGGCGCGAGCCGTCCGCACCTCCCCTGTGTACAGCGACACATGGAACAAGGAGGGGTCGGTGGACTGGGGCAACAGCCGGTATGAGAGCCAGGCGTTGTGCCCAGCATCTGCATCCACTGCTGTCACCTTGGCCACCAGGTAGCCCGGTGGGGCAGACAGCGGGACCCGCTGGGGTGCCGGCACATCGCTGTCACTGGCGGGGTACAGGATGGTGGGGGGATGGTCATTCTGGTCCAGGACAAAGATGTAGACAGTAACATTGGCATAGAGCGGGGGGGACCCCGAGTCCCTCACGACCACGGACACCGGCAGAACCTGCAGCAGCTCGAAGTCGAAGGTGCGCTGAGCATAGAGATTACCATTGTCAGGGTTGATGTGGACAAAGGAAGAGATGGGCGCATCCTGTACTTGGCCACTCTCTATGGAGTAAACAAGCCGGGAATTATCCCCGTCGTCAGGATCTGAGGCAGAGACGGTGCACAGCAGGGAGCCAGGCGGGTTGTTCTCCTGGAGAAAGGCATCGTAGGAAGGCTGCGAGAAGCGTGGGGGGTTGTCATTCACATCAGATATATTGAGGAGCAGCGTGAGTGTGGTGCTGAGGGCAGGAGAGCCACCATCCTGGGCGATCAGCTCCACTGCGTACTGTGAGGTAGACTCTCGGTCCAGGCTCTTCTGGGTGACCAGGGAGAAGTGGTTCTGAAGAGACCTGATAGCAAAAGGCACATCGGGGGAGATCTCCAGGCTCACACGCCCGTTGGCCCCTGAGTCTCGGTCCCGTACGTTGAAGAGCCCCACGACAGTCTCCGGTGGGGTGTCTTCTGGCACTGGATTCAACAGGGAGGTGAGCAGCACCTCCGGGGGGTTGTCATTGGCATCCTCCACTTGCACCTGCAGCACACAGTTGCCCTCCATCTCTGGGACCCCTCCATCGTGGGCTCGCACATAGATCTCATAGAAACGCGATTCCTCAAAGTCCAGGGCCCCACTCACCCGGACTTCGCCAGAGTGGGGATCCAGGGCAAAGAGCCTCCGCACCGAGTCGGAGGTGTGAACCCCGAAGGAGTACTGGGTCTCCCCATTGGGACCCTCATCGGGGTCGGATGCATTGACCCGGAGGAGCACAGCCCCCACAGGTGTGTTTTCCGGGACTTTCACCCTGTATGTGGTGTGGTCAAAGGTGGGCGCGTTGTCATTGACGTCCAGGACCTGGACCGTTATCTGTGCTGTGCCCGAGCGTGCTGGGCTTCCCCCGTCCACAGCTGTCAGCACCAGCTGCACTTCTGGCTGCTCTTCCCGGTCCAGGGCACGCTCCAGCACCAGCTCCGGGAAGAGTTTGCCATCCGGCTGCTGCCTGACGTCCAGAGAGAAGTGGGAGTTGGGGCTCAGCCGGTAGGAGCTCACAGCATTGCTGCCCACGTCGGGGTCCTGCGCGCTCTCCAGGGGGAAGCGCGCGGCCACCGTGGCAGACTCGGCGATGCGCAGGGTGCGGTGAGCAGTGGGGAAGCTCGGGGAGTTGTCATTCAGATCCAGGATCTCCACTTCCAGGCGGAAGAGCTGCAGGGGGTTCTCTGTCACCACCTGCACCGACAGCACGCAGCTGGCAGCTGCTCCGCACAGACGCTCGCGGTCCAGCCGCTGGCTCACCACCAGCGTGCCGCTGTCCAGGCGCACGGCGAAGTAGCGCAAGCTCTCCTCTGAGCCCAGGCGCAGCCTGCGACCTGGCAGCTCCTCCACCTTCAAGCCCAGGTCCCGGGCCACGTTCCCCACCACGGTTCCCAACTCTGACTCCTCAACCACTGAGTAGTGGATCTGCCCGGAGACCCAGCCCCAGCCGCAGAGCAAAAACAAACTCAGTACTTGCCATTTCCAGGCGGATCGCTGGAGGCTGACACTCTCCATGTCCGTGCGCATCCGGCCCGGGACACGGCAGGCACTGAGGAACTGCGAATAAATCCCCGGGTCTCTCTTCCACGGCTTAGAAAACAGCTCCGGGGCTCCAGCAGGCTGCGGCTCCAACTGTCAGCCTCCAAGCAGAGGGGGTGGGCTGGGGGAGGGGAACTGAATCACAGCCCCAGCGCGGAGGTGGGAGGGGGGGGGAGAAGAAGCCGATTTCCCCCCCTCTCTTCAGATCAGCGCCCCATTGGCCGAGAGCTCCATCCCCTCTCGGCCAGCAGTGGCTCCGGAGGTGCGGGAAGCAGGGGCCTGAGCCGGCAACAGCGGGGCTGCCACCCCCGGCCTCCCCTCTGCCAGCCTGACTCACTTGCTCCGACAGCTCGCTTTGCGTTCACAGGGAAACTGCACGTCCTGGCAGCCTGGAAGCAAGGTACAAGCCCTCCCTGTGTGCTCCCCCTCCACAATGGTGGCTTCACAACATGCCCACAGACAAAGGGCAGCTGTCATGAACACAGGCCAAAGGACTTTTCATGCCCGATGAAAAGGTGCTTGTTAGAGCCCCGAGGTGCCAGGGGCTCTTCTCTCACCCCTCTTCTCCCCCTCAGCTACTGCATTGGCTGCTGCCTGCACCCCATGATTGCCTCTCTGAGTGAGGCATCACTGCCACCAGTACCACCACTGGCCAGGAGACCTTGCACTGAGATGGGGATGACACCCCTGCCAGCCCAGGGAGTAGGAGGCTGAAGGTGGAAAAGCAAGGACAGGTGAGCCATTCAAAGCCAAAATACAATTGCTCTCAATGCACACCTGACTGGATGCCACCTCCTCACCCTGGGGCAAGGAAGGGGTCAGACTTCACAGTACCCAAATCACTGCAAACACACAGAGCCAGACAATAAGGCCACTGGATCACCACAGGATCACACCGCAGGGTCAGCATGTCAGAGTGGGAAGGAAGCCCAAGCCTCCCACCTGGCAGACACACACACACACACACTGATACTCCGTGGCAGGGCCAGCTTTGCAGTCAGTCTCCCGAGGGCAGGAGCAGGGCTCTTAGCCTCCCCAGGGAGAGGAGTACAGTAATTTCCTGCTCTCCCTGTCCCAGATGATAACGGCAAGCTGCAGACTTTTAATTCAATTCACATCCCTGCAGAAGCCTTGTGCAATCATAGAGTCACAGAATGGCCTGGGTTGGAAGGCACCTTATAGATCATCTCATTCTGACCTCCTGCCGTGGGCAGGGACATCTGCACTAGACTAGGTTACTCAGAGCTTAATCTAGCCCAGCCTTTAACACTTGCAGGGATGCAGCAGCCACAGTTTCTCTAGGCAACCTGTACCAGTGCCTCACCGCCCTCATAAGGAGGAATTTTTATACCTGTTATCTAATCTAAACCTTCTGTCAGCTTTAAACCATTCCCTCTTGTTCTGTCACTGCATGCTGTTGTAAAAAGTCCCTCTCTGTCTCCTGTCCTTGGTCACTGAAGGCCACCCTGACCCTGCCCTGGGTGCACACAGACCCTGGGGGCTGCAGTGGTGTGGCAGACAGGGGACCCAGTGCCTGCCTGGGATCTTCCTGGGATCCTGCCTGTCCCCACCACCTGAGCACCAGAGGGACCTGGGGGATTGTGAGAGAGGCTGATGCCCGGCACAGGGGATGGTGACAGGGACAGCGAAGGTGCTGCAGCCGAGGGTCCTCCCTCCCGTCTGCAGCGCCTCCCTGCCTATTCTGAGAGCCGTGAGGCGGGACCACCCTGCTGCCAGTCAGGGAGAGACACCGGGAAGAACCTTAGGAATGGTGAGAACACTGCCCGGGTCCCACCTACTGCCGGCTCCGGAGAAGGGAGAAAGCGTCCTTAAAGAGACAATGCAGATAAAAACAAGGGACAAGAAAAAAAAAACCAATACGGACTAGGGATTCCTCAGCACACAGAGACCAATTCATTCTTGTACATACTCATTCCCCCAGGGCTCCTGACGGTGCCACCAGCAGGAAGCTGTCACAGGAACCTTGGCTCTGGAATGTGCCCTGTCCCCATCCCAGGCCAGTCCTGGACAGTACAGCTGGGTGACAGAGCTTCCCACTGGCACCACAGGGTGCTGCACCCCTGGGAATGGGTTTGATGGTGCTGCAGAAGTCCCCTGCAAAGCCCACACAGCTTGAGAGAATCCACTCAGTGGCCTGAGATGGCTCAGCCTCCAAGGAGCTGGAACAAGGGCTTTACATGGGAATCCTGCTGCTGTTTGGGTCTGTCAAAGCCTGGGATTGGGACAGTGTGACAAGGCATGAAGGGTTTGGGGTGTCTTGGATAGAGAAAGAGATGTTCCTTATTCCACAGGGTCTGAGCTCACTCTGTGGAAAGGCACCAAGCCAGACAACCCAGGGATCACTGAAAATCCTGCAGGGTAGGATCCCTCACGGATCCCTGCAGGGTAGGATCCCTGTCCTCAGGGTGGGATCTGTAGGACACATCACCTGCTACAGACAGGGCCAACACCCTTCCCACTGCATCACTTTTGAAGGCTGGGTGTGCCCTGCAGAGCAAGGAGGTGTAAAGCCTTTGCAGGCTTGATACTGTTATCACCACAAAGACTGAAAATCCAGGAGCCAGAGCCAGCCCAGCTGATTTCTCACTGCCAGCACCTTTCCAGTGCACTACTGGGGACAAGGAGGGAATCATGGCTGGGGCTCAGGCTTGCTGCCCACCTTCCACCCCCAAAGGAGGTGATTTGACACTCTTAAATAATTTAATGCCCTCGCCACCAGAGGCATCTTGCCAGCACGTTTTGGTGAAGGGGACATCCTTGTCCCCAGCCTTAGCACAGCCCACTCAATGCAGAGGAACACTTGCTCCTGCAGCTGCTGCAGCCATTCTCACCTGCCACAAATCAGAAGTGCTGAGTTTGAGCAGTGACGCAAGCAGGGGGAAAAAAAAGGCATAAAATAATTCTGAGAGGTTTCTGCCTCCGTCTGTGATTCGGCCACACTGAGCAGGCAGCACACGCAGCCTCACAGCCATGAACAGCTTCCGCTGCACCTCACTTCCTTCTGCTCTGAGGAACCGGTCGCTCCTACCCACTGCCTCCCAGGAAGGACAAATTACCAGCACCAACGACCTTGGAAATCCACCTGATCCACACTCCCCCTCCACTGGGTCCACTACCTGGCCTCACCTCTGAAGACTGAAGCATTCCTGTAATTGAAAGCTTTCAAATTAAGCAGCACAATTCCCATCGGGAGAGAAGCACAGAAGCTGCTGCCATGCGCAGACGCCTTCCAGCCCGCAGTTTGTTCGGTCGGGACATCAGACATCACCCAGACAGCATATTACAGCTCATGCAGAGCTTTCTAAAGGGTTTTTGAACAGCATCTGAGTGGAGGACTCACCACCCTGCTCAGAGCCAAAGTCCAGCTCAGCGGAGCCCTGCAAGCAACTGAAGCACTCTGCAATCCCACCCCCTCCCCCAAAGCAAACCTCGGCACAGAACTTCCATGGAAATAAAACCAGAACCATTCAAGAGTCCAACACAAGGAGCGGCACAGATTGGGAGGGACTGCTCTGTGACCATGGTCTGTCAGAGGAACCAGCAGCATCCTCAGCTTTGCATGCTGCACTGTGAGAGGCGACACTGATCCCCAGCTCCCAGCCCCATCTGCATCACCACCTCGCCAGCCCCCACCGAGTCACGACGCACAGAGATTACGTTCCCCCGCAGTGCAAGTGCTCCCCTTGGCTCTCCTTTTGCAAGGGGAAGGAAATACCGTGGACAACAAACTTCGTGCCAAGGATTAACAAGTGGTTTCAAGCTGACCTCAGCCTCCACCGGTTACTCATGCAAGGCGTGCCCAAAACTGCGTCCAAAAGACGCCTCATTGACAACAGGAACAAACTGACTCATTTGATCCTGCTCACCACAGTGCAAAAGTCATCAGCCCTCAGGATGGCTCATTTGACTCCGAAGAACACCTGTTCAGCTGGAGCTGAACTCTTTAGGGGCGTGGCACGACTGGATATCCCTCCCAACCCCAACACGCAACCACACGCGTACGGCACAAATGAACCGTGGCTCTGCCCAGCGCTGGGACACGCCAAGGAAGGAGCTACATTACCTCAGCAGGTGTGGGGAGCCGGCTGGCAGTGCCCACAATCTGATGGTACAGCCCTGGCTCACCATTCCTGATGGTGCCCTGGCGGCTCCCCAGGGGGCTGGAAGTGAAGCGGCTTTTACACAGGAGATCACTCTGGCGAGAGTCTGTGGTGAGATAGACCTGGTGGTAGAAGCTGGGTGGTGTGAAGCCACCCCGCACGGCATCGATGTGGTGGAAGGGCCCTGGTGTCCTGTACGTGGTACTCCTGGAGCTGTTGTACAGCTCTTTTGACTTCCTCCACTTGTAGCACTTGAAGATGCCCACGGACAACATGGTGATGAAGAAGGCTGCTGACACCAAAATCACAGCCAGGATGAGATAGAAAGTCACATGTCTCCTGGGATCACTGGCAGGGGCCACATCAGTGAGGTCAGTGAGCACCTCCTTGACCATCTCAGCCACAGAGATGGAGATGGTGGCACTGGTGGACAGCACGGGCTCCCCGTGGTCTTTCAGCAGGATGATTAAGGTGTGCTCGGGAGCGTCATCCTCGCGGAGCTGGCGGGCCGTGAAGATCTCCCCGTTGTGCAGCCCCACCTTGAAGAGGCTGGGGTCAGTGGCCTGCAGCAGGGTGTAGGAGATCCAGGCATTGTACCCTGCATCCGCATCCACCGCCACCACCTTGGTGACCATGTGCCCCGCAGGAGTGCCCGGTGCCACCACGTCGGTGTAGCTGGCGGTGGTGTTGGGGTGGGGGTACAGCACCGTCGGGGCATTGTCATTGAGGTCAGTGACAAAGACACTGACTGACACGTTAGTGGCCAGAGGCGGAGAGCCGCCGTCCTGGACCTGCACCATCATGCTGAACTCCACCTGGTCCTCATGGTCCAGGGAGGCGAGCAGGTAGAGGGTGCCATTCTCCCGGTTGATGGAGAAGAGGTGGCCAAAAGTGGTGTCACCCTGCAAAAGGGTGTAGGAGAGGTGGGCATTGCGCCCCAAGTCCGGATCCGTGGCGCTCACGTTAAGGATGGGGATGCCGGGCACGTTGTTCTCCGGAACATAGACATCATAGGAGTCCTGGGACACCTTGGGGGCGTTGTCATTGACATCTGACACCTGCACCAGGATGTGTTTTACTGCAGACAACGGTGGTGAGCCCGAGTCCTTGGCTGTGATTGTGATGTTGTACTCTGCTGCCTTTTCCCGGTCCAGAGCTCCTTCTGTTTTCAACGTGTAGTAATTTTTGAGGGAGGAGCTGAGCATGAACGGGATCCCAGGGGAAATAAAGCAGTTCACCAGGCCGTTGTCATGAGAGTCCAAGTCTGTTACACTCAGCAGAGCTACGACCGTCCCTGGGGCTGCATCTTCAGGCACAGGGCTGTACACAGAAGTCACTGTCACCTCTGGAGCATTGTCATTCACATCCACGACTTCCACCAGCACTTTGCAATGAGCCACACCAGGAACGGCTCCCTTGTCTTTAGCCTGTAAGTAAATCTCGTACAACTTTGCTTCCTCATAGTCCAGCTGTCCCTTGACCCTCAACTCCCCTGTGGCTGAATCCAGAGCAAAGAGTTCTCGTACCTTGGCGGGGGTGTGGCTGCTGAAGGAGTAGACGATGTCTCCATTGGGCCCATCATCCAGGTCGTAGGCACTGATCCTGGCGACCAGGGTACCGCTGGGCGTGTTCTCCCTCACACTCGCCTTGTAGGTGGACTGGTTGAAGACCGGGGCATTATCGTTGGCATCTACAACGTCAATGTGGATCTGCACGTGAGCCGACCGTGGCGGGCTGCCTCCATCCAGCGCGGTCAAGACCAGATTCAGCTCCCTTTGCTCCTCCCTGTCTAGTTCCTTCTCTAACACTAGTTCCGCATACTTGCTGCCATCCACCCTCGTCTGCACGTCGAGCGCAAAGTTCGGGTTGGCGCTGAGCTGGTAGGTCTGCAAAGAGTTAACTCCGACATCGGGATCTTGCGCGCTCTCTAGCGGGAAGCGCGCTCCGGCAGCCACCGACTCACTGATTTCCAGCCTCGCCTGGCTGCTGGGAAAAGCCGGGTCGTTGTCATTGATGTCCTGGATCTCTACGGTGCCGCTGTACAGCTCGAGCGGGTTTTCCACCACGATCTCAAAGCTGAGGGAGCAGGGAGAGAGCGCGCCGCAAAGCTCCTCCCGGTCTATCCTCTCGTTCACCAGCAGCGCCCCGCTCTTCAGATCCACCCCGAAGTACTTCTTGCTGCCGCCGGACACCACCCGCAATCGGCGCCCCGGCAGCCGCCCGAGGTCCAGCGCCAGGTCGGCTACCACATTCCCCACCGCGGAGCCTCTCCGCGCCTCCTCGGGGATCGCATAGCGAATCGCGGCGGAAACCCAGTCGAAAACGCCGAACAAAAGCAAGAGGCTCAGTACCTGCCCCGTCGTCACCCCGCGGCTCCTTACAGCAACGCCGTTCATCGCACAGGACGCCGCGCTCTCCGCTTCGCCCCCCGCCCCGGCTAGAAACTCTCAGCTCGCCCCGTCATGCCGCTGCCCAGCGGCCCCGGGAAGCGGCGGCGGCGGCGGGGAGCCGGGCATCGCTCGGCGGGCTCGGCGGTGACTCACTCCCAGAGTCTCTGTGAGACCGTCTGCGCCTCATCCCGGCTCCGAGCGGGGCCGGGCCGCCAGTTCCCCCCCGCTCCATCATTGGCCGACAGCGGCACACAGAGTCCCGGCCAATAACTGCACAGAGCGCAGGGCGCAGAGCCCCGCCGCCACCGAGCCCCGCCGGAGGCAGCGCGGCCACCGAGGACAGCGGGGCTCGAGGGGGCAGAACCTGAAGGGAGAGCGCTGAAGAGAAATCCCGCTATAAGAACAGCCGGGCTTGGGGAGCGCTGGTATAGGCAGGGTAGATCGCGCACAAGGACTGCGTGTGCGGGCAGGAAGCTGTAAAATTTGGCAGAGATAGTGACGCCAAAAGGGGCGATACGGAGATATGGAGTGTTTGGAGTGCGTGTCCCGGGAATACCTCGCTGGAATGAGACAGTGGGAATAAGGGGAAGTGGGGAGGGCGGGAGGATTCTCCGGGGTACGCAAGGTGCCAGGAAGAGCCAGCACCAGCACGATGCGCCAGCTCCCAGTGTTTCTCAGGACCTTTAGGATGCCGGTTCTCCCAGCCAAATGCTTCCTGGGAGGCCCCTTTCAAGGCGTCGGGATGCTGCTCCTCCACCAAAGCAGCGTAGCCTGCAAAGCGACACTGATTTCGTGCTGCCGAATTACGAGCAGCTCCTCCGGCCGCAACACAGAGTCTCACCGCGGGGCGGCTCCCGCCGCTAGATTTCCAGGAGCATCGCCCCTCCTGCGGGATCCCCACGGCCACCACTATCCCAGCAGGCGTCTTCCCCGACAAACCGCAGAAATCTCCGTTTAATACACCCTCCTACTCTCGCCATCTCCCGGGTTGCTCCCTGGTACTTTTTTCCACCAGGCAGACTAAGGGAAATCGCGCTCTGCTACCTGCGCAGGTTCACCAGGGTGGGAACCGATCCCGTTCCCGTGCAGCAAGAGCCTGGCAGGTCACAGCACCGGCAGTGGCCGAAAACCTGCCCTTGGGTTGTTGTTGCTGTCATCAACAACTCGTGCTAGTGCTAGCAAGTCGGGTTTTCCGACTTTCCACTCACGCACAAGGGTAAATTGACGAAAATTCCGGCATTCGTCACCTGCAGAACTGCTCGACTGCCACGGGATGATGAAAAGAAGACGAGGAAGCTTGATAAGGGAGCGCCAGGAGCCCTGTGAAAACTCAGCTGTGACACAGAGCCCAGGTGTCATCCCTCAGCCGACACTGATAAGGAAATGACGATGTCCGGCAAAAACCGGACTGGAAATCAGCGCCCACTCGTTCATTCACTCACGGAGCCTCTCAAAGCCTTGCAGAACTGGCTCGGAAACTTGCGGTGGGTTGTTACCCCCTGATTGTGGTGGCTGAGCTCGTAGGGGCTGCAAATCACCCGCACCAGCGCTGGACAGTGACATTCGCCAGAGCGAGGGGGATCGACTCTGCGTGTCCTCGCCCCGCACAATCCTAAAATCTGCTGTATGCACATGGGATCCACCCAGAGACGCAGCAGTTCTGCGCTTACATGAAGAATCGGCAATATCGAAAGAATCGGTGCGATCTGCCCTATCTACATGCTCAGCTATTTCCTTTTCTCCTGATTAATCGCTGTCAAAAGATAAACTTTATCAGCGCCAGTTATCATTGTTATCACCTGTCACAGAATGTGATAAAAGTTCACATAGCGTTCACATATGATAGGGTTTCACACAGATAAAAACCAATATTAGTCACCTAACGTTCCCAAAGCACTTATTTTTTTACAGAAAATCAAGCCCCAATTTTCTTTCTATCTTACATAAAATCTAAAACCAAGAAAATCCACACCTCTCTTCCACCCAAATCTTGAAATAGCGACTTATTTATCTGAAATAAAATCTGAATCTTTTTTCCAACCACTGTAAGCTCTGAACCCTTTTTCTAATCACTGGCCATATCAGGTTTTTCCTGCACGCGATTTACCACACAATTTCTAGAACGTGGGAACCGCATTTCTCAAGTAATTTCCCTTCCTATGAGTGCACACATCACCCGTACCAGAGTACCTTCTCCTTTTAATGCCAGCAGTAGTGGGATGGCCAAGCAGCGGAGGCATGAGTAGAAGAGGGATCTCGGGAAAGGCATGGAAGACAGAACAGTGCCATCTACCGTGTCTCGATTAATCTGGAGACATTATATCGCCTCCGCCTTGATGGGAAGCCTGAATATTGCAGACGACGCTTCAGAGCGCCTGGATGCGCCGCTTTGAGAGAGAGGAGTGGAAAAGTACAACAGCTAAGGGGGAAGATGCCTTCCCCTGCACCAGGAATTCCTTCGCGGACGGGTTCAAGCCAAATCCCAGCCTGAGCCGCTCATTTCAGCATTTTTCCCGACTCCACTGAGGCTCCAGAGAAGCCGGTGGCAGCAGGAAACAAAAAAGTTCCTTCTGCTTGTTGTCAGGCTTGGAGCTACACGGAAGCAGCAGCTCCGGCTTTACAGACGGAGGGGGAAAATTGAGTTCCAGGTGTACACAACACCTGTTAGAGGACTTGAAAGCGCTAAAGAACCGAGCTTGCCAGAAACGGAGAGAGCTACAGCTTGGCTGCCCCCACTGAGTAAACACACCGGGATATTTCACACATCATTATCACATGAAAGTGCCCAAATGCGGCTGAGACAATGAGTGATCACTAAACCAAGGAGAAGGGGTTGTCTCAGCTTCAGACTCCATGACACTTTTGCTCCCGCTCCACCCCGAGTCCACCTCAGCACTCCAGCTCGGTGAAACTCCACGTCTGTCCTTCTCCAGGATAGACAGAAATACTGACAATATTCGCGTGGCTCCTCGGGGAAAATCAGCAATTTGCGGATAAGGCTTTGCAGATCAAAAGGATGAGTCAGGATCTCACATACACACCCACTCACTCACATCCCCACACCCCGGAGTTCTTGAGCAGTGTGCCCTCACGTTCAGATCTGACGGTTCCCCACCGATCACCGACAGCAGAAGAAAAAAAAAAATTCACAAAAACTCACAGAGAGGGACCGTAGGACAGAAGCTCACCTGTGCCAAGCTCCCGGGACTAGGAGGGTCCTGCCCAGAATGAGTGACTGAGCCGGGATCAGCGGACTGGAGACCGGCAGGCAAGGCTGCCGCTCCTGGTCTCAGGAACGTGAAGTCCTTCTGCCCCGACTCGGAGGCTAAACACACCTCGTAGGAATACGGCAAGGGCAGCGTGCTACTGCAATAGTTGTACGGTGCTTTTGAGCCCAAGGTGGAATACAGTTCCTTATCTGAAGTTATAAAAATGGGAGGCTTCCTCGACTGTCGATATTTAAAGAAAAAAACAAAAATGACCGTGGAAACGAATAATAAGGACACGATGGAGAGCGATACAACAAGAATGAGATTCACATCAGACATCAGCTCAAACACAGGGTCTCTGTCGCTCAGCTCCGGCAGCGCCTCCTGCAAGCTCTCGGCCAGCACCACGTGCAGCGTGGCCGTGGCCGACAGCGCCGGCTGCCCGTGGTCCTTCACCACGGCCACCACTCGCTGCTTGGCCGCGTCCCGCTCGGACACGGCGCGCGCCGTGCGCACCTCGCCGCTGTGCAGCCCCACGCGGAACAGCGCCGGCTCCGACGCCTGCACCAGCTCGTACGACAGCCACGCGTTGCGCCCCGCGTCCGCGTCCACCGCCACCACCTTGGCCACCAGGTAGCCGGCCTCGGCCGAGCGCGGCACCACCTCGAACGGCGCCGCTGCCGGAGCCTCTCCCGCCGCCGCCGCCGCCGGCCACAGCACCCGCGGCGCGTTGTCGTTGCGGTCCAGCACGAAGACGCGCACCGTGGCCGTGGAGCTGCGCGCCGGCGCGCCGCCGTCCTGCGCCCGCACCGCCACCCAGAACTCGCGGCACTGCTCGTAGTCCAAGGAGCGCTGCGCGTACAGCGCGCCGCTCCGCGCCTCCACCCGACACGAGCGGCGCCGCGCCCGCCGCGCCCGCGCTGCCGCCCGCCAGCCAGTAGCTCACGCGCCCGTTGGCGCCCGCGTCCGCGTCCCGCGCCTGCACGCGCAGCACCAGCGCGCCCGCCGCGTTGTTCTCCGCCACGTACGCGCTGTACGCCGCCTCCTCGAACTCCGGCGCGTTGTCGTTCACGTCCGACACCTCCAGCACCAGCTCCGTGCTGCTCCACAGCGCCGGCCTGCCCCGGTCCCGGGCCACCACCGTCACGCGCTGCTCGGACGCCTGCTCGCGGTCCAGCGCGCTCGCCGTCACCACCTTGTACGAGCCGCCCGGCGACGCCACGATCGACAGCGGCGCCTCGCCCGACAGCTCGCACGACACCTGACCGTTCTCACCCGAGTCTGGGTCGTTCACCTTCAGCAGGGCCACCACGGTGCCGGCCGGCGAATCCTCGGACACGGGACTCGACAGCGACAGAACTATGATCTCAGGCGGATTGTCATTCACGTCCAGCACCTCCACTTCCACCTTGCAGTGCGCCACCAAACCGCCTCCATCCCTCGCCTCCACCAGCAATAGGTAGCCTCGCGTGTCCTCAAAATCCAGCTCCTTCTCCAGACTGATCGTCCCCCTTTCTGCATTCACCATGAACTTCTGAAGCACTTTGATCGGCATTTTCCCGAAGCCGTAGGTGATGCGGGCGTTGCTGCCGGCGTCGGCATCGGACGCAGAGACGTTCAGCACCGTCGATCCCGGGACAGCGTCCTCTCGCAGGCTGACGCGGTACCGGTCCTGCGCGAACACGGGTGGGTTGTCATTGGCGTCGGTGACGTTGATCCAGATCTGGGCGGTGCCAGTCCGGGGCGGGTCTCCGCCATCCACCGCAGTCAGCATGAGACGCAGACTGCTCTTGCTCTCCCGATCCAGCGCGCGTCGCAGCACCAGCTCCGCGAACTTGCTGCCGTCCTGGATGTCCTTAACTTCCACCGCAAAATGCTCGTTGGTCCCCAGCTCGTAGCCCTGCAGCGAGTTACTGCCGACGTCCGCGTCGTCAGCCACACCCAGGGAAAATCGCGCACCAGGAGGTGTAGACTCAATGATTTCGAAATGGATATTTTCCTTAAGAAAGCGCGGCGTGTTGTCATTCACGTCCTGGATCTCCACTTCGACGTGGAAAATGTTCAGCGGGTTGTGCACCAGCACCTCGAAGCTGACAGAACAGGTCGCCGACTCGCCGCACATCTCCTCCCGGTCCAGCCTCTCGTTCACGTACAGGTTCCCGTTCTCCTCATTCACCGTGAAGTATTTCAGCTGCTTCTTGCCGGCAGACGCCACCTGCAGCTTGCGCGCCGGCAGCTCGTCCGCGCTGAGCCCCAGGTCCCGCGCCAGCGGCCCCACGAGCGAGCCTCTGCCCAGCTCCTCGGGGATGGCGTAGCGGACCCGCTCGGCCGCCGCCCGCCACCACACGCACAGCAGCACCGCGCCCAGCAGCGCTCGCCCGCCGCCCGGCCCGAGCCTCTGCCGCCGCCTCACCGCCATTCTCTGCCGCCACAGCTCGCCGCGCTCCTGCCTCCTGCCGCTGCCCTGCCTCCTGCCGCAGCCGCTCTCGCCGGCGCGAACAGAGACCGCTGAAAGCCAGCGAGATCAGTGCGCCGCCTCTCGCCGCTGCTGCTGCCACTGCCGCTGCCGCTCTGGCCGGCGCCGGGCGAGCGAGCAGCCTGCGGGGGCAGGACGCTGCGGCGGCGGCGGCTCCAGCGCCGCTCGGCGGCGGCCAACAGCGACACCCGGAGGCGCCGCCGCGACACTGCAGCCGCCGCATGGCCGCGTCCGAGGGGTCTCCTCGCCCCGGCTGGTAGCTCACATCCATCAAGTACCGAAAAGCGCGAGTCAGAGTTCACTTTGGCGAGTGTTTTCATACCCGCGAAAAGGGGACTCGAGGAGCTCTGTTCCGAAGCAAAAATGCAAAGTCTGTCTGGGGAACGTGTAGTGGAGTAGTGGAGGATCACGCAGACTTCTTTTAAAAGAGCTCAGGTGAGTACAGGTAAGGATAAGCGGGTACTTTGCATCAAATGCTTTGTCGATTCCTCTCCCTTCCATTTCTGCTGTGGGCTCTCTTTACCCAACTCCTTTATTTCATTTCTACCCTCTCGGTGAAACAAAGTCTACAAAATACTTGGGAAACAAAGCCTTTGTAGAAGAGAGGCACCAGAAGCAACATTTTCTTTCCGGAGATTCTTGTTTATATCCCTTTTATTTTATATACTTCACACAGTAACATGACTGAGGGGAAATGGCAAGTCTTATTCTCTTGAACAGCATTATCCTTACATGTTTCCAGTTTTACAAATCATGGAGATGACCACTACTTCCTGTCCTAGTACTGGGAAGAATAAAGGCATTAAAGCATTTCTTCGAAAAGTTTTTTTCAGTGAACGGCATAAGTAAGTAGATCTAAGAACCTGGACAGACTGAAAAAGCTATAATTGCTCGCAGGATACTGCAGTCACCAACGCTCTGAATTATTTTACTCAGAGAATTCTTTTAAAATAGAGTTATTACTCCTCTGTGCTGATACCCGAGGTATACATGAAGTGTCAGCTACATTTCCCAGGACAGACGACCAAAACCAAGAATCTTAGAAGGGCAAAGCTAGAGAAGGCGGTTTACGCAGGGCTCAAACACACTGACGGGTCCTGTACTACGATAAAACACTGACCATCCCCGGCGTGGGATGATCAGAAGACAGAAATGATAAAACACTCTTGAGAGCAACAGCTATGAAAAAATACTTGATCCACCTCGGTGCCTGTTGGTACTGACCCCACCTCTCGGCAACAAGCAAAGGAAATCACGAAATAAAGACTCTTCACAAACTAATAGCTTATGTTTCATGACCTTGTAGAGAGCAAGACACGTCATGATCAGCTGAACCCTTCCAATCGCTGCACAAACCAGGCTTTGGGAAACTACGGGTACAGCAGGTTTTTCCAACACTCCTATTGCTCAAGAAATAACTCCATGAATAATTACTGTGCTCATTCACAGGGTCCTGGTGATAACTCGGTTCCCAGTTATGCCACTCTTGCCACTGTCCTTGATAGAAACAAAGACGGAAACTACAAGATTTAGATTTTATCTCACAGACTTCTTATGCTGTAGCTATTATTAGGAAACGATCATTCAGCCTCAACATTGCTGTGAGAACAGGCTTTGAAGCAGCCACACTCGGGCTTCAAAGAGAGAATACTGACGAAGTATTTAAGTAGAATCTCGCCCTTTCTCACCCTTTGTGTATTACATAAATTAGAAACTGTTTGATTTTTGTATTTTTTTTTCAAATCATTAACGTCTGTTGAAAACTCTGTGTTGTACGATAACTTGATAAATATAAAAACGGATTACTAACTTTTGGAAAAAACCTTCAAGGAACAAACAGTTCACGATAAGAATACATGTGAATGTCTAAGAGTCCAAACCTGTGAGCAACGCTGTGATCACGAAATGAACATTGACAAACGAACTGTAGGCACATTAGGACCTACTGTCACTACACCTTTGGCTACAACACCATTTGTATTTACATCTCTCTGGAAAAGGCACAATGGCCAAGAAAAAAATCAGACAAAAATTGCCCATGGAACAGACACAATCCTTCGGAAATCAACTTTTGTTTGGCAGAAGAGGCTTCTCGTGGACAATCAGGTTGTTCTGACAAAATCACTCACATCGATTTTAAACACTTGGCATGGAAAGATCCAGCGCTGCTACACGAGAGAACGATACAAAACAAGATTTAAGGCGAAGTAAAAAGCACAAACGAACAACCCTTCACACAAGCGTATCTCGACTTTCCTTGTGGTGCCAGATCGCCTGTAACGCATCTCAGCAGAAATCTCGGCAATGCGCTATAATTTCTTTATATTAACGCATAGTTTGAATGAATGAAAAGAGGCATATGATCTCTAATCTGAACCTTCTGTCTGGGAACATGCAGTTCTTTGACTGCACCTGTACAGGAGCACAGCTTTAGCGCACCACCGAGGTGAGAAATCTGAGCTGATACATGTATTTTAGATTTAACAGTATTGACAACAAGCAAATGCGCTACTCTTCCACCATCTCTACTCTCTTCCGAGTGTGAAGTTCACTTTTTACTCAACCAAAAGATTCCCGCAAACAAACTCGAAGAATAGTTGGGAATGCACTCCCGGAAAACAGAATGCTACACAAAGTTGGCATTGCTACAACTACTGGAGAAGGAACAAGTTGTATGAGGCACTTTCAGAAGTAAAAAATGTTATCAATCCAAAACAAAGCAGGCAAACACGGGTCTGCGTTCAATGTCAAACAATGGCGTATATTTCTCCGAAATATATTTAAAGAGAAGAAATATGGAGAGAGTGATAATTAAGTATAACAAAGACAGACTTGAGAAAAGTGCCGCTGTTAAAAACTGATACCACAGTGTAGTTCATACTCCGTTTTCCACGATAATAAAAAAATATAAAAACCCCATAAGATCAACTGGCACTATATCCACGAGCAAATAATGATGTGGAGGCGCAGAGGAAATAGAAAAAAAAAAGAAAAGTAAAGGAATAAAAAAGCCGTAAGATTGTATACAAAGCTAAAAGTACTGTGGGGAACTTAAAAGTTCTAGACGGAAAGACGAATGTTCTGTCACAGACCTCAAGCAGCTGTGCTGTCAAAAACACAGCTGACAGTGCTAACAACGCAAAATCCAAATCTTTACCACGCAATACAACAGAAAAGCAGACCAAATACAGGCGAAATAACCGGAATTAAATAACCTGGATTCATACAAACAAAAAGTCTCAACTACAAAACCTCCAGAAGAAAAGAGCCTGAATTCTCCCGAAAGGCTCACACACCAAAACACGAGGATCCCATTCCTATGTCCACCTCCCCGCAGCAAGAGGCAGCAGGGCATTGATCACTGAGGCTTTCCTTTATTGTCAGAATATATATCTCCTCAGAAGAGAGACCACCGGGTAAAAGGACAGGGAGGAAGAAGAAGAAAACACCGCGGACAGAAGGAGATTCAAGGAACTCACCGGGGGAACGGCGAGATCCACGGGGAGGGCGCCGGCAGGGTCCTCGTCGCCGAGCAGCGGCGCGGGCTCGTCGGGCAGTGGCCGCGCCGGGAGGGTGTCGCAGCAGCTGCCGCCGGCCGAGAAGCGCAGCTGGCTCTTGCGCGAGTCGGCCGTGAGCGACACGTCGTGCGAGTAGGACTGCAGGAAGGCGCGCACGCCGTCGATGCCCACGAAGTGCGAGACGGGCACGCCGCGCAAGGCGCCGCTGGCGGGCGGCAGCAGCTGCTGGCGGCGCCAGCGGCGCAGGCGCAGCGCCAGCAGCAGCAGCAGGAAGGCGACGAAGAGGCAGGACACGGCGGCCACGGCCAGCACGAGCCAGCGCGTCAGGCTCACGGCCGGCTCGCCCGGCGCCGCCGCCGCCTCGTCGGCCGCGCTGCCCAGCTCGGCCAGCAGCTCGGCCACGCTCTCGGCCAGCACCACGCTCAGCGTGGCCGTGGCCGACAGCGCCGGCCGCCAGTGGTCCTTCACCACCACCACCAGGCTCTGGCGCGCCCGCGTCGCGGGCCAGCGGCGAGCGCGCCGTGCGCACCTCGCCGCTGTGCAGCCCCACGCGGAACAGCCCCGGCTCCGTGGCCTTGGCCAGCTCGTACGACAGCCACGCGTTCTGACCCGCGTCCGCGTCCACCGCCACCACCTTGGCCACCAGCGCGCCCGCCTCCGACCCGCGCGGCGCCAGCTCCACGCCCGACCACGCAGCGCCCGAGCCCGAGCCCGCCCGCAGCGCGGCCGGCGGCGGGTACAGCACCTGCGGCGCGTTGTCGTTCTCGTCCACGATCTGCAGCAGCACCGACACGTTGCTGCTCAGCGCCGGCGCGCCGCCGTCCTCCGCACGCACCCACAGCCGCAGCTCGCGCACCTGCTCGTAGTCCAAGGAGCGCAGCGCGTACAGCGCGCCCGTCTCCGCCTGCACCGACACGTACGACGACAGCGGCGCGCCCCGCACCCGCCCCTCCGACAGCCGGTAGCGCACGCGCGCGTTCTGCCCCCAGTCCGCGTCCGTCGCGCGCACCGTCAGCACCAGCGCGCCCGCCGCGTTGTTCTCCGCCAGCCGCGCGCTGTAGCGCTCCTCCGCGAACACCGGCGCGTTGTCGTTCACGTCCAGCACCCGCAGCGCCAGCACCGCGCTGCTCTGCAGCGCCGGCCGCCCGCCGTCGGCCGCCCGCACCGTCACGTTGTACTCCGACACCTGCTCTCGGTCCAGCTCTCTCGCTGTCACCACACGGTAGTAATCATCAAAAGATTTCTCCAGGCTGAACGGGACATCCCCATCGAGCGAGCAGCGCACAGCACCGTTTGGTCCAGAGTCGCGGTCCTGCACGTGCAAAAGGGCGACCACCGTACCCGATGGGGCGTCCTCAGAAATCTCACTTAGAGCTGACCGCACAGAAATTACTGGTGTATTATCGTTTTTGTCTGTCACTGTGATCGTGACTTTGACAGCGTCGAAAAGTTCTCCGCCGTCCCGTGCCTGCACCTCCAGTTCATAAGAGTCGCCTTCCTCATAGTCCAGGCTTCGCAACAGAGTGATCGCTCCACTCTCAGAGTCCAGATGGAAAATATCCGATGCCATGTCGGGCACTTTTTTCAACGAGTATTTAATTTCCCCGTTCACCCCCTCGTCGGCGTCCGTGGCCGTGACGGTGACGAGGACGGAGCCCACGGGCACGTCCTCGGGCACACGCACCGTGTACTCCGCCTGGCTGAACACCGGCGCGTTGTCGTTCGCGTCCACCACCGTCACTCGGATCCGAGCCGTGCCCGTCCGTGCCGGATCGCCGCCGTCCATCGCCCTCAGCACCAGCTCGTGAAACGCCGCCTCCTCCCGGTCCAGCGCCTTCGCCAGCACCAGCTCGGGACGCTGATCGCCGCCGGGGCCCGCCTGCACGGCCAGCGAGAAGTGCTCGTCACCAGTCAGCTCGTAGCTCTGCAAGGAATTCCGGCCCGAGTCAGGATCGTGAGCGCCAGCCAGGGGAAACCGCGATCCCGGAGTTATCGTCTCACTCATTCTCTCTTCCAATTCATTTTTCTTGAAGCTGGGGGCGTTGTCGTTAATGTCCGTGATTTCCACTTCGATTCGGTAAACCTGCATTTCTCCCTGCACTATCAGCTCACAGCGCAGCACGCATTGCTGCACCAACCGGCAAAGCTGCTCTCTGTCGATTCTCTCCGCCGTCACTAAATGTCCCGTCTTCTCGTGCAGTGCGAAATACTGAGTTCTACCTTCGGAGACAATGCGGGGACCGCGATCGCTGAGCTCCGGCAGCTGCAGCGCCAGGTCCTTGGCCACGTCGCCCACGAACGAGCCCTTGGGCATCTCCTCGGGCACCGAGTAGCGCAGCTGCCCCCACGCCGCCTCCCACGCCGCCAGCAGCATCACCCAGAGCAGAGCTCGCTGGCGCCGGCCCCAGCGCCTCCCCGCCGCGCACATCCCCGCGGCACCGCTCCTCTGTCTGCAGCTCCTCGCCGCCAACACGGACACCTCCGGCTCCGACTCTGTTCCCAGCTTCTGCACCGTATTTCAGCCACCGGCTCCTCTGTCTTGCTACAGAACGGCTCCGCACGGCGGACACGCTCGCAGACCTCCCAGCGGCCGAGCCGCACACCGAGCGAGCGAGCGATCGAGCGGGTCCGCAGCGGGCGGGGCTGCAGCGCTCCGAGCTTCCTCTCGCTCCTCTCGGTCAACAGCGGCGCCCGCAGCCTCCTCCCGGCACTGCAGCACCGAGCGCTGCCCGCCCTGCCTCGCACACGGGCTGCTCGCGGGACGGGACATAACCGCTAAGACGTCGCTCTTCGTCCAGTGCGGACCCCCCTGTTTGGCTTTTGACCACCTGATCTCTGGTTTCATCCTATACCGATTACGAGCGGACAGAACGAACACGCCTCCTGTGATTATGCTATTTCTACCGCCCGGAATGATATCTTTATCATCATAATAGTGTAACAGGGATGGAACCATCTCTCAACATAACGTCTTGGGTATCACGAGTTTTACTGCATATATCCCAAAGCTCAAACTCCTCCACCCATTACAGTTTTTGCACGGCTCGTGCATGAAGAACAGCCTTTCAGCAGATCAAAATTCTGTTATGGAATAGGAAAACTAACAGTCACCGTGTTCGCAATGGTCACCGAATCCAGCACTGCAGGACCGGTCGCTACAATTTTGCACGTGCACCTCAAACACTACTCTGAATAACTCTGCATTACTCCCCGATCTCCAATCACGACTTCGCAATTTTCCATTACAATCTTACTCCACCGATCAGAAGGTCCAAATATAGACCTTCGAAAAAAAACTGTCAAGAAGGAATACTCTCCACACCTAGCCTATCATGTACATCTCATCCTACTCATTAAGGATCTGCCTCTTTCGTTAATAACGAGTAACAAGTAGGAATACATAATTTACCTATAGAAATTCTTTCTGAAGAACCCGAATATGTCATGAATCGAATGTGACTCAAAACTGTTGAAAGGTAAGAAGCTCCCACTGAGCCTACCTATCTTACAGCTCATAAGCCAACAATTGCCCGTTCGCAATACTTGATGCAAAGAGACACTCGGAAGCGATTATTTAACTTCATAGAAAAAAATACAATTGCCAACAAACTCAGAGAAAAAAAAAACACAAGAGCTCGCTCCCACTAACGTTACTTAAAGACGCAGAAGGAAGGAATTCGCCTTACAGACCTGAGTTACGTCCGGGTCGGCGGGCGGCTCTCCAGCCACGGAGCTACTGCTCAGGCTCGGTTTCTCGCAGGAATCGGCCGCCCAGAAGCTCCTCCGCCGACAGCACGGGCCACTGGCGGCGGCGGCGGCCAAGCGGCCTCGGGCACGGCGCGGGCCGGCGCCGCCACGCACAGGTTGTAGGAGTAGGGCAAGGTGCCCTCGCAGAAGTCGGCCGGGAAGGCGGCGCCGGCCAGCGAAGCGCTGCGCGCCCAGGCAGCGCAGCACGGCGGGCGGCCCGGCCCGGCGCAGCCGCGCCACCACGGCCAGCGCCACGCTCAGCACCAAGAGCGCCGACAGCAGCGCCAGCGCCAGCACCAGGTAGAACTGCAGCTCGGCCGCCGCCGCCGCCGCCTCGGCGCCCGCCGGCCGCTCGCTCAGCTCCGGCAGCGCCTCCTGCAAGCTCTCGGCCAGCACCACGTGCAGCGTGGCCGTGGCCGACAGCGCCGGCTGCCCGTGGTCCTTCACCACGGCCACCACTCGCTGCTTGGCCGCGTCCCGCTCGGACACGGCGCGCGCCGTGCGCACCTCGCCGCTGTGCAGCCCCACGCGGAACAGCGCCGGCTCCGACGCCTGCACCAGCTCGTACGACAGCCACGCGTTGCGCCCCGCGTCCGCGTCCACCGCCACCACCTTGGCCACCAGGTAGCCGGCCTCGGCCGAGCGCGGCACCACCTCGAACGGCGCCGCTGCCGGAGCCTCTCCGCCGCCGCCGCCGCCGCCGCCGGCCACAGCACCCGCGGCGCGTTGTCGTTGCGGTCCAGCACGAAGACGCGCACCGTGGCCGTGGAGCTGCGCGCCGGCGCGCCGCCGTCCTGCGCCCGCACCGCCACCCAGAACTCGCGGCACTGCTCGTAGTCCAAGGAGCGCTGCGCGTACAGCGCGCCGCTCCGCGCCTCCACCGACACGAGCGGCGCCGCGCCCGCCGCGCCCGCGCTGCCGCCCGCCAGCCAGTAGCTCACGCGCCCGTTGGCGCCCGCGTCCGCGTCCCGCGCCTGCACGCGCAGCACCAGCGCGCCCGCCGCGTTGTTCTCCGCCACGTACGCGCTGTACGCCGCCTCCTCGAACTCCGGCGCGTTGTCGTTCACGTCCGACACCTCCAGCACCAGCTCCGTGCTGCTCCACAGCGCCGGCCTGCCCCGGTCCCGGGCCACCACCGTCACGCGCTGCTCGGACGCCTGCTCGCGGTCCAGCGCTCTCGCCGTCACCACCTTGTACGAGCCGCCCGGCGACGCCACGATCGACAGCGGCGCCTCTCCCGACAGCTCGCACGACACCTGACCGTTCTCGCCGGAGTCTCTGTCCCGCACTTTCATCAGGGCCACCACGGTGCCCACTGGCGCGTCTTCGGACACGGGACTAGACAGAGACAGAATGGTGATCTCGGGTGCGTTGTCATTCTCGTCCGTGATGTCGATCTGCACTTCGCAGTGATCCGTGAGCCCGCCGCCGTCCGTAACCTGTAAGCCAAATATGTATTTATTTTCCTCCTCGAAGTCGAGTGGACCCACAGTCCGGATCTCTCCACTCTCGCTGTCGACAGTAAACAACAAGCGGACTCCATCTGGGACATTGCCGAAGGAGTAGGAGACTCGCCCATTGGACCCCGCGTCTGCATCTGTGGCCCGCACCTGCAGCACCAGTGATCCCGCTGGTAGATTCTCTGCCACTCGTGCCTCGTAGACGCTTTTGCTGAACACGGGTGGGTTGTCATTTGCATCGGTCACGTTAATGAGAACCTGGACAGTCCCGGACCTCGCAGGTTCCCCGCCGTCAACTGCTGTCAGCACCAACTCAAAGGAGCTCTGCTTCTCTCGGTCCAACGCTCTCTCTAGCACTAATTCCGGCTGCGTCTTTCCACCAGGCTTTTCTTTCACTGACAGTGAAAATGAAGGGTCGCTGGTGAGTTGGTAAGTTACCAAGGAGTTGCTTCCCACGTCCGCGTCCCGGGCCATCTCCAGCGGAAATCGAGCACCGGGAGCCGCCCATTCTCCGACTTCGAGATCCAGAGAAGCTTTACTGAACACAGGGGAGTTGTCATTCACGTCCTCGATGGCCACATCGACGTGGAAAATGTTCAGCGGGTTTTGCACCAGCACCTCGAAGCTGACAGAACAGGTCGCAGATGCGCCGCACATCTCCTCCCGGTCCAGCCTCTCGTTCACGTACAGGTTCCCGTTCTCCTCATTCACCGTGAAGTATTGCTTCTCCTCGCTCAGCCGCAGCTTGCGCGCCGGCAGCTCGTCCGCGCTGAGCCCCAGGTCCCGCGCCAGCGGCCCCACGAGCGAGCCTCTGCCCAGCTCCTCGGGGATGGCGTAGCGGACCCGCTCGGCCTCCGCCCGCCACCACACGCACAGCAGCACCGCGCCCAGCAGCGCTCGCCCGCCGCCCGGCCCGAGCCTCTGCCGCCGCCTCACCGCCATTCTCTGCCGCCACAGCTCGCCGCGCTCCTGCCTCCTGCCGCTGCCCTGCCTCCTGCCGCAGCCGCTCTCGCCGCACACCGCACGCACCGCTCACAGGCAGCGCAGCCAGCCCGCTCGGACCGCCTCGGACGCCGCTGCTCCCCGCCAAGCGCCGCCTCTCGCCGCCTCTCGCCGCCTCTCGCCGCTGCCGCTGCCGCTCTGGCCGGCGCCGGGCGAGCGAGCAGCCTGCGGGGGCAGGACGCTGCGGCGGCGGCGGCTCCAGCGCCGCTCGGCGGCGGCCAACAGCGACACCCGGAGGCGCCGCCGCGACACTGCAGCCGCCGCATGGCCGCGCTCAAGGGGGCCCGGCTTTGGGCGGGGCTCAGCGCCGGCACCGGCTCCGGGCTCAGCGCCTGCCCCTGCAAACCGCGAGCGCAGAAGTTCTAACTCGGTGTGACTCCAAAGGCGTTTTTAACTGAGGTGCTCTGTCGAGCGCTTTTTCGTAATCTCCTTAATCACATTGAATAGTCATGAATAAGGAAAGGATCTCAGCTGCTTTTATTTAAATCGTTTTGGAAGAGCAATACACTATATTATGGAAATGGGTGCTTTAAGCTCTCCAACATCTATCTTGAATTCTACTTTTGTTGCATGGGTTAGATTAACCTGCGATAACGATCAGCCTATAGCAAAGTTTAGAGCTCTCTGCTAATCCAAATTACACTATTTTTCTCTGATCCATGTACAATCCTTTTTTTTTTTTTTTTTGTCTCCATACTGGAGAACCTGAGAGTAGGAACATGAAAAGTCCTTTTCGTGTCGTTCATAGAGACAAGAAAAAGGTTTAACATTGGAATTACAAACCACTCCATCTCAGCAATATAGTTCATTACTGCAGGATGACTGTCATTTAATTTCAGCAAAGAAAACCAGGATCACGGCGGGAAAATGGAACAGCACTGGACACCATGCATAAAATCTAACCACTTCCCAAAATACCTCTTTTGCACACCTATTTCCCTGGATCAAAGCCAGTCCCTCTGCCTACTCACAATGCACTCCAAGGCTTCATACACGCCCAACTTGGGTCGGGTATTTAGACAACGCTCCTAGAAACCACCACAATGTATACATTAGTATTTGCTGTTCTGTCAGTTGTTATAGATACACAACAAATAAAGTTGTCTTGTACTGAGTACACCAGAAAGTCACAGAGAAGCTCAAACCGCACACCTCAGCCACAGTCATTCCCTTGGACCATGGAAAAAAGGAAAAAAACTTGGAACCACGGGTTAGGGTCTCATCTAACTACAAGGAAAAACGAAACTTTATACATCTCTTTTAACCATTTCAAACCATACCACAATAAACTCCTACACCGGCTCTGTCTTTACATAGACAGAGTTCGCTTTGTCATCACACAGTACGAGAGCAAATTCTGGACAAAGACTCTATTAAAAGTTGCTCTCACCACTTCACAGCTCCCAAGGACCACAATATGAATACATGCACAGCGTTTTTTCTACTCATCACAATAATTTCAACTGTTCTGAAAAGTTATAAAGGCTAAAGACATCAATAACTCAATTTGTGATCCAGTCGTCAAAGTGTCACTCAAAGGTAACATCATCTTTCTCCAGCACATGGGTTCATTGGATGGTGTGTCACTCTCCTACTCTGAATGTAAGGTTTTCATCTGTGCCCAGGAATTAGCATTCACAGAAAACATCATCAAACAGAAAACCGAAATGGTGGACACACGAATTGGCCCTTTGTGTCCAAATGATGGGATATCCAAAAAAGAAGACACCTTTAGACAGTTTTCAGAAGGTCCTGCGTAAACACATGAGTCAAAAAAACACACGCCTGGTCTCCAACATTACCTTCTCACAAACAAGTCTCTCCTCAGTCCAAAGAGACTCCACCAAAAGAAAAGTTCCTCACCCAGCTTCCCATTCCATGGAAAATCTTTCACTTCTCAGCCTGAGTATGTGACAAGGATGAGAATTTATTCCAGTAACACTTTAAAAACCACTGCTATTAAAACGAGCGAGGCAAGAGGTTTACATCTGCAGAAAGGAGGAGATCAACACAGACTCTTGATGATGATGGCACTAAGGTCAGGAACAGAGTTCAGGGACTTAGCTGGCAATGATTCCAGAGCTAGCCCCACCCAAAATTCCCTTTATGGCACTTGCCATAAAAACTCGATTAAACCATTCATATAAAAACCACAACAACCTGCAAACACACAGGGGGAAGCTCCCAGGGCCCCCCACGCATCTGAACTAAGATCTGTTAGGACAAACTGACCATGTCATGAGAAAATCACATTGCACAGAATAGGGCTGAACACTGAACAAGGAAGAGAGCAAACAGCGTTTCTCATGCTTCAACAAACCTACAAACACAGGCTACAGGACTCTTATCTCCAGCCCTGCACAGTTCCACGGTATTCTATGACCCTCATAATTTACAAGAACATGTAATTAAACCCCAGAGTAAACGTATTTAACATCCACCACCACCAGCCCACAGACATTTACCAGGAAGGAGAGTTTGAGTTCTCTGCAAGGTTCAACAGTCTGACATTTCAGATTAAACCAACAGTAGTAGGTGCAGGGGAAGGGTGTCTAGGAAGTGAAACGCCCACTCAACATTCACACAGGAGGTCACAGCAGTGGCCATGCCTACAGGTCCTTAATGTAATTTCTTAGCACAGTATAAAAGGAAAAAATGCCTGGAACCACAACTGTACGTCTCATACAAGAAAAAAAACAAACTGGATTTCCAAACCATCTGTAAACATTTTAGAATTAAAAAAAAACAAAAAAAACCAAAAAAACCCAAAAAACAACAACAACAACAACAACAACAAAAAAATCTGCAGCAAACTTTTAGTCTCCCCTGTATCTGCACAGAGATTTTTCATCCATCCCAAACATTGCACAACACGAAATCCACCACTGCAGTCTCCTTTGAAAGAAAAGTGCTACACAAAACCTCTCACTCCTAGGAAGGTCGCTGATACCCAAGTGAAATGAGCGCTACTGACTAAAATAAAGTGCTCTCAAGCACATAAGACATATGCAGCTCTAACAGCACCCAGTCATCACAGTAACTGCTCGTCCTACCTCAGCACATGGCTACCTGGGAACGTACATGATTCTCAAAGCCGAAACTGTTGTTACCCACGGGGCCACTAAGCGTTGTTTCTAAAGAACTTCAACCTGCTCATGAACATGCCCTATCGGGGAAAGAGCTGACCCTGCAAAACCCGCAAATTCCAAATGCATGTAATGCAACACATCCATTGAAAATACGAAATGCTGAGACGAATTAAACTTCTCAGATAAAATAAAGCAGAAAAGAAAAGCAACTTGAAAAAAACGCAAAGAAGCAACCTCCACCCAAGAGCAACGTCATTTATCCAACCTCACCCAAGTCAAACTGAAAAAGTACTCAACGTCCACCTGCGTGCAGCAAGAGGCAGCAGAACACAACGTCCAGAAAAACGGAGCTTCACTTTCCATGCCTGCAAATCTCTCTATGCACTACACGGACCACGAGAAAAAATGAGAGTAGAGCAGCGAAGAGATGCGCCGCACAAAGAATTTGGACCCAAACTCACCGAGGGAACGAGGGTATCCGAGGAGAGGGCGCCGGCAGGGTCCTCGTCCCCGAGCAGCGGCGCGGGCTCGTCGGGCAGTGGCCGCGCCGGGAGGGTGTCGCAGCAGCTGCCGCCGGCCGAGAAGCGCAGCTGGCTCTTGCGCGAGTCGGCCGTGAGCGACACGTCGTGCGAGTAGGACTGCAGGAAGGCGCGCACGCCGTCGATGCCCACGAAGTGCGAGACGGGCACGCCGCGCAAGGCGCCGCTGGCGGGCGGCAGCAGCTGCTGGCGGCGCCAGCGGCGCAGGCGCAGCGCCAGCAGCAGCAGCAGGAAGGCGACGAAGAGGCAGGACACGGCGGCCACGGCCAGCACGAGCCAGCGCGTCAGGCTCACGGCCGGCTCGCCCGGCGCCGCCGCCGCCTCGTCGGCCGCGCTGCCCAGCTCGGCCAGCAGCTCGGCCACGCTCTCGGCCAGCACCACGCTCAGCGTGGCCGTGGCCGACAGCGCCGGCCGCCCGTGGTCCTTCACCACCACCACCAGGCTCTGGCGCGCCGCGTCGCGGGCCAGCGGCGAGCGCGCCGTGCGCACCTCGCCGCTGTGCAGCCCTACGCGGAATAGCCCCGGCTCCGTGGCCTTGGCCAGCTCGTACGACAGCCACGCGTTCTGGCCCGCGTCCGCGTCCACCGCCACCACCTTGGCCACCAGCGCGCCCGCCTCCGACCCGCGCGGCGCCAGCTCCACGCCCGACCACGCAGCGCCCGAGCCCGAGCCCGCCCGCAGCGCGGCCGGCGGCGGGTACAGCACCTGCGGCGCGTTGTCGTTCTCGTCCACGATCTGCAGCAGCACCGACACGTTGCTGCTCAGCGCCGGCGCGCCGCCGTCCTCCGCACGCACCCACAGCCGCAGCTCGCGCACCTGCTCGTAGTCCAAGGAGCGCAGCGCGTACAGCGCGCCCGTCTCCGCCTGCACCGACACGTACGACGACAGCGGCGCGCCCCGCACCCGCCCCTCCGACAGCCGGTAGCGCACGCGCGTTCTGCCCCCAGTCCGCGTCCGTCGCGCGCACCGTCAGCACCAGCGCGCCCGCCGCGTTGTTCTCCGCCAGCCGCGCGCTGTAGCGCTCCTCCGCGAACACCGGCGCGTTGTCGTTCACGTCCAGCACCCGCAGCGCCAGCACCGCGCTGCTCTGCAGCGCCGGCCGCCCGCCGTCGGCCGCCCGCACCGTCACGTTGTACTCCGACACCTGCTCTCGGTCCAGCTCTCTCGCTGTCACCACACGGTAGTAATCGTCAAAGACTTCTCCAGGCGGAACGGGACGTCCCCATCGACCGAGCAGCGCACCTCGCCATTCGGGCTCCTGAGTCATGGTCCTCCACGTGAGTAGAGCGACCACGGTCCCCGACGGGGCATCCTCAGAGATCTCACTCAGTGCCGACCTCACTGAAATCTCGGGAGCATTATCATTTACGTCTGTGACAGTGATCGTGACTTGGGCAGCGTCGAAAAGGTCTCCTCCATCCCTTGCCTGCACCTCTAGTTCGTAAGAGTCGTCTTCCTCGTAGTCCAGGCTTCGAAACACAGTGACCGCTCCAGTCTCAGAGTCTAGATGGAAGATATTCGATGTCCTGTCGGACACTTTTTGAAACCAGTATTTCACGTGTCCGTACTGCCCCTCGTCTGCGTCTGTGGCTGTGACGGTAACGAGGGTGGAGCCCACGGGCACGTCCTCGGGCACACGCACCGTGTACTCCGCCTGGCTGAACACGGGCGCGTTGTCGTTCGCGTCCAGCACCGTCACTCGGATCCGAGCCGTGCCCGTCCGTGCCGGATCGCCGCCGTCCATCGCCCTCAGCTCCAGCTCGTGAAACGCCGCCTCCTCCCGGTCCAGCGCCTTCGCCAGCACCAGCTCGGGACGCTGATCGCCGCCGGGGCCCGACTGCACGGCCAGCGAGAAGTGCTCGTCACCAGTCAGCTCGTAGCTCTGCAGGGAATTCCGACCCGAGTCCGGATCGTGAGCGCCAAGCAGGGGAAACCTCGCCCCCGGGGCTGTCGCCTCACTCACTCTCAATTCTTTTTCTGTCTCTCGGAAGCTGGGGGCGTTGTCGTTAATGTCCGTGATTTCCACTTCGATTCTGTGAACCTGCATCTGTCCCTCCACTATCAGCTCACAGCGCAGCACGCATTGCTGAACACGTTCGCACAGCTCCTCTCTGTCGATCCTCTCCGCCGTCACTAAATGTCCCGTATTCCCGTGCAGAGCGAAATACTGCGTCCTACCTTTGTTCAAGATGCGCATTCCGAGATCGCTGAGCTCCGGCAGCTGCAGCGCCAGGTCCTTGGCCACGTCGCCCACGAACGAGCCCTTGGGCATCTCCTCGGGCACCGAGTAGCGCAGCTGCCCCCACGCCGGCTCCCACGCCGCCAGCAGCATCACCCAGAGCAGAGCTCGCTGCCGCCGGCCCCAGCCCCTCCCCGCCGCGCACATCTCCGCGGCACCGCTCCTCTGTCTGCAGCTTGTCGCCGCCAACCCTGACACTTCCGGCTCCGACTCTGTTCCCAGCTTCTGCACCGTATTTCAGCCACCGGCTCCTCTGTCTTGCTACAGAACGGCTCCGCACGGCGGACACGCTCGCAGACCTCCCGGCGGCCGAGCCGCACACCGAGCGAGCGAGTGATCGAGCGGGTCCGCAGCGGGCGGGGCTGCAGCGCTCCGAGCTTCCTCTCGCTCCTCTCGGTCAACAGCGGCGCCCGCAGCCTCCTCCCGGCACTGCAGCACCGAGCGCTGCCCGCCCTGCCTCGCACACGGGCTGCTCGCGGGACGGGACATAACCGCTAAGACGTCGCTCTTCGCCGAACGCGGACCCCTCGGTTTGGCTTTTGACCACCTGATCTCTGGTTTCATCCTATACCGATTACGAGCGGACAGAACGAACACGCCTCCTGTGATTATGCTATTTCTACCGCCCGGAATGATATCTTTATCATCATAATAGTGTAACAGGGATGGAACCATCTCTCAACATAACGTCTTGGGTATCACGAGTTTTACTGCATATATCCCAAAGCTCAAACTCCTCCACCCATTACAGTTTTTGCACGGCTCGTGCATGAAGAACAGCCTTTCAGCAGATTAAAATTGTGTTATGGAATAGGAAAACTAACAGTCACCGTGTTCGCAATGGTCACCGAATCCAGCACTGCAGGACCGGTCGCTACAATTTTGCACCTGCACCTCAAACACTACTCTGAATAACTCTGCATTACTCCCCGATCTCCAATCGACTTCGCAATTTCCCATTACAATCTTACTCCACCGATCAGAAGGTCCAAATATAGACCTTCGGAAAAAAAATGTCAAGAAGGAATACTCTCCACACCTAGCCTATCATGTACATCTCATCCTACTCATTAAGGATCTGCATCTTTCGTTAATAACAAGCAACAAGTAGGAAAACATAATTTACCTATAGAAATTCTTTCTGCAGAACCCGAATATGTCATGAATCGAATGTGATTCAAAACTGTTGAAAGGTAAGAAGCTCCCACTGAGCCTACCTATCTTACAGCTCATAAGCCAACAATTGCCCGTTCGCAATACTTGATGCAAAGAGACACTCGAGAAGCGATTATTTAACTTCATGGAAAAAAGTACAATTGCCAACAAACTCAGAGAAAAAAAAAACACAAGAGCTCGCTCCCACTAACGTTACTTAAAGACGCAGAAGGAAGGAATTCGCCATACAGACCTGAGTTACGTCCCGGTCGGCGGGCGGCTCTCCAGCCACGGAGCTACTACCCAGGCTCGGTTTCTCGCAGGAATCGGCGCCCAGAAGCTCCTCCGCCGACAGCACGGGCACCGGCGGCGGCGGCGGCCAGGCGGCCTCGGGCACGGCGCGGGCCGGCGCCGCCACGCACAGGTTGTAGGAGTAGGGCAAGGTGCCCTCGCAGAAGTCGGCCGGGAAGGCGGCGCCGGCCAGCGAGAAGCGCTGCGCGCCCAGGCAGCGCAGCACGGCGGGCGGCCCGGCCCGGCGCAGCCGCGCCACCACGGCCAGCGCCACGCTCAGCACCAAGAGCGCCGACAGCAGCGCCAGCGCCAGCACCAGGTAGAACTGCAGCTCGGCCGCCGCCGCCGCCGCCTCGGCGCCCGCCGGCCGCTCGCTCAGCTCCGGCAGCGCCTCCTGCAAGCTCTCGGCCAGCACCACGTGCAGCGTGGCCGTGGCCGACAGCGCCGGCTGCCCGTGGTCCTTCACCACGGCCACCACTCGCTGCTTGGCCGCGTCCCGCTCGGACACGGCGCGCGCCGTGCGCACCTCGCCGCTGTGCAGCCCCACGCGGAACAGCGCCGGCTCCGACGCCTGCACCAGCTCGTACGACAGCCACGCGTTGCGCCCCCGCGTCCGCGTCCACCGCCACCACCTTGGCCACCAGGTAGCCGGCCTCGGCCGAGCGCGGCACCACCTCGAACGGCGCCGCTGCCGGAGCCTCTCCCGCCGCCGGCCACAGCACCCGCGGCGCGTTGTCGTTGCGGTCCAGCACGAAGACGCGCACCGTGGCCGTGGAGCTGCGCGCCGGCGCGCCGCCGTCCTGCGCCCGCACCGCCACCCAGAACTCGCGGCACTGCTCGTAGTCCAAGGAGCGCTGCGCGTACAGCGCGCCGCTCCGCGCCTCCACCGACACGAGCGGCGCCGCGCCCGCCGCGCCCGCGCTGCCGCCCGCCAGCCAGTAGCTCACGCGCCCGTTGGCGCCCGCGTCCGCGTCCCGCGCCTGCACGCGCAGCACCAGCGCGCCCGCCGCGTTGTTCTCCGCCACGTACGCGCTGTACGCCGCCTCCTCGAACTCCGGCGCGTTGTCGTTCACGTCCGACACCTCCAGCACCAGCTCCGTGCTGCTCCACAGCGCCGGCCTGCCCCGGTCCCGGGCCACCACCGTCACGCGCTGCTCGGACGCCTGCTCGCGGTCCAGCTCGCTCGCCGTCACCACCTTGTACGAGCCGCCCGGCGACGCCACGATCGACAGCGGCGCCTCGCCCGACAGCTCGCACGACACCTGTCCGTTCTCCCCGGAGTCTCTGTCCCGCACTTTCATCAGGGCCACCACGGTGCCCACTGGCGCGTCTTCGGACACGGGGCTAGACAGAGACAGAATGCTGATCTCGGGCGCGTTGTCATTCTCGTCCGTGATGTCAATCTGCACTTCGCAGTGATCCGTGAGCCCGCCGCCGTCCGTAACCTCTAAGCCAAACACGTATTTATTTTCCTCCTCGAAGTCGAGTGGACCCACAGTCCTGATCTCGCCACTCTCGTTGTCGACAGTAAACAACAAGCGGACTCCATCTGGGACGTTGCTGAAAGAGTAGGAGACTCGCCCATTGGACCCCGCGTCTGCATCTGTGGCCCGCACCTGCAGCACCACTGTTCCCGCCGGCAGATTCTCTGCCACTCTCGCCTCGTAGACGCTTTTGCTGAACACGGGTGGGTTGTCATTTAAATCCATCACGTTAATGAGAACCTGGACAGTCCCGGACTTCGCAGGTTCCCCGCCGTCAACTGCTGTCAGCACCAACTCAAAGGAGCTCTGCTTCTCTCGGTCCAACGCTCTCTCTAGCACTAATTCGGGCTGCTTCTTTCCACCCGGCTTTTCTTTCACTGAAAGTGAAAATGACGGGTTGCTGGTGAGCTGGTAAGTTACCATGGAGTTGCTTCCCACGTCCGCGTCTCGGGCCATCTCCAGCGGAAAACGAGCACCGGGAACCGCCCATTCTCCGACTTCGAGATCCAGAGAAGCTTTACTGAACACTGGGGAGTTGTCATTCACGTCCTCGATAGCCACATCGACGTGGAAAATGTTCAGCGGGTTTTGCACCAGCACCTCGAAGCTCACAGAGCAGGTCGCAGATGCGCCGCACATCTCCTCCCGGTCCAGCCTCTCGTTCACGTACAGGTTCCCGTTCTCCTCATTCACAGTGAAGTATTGCTTCTCCTCGCTCAGCCGCAGCTTGCGCGCCGGCAGCTCGTCCGCGCTGAGCCCCAGGTCCCGCGCCAGCGGCCCCACGAGCGAGCCTCTGCCCAGCTCCTCGGGGATGGCGTAGCGGACCCGCTCGGCCGCCGCCCGCCACCACACGCACAGCAGCACCGCGCCCAGCAGCGCTCGCCCGCCGCCCGGCCCGAGCCTCTGCCGCCGCCTCACCGCCATTCTCTGCCGCCACAGCTCGCCGCGCTCCTGCCTCCTGCCGCTGCCCTGCCTCCTGCCGCAGCCGCTCTCGCCGCACACCGCACGCTCCGCTCACAGGCAGCGCAGCCAGCCCGCTCGGGCCGCCTCGGACGCCGCTGCTCCCCGCCAAGCGCCGCCTCTCGCCGCCTCTCGCCGCTGCCGCTGCCGCTCTGGCCGGCGCCGGGCGAGCGAGCAGCCTGCGGGGGCAGGACGCTGCGGCGGCGGCGGCTCCAGCGCCGCTCGGCGGCGGCCAACAGCGACACCCGGAGGCGCCGCCGCGACACTGCAGCCGCCGCATGGCCGCGCTCAAGGGGGCCCGGCTTTGGGCGGGGCTCAGCGCCGGCACCGGCTCCGGCCTCTCTCGGCCGCTGCAAACCGCGCGCGAAGAAGTTCTAACTCGGTGTGACCCCAAAGGCGTTTTTAACTGAGGTGCTCTGTCGAGCGCTTTTTGGTCATCTCTTAATAACATTGAATAGTCATGAATACGGAAAGGATCTTAGCTACTTTTATTTAAATCGTTTTGTAAGAGCAACACATTATATTATGCAAATGGGTGCTTTAAGCTCTCCATCATTTATCTTGAATTCTACTTTTGTTGCATGGGTTAGATTAACCTGCGATAACGATCAGCCTATAGCAAAGTTTAGAGCTCTCTGCTAATCCAAATTACACTATTTTTCTCTGATCCATGTACAATCCTTTTTTTTTTTTTTTTTTGTCTCCATACTGGAGAACCTAAGAGTAGGAACATGAAAAGTCCTTTTCGTGTCGTTCATAGAGACAAGAAAAATGTTTAACATTAGAATTACAAACCACTCCATCTCAGCAATACAGTTCATTATTGCAGGATGACTGTCATTTAATTTCAGCAAAGAAAACCAGGATCACGGCGGGAAAATGGAACAGGACTGGACACCATGCATAAAATCTAACCACTTGCCAAAAAACCTCTTTTGCACACCTATTTCCCTGGATCAAAGCCAGCCCCTCTGCCTACTCACAATGCACTCCAAGGCTTCATACACGCCCAACTTGGGTCGGGTATTTAGACAACGCTCCTAGAAACCACCACAATGTATACATTAGTATTTGCTGTTCTGTCAGTTGTTATAGATACACAACAAATAAAGTTGTCTTGTACTGAGTACACCAGAAAGTCACAGAGAAGCTCAAACCGCACACCTCAGCCACAGTCATTCCCTTGGACCATGGAAAAAAGGAAAAAAACTTGGAACCACGGGTTAGGGTCTCATCTAACTACAAGGAAAAACGAAACTTTATACATCTCTTTTAACCATTTCAAACCATACCACAATAAACTCCTACACCGGCTCTGTCTTTACATAGACAGAGTTCGCTTTGTCATCACACAGTACGAGAGCAAATTCTGGACAAAGACTCTATTAAAAGTTGCTCTCACCACTTCACAGCTCCCAAGGACCACAATATGAATACATGCACAGCGTTTTTTCTACTCATCACAATAATTTCAATTATTCTGAAAAGTTGTAAAGACTAAAGACATCAATAACTCAATTTGTGATCCAGTCGTCAAAGTGTCACTCAAAGGTAACATCATCTTTCTCCAGCACATGGATTCTTTGGAGAGTGTGTCACTCTCCTACTCTGAATGTAAGGTTTTCATCTGTGCCCAGGAATTAGCATTCACAGAAAACATCATCAAACAGAAAACCGAAATGGTGGACACACGAATTGGCCCTTTGTGTCCAAATGATGGGATATCCAAAAAAGAAGACACCTTTAGACAGTTTTCAGAAGGTCCTGCGTAAACACATGAGTCAAAAAAACACACGCCTGGTCTCCAACATTACCTTCTCACAAACAAGTCTCTCCTCAGTCCAAAAGAAAAGTTCCTCACCCAGCTTCCCATTCCATGGAAAATCTTTCACTTCTCAGCCTGAGTATGTGACAAGGATGAGAATTTATTCCAGTAACACTTTAAAAACCACTGCTATTAAAACGAGCGAGGCAAGAGGTTTACATCTGCAGAAAGGAAGAGATCAACACAGACTCTTGATGATGATGGCACTAAGGTCAGGAACAGAGTTCAGGGACTTAGCTGGCAATGATTCCAGAGCTAGCCCCACCCAAAATTCCCTTTATGGCACTTGCCATAAAAACTCAATTAAACCATTCATATAAAAACCACAACAACCTGCAAACACACAGGGGGAAGCTCCCAGGGCCCCCCACGCATCTGAACTAAGATCTGTTAGGACAAACTGACCACGTTATGAGAAAATCACATTGCACAGAATAGGGCTGAACACTGAACAAGGAAGAGAGCAAACAGCGTTTCTCATGCTCCAACAAACCTACAAACACAGGCTACAGGACTCTTATCTCCAGCCCTGCACAGTTCCACGGTATTCTATGACCCTCATAATTTACAAGAACATGTAATTAAACCCCAGAGTAAACGTATTTAACATCCACCACCACCAGCCCACAGACATTTACCAGGAAGGAGAGTTCGAGTTCTCTGCAAGGTTCAACAGTCTGACATTTCAGATTAAACCAACAGTAGTAGGTGCACGGGAAGGGTGTCTAGGAAGTGAAACGCCCACTCAACATTCACACAGGAGGTCACAGCAATGGCCATGCCTACAGGTCCTTAATGTAATTTCTTAGCACAGTATAAAAGGAAAAAATGCCTGGAACCATAACTGTACGTCTCATGCAAGAAAAAAAACAAACAAACTGGATTTCCAAACCATCTGTACACATTTTAGAATGAAAAAAAAACAAAAAAACTCAACATCAACAAAACCAAAAATATAAACAAAAAAAAAAATCTGCAGCAAAATTTTAGTCTCCCCTGTACCTGCACAGAGATTTTTCATCCATCCCAAACATTACACAACACGAAATCCACCACTGCAGTCTCCTTTGAAAGAAAAGTGCTACACAAAACCTCTCACTGTCTAGGAAGGTCGCTGATACCCAAATGAAATGAGCGCTAGTGACTAAAATAAAGTGCTCTCAAGCACATAAGTCATATGCAGCTCTAACAGCACCCAGTCATCACAGTAACTGCTCGTCCTACCTCAGCACATGGCTACCTGAGAACGTACATGATTCTCAAAGCCGAAACTGTTGTTACCCACGGGGCCACTAAGCGTTGTTTCTAAAGAACTTCAACCTGCTCATGAACATGCCCTATCGGGGAAAGAGCTGACCCTGCAAAACCCGCAAATTCCAAATGCATGTAATGCAACACATCCATGGAAAATACAAAATGCTGAGACGAATTACACTTCTCAGATAAAATAAAGCAGAAAAGAAAAGCAACTTGAAAAAAACGCAAAGAACCAACCTCCACCCAAGAGCAACCTCGTTTCTCCAACCTCACCCAGGTCAAACTGAAAAGGGACTTAACGTCCACCTGCGTGCAGCAAGAGGCAGCAGAATACAGCGTCCAGACAAACGGAACTTCACTTTCCATGCCTGCAAATCTCTCTATGCACTACACGGACCACGAGAACAAATGAGAGTAGAGCAGCGAAGAGATGCGCCGCACAAAGAATTTGGACCCACAAACTCACCGAGGGAGCTACGGGATCAGCGGGGAGGGCGCCGGCAGGGTCCTCGTCGCCGAGCAGCGGCGCGGGCTCGTCGGGCAGTGGCCGCGCCGGGAGGGTGTCGCAGCAGCTGCCGCCGGCCGAGAAGCGCAGCTGGCTCTTGCGCGAGTCGGCCGTGAGCGACACGTCGTGCGAGTAGGACTGCAGGAAGGCGCGCACGCCGTCGATGCCCACGAAGTGCGAGACGGGCACGCCGCGCAAGGCGCCGCTGGCGGGCGGCAGCAGCTGCTGGCGGCGCCAGCGGCGCAGGCGCAGCGCCAGCAGCAGCAGCAGGAAGGCGACGAAGAGGCAGGACACGGCGGCCACGGCCAGCACGAGCCAGCGCGTCAGGCTCACGGCCGGCTCGCCCGGCGCCGCCGCCGCCTCGTCGGCCGCGCTGCCCAGCTCGGCCAGCAGCTCGGCCACGCTCTCGGCCAGCACCACGCTCAGCGTGGCCGTGGCCGACAGCGCCGGCCGCCCGTGGTCCTTCACCACCACCACCAGGCTCTGGCGCGCCGCGTCGCGGGCCAGCGGCGAGCGCGCCGTGCGCACCTCGCCGCTGTGCAGCCCCACGCGGAACAGCCCCGGCTCCGTGGCCTTGGCCAGCTCGTACGACAGCCACGCGTTCTGACCCGCGTCCGCGTCCACCGCCACCACCTTGGCCACCAGCGCGCCCGCCTCCGACCCGCGCGGCGCCAGCTCCACGCCCGACCACGCAGCGCCCGAGCCCGAGCCCGCCCGCAGCGCGGCCGGCGGCGGGTACAGCACCTGCGGCGCGTTGTCGTTCTCGTCCACGATCTGCAGCAGCACCGACACGTTGCTGCTCAGCGCCGGCGCGCCGCCGTCCTCCGCACGCACCCACAGCCGCAGCTCGCGCACCTGCTCGTAGTCCAAGGAGCGCAGCGCGTACAGCGCGCCCGTCTCCGCCTGCACCGACACGTACGACGACAGCGGCGCGCCCCGCACCCGCCCCTCCGACAGCCGGTAGCGCACGCGCGCGTTCTGCCCCCAGTCCGCGTCCGTCGCGCGCACCGTCAGCACCAGCGCGCCCGCCGCGTTGTTCTCCGCCAGCCGCGCGCTGTAGCGCTCCTCCGCGAACACCGGCGCGTTGTCGTTCACGTCCAGCACCCGCAGCGCCAGCACCGCGCTGCTCTGCAGCGCCGGCCGCCCGCCGTCGGCCGCCCGCACCGTCACGTTGTACTCCGACACCTGCTCTCGGTCCAGCTCTCTCGCTGTCACCACGCTGTAGTAGCTGCCGTGGGAGCTCTGCAGCCGGAACGGGACATCTCCGTCGAGCGAGCAGCGCACCTCGCCGTTGGCCCCCGAGTCGCGGTCCTCCACGTGCAGCAGGGCAACCACCGTCCCAGATGGGGCGTCCTCAGAAATCTCTGTCAGGGCTGACGATACTGTCAGTTCCGGTGGGTTGTCGTTGACGTCTGTTACGGTTATCGTGAGTTTCGCCGTGTCGAAAAGTCCCCCACCATCATGTGCCTGCACCTCCAGGTCATAAGAGTTACCTTCCTCGAAATCCAGACTTCTCAATAGCGTTATCGCTCCTGTGTTGACGTCCAGCTGGTATATCTGTAAGACTTTTTCTGTTATTTTCTTTAAAGAGTATTTCACGTGTCCGTACTGCCCCTCATCAGCGTCCATGGCTGTGACAGTAACGAGGGTGGAGCCCACGGGCACGTCCTCGGGCACACGCACCGTGTACTCCGCCTGGCTGAACACCGGCGCGTTGTCGTTCGCGTCCAGCACCGTCACTCGGATCCGAGCCGTGCCCGTCCGTGCCGGATCGCCGCCGTCCATCGCCCTCAGCACCAGCTCGTGAAACGCCGCCTCCTCCCGGTCCAGCGCCTTCGCCAGCACCAGCTCGGGACGCTGATCGCCGCCGGGGCCCGCCTGCACGGCCAGCGAGAAGTGCTCGTCACCGCTCAGCTCGTAGCTCTGCAGGGAATTCCGACCCCAGTCCGTGTCATGCGCTTCTGGCAGGCGAAACCGCGACCCCGGGGCTGTCGTTTCACTCATTCTGAGTTCTCCATCTGCCTCCGGGAAGCCGGGCGCGTTGTCGTTAATGTCTGTGATTTCCACTTCGATTTCATAAAACTTCATTTCACCCTCCACTATCAGCTCACAGCGCAGCACGCATTGCTGAACACTCTCGCACAGCTGCTCTCTGTCGATCCTCTCCGCCGTCACTAAATGTCCCGTCTTCCCGTGCAGAGAGAAATACTGAGTCCTACCTCTTTCTATTAGGCGAAAGCCACGGTCTCGAATCTCCGGCAGCTGCAGCCCCAGGTCCTTGGCCACGTCGCCCACGAACGAGCCCTTGGGCATCTCCTCGGGAGCCGAGTAGCGCAGCTGCCCCCACGCCGCCTCCCACGCCGCCAGCAGCATCACCCAGAGTAGAGCTCGCTGGCGCCGGCCCCAGCGCCTCCCCGCCGCGCACATCACGACCGCGGCACCGCTCCTCTGTCTGCAGCTCCTCGCCGCCAACCCTGACACCTCCGGCTCCAACTCTGTTCCCAGCTTCTGCACCGTATTTCAGCCACCGGCTCCTCTGTCTTGCTACAGAACGGCTCCGCACGGCGGACACGCTCGCAGACCTCCCGGCGGCCGAGCCGCACACCGAGCGAGCGAGTGGTCGAGCGGGTCCGCAGCGGGCGGGGCTGCAGCGCTGCGAGCTTCCTCTCGCTCCTCTCGGTCAACAGCGGCGCCCGCAGCCTCCTCCCGGCACTGCAGCACCGAGCGCTGCCCGCCCTGCCTCGCACACGGGCTGCTCGCGGGACGGGACATAACCGCTAAGACGTCGCTCTTCGTCCAGCGCGGACCCCCCGGTTTGGCTTTTGACCACCTGATCTCTGGTTTCATCCTATACCGATTACGAGCGGACAGAAGTAACACGCCTCCTGTGATTATGCTATTTCTATCGCCCGGAATGATATCTTTATCATCATAATAGTGTAACAGGGATGGAACCATCTCTCAACATAACGTCTTGGGTATCACGAGTTTTACTGCATATATCCCAAAGCTCAAACTCCTCCACCCATTACAGTTTTTGCACGGCTCGTGCATGAAGAACAGCCTTTCAGCAGATGAAAATTGTGTTATGGAATAGGAAAACTAACAGTCACCATGTTCACAATGGTCACCGAATCCAGCACTGCAGGACCGGTCGCTACAATTTTGCACCTGCACATCAAACACTACTCTGAATAACTCTTCATTACTTCCCGATCTCCAATCACGACTTCGCAATTTTATATTACAATCTTACTCCATACAGGCATGACAGTGCTCACGCTGATGACTTCCACACAGAAGTTCCAAGCAGGTTGTTTTTTTTTTTTTTTTTTTAAATCGTAAAGTAAATAGAATCCGTAATGTAAGCATTCCTACAGCAGCCTTCACTTAAAGAAGTGGTTTGGTCCACCGATCAGAAAGTCCAAATATAGACATTCGAAAAAAAACTGTCAAGAAGGAATACTCTCCACACCTAGCCTATCATGTACATCTCATCCTACTCATTAAGGATCTGCCTCTTTCGTTAATAACGAGCAACAAGTAGGAAAACATAATTTACCTATAGAAATTCTTTCTGAAGAACCCGAATATGTCATGAATCGAATGTGATTCAAAACTGAGCCTACCTATCTTACAGCTCATAAGTCAACAATTGCCCGTTCGCAATACTTGATGAAAAGAGACTCGAGAAGCGATTATTTAACTTCATGGAAAAAAATAAAACTGCCAACATACTCAGAGAAAAAAAAACACAAGAGCTCGCTCCCACTAACGTTACTTAAAGACGCAGAAGGAAGGAATTCGCCATACAGACCTGAGTTACGTCCCGGTCGGCGGGCGGCTCTCCAGCCACGGAGCTACTACCCAGGCTCGGTTTCTCGCAGGAATCGGCGCCCAGAAGCTCCTCCGCCGACAGCACGGGCACCGGCGGCGGCGGCGGCCAAGCGGCCTCGGGCACGGCGCGGGCCGGCGCCGCCACGCACAGGTTGTAGGAGTAGGGCAAGGTGCCCTCGCAGAAGTCGGCCGGGAAGGCGGCGCCGGCCAGCGAGAAGCGCTGCGCGCCCAGGCAGCGCAGCACGGCGGGCGGCCCGGCCCGGCGCAGCCGCGCCACCACGGCCAGCGCCACGCTCAGCACCAAGAGCGCCGACAGCAGCGCCAGCGCCAGCACCAGGTAGAACTGCAGCTCGGCCGCCGCCGCCGCCGCCTCGGCGCCCGCCGGCCGCTCGCTCAGCTCCGGCAGCGCCTCCTGCAAGCTCTCGGCCAGCACCACGTGCAGCGTGGCCGTGGCCGACAGCGCCGGCTGCCCGTGGTCCTTCACCACGGCCACCACTCGCTGCTTGGCCGCGTCCCGCTCGGACACGGCGCGCGCCGTGCGCACCTCGCCGCTGTGCAGCCCCACGCGGAACAGCGCCGGCTCCGACGCCTGCACCAGCTCGTACGACAGCCACGCGTTGCGCCCCGCGTCCGCGTCCACCGCCACCACCTTGGCCACCAGGTAGCCGGCCTCGGCCGAGCGCGGCACCACCTCGAACGGCGCCGCTGCCGGAGCCTCTCCCGCCGCCGGCCACAGCACCCGCGGCGCGTTGTCGTTGCGGTCCAGCACGAAGACGCGCACCGTGGCCGTGGAGCTGCGCGCCGGCGCGCCGCCGTCCTGCGCCCGCACCGCCACCCAGAACTCGCGGCACTGCTCGTAGTCCAAGGAGCGCTGCGCGTACAGCGCGCCGCTCCGCGCCTCCACCGACACGAGCGGCGCCGCGCCCGCCGCGCCCGCGCTGCCGCCCGCCAGCCAGTAGCTCACGCGCCCGTTGGCGCCCGCGTCCGCGTCCCGCGCCTGCACGCGCAGCACCAGCGCGCCCGCCGCGTTGTTCTCCGCCACGTACGCGCTGTACGCCGCCTCCTCGAACTCCGGCGCGTTGTCGTTCACGTCCGACACCTCCAGCACCAGCTCCGTGCTGCTCCACAGCGCCGGCCTGCCCCGGTCCCGGGCCACCACCGTCACGCGCTGCTCGGACGCCTGCTCGCGGTCCAGCGCGCTCGCCGTCACCACCTTGTACGAGCCGCCCGGCGACGCCACGATCGACAGCGGCGCCTCGCCCGACAGCTGGCACGACACCTGACCGTTCTCGCCCGAGTCTCTGTCCCGTACTTTCATCAGGGCCACCACGGTGCCGACTGGCGCGTCCTCGGACACGGGACTAGACAGAGACAGAATGGTGATCTCGGGCGCGTTGTCATTCTCGTCCATGATGTCAATCTGCACTTCGCAGTGATCCGTGAGCCCGCCGCCGTCCGTAACCTCTAAGCCAAACACGTATTTATTTTCCTCCTCGAAATCGAGTGGACCCACAGTCCTCACCTCGCCACTCTCGCTGTCGACAGTAAACAGCAAGCGGACTCCATCTGGGACATTGCCGAAGGAGTAGGAGACTCGCCCATTGGAGCCCGCGTCTGCATCTGTGGCCTGCACCTGCAGCACCAGCGAGTTCACTGGTAGATTCTCTGCCACTCTCGCCTCGTAGACGCTTTTGCTGAACACGGGTGGGTTGTCATTTGCATCCGTCACGTTAATGAGAACCTGGACAGTCCCGGACCTCGCAGGTTCCCCGCCGTCAACTGCTGTCAGCACCAACTCAAAGGAGCTCTGCTTCTCTCGGTCCAACGCTCTCTCTAGCACTAATTCGGGCTGCTTCTTTCCACCCGGCTTTTCTTTCATTGACAGAGAAAATGACGGGTCGCTGGTGAGTTGATAAGTTAGCAAGGCGTTGCTTCCCACGTCCGCGTCTCGGGCCATCTCCAGCGGAAAATGAGCACCAGGTAGCGTCCATTCATCGATCTCGAGGTCCAGAAGACCTTTGCTGAAGGTCGGAGAGTTGTCATTCACATCTTCGATGGCCACATCGACGTGGAAAATATTCAGCGGGTTGTGCACCAGCACCTCGAAACTGACAGAACAGGTCACAGACTCGCCGCACATCTCCTCCCGGTCCAGCCTCTCGTTCACGTACAGGTTCCCGTTCTCCTCATTCACCGTGAAGTATTAAGCTGTCTTGCCTGCAGACGCCAGCCTGCAGCTTGCGCGCCGGCAGCTCGTCCGCGCTGAGCCCCAGGTCCCGCGCCAGCGGCCCCACGAGCGAGCCTCTGCCCAGCTCCTCGGGGATGGCGTAGCGGACCCGCTCGGCCGCCGCCCGCCACCACACGCACAGCAGCACCGCGCCCAGCAGCGCTCGCCCGCCGCCCGGCCCGAGCCTCTGCCGCCGCCTCACCGCCATTCTCTGCCGCCACAGCTCGCCGCGCTCCTGCCTCCTGCCGCTGCCCTGCCTCCTGCCGCAGCCGCTCTCGCCGCACACCGCACGCACCGCTCACAGGTAGCGCAGCCAGCCCGCTCGGGCCGCCTCGGACGCCGCTGCTCCCCGCCAAGCGCCGCCTCTCGCCGCCTCTCGCCGCCTCTCGCCGCTGCCGCTGCCGCTCTGGCCGGCGCCGGGCGAGCGAGCAGCCTGCGGGGGCAGGACGCTGCGGCGGCGGCGGCTCCAGCGCCGCTCGGCGGCGGCCAACAGCGACACCCGGAGGCGCCGCCGCGACACTGCAGCCGCCGCATGGCCGCGCTCAAGGGGGCCCGGCTTTGGGCGGGGCTCAGCGCCGGCACCGGCTACGGGGTCTCTCGGCCGCTGCAAACCGCGAGCGCAGACGCAGATACTTAATGCTACTCCACAAGCGGTATTAAGTGTATTGCGTATTTGAGTGCATTCAGTTCATCTCCTTTAGTACCACTGAATCCTAAGACTTCTGAATTTGTGGCAGAGCAATAAGGAATGGAACTCAGTTGCTCTTTGAAAAATCCAGGTTCAAATATAAGAGTGTTCTATAATACTATACAAAGGGATGACTTTGGGAGCCTTTCAGCTCTCCATCACCTATCTTGATTTCTACTTCCCTTATACAGAACAAATTAACCTGAGAAAGAGATCAACCTAAAGCAATGTTTAGAGCTCTATCTAAGAATGAATAACACTTATTATTTTTTCTGAATAATGAAATTTCTACTTTTGTGTCTTCGTTCTGAAGAACCTGATCGTGAAAAAGTATAAAGCCGTTTCTGCATAAAGATGTTTCACATTTGAATTATAAACCATTCTCTCCGAGCAACACAATTCATTATTGCAGGATGACTGACATTTACTTTCAACAAAGGGATCTCATGGAAAAAAATGGCACAGGCCTTGACCCCAGAAATGAAATCTAACTATTTCCCAAGCAGAACCCCTTTGGCACACCGATTTCCTGGATCAAAGCCAGTCTCTCGGTCTACTCAAACTGCATTCTAAGTCTACAGACCCATCCAACTTAGCATGGGTATTTAGACCATGCTCCTGAAACCACCACATTGTATAAATTTCTGTGTCTTCTTCCGTCACTTGTAGTAAATACACAACAAAGGAAACTGTCTTGTACCACGTACACAGGACCTCAAACCATCCACTCTAGTCACAGTTACTCCCTTGGACCATGAAAAAAGAAACTCCTTGGAACCACAGGTGTGGGCCTCATCTAAATACCAGGAGAAGTAAAACTTTATATATCTCTTTTATCCATTTCAAATCATACCACAGTAAACTCCTACTCTGGCCATGTGTCTGCATTGACAGTTCTCTCTGGCATCACTCAACACGAAATCACATCATAGACACTATTAAAAGTTACTCTCACAACTTCTCAGATCCCAAGGAATGCAACATGAATCCATGCACAGTGTTTTTTCTGCCCTTCACAATAATTTCAACTATTCTTTAAAGTTGTAAAGGCTAAAGACATCAGTAATTCAATTCCTGATCCAGTCACCAAAGTGTCACTGAAAGGTAACATCATCTAGTCTGAATGCAAGTTTTGATCTGTGCCTAGGAATTACCATTCACAGAAAATATCTTCAAACAGTAAAGTGTAATGGTGGACACACACACTGGCCTTTTGAGTCCAAATGATGAGATGACAAATAACAAAGACACCTTTAGAAAACTTTAGGAAGGTCAGGAGTAAACACATGAATCAAAAATGCACACATCTTGTCTCCAACATTACCTTCTCACAAACAAGTCTCTCCTCAGTCCAAAGAGACTCCACCTAAAGAAAAGTTCCTCACACAGCTTCCCTGTGCAGTGGACATTTCACTTCTCAACCTCAGTAAAGGAGTGAGGCAAGATGTTTATATCTGCAGAAAGGAGGAGATCAACACGGACTCTTGATGATGACGGTGCTAAGGTCAGGCACAGAGTTCAGGGACACCGGTCATGAATACAGAGTTGGCTCAACCCAAAATTCCCTTATCCACAGGCCACAAGAACCTAATTAAACCATTCATTTAAAAACCACAATAACCTGCAAGCACACACGAGGAAGCTCCCAGGGCTCCCCACACAGATCAAGTAAGATCTGTTAGGACAAAGTGACCATGTTAGAAGAAAATCAAATTGCACAAAATAGGACTGAACACCAAACAAAGAAAAGAACAGTGTCTCTGCGTTTGAAAAAACCTCCACATACAGGACACAGGACTCTTGTCTCCAGTCCTGCAGAATTTCACAGTATGCTCTGACCCTCATAATCTGCAAGAACATGTAATCAAACCCCAGACAAAACAGCTTTAACATCCGGCACTATGGGACCATGTACATTTACCAGGAAGGGGAGTTGGAATTCTCTGCAAGGTCCATTAGCCTGACATTTCAAATTATCCCACCAGTAGTAGGTAAAAGAGAAGGGTCTCTAGGGAATAAAATGGCCACATGCCCACAGGTCATCAATGTAATTTCCCTGTACATTATAAAAGGAAAAAATGTCAGGAACCACAACTGTGGGTCTCAAAGAACAACAAAGTCAAACTGAGTTTCTAAACCATCTGTACACAATTTAGAATTTTCGGAAAAAAAAAACCAAAACAATCGCAGTAAATTTTTACTATGCCCTGCATCTGCATAAAGAGATTTTTCACCCTGGCCAAACATCACGCACAAGGAAAGCTACATTCGCAGTCCGTCTGCTTTGAAAGAAAAGCAGTACACACAGCTTCTCACTGTCTGAGAACGATCACTGATATCCAAAGGACATGTCCACAACTAAATAAAATAAACCACTCTCAATTGCATAAGCGACATGCAGCTCTAACAGCACCCAGTCATCACAATGACTGCTCATCCTACGTCAGCACATAGAGAACTTGGAAGGTATGTAAGTCTCAAAGTTTAAAGTGATGTTACACACGTGGCCACAAAGTGTTGCTTCAAAAGAACATCAAACTACTCATGCACAAGAGCTGTCCGAGCAACAGCTGACCAGGCAAACAATGTAAATTCCACTTGCATATAATACAACACATCAACTGGAAGAACTAAATGCTGAGACAAATTACACTTCTCAGAAGAAATGAAGCAGAGTAGAAAAGAAGCTTGATAAAAATGCAAAGAATGAGCCTCCAGCCAAGACCAACCTCCATTCCCCTAACTCGATCAATTTCAGGCTGAAAAAGGACCCAACCTGCCTGCAGCAAGAAGCACCAGTACAGGGCGTCCAGATAAACAGGGATTTAACTCCAATGTCTACGAATCATTCTATGCACTACATGGACCACGAGAAGAAAAGAGAGTACAGCAGTGATGAGAAGCGCCACACAAGGAAGTTGGACCCAGAAACTCACCAATGGCACGAGGGTATAAACTTCACTCCTTGAAAAAAAAGGAAGTACACACACACACAAACAAACAAACAAACAAACCTTAATCAACCCAGTCATGAATGGTAAATCACCAGAAAAGTGTCAGTCATGGCCTCACATTTCAGATTGTGCCACCTGTAGTGTACACACAACACAGAAAACTCAATTGTAACTGACACACAGAAGGCCTCACACAAAAGCTCACTACATAAAACCCACACAGTTATTTCCTTGCATAGCAAGATAAAGAAAAAGCTTGGAACCACAGCTGTGGGATTCATCTAGCTACTCTAGGACAAACAGACACAAGTCATTCCTTCATTTTGAGCTATATCACAGTGAAGTCCAGCACTGGATCTGGATAGACAGACTTTTTCTCTCTGCCCAAACATAACATGAAAGCAAATTTTGCATACAGATATCATTAGAAGAAAAGCTCTATGCACAGTTTCTCTGATCCCAAGCATCACAACTAAGATTATTCTGTTCCTCCACATTATACAAAAAAGTGGAAAATGTTTTATGGGCCATAAATTATTACCAGTTCTGCCAAAGACCAAGAAATCCAGGCATCAGCTCAAAGGCAACATCCCCATTCTTCAGCACATGGACCCCTCACAAAATCTCTTACTGCCACTCTTGATGAAAAAGGATATGGAACCCAAACTAGGCCGTTAGAGTCCAAACCACACAATACAACATCATAAGACTCCTCTTGACTCATCTTCATGTGGACAGTAACAGCCCTGAGGATGAACAAAACACAGGCCAGGTCTGCATCAGTACCTCCTCACACACTAGACCCACAGCACTCCCCCCTATCACTTCACAGCTCACATCATTATCACAGATCTATAGAATATAGAGAGACTTCATCAAAAGGAAAGGTACTCAGGCAGTATCTCCTTACCATGGATAATATTTGATTCCTTACCGTAGCCATGTGACAAAAAAAAGCAGTTGATGCAGAGACATTTTAAAGAAATATATCTATGAAAGTCTCTCTTTTCACCTATAAACAGGAGACAACCACCTTCAGTTCATCAGGAGAGCGAGACAGAAAGTTAACACCTGCAGAATTTTAGAGCTCACAACATTCTTCTGGGTTACATAACTCACAGTAGATGATTAATAACGTTGATTATAGGCACAGAGTATATTGCTTGCTCTTCCCATAAAGCATCTTCGATAAGCAGAAAATTAAACTTTGAAGGTATATAATTATGATGACATGCAAAGACTCAATAAGAATCTCCCAGGGTTCTCCATGGTGCTGGAATAAATATCTTCTAGACAATTAATTTGAGAAGAAAAACCTCACATTACTTCATACTAGAGATAGGAATTGCACAGGGAAAGGAGGAAAACATTTTCTGGAGTCTTTCATCAGACATTCACACACAGCTCAAAGAAATCAAATTTCCAACCCTTCACATTGCCCACAGCATTCCTTCACCCATACATCTTAAGAAAATGCGACAATGGAGGCCGAGCTCTCCAGACTAATTTCCTTCCCACCACCACTTCCACACAGATATCTTTACATCTCTCTCTACCATGGAAGCCACATTTGCCTGCTCACTGAAATTCTGTGAAGAGTCTTCACAAGTCTGAAAGTAAAAGCTGAGCAACCTTCCAAGAGAGACTGAGCCACGGATTATCTACATTGCGGGAGTTCAGCCCACCTTCTATCTCCTGCTGCACCTTGAATCTCTCCCTTCCCATCCAGGCAATTCTCTTGCCACGTTCAATATTTTATAGCCAAGGCTCATCCAGCTCCCAGTTGACATAGTTCTACCATGAGAATCAAGAAAAAGACAAAGCCGTTCTGCCATTTCCTCCTGCATTTCCACCTCCACTTGCAGCCAACCACACGCTTTTCAAAGAGTCACAATTTCCAGAGGATCCCACATCTTCACAAAAGGCAAATAAAAATCTTCAAGGACCACTTCTAGCCAGGCCCAATCCTCTACTGGGGACAAAGATCAAAGCATGGATGATGCAAAGACTTTTCCTGCTGACCTCCACCATGTATCATGCAGAGTGATAAAAGCTGAGAACAACAAGCAGAAAAGTTCCACCAAAGCCATCAGCATTTTTTTGACACATTCGACCTATTTAAGCACATGTTTAACAGCAACATGCTGTTGGGAAAAAACATGAGTCTGACAAAAAGCTGAATTCCTTAATAATGTGATACATCAGTTCAGAAGATCTATACTAACAGGAACACAGATTCGACACAGCACAGGCGACATAGGGGAAGAGTACCCAGAACCTGATCGATATCCAAACTGCAAACATAAAGGACAGCCTGCCAACAGCAGCCTTCTCCCTCCTTACTTCTTCAATAGCTAGAAAGTGGACGACCCCATGATCACCGAATGACAGCAACGGGCACCAGCTTTCAGAATATCACAGAAAAAATCTTTTACTTCGCTGTTGAGCGAAATCTCCTATGCTAGCCAGAGAACACGGTGGGGAAAGGGCAAAGCAGTACCAGGAGAAAGTGTCGTAGAGAATATATGGGGAAAAAAACCTCACCGATGGCACGAGGGTATCCGAGGGGAGGGCGCCGGCAGGGTCCTCGTCCCCGAGCAGCGGCGCGGGCTCGTCGGGCAGTGGCCGCGCCGGGAGGGTGTCGCAGCAGCTGCCGCCGGCCGAGAAGCGCAGCTGGCTCTTGCGCGAGTCGGCCGTGAGCGACACGTCGTGCGAGTAGGACTGCAGGAAGGCGCGCACGCCGTCGATGCCCACGAAGTGCGAGACGGGCACGCCGCGCAAGGCGCCGCTGGCGGGCGGCAGCAGCTGCTGGCGGCGCCAGCGGCGCAGGCGCAGCGCCAGCAGCAGCAGCAGGAAGGCGACGAAGAGGCAGGACACGGCGGCCACGGCCAGCACGAGCCAGCGCGTCAGGCTCACGGCCGGCTCGCCCGGCGCCGCCGCCGCCTCGTTGGCCGCGCTGCCCAGCTCGGCCAGCAGCTCGGCCACGCTCTCGGCCAGCACCACGCTCAGCGTGGCCGTGGCCGACAGCGCCGGCCGCCCGTGGTCCTTCACCACCACCACCAGGCTCTGGCGCGCCGCGTCGCGGGCCAGCGGCGAGCGCGCCGTGCGCACCTCGCCGCTGTGCAGCCCCACGCGGAACAGCCCCGGCTCCGTGGCCTTGGCCAGCTCGTACGACAGCCACGCGTTCTGACCCGCGTCCGCGTCCACCGCCACCACCTTGGCCACCAGCGCGCCCGCCTCCGACCCGCGCGGCGCCAGCTCCACGCCCGACCACGCAGCGCCCGAGCCCGAGCCCGCCCGCAGCGCGGCCGGCGGCGGGTACAGCACCTGCGGCGCGTTGTCGTTCTCGTCCACGATCTGCAGCAGCACCGACACGTTGCTGCTCAGCGCCGGCGCGCCGCCGTCCTCCGCACGCACCCACAGCCGCAGCTCGCGCACCTGCTCGTAGTCCAAGGAGCGCAGCGCGTACAGCGCGCCCGTCTCCGCCTGCACCGACACGTACGACGACAGCGGCGCGCCCCGCACCCGCCCCTCCGACAGCCGGTAGCGCACGCGCGCGTTCTGCCCCCAGTCCGCGTCCGTCGCGCGCACCGTCAGCACCAGCGCGCCCGCCGCGTTGTTCTCCGCCAGCCGCGCGCTGTAGCGCTCCTCCGCGAACACCGGCGCGTTGTCGTTCACGTCCAGCACCCGCAGCGCCAGCACCGCGCTGCTCTGCAGCGACGGCCGCCCGCCGTCGGCCGCCCGCACCGTCACGTTGTACTCCGACACCTGCTCTCGGTCCAGCTCTCTCGCTGTCACCACACGGTAGTAATCGTCAAAAGACTTCTCCAGGCGGAACGGGACATCCCCATCGAGCGAGCAGCGCACCTCGCCGTTGGCTCCCGAGTCGCCGTCCTGCACGTGCAGCAGGGCAACCACTGTACCCGAAGAGGCGTCCTCAGGAATCTCACTTAAGGCTGACCGCACGGAAATCAGCGGCGCGTTATCATTTATGTCTCCGACAGTGATCGCGATTTTGGCAGTGTCAGAAAGGCCTCCGCCATCTCGTCCCTGTATCTCCAGCTCATATGAGGCACCTTCCTCAAAGTCCAGGCTTTGCAAAAGAGTGATCACACCAGTCTCAGAGTCTAGGTGGAATATCTTCGAGGCTCTTTCCTTTATTTTCTTTAATGAGTATTTAATTTCCCCGTTCACCCCCTCGTCGGCGTCGGTGGCCGTGACGGTGAGAAGGACGGAGCCCACGGGCACGTCCTCGGGCACACGCACCGTGTACTCCGCCTGGCTGAACACCGGCGCGTTGTCGTTCGCGTCCACCACCGTCACTCGGATCCGAGCCGTGCCCGTCCGTGCCGGATCGCCGCCGTCCATCGCCCTCAGCTCCAGCTCGTGAAATGCCGCCTCCTCCCGGTCCAGCGCCTTCGCCAGCACCAGCTCGGGACGCTGATCGCCGCCGGGGCCCGCCTGCACGGCCAGCGAGAAGTGCTCGTCACCAGTCAGCTCGTAGCTCTGCAGGGAATTCCGGCCCGAGTCCGGGTCGTGAGCCTCTGTCAGGGGAAACCGCGCCCCTGGGGCTGTCATTTCGCTTATTCTCACTTCAAGTTTAATTTCCTTGAAGCGAGGTGCGTTGTCGTTAATGTCCATGATTTCCACCTGGATTCCGTAAACCTGCATTTCCCCCTCCACTATCAGCTCACAGCGCAGCACGCATTGCTGCACACTCTCGCACAGCTGCTCTCTGTCGATTCTCTCCGCAGTCACTAAATGTCCCGTTTGCCCGTGCAGAGAGAAATACTGAGTCCTACCTTCGGAGACAACGCGGGAACCGCGATCGCTGAGCGCCGGCAGCTGCAGCGCCAGGTCCTTGGCCACGTCGCCCACGAACGAGCCCTTGGGCATCTCCTCGGGCACCGAGTAGCGCAGCTGCCCCCACGCCGCCTCCCACGCCGCCAGCAGCATCACCCAGAGCAGAGCTCGCTGCCGCCGGCCACAGCGCCTCCCCGCCGAGCACATCTCATCCCCGGCACCCCCGTGTCCGCAACACGGCCTGCAGCTTCTCGGCGCAGATTTGGAGCACAGTAGTTCCTCCCGGGAGTCCCTCCACTTCCCTTCTGCACTGTTCCACAACGCCGCCTCCCGAGCAGATCCTTACCACCGACTAGCTATCCGAGCTCCTGCACGGAGTTACTTCTGCCGTCCCCTCCGTCTCGCTTAGCCCGGATCCGCAGAGCGAAGACGATCGCAGATCACCCGCCGCTGATCCTGTCAGGTAGACAGCAAGCGATCGAGCGGGTCCGCAGCGGGCGGGGCTGCAGCGCTCCGAGCTTCCTCTCGCTCCTCTCGGTCAACAGCGGCGCCCGCAGCCTCCTCCTGGCACTGCAGCACCGAGCGCTGCCCGCCCTGCCTCGCACACGGGCAGCTGCTGGTTTGGCTCAGTAGCCAGACACATTTTGCTTTCCTCCTACTGATCTCTGCTTGATCTTCCAGCTGATGACCAGCAGGGAGAAGCAATACGCTTCCCGTGTTATTCTTATTTCCAGCAAAAGGTAAATTGTTGTTATTGTAGTGATATTACCAGGAAAAAAATCTCTCTTAATATTACATTCCGAAAACCATTACTTGTATTGCATGAGTATAGAAGCACAAATTACCTCAGTAAAGCCTTTATACTACTCGTGTTTGAAGAATTCTTTCCTTAGGCTTTCCACAGAACAAAACAGATTTACGGTCTAAGGAAACTACACGAGAACAGTCACAATCCCCGAATCCCACACTGCTGGGACAGTCCTCACTTTGCACCCGCACATCTGCTTACCATAAAAAAGTTTGCATTGTTCCCCATTCTCTGGCTATGATTTCGGATATCTTCCTTACAATCCTACTTAGCACAGAAACGACGGTGAACTGGCACAGAACGCTACTCTGAGCACTCAGTTATAGTGGATTTTTGAGATTCAAATTTCACCCAACTCGGTAGAGTAAGATTTTATACAGCAGCCATAACTCAAAAGACGGGAACGAACACACAGTGGTGGAATTTCCTAATTCATGAAGCCATATGCAACTTTCCCTTTGGAGTCAGATACCATAACATTTCCCATAGGGGTTTTCTCCACCAACTAAAAGTCAAAAAACTGTCGGGAAGGAAACCTCTCAAATCCAAACTCCTCATCGACGTCTCATTCTACACAATAAGGATCCGCCTCTTAGTACCACAAGCAATATAAAAAATATGTTTTTCCTTACGGAAAGCAAATAATCTGACCCAGAATATGAGATGAATGAGAGGAGTTTAAAACCTCCACATACATTCTATTCACCAGAAATAGAAAGGGAAGAGCTTGTGAATGACCGTACAAGTCTAAAAGCCTATTTCCCTGCACCTGCAATTTGTGAAGGTTAGAAGAAAAAAAAAATACCAGAGATGGAAGTATTTAATATGTTTACGGAAAGCGCAAACGGGCAAATAAAAACCCAGAAAATAAAAAGCAGCCCTCATGACCGTACTACCTCTACCACGCCATGGGGGAAAGGATCAGAGGGGAACAGGGCGCGGCTTTACAGACCTGCGGTGCGTCCTTGTCACCAGACGGATCTCCCGTGACGGGGCTGCTATTCGGGTTCGGCTTCTCACACGAATCGGCGCCCAGAAGCTCCTCCGCCGACAGCACGGGCACCGGCGGCGGCGGCGGCCAAGCGGCCTCGGGCACGGCGCGGGCCGGCGCCGCCACGCACAGATTGTAGGAGTAGGGCAAGGTGCCCTCGCAGAAGTCGGCCGGGAAGGCGGCGCCGGCCAGCGAGAAGCGCTGCGCGCCCAGGCAGCGCAGCACGGCGGGCGGCCCGGCCCGGCGCAGCCGCGCCACCACGGCCAGCGCCACGCTCAGCACCAAGAGCGCCGACAGCAGCGCCAGCGCCAGCACCAGGTAGAACTGCAGCTCGGCCGCCGCCGCCGCCGCCTCGGCGCCCGCCGGCCGCTCGCTCAGCTCCGGCAGCGCCTCCTGCAAGCTCTCGGCCAGCACCACGTGCAGCGTGGCCGTGGCCGACAGCGCCGGCTGCCCGTGGTCCTTCACCACGGCCACCACTCGCTGCTTGGCCGCGTCCCGCTCGGACACGGCGCGCGCCGTGCGCACCTCGCCGCTGTGCAGCCCCACGCGGAACAGCGCCGGCTCCGACGCCTGCACCAGCTCGTACGACAGCCACGCGTTGCGCCCCGCGTCCGCGTCCACCGCCACCACCTTGGCCACCAGGTAGCCGGCCTCGGCCGAGCGCGGCACCACCTCGAACGGCGCCGCTGCCGGAGCCTCTCTCCCGCCGTTGCCGCCGCCGGCCACAGCACCCGCGGCGCGTTGTCGTTGCGGTCCAGCACGAAGACGCGCACCGTGGCCGTGGAGCTGCGCGCCGGCGCGCCGCCGTCCTGCGCCCGCACCGCCACCCAGAACTCGCGGCACTGCTCGTAGTCCAAGGAGCGCTGCGCGTACAGCGCGCCGCTCCGCGCCTCCACCGACACGAGCGGCGCCGCGCCCGCCGCGCCCGCGCTGCCGCCCGCCAGCCAGTAGCTCACGCGCCCGTTGGCGCCCGCGTCCGCGTCCCGCGCCTGCACGCGCAGCACCAGCGCGCCCGCCGCGTTGTTCTCCGCCACGTACGCGCTGTACGCCGCCTCCTCGAACTCCGGCGCGTTGTCGTTCACGTCCGACACCTCCAGCACCAGCTCCGTGCTGCTCCACAGCGCCGGCCTGCCCCGGTCCCGGGCCACCACCGTCACGCGCTGCTCGGACGCCTGCTCGCGGTCCAGCGCGCTCGCCGTCACCACCTTGTACGAGCCGCCCGGCGACGCCACGATCGACAGCGGCGCCTCGCCCGACAGCTCGCACGACACCTGACCGTTCTCACTCGAATCGGGGTCGTTAACGTTCAGCAGGGCCACCACAGTGCCCACTGGCGCGTCCTCAGGGACCGGGCTCGATAGGGATAGAATCGTAATCTCGGGCGCGTTGTCGTTCTCGTCCGTGATGTCAATCTGCACTTCGCAATGATCCGTGAGCCCGCCGCCATCTGTTGCCTCGAGGCCAAACACGTATTTATTTTCCTCCTCGAAGTCGAGTGGACCCACAGTCCTGATCTCGCCACTCTCGCTGTCGACTGTAAACAGCAAGCGGACTCCATCTGGGACGTTGCTGAAAGTGTAGGAGACTCGCCCGTTGGAGCCCGCGTCTGCATCTGTGGCCCGCACCTGCAGCACCAGTGATCCCGCTGGCAGATTCTCTGCCACTCTCGCCTCGTAGACGCTTTTGCTGAACACGGGTGGGTTGTCATTTGCATCCGTCACGTTAATGAGAACCTGGACAGTCCCGGACCTCGCAGGTTCCCCGCCGTCAACTGCTGTCAGCACCAACTCAAAGGAGTTCTGCTTTTCCCGGTCCAACGCTCTCTCTAGCACTAATTCGGGCTGCTTCTTTCCACCTGGCTTTTCTTTTATTGACAGTGAAAATGACGGGTCGCTGGTGAGCTGGTAAGTCACCAAGGAGTTCCTTCCTACATCCGCGTCTCGCGCCATCTCCAGTGGAAATCGAGCACCGGGAAGCGTCCATTCACCAATCTCGAGGTCCAGAGCAGCTCTACTGAAGACTGGGGAGTTGTCGTTCACGTCCTCGATCGCCACGTCTACGCGGAAAATGTTTAGTGGGTTGTGCACCAGCACCTCAAAGCTGACAGAACAGGTCGCCGACTCGCCGCACATCTCCTCCCGGTCCAGCCGCTCGTTCACATACAGGTTCCCGTTCTCCTCATTCACAGTGAAGTATTTCAGCTGTTTCTTGCCGGCAGACGCCACCTGCAGCTTGCGCGCCGGCAGCTCGTCCGCGCTGAGCCCCAGGTCCCGCGCCAGCGGCCCCACGAGCGAGCCTCTGCCCAGCTCCTCGGGGATGGCGTAGCGGACCCGCTCGGCCGCCGCCCGCCACCACACGCACAGCAGCACCGCGCCCAGCAGCGCTCGCCCGCCGCCCGGCCCGAGCCTCTGCCGCCGCCTCACCGCCATTCTCTGCCGCCACAGCTCGCCGCGCTCCTGCCTCCTGCCGCTGCCCTGCCTCCTGCCGCAGCCGCTCTCGCCGCACACCGCACGCACCGCTCACAGGCAGCGCAGCCAGCCCGCTCGGGCCGCCTCGGACGCCGCTGCTCCCCGCCAAGCGCCGCCTCTCGCCGCCTCTCGCCGCCTCTCGCCGCTGCCGCTGCCGCTCTGGCCGGCGCCGGGCGAGCGAGCAGCCTGCGGGGGCAGGACGCTGCGGCGGCGGCGGCTCCAGCGCCGCTCGGCGGCGGCCAACAGCGACACCCGGAGGCGCCGCCGCGACACTGCAGCCGCCGCATGGCCGCGCTCAAGGGGGCCCGGCTTTGGGCGGGGCTCAGCGCCCGCACCGGCTCCGGCCTCTCTCGGCCGCTGCAAACCGCGAGCGCAAAGCTCTTGCTTAATTCGACTCCAAGGCATTTCTACCTGACATGTGCAGTCGGATGCTTTTAGGTCATTCTTTTGAGTCACACTGAGCCAGCAAATATTAATGACAGGGCAGTGAAGAATTGAATTCAGGTGCTCTCAGTAAAATCACTGTACTTCCACAGAAGCAATAAACTATAATATAGGGAAAACTTCAACAGAATTCTCGCACTTCGCCTTATGTATTGAATTGTCCTTTCATCATCTGGGATGAATTATTATGGGATAAAGCCTAAAGAAAAGTAAGCAACGCGTATGCCAAAATAACCGAATAACATATACTCAGTTGTTTCTGGCTCACTGAAGTTGTTTCATCTGCATCTCCATCTCGGAGTTCCTGACAATGGAAAGTGAAAAGCAATGCTGGATCCTTCATGGTGTCAAACAATGTTTTCAGTTTCCAACTTAATCTTTCCTTTAAAAATCATATAACCCACACCTCAATAATAAGCAGGAACACTTTCTGCCAGACTTGAACTTTGGAGGCATATCCAAACTTCCTCTGGGGAAAACGTTCCTTGGTCTAACAACCCACATTGTAGAGCACTCTCCTAATGGAAACTTTCCTTCTTTTATTAAAATACTTGTCTGCTCTCCTATGACCACTAGCCCTGGTAAAACCTGCTCTGTTCATATTTCCTAAAGGCTTATTGGTAAACTTAAATACAAAAAAAAACTTTGAAAATTCCACATACAGTTATAGTTTCTCCATGCTTGAAGACCTAATCGCCTTCAACCTTTCTGCATAGCAGACATGTTCCAACCCTCAGACCACTTACATGATCCTTCGGAGAGCTCTAGTATGTCTATTTGGGATATTGGCCCAAGACCGTCATGCAGTCCATGCTCTCACAAACAGATTTTAGAGCGGATGAAGAACCTCCCTGGACCTGCTGGGCACTATATTTATTATGCAGTGCAGGACACGATTTGAGCAGCAGGTGCCCATTGGCAGCTCATGTCCCATCTTATCACGCACTAAGAACCGAAAGGACTTCTCTGCAAAGCTGTTCCCTCTCCCCTTCTCTCTGTTTAAACTGGGGATTGCTCTAAGCCAGCAGCAGGACCTTGCACTTTGCCCTGTTCAACTCCATGATGTTTGCACGGGGCCACTTCTCCAGCCCATCCCTCCTTGGCATCTCTGCCCTCTCGTGAATCAACTCAAATTTGTGTCAGCTGCAAATTCTCTGAAGGTGCACTCAACCCCACTGTCCATGAAGGTACTACAACTGGTCACTACTGGACAGTACTGGTCCCAGGAAGGACCCTTGAGGGGCAACACAAGTTACTGATTTCCACCTGCACATTGAGCCACTGGCTGTAACTCTTCGCAGGTGACTCTCCAGCCTGTTCCTCAGCCATTTCACAGCCTCCAGATGATTGCCCAGAATGTTCTTCTGGGTGATGATGAGGGGGACACGGCACACGTTCTCCCACTGGCCCCTGGTCTGTTCATGGAAACCTTGGCTGGGCTGGGTGGCCACTCTGCACTTGCAGGACTGAAGCAGAGATGCTTCTGCACTATTACACTACACACAAAATGTTTCTAGGTGTATATACACGTGCTGATGGACCCTTCCTCTTTACAGCCGTAAAAATCACAGGTGTATGTGGCAACTGCACCTGCACTCCAACAACTGGGACAGAGAAGACCTTCCACAGAAGATCAGACACACTCAGCTTGAGCTCATGACAACAAGTATGCAATTGTTGGAATCATATAGAAATTAATAGATGTGATAACATCCTGTAGCTCTCACTTGCTCTACAGAAGCAACTCAAATCACACCACACTCCATCAGGCACAGGCTTGTGTTATCTGTGACACATTACAAGCAAGGGAAGGAATGAGTTCTTCTCCAGCCTCACACACTGAGCTCCCCTGCCCTCTTTTTCTTCTCTGCCATGCAACTGGAAGGTTTTGCTTGTGTCTCCTCACTGGTCACATTTATCATGAGATGATAATGCACTACAGGCACACCCAGAAGGGAGGTGCATTTGATCATCCCAATTATGATAAGGAACTGAAGGATTCTAAAACACAAAAATGATAAACAACCATACTAAAAGATCAGCAGTCACCCAACAGAGAATGGCTCATCGAATCATTGGCTTAAAGGGAATCTCCTCCCTGTCTCCATCACACACTATTTTCCACCAAGATGCAATGTCCACTAAAGCCATATTTACATCTATTCCTCACAACAGTGACAGAACAGAGAGTCACTCTCATATCTCCTGTCTCCCACTCCCACTGGAACAAGAGCAAGAAACAATAACACAACACACATTGCTAAAAATGGTAGGTTGTTGATAACAGTAAATATACCCACCTATGGAGGAAATCAAGGCAAAACAAAACTAAGAAAAAATAAGCAAAACATGAATCAGACAAGGCAAAGGAGCATCAAAACAAATTCTGTCAGAGACCCTCACAGTGAAGTCTTTTAGGCCTTGATTTCAGTGATTAAAATTAATCCCTGAGAGCAGCTGGAAGTCACTGAGGTCTCCAGCAGCAAGGAAGGCCCTAAAGATTTACACTGGACAAATGAATAGGGGGGATCATTTGAAGAATTAGTTCTCTCCTCACCAACTTCTTCTACTGTGTGGCATGCGCACCCTGCACAATTATTAAATCATCATTTTAAACAGATTCTCATCAGCATCTTTCTCAAGCTAAATCTCCTCATAAATTACAACAGATTCTCTTATTGCTTCTACTTCCTATTCTTCTTTCCCCCCCACCCCAATCAATTCTTTCCTATATGGCCTAGGAAAGGATTTGCTGAAAAACAACAGTCACTGTTTCAAATATAAAAGTACTGATCAGTACAGTGAAAAGGAGCTGCAACCTTCCTGGAAACAAAGGCCTGAATGAAAGCAGAATTACCACTCTGAAGTAATTCTACATCACAATGTTGCATAGAGATACAGATGGATAATGGAGGTTTCACACAGGACTAATTAGCTGTTCTAGACAAGAATTCTGGTTCCATATGAACAATAAACTGTGGAAAATGTGATTGTTGGAGGACTGTCATTGTCTTTCACGACTGAGAAATCAGGATCAGAACAGAACAGAAATGGCACTGGCCTTGGCACCAAGCATCAAATCAAACCATTTTCAGACAAACCGAAGCTGATTCACCCATTTTCCTGACAGAGAACTGAGCTCTCACCCTCCTCACTCTGCATTCACAGCCTTTAGTTTCACCATCAACATATACCAAAACTTTGGTTGTACATTGGCCATAGAGAAAACAACACCTGGGGGAAACATATCTTTATGAAGTGGTATTTGTTTAATGAAATATTCAAGGTCAGGCTGGGTGAGGCTCTGAGCAACCTGGTCTGGTGGAAGATGTCCCTGCCCATGGCAGAACAGTTGGAACAAGATGATAAAATTAAGGTCCTTTTCAACAAAAACCATTCTATGATTCTGTGTTTAAAATCATGAATCTCTGATTACATATATGGCTTCAAGATATGGATGAGAGATTCTCTGCCTGCTGGTAAATTATGTTTTGGAGATTGTAATTTTGTCTGGCACAATGAGGATCAACTTCACTCCTTGAAGAAATCCAAACAAACGAATAAACAAACAACGCAATCCAAACCAAACCTCCAAAAAAACCCCTACATCTACCCAGTCAAGGATGTGAAGGCACCAGAATAGTATCAATCATGGCCTCACATTTCAAATTGTGCCAATTGCAGTGTACACACAACACAGCAAACTCAATTGTAACTGATACACAGGAGGCCTCACACAGGAGCTCACTACATAGAGCCCACACAGTCATTTCCTTGCAGAGCAAGATAAAGAAAAAGCTTGGAACCACAGCTGTGGGCCTCATCTAACTACTGGGACAAAGAGACACAAGTCATTCCTTCATTTTGAGCTGTATCACAGTGAAATCCAGCACCGGCCCTGGATCTGGATAGACAGACTTCTTCTCTCTGTCCAAACATAACATGAAAGCAATCTTTGCAAGCTCTATGCACAGCTTCTCTCATCCCAAGCATCACAACTAAGATTATTCTCTTCATCCCCATTATACGAAAAAGTGAAAATGTTTTATGGGCCATAAATTATTACCAGTTCTGTCAGAGACCCAGCCATCCAGGCATCAGCTCAAAGGCAACATCCCCATTCTTCAGCACATGGACTCCTCACAAAATCTCTAACTGCCACTCTTGATGAAAAAGAATATGGAACCCAAACTAGGCCATTTGAGTCCAAACCACACAATACAAAATCAAAAGACTCCTCCTGACTCATCTTCATGTGCACAGTAACAGCCCTGAGGATGGACAAAAAAAAGGCCAGGTCTGCACCAGTACCTCCTCACACACTACACCCCCAACACTCCCCCTAAACCTTCACAGCTCACATGACTATCAGAGATCTATAGAATTTAGAGAGACTCCATCAAAGGGAAGGTTACTCAGGCAGTATCTCCTTACCATGGATAATATTTGATTTCTTGCCCTAGTCATGTGACAAGAAAAAGCAGTTAATACAGAGACATTTTAAAGAAATATATCTATGAAACTCTCTCTTTTCACCTATAAACAGGAGACAACCACCTCCAGATCATCAGGAAAGTGAGACAGAAATTTAAGACCTGCAGAACTGAAGAGCTCAGAATACTCGTCTGGGTTATATAACTACGAGTAGATGATTAATAATGTTTTTTCTAGGCACAGAGTATATTGCTTACTCTTCCCATTGGCATTGTCCATAGGCAGAAAATTAAACTTTGAAGTAATATAATTATGATGACACGCAAATACTTAGTAAGACTCTCCCAGGGTTCTCCCTGCTACTGGAATAACTATCCTCTACACAATTAATTTGAGAAGAAAAACCTCACATTGCTTCATACTAGAGATAACACTGGATAGGGAAAAGAGCAAAATATTTCCTTGAGTCTTTCATCAGACATCCACACACAGCTCAAAGAAATCAAATTTCCAACCCTTCACATTGCCCATAGCATTCCTTCACCCATACATCTTAAGAAATTATGACAATGGAGGCCGAGCTCTCCAGACCAATTTTCTTCCCACCACCACTTCCACACAGATATATTTACATCTCTCTACCATGGAAACCACATCTACCTCCTCACTGAAATCCTGAGGAGTCTTCACAAGTCTGAAAGTAAAAGCTGAGCAACCTTCCAAGAGAGACTGAGTCTCGGATTATCTGCACTGGGGGAATTCAGCCCACCTTCTATCTCCTGCTGCACCTTGAATCTCTCCCTTCCCACCCAGGCAATTCTCTTGCCACGTTAAATATTTTATACCCAAGGCTCATCCAGCTCCCAGTTGACATAGTTCTACCATGAAAATAAGGAAAATTCCAAAGCCAATCTGCCATTTCCTGCTGCATTTCCTCCTCCATTTGCAGCCACCCACAGGTTTCCAAACAGTCACAATTTCCAGAGGATCCCTCATCTTCACAACAGGCAAACAGAGATCATCAAGGTCCACCTGTTGCCTGGCCCAATCCTCTGTTCGGGACAAAGATCAAAGCATGGATGATGCAAATACTTTTCCTGCTGACCACCACCATGTATCATGCAGAACAAAAAGGCTCAGAACAACTTGCAGAAAAGTTCATCGCAAAGCCATCCGCATTTTTTTTGACACATTCAACCTATTTAAGGACATGTGCTGTTGGGAAGAAACATGAGTCTGATAAAAAGCTGAATTCCCTAATAACGTGATACATCACTTGAGAAGATTTATACTAACACGAAAACTCATTCAACACAGCACAGGTGACATAGGGGAAGAATACCCGGAACCTGATCAATACCCAAACTGCCAACATAAGGAGAAGCTGCCAACAGCAGCTTTCTCCCTCCTTCCTTCTTCAATAACTAGAAAGATGAGGACAGACCCCATGATTACAGAACGACAGCAACGGGCACCAGCTTTCAGAATGTCACAGAAGAAATATTTTACTTTGCAGTTGAGCGAAATCTCCTATGAAACCCAGAGTACACGGCAGGGAAAGGGTAGGGCAGTACCAAGTGAAAGTGTCGTAGAGAAAATCCGGAAAAAAGAACTCACCGATGGCACGAGGGTATCCGAGGGGAGGGCGCCGGCAGGGTCCTCGTCCCCGAGCAGCGGCGCGGGCTCGTCGGGCAGTGGCCGCACCGGGAGGGTGTCGCAGCAGCTGCCGCCGGCCGAGAAGCGCAGCTGGCTCTTGCGCGAGTCGGCCGTGAGCGACACGTCGTGCGAGTAGGACTGCAGGAAGGCGCGCACGCCGTCGATGCCCACGAAGTGCGAGACGGGCACGCCGCGCAAGGCGCCGCTGGCGGGCGGCAGCAGCTGCTGGCGGCGCCAGCGGCGCAGGCGCAGCGCCAGCAGCAGCAGCAGGAAGGCGACGAAGAGGCAGGACACGGCGGCCACGGCCAGCACGAGCCAGCGCGTCAGGCTCACGGCCGGCTCGCCCGGCGCCGCCGCCGCCTCGTCGGCCGCGCTGCCCAGCTCGGCCAGCAGCTCGGCCACGCTCTCGGCCAGCACCACGCTCAGCGTGGCCGTGGCCGACAGCGCCGGCCGCCCGTGGTCCTTCACCACCACCACCAGGCTCTGGCGCGCCGCGTCGCGGGCCAGCGGCGAGCGCGCCGTGCGCACCTCGCCGCTGTGCAGCCCCACGCGGAACAGCCCCGGCTCCGTGGCCTTGGCCAGCTCGTACGACAGCCACGCGTTCTGACCCGCGTCCGCGTCCACCGCCACCACCTTGGCCACCAGCGCGCCCGCCTCCGACCCGCGCGGCGCCAGCTCCACGCCCGACCACGCAGCGCCCGAGCCCGAGCCCGCCCGCAGCGCGGCCGGCGGCGGGTACAGCACCTGCGGCGCGTTGTCGTTCTCGTCCACGATCTGCAGCAGCACCGACACGTTGCTGCTCAGCGCCGGCGCGCCGCCGTCCTCCGCACGCACCCACAGCCGCAGCTCGCGCACCTGCTCGTAGTCCAAGGAGCGCAGCGCGTACAGCGCGCCCGTCTCCGCCTGCACCGACACGTACGACGACAGCGGCGCGCCCCGCACCCGCCCCTCCGACAGCCGGTAGCGCACGCGCGCGTTCTGCCCCCAGTCCGCGTCCGTCGCGCGCACCGTCAGCACCAGCGCGCCCGCCGCGTTGTTCTCCGCCAGCCGCGCGCTGTAGCGCTCCTCCGCGAACACCGGCGCGTTGTCGTTCACGTCCAGCACCCGCAGCGCCAGCACCGCGCTGCTCTGCAGCGCCGGCCACCCGCCGTCGGCCGCCCGCACCGTCACGTTGTACTCCGACACCTGCTCTCGGTCCAGCTCTCTCGCTGTCACGACACGGTAGTAATCGTCAATAGACTTCTCCAGGCGGAACGGGACGTCCCCTTCAATCGAGCAGCGCACCTCGCCATTCGCTCCTGAGTCATGGTCCTCCACGTGGAGTAGAGCGACCACCGTCCCAGAGGGGGCATTCTCAGAGATCTCACTCAGTGCAGACCTCACCGAAATCTCGGGTGCGTTATCGTTTATGTCTGTGATGGATATCGTGATTTTGGCAGTGTCAAAAAGGCCTCCTCCATCCCTTGCCTGCACTTCCACTTCATAAGAGTCGTCTTCCTCGTAGTCCAGGCTTTGTAACAGAGTGATCTCTCCAGTCTCAGAATCCAGATGGAAGATATCCGATGCCATGTCGGACACTTTTTTAAATGAGTATTTCAGGTATCCGTTCACCCCCTCGTCGGCGTCCACCGCGGTTACAATGACGAGGGTGGAGCCCACGGGCACGTCCTCGGGCACACGCACCGTGTACTCCGCCTGGCTGAACACGGGCGCGTTGTCATTCGCATCCAGCACCGTCACTCGGATCCGAGTCGTGCCCGTCCGTGCCGGATCGCCGCCGTCCATCGCCCTCAGCACCAGCTCGTGAAACGCCGCCTCCTCCCGGTCCAGCGCCTTCGCCAGCACCAGCTCGGGACGCTGATCGCCGCCGGGGCCCGACTGCACGGCCAGCGAGAAGTGCTCGTCACCAGTCAGCTCGTAGGTCTGCAGGGAATTCCGGCCCGAGTCCGGATCGTGAGCCTCGGAGAGGGGAAACCGTGAGCCTGGAGCTGTCGTCTCGCTTATTCTCTCTTCCAGCTCAGCTTCCTTGAAGCTGGGTGCGTTGTCGTTAATGTCCGTGATTTCCACTTCGATTCCGTAAACCTGCATCTGTCCCTCCACTATCAGCTCACAGCGCAGCACGCATTGCTCCACCAACCGGCAAAGCTGCTCTCTGTCGATCCTCTCCGCCGTCACTAAATGTCCCGTCTTCCCGTGAATGACGAAATACTGCGTCCTACCTTTGTTCAAGATGCGCATTCCGAGATCGCTGAGCTCCGGCAGCTGCAGCCCCAGGTCCTTGGCCACGTCGCCCACGAACGAGCCCTTGGGCATCTCCTCGGGCACCGAGTAGCGCAGCTGTCCCCACGCCGCCTCCCACGCCGCCAGCAGCATCACCCAGAGCAGAGCTCGCTGCCGCCGGCCCCAGCGCCTCCTCGCCGTGCACATCCCCGCGGCACCGCTCCTCTGTCTGCAGCTCCTCGCCGCCAACCCAGACACCTCCGGCTCCGACTCTGTTCCCAACTTCTGCAGCGTATTTCAGCCACCGGCTCCTCTGTCTTGCTACAGAACGCCTCCGCACCGCGGACACGCTCGCAGACCTCCCGGCGGCCGAGCCGCACACCGAGCGAGCGAGTGATCGAGCGGGTCCGCAGCGGGCGGGGCTGCAGCGCTCCGAGCTTCCTCTCGCTCCTCTCGGTCAACAGCGGCGCCCGCAGCCTCCTCCCGGCACTGCAGCACCGAGCGCTGCCCGCCCTGCCTCGCACACGGGCTGCTCGCGGGACGGGACATAACCGCTAAGACGTCGCTCTTCGTCCAGCGCGGACCCCCCGGTTTGGCTTTGGACCACCTGATCTCTGGTTTCATCCTATACTGATTACGAGCGGACAGAACGAACACGCCTCCTGTGATTATGCTATTTCTACCGCCCGGAATGATATCTTTATCATCATAATAGTGTAACAGGGATGGAACCATCTCTCAACATAATGTCTTGGGTATCACGAGTTTTACTGCATATATCCCAAAGCTCAAACTCCTCCACCCATTACAGTTTTTGCACGGCTCGTGCATGAAGAACAGCCTTTCAGCAGATCAAAATTGTGTTATGGAATAGGAAAACCAACAGTCACCGTGTTCACAATGGTCACCGAATCCAGCACTGCAGGAGCGGTCGCTGCAATTTTGCACCTGCACATCAAACACTACTCTGAATAACTCTGCATTACTCCCCGATCTCCAATCACGACTTCGCAATTTTCCATTACAATCTTACTCCATACAGGCATGACAGTGCTCACGCTGATGACTTCCACACAGAAGTTCCAAGCAGGTTGTTTTTTTTTTTTTTTTTTTTTTTTTAAATCGTAAAGTAAATAGAATCCGTAATGTAAGCATTCCTACAGCAGCCTTCACTTAAAAAGATGGGGCTTGGTGCACCGATCAGAAAGTCCAAATACAGACCTTCGACAAAAACTGTCAAGAAGGAATACTCTCCACACCTAGCCTATCATGTACATCTCATCCTACTCATTAAGGATCTGCCTCTTTCGTTAATAACGAGTAACAAGTAGGAAAACATAATTTACCTATAGAAATTCTTTCTGAAGAACCCGAATATGTCATGAATCGAATGTGATTCAAAACTGAGCCTACCTATCTTACAGCTCATAAGTCAACAATTGCCCGTTCGCAACACTTGATGCAAAGAGACACTCGAGAAGCGATTATTTAACTTCATGGAAAAAAATACAATTGCCAACAAACTCAGAGAAAAAAAAAAACCACAAGAGCTCGCTCCCACTAACGTTACTTAAAGACGCAGAAGGAAGTATTCGCTTTACAAACCTGAGTTGCGTCCGGGTCGGCGGGCGGCTCTCCAGCCACGGAGCGACTACTCAGGCTCGGTTTCTCGCAGGAATCGGCGCCCAGAAGCTCCTCCGCCGACAGCACGGGCACCGGCGGCGGCGGCGGCCAAGCGGCCTCGGGCACGGCGCGGGCCGGCGCCGCCACGCACAGGTTGTAGGAGTAGGGCAAGGTGCCCTCGCAGAAGTCGGCCGGGAAGGCGGCGCCGGCCAGCGAGAAGCGCTGCGCGCCCAGGCAGCGCAGCACGGCGGGCGGCCCGGCCCGGCGCAGCCGCGCCACCACGGCCAGCGCCACGCTCAGCACCAAGAGCGCCGACAGCAGCGCCAGCGCCAGCACCAGGTAGAACTGCAGCTCGGCCGCCGCCGCCGCCGCCTCGGCGCCCGCCGGCCGCTCGCTCAGCTCCGGCAGCGCCTCCTGCAAGCTCTCGGCCAGCACCACGTGCAGCGTGGCCGTGGCCGACAGCGCCGGCTGCCCGTGGTCCTTCACCACGGCCACCACTCGCTGCTTGGCCGCGTCCCGCTCGGACACGGCGCGCGCCGTGCGCACCTCGCCGCTGTGCAGCCCCACGCGGAACAGCGCCGGCTCCGACGCCTGCACCAGCTCGTACGACAGCCACGCGTTGCGCCCCGCGTCCGCGTCCACCGCCACCACCTTGGCCACCAGGTAGCCGGCCTCGGCCGAGCGCGGCACCACCTCGAACGGCGCCGCTGCCGGAGCTCTCTCCCGCCGCCGCCGCCGCCGCCGGCCACAGCACCCGCGGCGCGTTGTCGTTGCGGTCCAGCACGAAGACGCGCACCGTGGCCGTGGAGCTGCGCGCCGGCGCGCCGCCGTCCTGCGCCCGCACCGCCACCCAGAACTCGCGGCACTGCTCGTAGTCCAAGGAGCGCTGCGCGTACAGCGCGCCGCTCCGCGCCTCCACCGACACGAGCGGCGCCGCGCCCGCCGCGCCCGCGCTGCCGCCCGCCAGCCAGTAGCTCACGCGCCCGTTGGCGCCCGCGTCCGCGTCCCGCGCCTGCACGCGCAGCACCAGCGCGCCCGCCGCGTTGTTCTCCGCCACGTACGCGCTGTACGCCGCCTCCTCGAACTCCGGCGCGTTGTCGTTCACGTCCGACACCTCCAGCACCAGCTCCGTGCTGCTCCACAGCGCCGGCCTGCCCCGGTCCCGGGCCACCACCGTCACGCGCTGCTCGGACGCCTGCTCGCGGTCCAGCGCGCTCGCCGTCACCACCTTGTACGAGCCGCCCGGCGACGCCACGATCGACAGCGGCGCCTCGCCCGACAGCTCGCACGATACCTGACCGTTCTCACTTGAATCGGGGTCGTTAACGTTCAGCAGGGCCACCACAGTGCCCACTGGCGCGTCTTCAGGGACCGGGCTCGATAGGGATAGAATCGTAATCTCGGGCGCGTTGTCGTTCTCGTCCGTGATGTCGATCTGCACTTCGCAGTGATCCGTGAGCCCGCCGCCGTCCGTAACCTCTAAGCCAAACACGTATTTATTTTCCTCCTCGAAATCGAGTGGACCCACAGTCCGGATCTCGCCACTCTCGCTGTCGACAGTAAACAACAAGCGGACTCCTTCCGGAACGTTGCCGAAGGAGTAGGAGACTCGCCCGTTGGAGCCCGCGTCTGCATCTGTGGCCCGCACCTGCAGCACCAGTGATCCCGCCGGCAGATTCTCTGCCACTCTTGCCTCGTAGACGCTTTTGCTGAACACGGGTGGGTTGTCATTTGCATCCGTCACGTTAATGAGAACCTGGACAGTCCCGGATCTCGCAGGTTCCCCGCCGTCAACTGCTGTCAGCACCAACTCAAAGGAGTTCTGCTTTTCCCGGTCCAACGCTCTCTCTAGCACTAATTCGGGCTGCTTCTTTCCACCCGGCTTTTCTTTTATTGACAGTGAAAATGACGGGTCACTGGTGAGCTGGTAAGTCACCAAGGAGTTCCTTCCTACATCCGCGTCTCGCGCCATCTCCAGTGGAAAATGAGCACCAGGAGGGATTAATTCTCCGATCTCGAGGTCCAGAAGACCTTTGCTGAAGGTCGGAGAGTTGTCATTCACATCTTCGATGGCCACATCGACGTGGAAAATGTTCAGCGGGTTGTGCACCAGCACCTCGAAGCTGACAGAACAGGTCACAGATGCGCCGCACATCTCCTCCCGGTCCAGCCTCTCGTTCACGTACAGGTTCCCGTTCTCCTCATTCACCGTGAAGTATTTCAGATGCTTCTTGCCGACAGACGCCACCTGCAGCTTGCGCGCCGGCAGCTCGTCCGCGCTGAGCCCCAGGTCCCGCGCCAGCGGCCCCACGAGCGAGCCTCTGCCCAGCTCCTCGGGGATGGCGTAGCGGACCCGCTCGGCCGCCGCCCGCCACCACACGCACAGCAGCACCGCGCCCAGCAGCGCTCGCCCGCCGCCCGGCCCGAGCCTCTGCCGCCGCCTCACCGCCATTCTCTGCCGCCACAGCTCGCCGCGCTCCTGCCTCCTGCCGCTGCCCTGCCTCCTGCCGCAGCCGCTCTCGCCGCACACCGCACGCACCGCTCACAGGTAGCGCAGCCAGCCCGCTCGGGCCGCCTCGGACGCCGCTGCTCCCCGCCAAGCGCCGCCTCTCGCCGCCTCTCGCCGCCTCTCGCCGCTGCCGCTGCCGCTCTGGCCGGCGCCGGGCGAGCGAGCAGCCTGCGGGGGCAGGACGCTGCGGCGGCGGCGGCTCCAGCGCCGCTCGGCGGCGGCCAACAGCGACACCCGGAGGCGCCGCCGCGACACTGCAGCCGCCGCATGGCCGCGCTCAAGGGGGCCCGGCTTTGGGCGGGGCTCAGCGCCCGCACCGGCTCCGGCCTCTCTCGGCCGCTGCAAACCGCGAGCGCAAAGCTCTTGCTTAATTCGACTCCAAGGCATTTATATCTGATATGCGCATTCGAATGCTTTTACGCCATTCTTTTGAGTCACACTGAGCAAGCAAATATTAATGACAGGGCAGTGAAGAATTGAATTCAGGTGCTCTCAGTAAAATCACTGTACTTCCACAGAAGCAATAAACTATAATATAGGGAAAACTTCAACAGATTTCTCGCACTTCATCTTATGTATTGAATTGTCCTTTCATCATCTGGGATGAATTATTATGGGATAAAGCCTAAAGAAAAGTAAGCAACGCGTATGCCAAAATAACCGAATAACATATACTCAGTTGTTTCTGGCTCACTGAAGTTGCTTCATCTGCATCTCCATCTCGGAGTTCCTGACAATGGAAAGTGAAAAGCAGTGCTGAATCCTTCATGGTGTCAAACAATGTTTTCAGTTTCCAACTTAATCTTTCCTTTAAAAATCATATAACCCACACCTCAATAATAAGCAGGAACACTTTCTGCCAGACTTGAACTTTGGAGGCATATCCAAATTTCCTCTGGGGAAAACGTTCCTTGGTCTAACAACCCACATTGTAGAGCACTCTCCTAATGGAAACTTTCCTTCTTTTATTTAAAATACTTGTCTGCTCTCCTATGACCACTAGCCCTGGTAAAACCTGCTCTGTTCATATTTCCTAAAGGCGTATTGGTAAACTTAAATACAAAAAAAAACTTTGAAAATTCCACATACAGTTATAGTTTCTCCATGCTTGAAGACCTAATCGCCTTCAACCTTTCTGCATAGCAGACATGTTCCAACCCTCAGACCACTTACATGATCCTTCGGAGAGCTCTAGTATGTCTATTTGGGATATTGGCCCAAGACCGTCATGCAGTCCATGCTCTCACAAACAGATTTTAGAGCGGATGAAGAACCTCCCTGGACCTGCTGAGCACAGTACTTGTTATGCAGTGCAGGACACGATTTGAGCAGCAGGTGCCCATTGGCAGCTCATGTCCCATCTTATCACCCACCAAAAACCTAAAGGACTTCTCTGCAAAGCTGTTCCCTCTCCCTTTCGCTCTGTTTAAACTGGGGATTGCTCTAAGCCAGCAGCAGGACCTTGCACTTTGCCCTGTTCAACTCCATGGTGTTTGCACGGGGCCACTTCTCCAGCCCATCCCTCCTTGGCATCCCTGCCCTCTCGTGAATCAACTCAAATTGGTGTCAGCTGCAAATTCTCTGAAGGTGCACTCAATCCCACAGTCCATGAAGATACTAAACTGGTCACTACTGGACAGTACTGGTCCCAGGAAGGACCCCTGAGGGAAAACACAAGTTACTGATTTCCACCTGCACATTGAGCCACTGGCTGTAACTCTTCGCAGGTGATTCTCCAGCCTGTTCCTCAGCCATTTCACAGCCTCCAGATGATTGCCCAGAATGTTCTTCTGGGTGATGATGAGGGGGACACGGCACAGGTTCTCCCACTGGCCCCTGGTCTGTTCATGGAAACCTTGGCTGGGCTGGGTGGCCACTCTGCACTTGCAGGACTGCAGCAGAGATGCTTCTGCACTATTGCACTACACACAAAATGTTCCTAGGTGTATATACACGTGCTGATGGACCCTTCCTCTTTACAGCCGTAAAATCCACAGGAGTATGTGGCAACTGCACCTGCATTCCAAAACTGGAACAGAGAAGACCTTCCACATAAGATCAGACACACTCAGCTTGAGCTCATGACAAGAAGTTATGCAACTGTTAGAATCATGTAGAAACTAAGAGATGCAAAAACATCCCTTAGGTCTCACTTGCTCTACAGAAGCAACTCAAATCACACCACACTCCATCAGGCACAGGCTTGTGTTATCTGTGACACATGACCAGCAAGGGAATGAACGAGTTCTTCTCCAGCCTCACACACTGACCTCCCCTTGCCTTCTTTTTCTTCTCTGCCATGCAGCTGGAAGGTTTTGCTTGTGTCTCCTCACTGGTCACATTTATCATGAGATGATAATGCACTACAGGCAGACCCAGAAGGGAGGTGCATTTGATCATCCCAATTATGATAAGGAACAGAAGGATTCTAAATCACACAAATGATAAACAACCATACTAAAAGATCAGCAGTCATCCAACAGAGAATGGCTCATCGAATCATTGGCTTAAAGGGAATGTCCTCCCTGTCTCCATCACACACTATTTTCCACCAAGATGCAATGTCCACTAAAGTCATATTTACATCTATTCCTCACAACAGTGACAGAACAGAGTCACTCTCATATCTCCTGTCTCCCACTCCCACTGGAACAAGAGCAAGAAACAATAACACAACACACATTGCTAAAAATGGTAGGTTGTTGATAACAGTAAATATACCCACCTATGGAGGAAATCAAGGCAAAACAAAACTAAGAAAAAATAAGCAAAACATGAATCAGACAAGGCAAAGGAGCATCAAAACAAATTCTGTCAGAGACCCTCACAGTGAAGTCTTTTGGGCCTTGATTTCAGTGATTAAAATTAATCCCTGAGAGCAGCTGGAAGTCACTGAGGTCTCCAGCAGCAAGGAAGGCCCTAAAGATTTACACTGGACAAATGGATAGGGGGGATCATTTGAAGAATTAGTTCTCTCCTCACCAATTTCTTCTACTGTGTGGCATGCGCACCCTGCACAATTATTAAATCATCATTTTAAACAGATTCTCATCAGCATCTTTCTCAAGCTAAATCTCCTCATAAATTACAACAGATTCTCTTACTGCTTCTACTTCCTATTCTTCTTTCCCCCCCACCCCAATCAATTCTTTCCTATATGGCCTAGGAAAGGATTTGCTGAAAAACAACAGTCACTGTTTCAAATATAAAAGTACTGATCAGTACAGTGAAAAGGAGCTGCAACCTTCCTGGAAACAAAGGCCTGAATGAAAGCAGAATTACCACTCTGAAGTAATTCTACATCACAATGTTGCATAGAGATACAGATGGATAATGGAGGTTTCACACAGGACTAATTAGCTGTTCTAGACAAGAATTATGGTTCCATATGAACAGTTACTGTGGAAAATGTGATTGTTGGAGGACTGTCATTGTCTTTCACGACTGAGAAATCAGGATCAGAACAGAACAGAAATGGCACTGGCTTGGCACCAAGCATCAAATCAAACCATTTTCAGACAAACCGAAGCTGATTCACCCATTTTCCTGACAGAGAACTGAGCTCTCACCCTCCTCACTCTGCATTCACAGCCTTTAGTTTCACCATCAACATATACCATAAGTTTGGTTGCACCTTGGCCATAGGGAAAACAACACCTTGGGGAAACATGTTTATGAAGTGGTATTTGTTTAATGAAATATTCAAGGTCAGGCTGGGTGAGGCTCTGAGCAACCTGGTCTGGTGGAAGATGTCCCTGCCCATGGCAGAACTATTGGAACAAGATGATAAATTTAAGGTCCTTTTCAACAAAAACCATTCTATGATTCTGTGTTTAAAATCATGATCCTATAATTACATGTATGGCTTCAAGGTATGGATGAGAGATTCTCTGCCTGCTGGATGATTATGTATTGGAGATTGTAATTTTGTCTGGCACAATGAGGATCAACTTCACTTCTTGAAAAATTCAAGCAAACAAACAAACAAACAACGCAATCCAAACCAAACCTCCAAAAAAAACCCCTACATCTACCCAGTCAAGGATGGGAAGCCACCAGAATAGTATCAATCATGGCCTCACATTTCAAATTGTGCCAATTGCAGTGTACACACAACACAGCAAACTCAATTGTAACTGATACACAGGAGGCCTCACACAGGAGCTCACTACATAGAGCCCACACAGTCATTTCCTTGCAGAGCAAGACAAAGAAAAAGCTTGAAATCACAGCTGTGGGCCTCATCTAACTACTGGGACAAAGAGACACAAGTCATTCATTCATTTTGAGCTATATCACAGTGAAATCCAGCACCGGCCCTGGATCTGGATAGACAGACTTCTTCTCTCTGTCCAAACATAACATGAAAGCAAATTTTGCAAGCTCTATGCACAGCTTCTCTCATCCCAAGCATCACAACTAAGATTATTCTCTTCATCCCCATTATAGGAAAAAGTGAAAATGTTTTATGGGCCATAAATTATTACCAGTTCTGTCAGAGACCCAGCCATCCAAGCATCAGCTCAAAGGCAACATCCCCATTCTCCAGCACATGGACTCCTCACAAAATCTCTAACTGCCACTCTTGATGAAAAAGAATATGGAACCCAAACTAGGCCATTTGAGTCCAAACCACACAATACAAAATCATAAGACTCCTCCTGACTCATCTTCATGCGGACAGCAACAGCCCTGGGGATGGACAAAACACAGGCCAGGTCTGCACCAGTACCTCCTCACACACTACACCCACAACACTCCCCCCTAACCCTTCACAGCTCACATGACTATCAGAGATCTATAGAATTTAGAGAGACTCCATCAAAGGGAAGGTTACTCAGGCAGTATCTCCTTACCATGGATAATATTTGATTTCTTGCCCTAGTCATGTGACAAGAAAAAGCAGTTAATACAGAGACATTTTAAAGAAATATATCTATGAAACTCTCTCTTTTCACCTATAAACAGGAGACAACCACCTCCAGATCATCAGGAAAGTGAGACAGAAATTTAAGACCTGCAGAACTGAAGAGCTCAGAATACTCGTCTGGGTTATATAACTACGAGTAGATGATTAATAATGTTTTTTCTAGGCACAGAGTATATTGCTTACTCTTCCCATTGGCATTGTCCATAGGCAGAAAATTAAACTTTGAAGTAATATAATTATGATGACACGCAAATACTTAGTAAGACTCTCCCAGGGTTCTCCCTGCTACTGGAATAACTATCCTCTACACAATTAATTTGAGAAGAAAAACCTCACATTGCTTCATACTAGAGATAACACTGGATAGGGAAAAGAGCAAAATATTTCCTTGAGTCTTTCATCAGACATCCACACACAGCTCAAAGAAATCAAATTTCCAACCCTTCACATTGCCCATAGCATTCCTTCACCCATACATCTTAAGAAATTATGACAATGGAGGCCGAGCTCTCCAGACCAATTTTCTTCCCACCACCACTTCCACACAGATATATTTACATCTCTCTACCATGGAAACCACATCTACCTCCTCACTGAAATCCTGAGGAGTCTTCACAAGTCTGAAAGTAAAAGCTGAGCAACCTTCCAAGAGAGACTGAGCCACGGATTATCTACACTGCGGGAGTTCAGCCCACCTTCTATCTCCTGCTACACCTTGAATCTCTCCCTTCCCACCCAGGCAATTCTCTTGCCACGTTAAATATTTTATACCCAAGGCTCATCCAGCTCCCAGTTGACATAGTTCTACCATAAAAATAAGGAAAATTCCAAAGCCAATCTGCCATTTCCTCCTGCATTTCCTCCTCCATTTGCAGCCACCCACAGGTTTCCAAACAGTCACAATTTCCAGAGGATCCCTCATCTTCACAACAGGCAAACAGAAATCATCAAGGTCCACTTGTTGCCAGGCCCAATCCTCTGTTCGGGACAAAGATCAAAGCATGGATGATGCAAATACTTTTCCTGCTGACCACCATCATGTATCATGCAGAAATAAAAGGCTGAGAACATCGTGCAGAGAAGTTCATCGCAAAGCCATCAGCAGTTTTTTTGACACATTCAACCTATTTAAGGACATGTGCTGCTGGGAAGAAACATGAGTCTGATAAAAAGCTGAATTCCCTAATAACGTGATACATCACTTGAGAAGATTTATACTAACACGAAAACGCATTCAACACAGCACAGGTGACATAGGGGAAGAATACCCGGAACCTGATCAATACCCAAACTGCCAACATAAGGAGAAGCTGCCAACAGCAGCTTTCTCCCTCCTTCCTTCTTCAATAACTAGAAAGATGAGGACAGACCCCATGATTACAGAACGAAAGCAACGGGCACCAGCTTTCAGAATGTCACAGAAGAAATATTTTACTTTGCAGTTGAGCGAAATCGCCTATGAAACCCAGAGTACACGGCAGAGAAAGGGTAGAGCAGTACCAAGAGAAAGTGTCGTAGAGAAAATCCGGAAAAAAGAACTCACCGAGGGAACGAGGGTATCCGAGGGGAGGGCGCCGGCAGGGTCCTCGTCGCCGAGCAGCGGCGCGGGCTCGTCGGGCAGTGGCCGCGCCGGGAAGGTGTCGCAGCAGCTGCCGCCGGCCGAGAAGCGCAGCTGGCTCTTGCGCGAGTCGGCCGTGAGCGACACGTCGTGCGAGTAGGACTGCAGGAAGGCGCGCACGCCGTCGATGCCCACGAAGTGCGAGACGGGCACGCCGCGCAAGGCGCCGCTGGCGGGCGGCAGCAGCTGCTGGCGGCGCCAGCGGCGCAGGCGCAGCGCCAGCAGCAGCAGCAGGAAGGCGACGAAGAGGCAGGACACGGCGGCCACGGCCAGCACGAGCCAGCGCGTCAGGCTCACGGCCGGCTCGCCCGGCGCCGCCGCCGCCTCGTCGGCCGCGCTGCCCAGCTCGGCCAGCAGCTCGGCCACGCTCTCGGCCAGCACCACGCTCAGCGTGGCCGTGGCCGACAGCGCCGGCCGCCCGTGGTCCTTCACCACCACCACCAGGCTCTGGCGCGCCGCGTCGCGGGCCAGCGGCGAGCGCGCCGTGCGCACCTCGCCGCTGTGCAGCCCCACGCGGAACAGCCCCGGCTCCGTGGCCTTGGCCAGCTCGTACGACAGCCACGCGTTCTGACCCGCGTCCGCGTCCACCGCCACCACCTTGGCCACCAGCGCGCCCGCCTCCGACCCGCGCGGCGCCAGCTCCACGCCCGACCACGCAGCGCCCGAGCCCGAGCCCGCCCGCAGCGCGGCCGGCGGCGGGTACAGCACCTGCGGCGCGTTGTCGTTCTCGTCCACGATCTGCAGCAGCACCGACACGTTGCTGCTCAGCGCCGGCGCGCCGCCGTCCTCCGCACGCACCCACAGCCGCAGCTCGCGCACCTGCTCGTAGTCCAAGGAGCGCAGCGCGTACAGCGCGCCCGTCTCCGCCTGCACCGACACGTACGACGACAGCGGCGCGCCCCGCACCCGCCCCTCCGACAGCCGGTAGCGCACGCGCGCGTTCTGCCCCCAGTCCGCGTCCGTCGCGCGCACCGTCAGCACCAGCGCGCCCGCCGCGTTGTTCTCCGCCAGCCGCGCGCTGTAGCGCTCCTCCGCGAACACCGGCGCGTTGTCGTTCACGTCCAGCACCCGCAGCGCCAGCACCGCGCTGCTCTGCAGCGCCGGCCACCCGCCGTCGGCCGCGCGCACCGTCACGTTGTACTCCGACACTTGCTCTCGGTCCAGCTCTCTCGCTGTCACCACGCTGTAGTAGGTGCCGTGGGAGCTCTGCAGCCGGAACGGGACATCTCCGTCGAGCGAGCAGCGCACCGCGCCGTTGGCCCCCGAGTCGCGGTCCTCCACGTGCAGCAGAGCTACCACCGTTCCAGATGGGGCGTCCTCAGAAATCTCACTCAATGTCGATGATACTGTAACTTCAGGGGCATTGTCGTTTACGTCTGTCACTGAGATCGTGACTTTGGCATCAACGAATAACTCTCCCCCATCCCGTGCTTCCACCTCCATTTCGAGTGAGGAAATTTCCTCGAAATCCAAATTCTTCTTCAGTGTTATTTCTCCTGTCTTTGATTCAAGGTGAAGGAGTTCGGACGCCCTTTCTGAAATTCTATGAAAATTGTATTTAACTTGTCCGTTAGGCCCCACGTCGGCGTCGGTGGCCGTGACGGTGACGAGGGTGGAGCCCACGGGCACGTCCTCGGGCACACGCACCGTGTACTCCGCCTGGCTGAACACGGGCGCGTTGTCGTTCGCGTCCACCACCGTCACTCGGATCCGAGCCGTGCCCGTCCGTGCCGGATCGCCGCCGTCCATCGCCCTCAGCACCAGCTCGTGAAACGCCGCCTCCTCCCGGTCCAGCGCCTTCGCCAGCACCAGCTCGGGACGCTGATCGCCGCCGGGGCCCGCCTGCACGGCCAGCGAGAAGTGCTCGTCACCAGTCAGCTCGTAGCTCTGCAAGGAATTCCGGCCCGAGTCTGGATCGTGAGCATCTGGAAGGGGTAACCGAGACCCAGGGGCTGTCGTCTCACTCATCCTCTTTTCAAGTTCGATTTCCTTGAAGCTGGGTGCGTTGTCGTTAATATCCGTGATTTCCACTTCGATTTCATAAAACTTCATTTCTCCCTCCACTATCAGCTCACAGCGCAGCACGCATTGCTGCACACGTTCGCACAGCTGCTCTCTGTCGATTCTCTCCACCGTCACTAATTGTCCCGTCTTCCCATGCAGAGCGAAATACTGTGTCCTACCTCTTTCTATCAAGCGAAAGCCACGGTCGCTTAGCACCGGCAAGTGCAGCCCCAGGTCCTTGGCCACGTCGCCCACGAACGAGCCCTTGGGCATCTCCTCGGGCACCGAGTAGCGCAGCTGCCCCCACGCCGCCTCCCACGCCGCCAGCAGCATCACCCAGAGCAGAGCTCGCTGCCGCCGGCCCCAGCGCCTCCCTGCTGAGCACATCTCTGCCGCAACACCCCTTCACCGCTTTCTACTCAAGCTCCTATTCGGTGCTCCCGGCTGCTTTTCCTGGCCTTTCTGCCTCCCTGCTGAACGGCTCTGCAGAGTGAGGACGATCGTAGACCGCCCGCCGCTGATCCTGTCAGGTAGACAGCAACTGATGGAGCCGTTCCGCAGCGGGCGGGGCTGCAGCGCTCCGAGCTTCCTCTCGCTCCTCTCGGTCAACAGCGGCGCCCGCAGCCTCCTCCCGGCACTGCAGCACCGAGCGCTGCCCGCCCTGCCTTGCTACATCCTGGGGAAAGTCGCCACGGAGACTTCGCTTTTCGTCCACCCTCATCTCCTGCCTCGGCATTTCTCCCGCTGATCTCTGCTTTCATCCTACAGGGCATTCCGATCGGGAGAAAGACAAAGGGATTCCTGGCTTTGGTTCTTTAACCACACGGGAAACTAATCACATAAGAAATCCATTATATGTACATTGCAACGCATTTTTCGCATTTTGCCCTTATTACTCTTCTACTTCTTGTTTAAAAGCAACTACAACTTTAGTCTCAGCAAGAAATAGAGAAGATAGCACATTCCGAAAAAACAGAGTTCTCAGCTTCATTAACACAAGCGGGACGAGAACAACTGCATGATTCCTTAAATCAGGGACCTAATTGCTACAGGATTTAATTACGCATCCAAACAAAAATGCAGCTTAAGTTTCCAAAGGAAAGTTTAAGGCTCCAAATCTTTGATATCACTTCTGAAGATTAACCGAATGTTTCCTTAGTTCATGCAGATTTACAGTTAATCAAAGCACTCTATGTTTCCCTTTTTCTGAAATCATTGTGTAAAGCATTGAAGATCGTAAATAAACTATTCCTCTAAGTATTTCCGAATCGCGTTGGTACGATATGTTTTCTAGAAAAGAATTATAGAAACGCAGAACCAAAGTACAGATCTTGAATCTGTGCTGACCACTAATCAATGTGCAAATGTCCTGCATTCAAGTGCCTAAATCGACGTCTGGCCAATCTCCCTGATAAGTGATCCCTTCGTTTCTCAGTTGTCCACTCTACTAAAGAGAATTGTAAATATTTGCTGTTCTCTGTATACCCGAGTTCTTCTAAATCCCGCACGCTCTCTATGTAAAGAAGATAGAGAAAAAGTCTCTGAAACAGAACTTATTTAACACTCTCAAAAGTGTACGAAGTAAAGATCATGAAGAGCAAAACACAACGAACTGCAACCATAAGTGAAGCCATCTAGTCCAGTTACTGTAATCCTCCACAAAATGGGCAACAATCTCTTTCTTCCCTAAGTTTGGAGAACAGAACTTTCCACATTGGTTTCCTTTCTAAATCTAATACGGACATACAAAGTTTAAGGAAGAGGTTTGCATAAACCTAGACACGAGTTCCAACCACGCCCTTTCTGAAGAAATCAGTTTAGAGAGGAAAAAGCTCCAACACCAATCACCAGTGCTCTGTATTTTCTCCTCGACTCAGTCATGCAGAATCAGCAGTTCTCTTTCCACAGAATACGAACCTGCTTTCAGTACTTCAAAGGTATTTTAATTTGTATAGTTCAAGTGTTGAAGACAAAACCTCTCTGCTGAAGTTGAAACTTTGAACAAAGAGGAGGCAAGTCTATACAACTCTCCTGTATGCAAAGACTCCGGGATAGACCCTTCGTCATTTCCACCCACCGTGGAGCAAGGAAAATGCAAGTGACTAACACAAGACACCAAGAAACATGGAAAATCACGGCTACTATCACAAAGAGGAATTATACTCAAAGTAACTCAGCTGAAGTTTTACAAAGGAAAAATCAAAATTTTCGAAGCTAAGTATAGACACAGATGAGGACTCCCGGCTGATACCACCCAGAAAAAAACATGGTTAAAAAGAAAACTTTCCGGAAAGCCGTATACAAAGAAGTAGATCACGCTTTACAGACCTGCGGAGCGTCGGGATTGGCAGGAAGATCTCCCTCGACAGCGCTGTTGTTCGGGTTCGGCTTCTCGCAAGAATCGCCGCCCAGAAGCTCCTCCGCCGACAGCACGGGCACCGGCGGCGGCGGCGGCCAAGCGGCCTCGGGCACGGTGCGGGCCGGCGCCGCCACGCACAGGTTGTAGGAGTAGGGCAAGGTGCCCTCGCAGAAGTCGGCCGGGAAGGCGGCGCCGGCTAGCGAGAGCGCTGCGCGCCCAGGCAGCGCAGCACGGCGGGCGGCCCGGCCCGGCGCAGCCGCGCCACCACGGCCAGCGCCACGCTCAGCACCAAGAGCGCCGACAGCAGCGCCAGCGCCAGCACCAGGTAGAACTGCAGCTCGGCTGCCGCTGCCGCCGCCTCGGCGCCCGCCGGCCGCTCGCTCAGCTCCGGCAGCGCCTCCTGCAAGCTCTCGGCCAGCACCACGTGCAGCGTGGCCGTGGCCGACAGCGCCGGCTGCCCGTGGTCCTTCACCACGGCCACCACTCGCTGCTTGGCCGCGTCCCGCTCGGACACGGCGCGCGCCGTGCGCACCTCGCCGCTGTGCAGCCCCACGCGGAACAGCGCCGGCTCCGACGCCTGCACCAGCTCGTACGACAGCCACGCGTTGCGCCCCGCGTCCGCGTCCACCGCCACCACCTTGGCCACCAGGTAGCCGGCCTCGGCCGAGCGCGGCACCACCTCGAACGGCGCCGCTGCCGGAGCCTCTCCCGCCGCCGCGCCGCTGCCGGCCACAGCACCCGCGGCGCGTTGTCGTTGCGGTCCAGCACGAAGACGCGCACCGTGGCCGTGGAGCTGCGCGCCGGCGCGCCGCCGTCCTGCGCCCGCACCGCCACCCAGAACTCGCGGCACTGCTCGTAGTCCAAGGAGCGCTGCGCGTACAGCGCGCCGCTCCGCGCCTCCACCGACACGAGCGGCGCCGCGCCCGCCGCGCCCGCGCTGCCGCCCGCCAGCCAGTAGCTCACGCGCCCGTTGGCGCCCGCGTCCGCGTCCCGCGCCTGCACGCGCAGCACCAGCGCGCCCGCCGCGTTGTTCTCCGCCACGTACGCGCTGTACGCCGCCTCCTCGAACACCGGCGCGTTGTCGTTCACGTCCGACACCTCCAGCACCAGCTCCGTGCTGCTCCACAGCGCCGGCCTGCCCCGGTCCCGGGCCACCACCGTCACGCGCTGCTCGGACGCCTGCTCGCGGTCCAGCGCGCTCGCCGTCACCACCTTGTACGAGCCGCCCGGCGACGCCACGATCGACAGCGGCGCCTCGCCCGACAGCTCGCACGACACCTGACCGTTCTCACCGGAGTCTCTGTCCCGCACTTTCATCACGGCCACCACGGTGCCAGTCGGGGCATCCTCGGGCACGGGACTCGTCAGGGATAGAATCGTGATCTCGGGCGCATTATCATTCTCGTCCATTATGTCTATTTGCACCTTGCAATGTGACACCAAACCTCCGCCGTCCCTCGCCTCCAAGCCGAACAGGTATTTACTCTTCTCCTCGAAATCGAGGGCACCCGCCGTCCTTACCTCGCCGCTCTCTCTTTCGACAGTAAACAATGCGTTGATCGTGTCCGGGACATTGCTGAAGGAGTAGGACACCTGTCCGTTGCTGCCCGCGTCTGCATCCGTCGCCAGTACCTGCAGCACCAGCCATCCCAACGGCAGATTCTCTGGCACTCGTGCTTCATAGAGGCTTTTGCTGAACATGGGTGGGTTGTCATTTGCGTCTGTTACGTTGATGCAAATCTGGACAGTCCCAGACCGCGCGGGGTCCCCACCATCGACCCCTGTCAGCACCAGTTCGAACGAACTCTCCTCCTCCCGGTCCAGCGCTCTCTCCAAAACCAATTCTGGCTGTTTGCTTCCATCACTGCTCTCCTTTAATGCCAGAGAAAAGGACGGGCTGCTGCTGAGCTGGTAAGTAAGCAATGAATTCCTTCCCACGTCAGCATCTCGTGCCGTCTCCAGTGGAAATCGAGCACCAGGAAGCGTCCATTCACCGATCTCGAGGTCCAGAACAACCTTGCTGAATGCCGGGGAGTTGTCGTTCACGTCCTCGATCACCACCTCGACGTGGAAAACGTTCAGCGGGTTGTGCACCAGCACCTCGAAGCTGACAGAACATGTCGCCGACTCGCCGCACATCTCCTCCCGGTCCAGCCTCTCGTTCACGTACAAGTTCCCGTTCTCCTCATTCACAGTGAAGTATTGCTTCTCCTCGCTCAGCCGCAGCTTGCGCGCCGGCAACTCGTCCGCGCTGAGCCCCAGGTCCCGCGCCAGCGGCCCCACGAGCGAGCCTCTGCCCAGCTCCTCGGGGATGGCGTAGCGGACCTGCTCGGCCGCCGCCCGCCACCACACGCACAGCAGCACCGCGCCCAGCAGCGCTCGCCCGCCGCCCGGCCCGAGCCTCTGCCGCCGCCTCACCGCCATTCTCTGCCGCCACAGCTCGCCGCACTCCTGCCTCCTGCCGCTGCCCTGCCTCCTGCCGCAGCCGCTCTCGCCGCACACCGCACGCACCGCTCACAGGCAGCGCAGCCAGCCCGCTCGGGCCGCCTCGGACGCCGCTGCTCCCCGCCTCTCGCCGCCTCTCGCCGCCTCTCGCCGCTGCCGCTGCCGCTCTGGCCGGCGCCGGGCGAGCGAGCAGCCTGCGGGGGCAGGACGCTGCGGCGGCGGCGGCTCCAGCGCCGCTCGGCGGCGGCCAACAGCGACACCCGGAGGCGCCGCCGCGACACTGCAGCCGCCGCATGGCCGCGCTCAAGGGGGCCCGGCTTTGGGCGGGGCTCAGCGCCGGCACCGGCTCAGGCCTCTCTCCTCTGCTGCAAACAGCAAGGTCAGAAATTCTTGCTTAACTCGACTCCAAGGCATTTCTATCTGACATGCGCATTCGGATGCTTTTAGGCCATTCTTTTGAGTCACACTGAACAGTCACAAGTGAATAGTAATGACAGGGCAGTAAAAAGTAGAAGTCAAGCGCTCTCGGAAAAATCACTGCACATCTACAGAAGCAACAAAACCTAATATAGGGAAGACTTCGAGAGCTTTTTCGCACTTGATCTCCTGTCTTGAACTGTCCTTTCATTGTCTGGGATGAATTAATTTGTAATATAGATAAGCCTAAAGAAATGTAAGCAACCCCAATGCAAAGACAGCACAGTAATATATACTCCTACGTTTCTGACTCACTGAAGTTGCTTCCTCTGCATCTCCATATCTGAGCTGCTGACAATGGAAAGTGGAAAGCAATGCTGAGTGCTTCATAGAGCTAAGCAGTATTTTCAGTTTCCAACTTAATCATTCCTTTAAAAATCAATTAATCTACACTTCTGTCATAAGCAGGAACACCTTCTGCCAGACTTGAACGTTGGAGGCATATCCAAAACAGCTCTGGACAAAACATTCCATATTCTCACAACCCAAACTATAAAGCATTCTTCTAATCAAAATCTCTCTTATTTAGCTAAAACACTTGTCTGCTGTCCTATGACCACTGGCCCTGGTAAGAACCGCTCTGTTCATATTTCCAATAAAATTATTAGCAAATTTAAATTAAAAAAAAAACAAAACAAAAAAAAAAACCTTCAAAAGTCTACACACAAATATCTTTTCTCCATGCTTCAAGATGTAAACTCCCTCACTCCTTCCGCATAGAAGATATGTTCCAACCCTTAGACCATTCCCATGAACCTTCTGGGAACACTAGCTTGTCCTTTGGGGATAGTAGTACAAGATCTTCATGCAATCTATGCTCTCATATAAGGATTTAAAGAGGGTGAAGAACCTCCCTGGACCTGCTGGGCACAGTACTTGTTATGCAGTGCAGGACACAATTTGAGCAACAGGTGCCCATTGGCAGCTCATGTCCCATCTTATCACCCACCAAGAACCCAAAGGACTTCTCTGCAAAGCTGTTCCTTCTCCCTTTCGGTCTGTTTAAACTGGGGATTGCTCTAAGCCAGCTGGAGGACCTTGCACTTTGCCCTGTTCAACTCCACGATATTTGCACGGGGACACCTCTCCAGCCCATCCCTCCTTGGCATCTCTGACCAGTCGTAAATCAATTCAAATTTGCATCAGTTGCAAATTGTCTCAAGGTGCACTCCATCCCATTGTCCATGAAGGTACTAAAAAGGTCATTACTGGAAAGTACTGGTCCCAGGAAGGACCCTTGAGAGACAACATAAGTTACTGATTTCCACCTGCACATTGAGCCACTGGCTGTAACTCTTCGCAGGTGACTCTCCAGCCTGTTCCTCAGCCATTTCACAGCCTCCAGATGATTGCCCAGAATGTTCTTCTGGGTGATGATGTGGGGGACACTGCACACGTTCTCCCACTGGCCCCTGGTCTGTTCATGGAAACCTTGGCTGGGCTGGGTGGCCACTCTGCACTTGCAGGACTGCAGCAGAGATACTTCTGCACTATTACACTACACACAAAATGTTTCTAGGTGTATATACACGTGCTGATGGACCCTTCCTCTTTACAGCCCTAAAATCCACACGTGTATGTGGCAACTGCACCTGCATTGCAACAACTGGGACAGAGAAGACCTTCCACAGAAGATCAGACACATGGAGTTTGAGCTCATGACAACAAGTAATGCAATTGTTAGAATCATATAGAAATTAACAGATACAATAACATCCTTTAGGTCTCACTTGCTCTACAGAAGCAACTCAAATCACACCACACTCCATCAGGCACAGGCTTGTGTTATCTGTGACACATGACCAGCAAGGGAATGAACGAGTTCTTCTCCAGCCTCACACACTGAGCTCCCCTTCCTTCTTTTTCTTCTTTGCCATGCAACTGGAAGGTTTTGCTTGTGTCTCCTTACTGGTCACATTTATCATGAGATGATAATGCACTACAGGCACACCCAGAAGGGAGGTGCATTTGCTCACCACCATTATGATAAGGAACTGAAGGATTCTAAAGCACACAAATGATAAACAACCATACTAAGAGATCAGCAGTCAACCAACAGAGAATGGCTCATCGAATCATTGGCTTAAAGGGAATCTCCTCCCTGTCTCCATCACACACTGTTTTCCACCACGATGCAATGTCCACTAAAGCCATATTTACATCTATTCCTCACAACAGTGACAGAACAGAGAGTCACTCTCATATCTCCTGTCTCCCACTCCCACTGGAACAAGAGCAAGAAACAATAACACAACACACATTGCTAAAAATGGTAGGTTGTTGATAACAGTAAATATACCCACCTATGGAGGAAATCAAGGCAAAACAAAACTAAGAAAAAATAAGCAAAACATGAATCAGACAAGGCAAAGGAGCATCAAAACAAATTCTGTCAGAGACCCTCACAGTGAAGTCTTTTAGGCCTTGATTTCAGTGATTAAAATTAATCCCTGAGAGCAGCTGGAAGTCACTGAGGTCTCCAGCTGCAAGGAAGGCCCTAAAGATTTACACTGGACAAATGGATAGGGGGGATCATTTGAAGAATTAGTTCTCTCCTCACCAATTTCTTCTACTGTGTGGCATGCGCACCCTGCACAATTATTAAATCATCATTTTAAACAGATTCTCATCAGCATCTTTCTCAAGCTAAATCTCCTCATAAATTACAACAGATTCTCTTATTGCTTCTACTTCCTATTCTTCTTTCCCCCCCACCCCAATCAATTCTTTCCTATATGGCCTAGGAAAGGATTTGCTGAAAAACAACAGTCACTGTTTCAAATATAAAAGTACTGATCAGTACAGTGAAAAGGAGCTGCAACCTTCCTGGAAACAAAGGCCTGAATGAAAGCAGAATTACCACTCTGAAGTAATTCTACATCACAATGTTGCATAGAGATACAGATGGATAATGGAGGTTTCACACCGGATTAATTAGCTGTTCTAGACAAGAATTCTGGTTCCATATGAACAATTACTGTGGAAAATGTGATTGTTGGAGGGCTGTCATTGTCTTTCACGACTGAGAAATCAGGATCAGAACAGAACAGATATGGCACTGGCCTTGGCACCAAGCATCAAATCAAGCCATTTTCAGACAAACCGAAGCTGATTCACCCATTTTCCTGACAGAGAACTGAGCTCTCACCCTCCTCACTCTGCATTCACAGCCTTTAGTTTCACCATCAACATACACCAAAACTTTGGTTGTACATTGGCCATAGAGAAAACAACACCTAAGGAAAACATATCTTTATGAAGTGGTATTTGTTTAATGAAATATTCAAGGTCAGGCTGGGTGAGGCTCTGAGCAACCTGGTCTGGTGGAAGATGTCCCTGCCCATGGCAGAACAGTTGGAACAAGATGATAAATTTAAGGTCCTTTTCAACAAAAACCATTCTATGATTCTGTGTTTAAAATCATGATCCTATAATTACATGTATGGCTTCAAGGTATGGATGAGAGATTCTCTGCCTGCTGGATGATTATGTATTGGAGTTTGTAATGTTGTCAGGCACAATGAGGATCAACTTCACTCCTTGAAGAAATCCAAGCAAACAAACAAACAAACAACGCAATCCAAACCAAACCTCCAAAAAAAACCCCCTACATCTACCCAGTCAAGGATGCGAAGCCACCAGAATAGTATCAATCATGGCCTCACATTTCAAATTGTGCCAATTGCAGTGTACACACAACACAGCAAACTCAATTGTAACTGATACACAGGAGGCCACACACAGGAGCTCTACATAGACCACACACAGATATTTCCTTGCATAGCAAGATAAAGAAAAAGCTTGGAACCACAGCAGTGGGCCTCATCTAACTATGCTAGGACAAAGAGACACAATTCATTCCTTCATTTTGAGCTATATCACAGTGAAGTCCAGCACTGGCTCTGGATAGACAGACTTCTTCTCTCTGCCCAAACATAACATGAAAGCAAATTTTGCATACAGACATCACTAGAAGAAAAGCTCTGAGCACAGCTTCTCTGATCGCAAGCATCACAACTAAGATTATTCTGTTCCTGCCCATTATAGGAAAAGGTGGAAAATGTTTTATGGGCCATAAATTATTAACAGCTCTGTCAAAGATGCAGCCATCCAGGCATCAGCTCAAAGGCAACATCCCCATTCTTCAGCACATGGACTCCTCACAAAATCTCTAACTGCCACTCTTGATGAAAAAGAATATGGAACCCAAACTAGGTCATTTGAGTCCAAACCACACAACACAAAATCAAAAGACTCCTCCTGACTCATCTTCATGCAGACAGCAACAGCCCTGAGGATGGACAAAACACAGGCCAGGTCTGCACCAGTACCACCTCACACACTACACCCACAACACTCCCCCCTAACCCTTCAGAGCTCACATGACTATCACAGATCTATACAATATAGAGAGACTCCATCAAAAGGAAAGTTACACAGGCAGTATTTCCTTACCATGGATATTTGATTTCTTGCCCTACCCATGTGACAAGAAAAAGCAGTTGATGCAGAGATATTCTAAAGAAATATATCTATGAAAGTCTCTCTTTTCACCTATACAAAGGAGAGAACCACCTTCAGTTCATCAGGAGAGCGAGACAGAAAGTAAACACTAGCAGAATTGAAGAGCTCACAACACCCTTCTGGGTTATATAACTACAAGTAGATGATTAATAATTTTGTTTCTAGGCACAGAGTATATTGCTTATTCTTCACATTGGCATGGTCCATAAGCAGGAAATTAAACTTTGAAGTAATATAATTATGATGACACGCAAATACTTAGTAAGACTCTCCCAGGGTTCTCCCTGCTACTGGAATAACTATCCTCTAGACAATTAATTTGAGAAGAAAAACCTCACATTGCTTCATACTAGAGATAACACTGGATAGGGAAAAGAGCAAAATATTTCCTTGATTCTTTCATCAGACATTCACACACAGCTCAAAGAAATCAAATTTCCAACCCTTCACATTGTCCATAGAATTCCTTCACCCATACATCTTAAGAAAATATGACAATGGAGGCCGAGCTCTCCAGACAAATTTTCTTCCCACCACCACTTCCACACAGATATCTTTACATCTCTCTACCATGGAAACCACATCTGCCTGCTCACTGAAATCCTGAGGAGTCTTCACAAGTCTGAAAGTAAAAGCTGAGCAACCTTCCAAGAGAGACTGAGTCACGGATTATCTACACTGCGGGAGTTCAGCCCACCTTCTATCTCCTGCTGCACCTTGAATCTCTCCCTTCCCATCCAGGCAATTCTCTTGCCACGTTCAATATTTTATAGCCAAGGCTCATCCAGCTCCCAGTTGACATAGTTCTACCATGAAAATAAAGAAAATTACAAAGCCAATCTGCCATTTCCTCCTGCATTTCCTCCTCCATTTGCAGCCAACCACAGGTTTCCAAAGAGTCACAATTTCCAGAGGATCCCTCATCTTCACAACAGGCAAACAGAGATCATCAAGGTCCACTTGTTGCCTGGCCCAATCCTCTGTTCGGGACAAAGATCAAAGCATGGATGATGCAAATACTTTTCCTGCTGACCACCACCATGTATCACGCAGAAATAAAAGGCTGAGAACATCGTGCAGAGAAGTTCATCGCAAAGCCATCAGCAGTTTTTTTGACACATTCAACCTATTTAAGGACATGTGCTGTTGGGAAGAAACATGAGTCTGATAAAAAGCCGAATTCCTTAATAACGTGATACATCACTTGAGAAGATTTATACTAGCACGAAAACGCATTCAACACAGCACAGGTGACATAGGGGAAGAATACCCGGAACCTGATCAATACCCAAACTGCCAACATAAGGAGAAGCTGCCAACAGCAGCTTTCTCCCTCCTTACTTCTTCAATAACTAGAAAGTTGAGGACAGACCCCATGATTACAGAACGACAGCAACGGGCACCAGCTTTCAGAATGTCACAGAAGAAATATTTTACTTTGCAGTTGAGCGAAATCTCCTATGAAACCCAGAGTACACGGCAGGGAAAGGGTAGGGCAGTACGAAGCGAAAGTGTCGTAGAGAAAATCCGGAAAAAAGAACTCACCGAGGAACGAGGGTATCCGAGGGAGGGCGCCGGCAGGGTCCTCGTCGCCGAGCAGCGGCGCGGGCTCGTCGGGCAGTGGCCGCGCCGGGAGGGTGTCGCAGCAGCTGCCGCCGGCCGAGAAGCGCAGCTGGCTCTTGCGCGAGTCGGCCGTGAGCGACACGTCGTGCGAGTAGGACTGCAGGAAGGCGCGCACGCCGTCGATGCCCACGAAGTGCGAGACGGGCACGCCGCGCAAGGCGCCGCTGGCGGGCGGCAGCAGCTGCTGGCGGCGCCAGCGGCGCAGGCGCAGCGCCAGCAGCAGCAGCAAGAAGGCGACGAAGAGGCAGGACACGGCGGCCACGGCCAGCACGAGCCAGCGCGTCAGGCTCACGGCCGGCTCGCCCGGCGCCGCCGCCGCCTCGTCGGCCGCGCTGCCCAGCTCGGCCAGCAGCTCGGCCACGCTCTCCGCCAGCACCACGCTCAGCGTGGCCGTGGCCGACAGCGCCGGCCGCCCGTGGTCCTTCACCACCACCACCAGGCTCTGGCGCGCCGCGTCGCGGGCCAGCGGCGAGCGCGCCGTGCGCACCTCGCCGCTGTGCAGCCCCACGCGGAACAGCCCCGGCTCCGTGGCCTTGGCCAGCTCGTACGACAGCCACGCGTTCTGACCCGCGTCCGCGTCCACCGCCACCACCTTGGCCACCAGCGCGCCCGCCTCCGACCCGCGCGGCGCCAGCTCCACGCCCGACCACGCAGCGCCCGAGCCCGAGCCCGCCCGCAGCGCGGCCGGCGGCGGGTACAGCACCTGCGGCGCGTTGTCGTTCTCGTCCACGATCTGCAGCAGCACCGACACGTTGCTGCTCAGCGCCGGCGCGCCGCCGTCCTCCGCACGCACCCACAGCCGCAGCTCGCGCACCTGCTCGTAGTCCAAGGAGCGCAGCGCGTACAGCGCGCCCGTCTCCGCCTGCACCGACACGTACGACGACAGCGGCGCGCCCCGCACCCGCCCCTCCGACAGCCGGTAGCGCACGCGCGCGTTCTGCCCCCAGTCCGCGTCCGTCGCGCGCACCGTCAGCACCAGCGCGCCCGCCGCGTTGTTCTCCGCCAGCCGCGCGCTGTAGCGCTCCTCCGCGAACACCGGCGCGTTGTCGTTCACGTCCAGCACCCGCAGCGCCAGCACCGCGCTGCTCTGCAGCGCCGGCCGCCCGCCGTCGGCCGCCCGCACCGTCACGTTGTACTCCGACACCTGCTCTCGGTCCAGCTCTCTCGCTGTCACCACGCTGTAGTAGCTGCCGTGGGAGCTCTGCAGCCGGAACGGGACATCTCCGTCGAGCGAGCAGCGCACCTCGCCGTTGGCCCCCGAGTCACGGTCTTGCACGTGTAACAGGGCCACCACCGTGCCAGACGGTGAGTCTTCAGAAATCTCGCTCAGAGCTGATCGTACCGAAATCTGGGGCACATTGTCATTGACGTCCGTCACCATGATAGAAACTTTCGTTGTGTCAAAAAGTTCTCCTCCGTCATGTGCCTGCACCTCCAGTTCGTGCGAAGAGACTTTCTCGAAGTCCAAACCACCTTTAACAGTTATTTTTCCTGACTCAGAGTCCAGGTGGAAAAGTTCTGATGCCCGGTCTGAAATTTTATGGAAGCTGTACTTCACCTGCCCGTTCTGACCCTCATCCGCGTCATTGGCACTAAGGGTGACGAGAGTGAAGCCCACGGGCACGTCCTCTGGCACACGCACCGTGTACTCCGCCTGGCTGAACACGGGCGCGTTGTCGTTCGCATCCAGCACCGTCACTCGGATCCGAGCCGTGCCCGTCCGTGCAGGATCGCCGCCGTCCATCGCCCTCAGCACCAGCTCGTGAAACGCCGCCTCCTCCCGGTCCAGCGCCTTCGCCAGCACCAGCTCGGGACGCTGATCGCCGCCGGGGCCCGACTGCACGGCCAGCGAGAAGTGCTCGTCACCAGTCAGCTCGTAGCTCATCAGGGAATTCTGTCCTAAATCCGGGTCTTGTGCTTCTCGGAGAGGAAATCGCGATCCCGGAGCTGTCGCCTCGCTCACTCTCAATTCTTTTTCTGTCTCTCGGAAGCTGGGTGCGTTGTCGTTAATGTCCGTGATTTCCACTTCGATTTCATAAAACTTCATCTCCCCCTCCACTATCAGCTCACAGCGCAGCACGCATTGCTGAACAAGCTCGCACAACTGCTCTCTGTCGATCCTCTCCGCCGTCACTAAATGTCCCATATTCCCGTGCAGAGCGAAATACTGAGTCCTACCTTCAGAGACAATGCGGACACCGCCGTCACTAATCTCCGGCAGCTGCAGTGCCAGGTCCTTGGCCACGTCGCCCACGAACGAGCCCTTGGGCATCTCCTCGGGCACCGAGTAGCGCAGCTGCCCCCACGCCGCCTCCCACGCCGCCAGCAGCATCACCCAGAGCAGAGCTCGCTGCCGCCGGCCCCAGCGCGTACCCGCCGCGCACATCTCGGTAGCTGCGCTGCAAACACGTCGGCCTCTCCTTGCTGGTCACTCCACTGCTTCCACTCCTTCTCCGCTGAGTTCTTCCAGCACTGCCACCTCTCCGCGGCTTCGTTCCACACCACGGGGACTCCCGGAGACCGGTCTGTCCTCCACCCTGAGAGGGAGCGAGTGATCGAGCGGGATTCGCAGCGGGCGGGGCTGCAGCGCTCCGAGCTTCCTCTCGCTCCTGCTCGGTCAACAGCGGCGCCCGCAGCCTCCTCCCGGCACTGCAGCACCGAGCGCTGCCCGCCCAAGGGAAGCTTTCGCATGCAAAAATGCAGCGTCCAGCCCAGCGGGACTAAATGTGTCCATTCTCTGGCCGCCTCTCAGCAAAGCATGGAATGCTGAACTTCCATTAGGGAAGAACTCTTATGTTCCCTTTGGAGTTCAGGAGCGCCCCAGCGCTAACAAGCATAATTAATCCTGGTCCACGCAAGTCCCTGTACTTCTTTTCGAGAAAGAAACCTGAACTGAAACCCACTGAAACCTGCCATTTACACACCTACTTTTCCTCAAAAGAATGAGGGCTCACGGAAGTGGGGAGGAGAATTCATTGTGAAGGAATGACATGTTACTGCTCCATTCAGTGATCCACATGTGCGTTTCCCTTTAGGCTGCAACACCAAAAGAACAGTAAATAAAGACCTTTTTTTCTGTACCTCTTACCAAAGCGAGAATCGAGAAAGCAAAGCCAGAAACCTAGACTTTTAAACTTCGCCATCTCCTTCTACACACTGAAAATCTGCCTTCATCGTCAGAAAGCCACAGGGTTTCACACAAGTTCCAAGCCAAAGTTCTTTAGCTGAACCTCAACATGTCACGAGGAAAAATATGCCGACTAAATGTGCCTGCTCTAAGTGGAAAATGAAGGAAAACAGAAGGGAACTCAGAGCATCACGAGTCCTGTAAGATTTTCTGCACCACAAGTTACAAAATAAGACATTCCACGGAGCCTTCAAGTGCGACAGCTGAAGAAAGCAGAACTGCTCGTTAGAATCGCTGGCTCTTAAGAGACAAGGGACAGGAATTTTATGGGGGTTCCTTGTACCATAGACCTCTACGAAGCTTAAAAAACAGAGCCTAAATAAAGAAAGCCACACGATGGAAGGAAAGGCTCAGGAAAGAATAGTTGCATAATTTTACAGACCTGCAGAATGTCCAGGTCGGCGGGCGGCTCTCCCTCAACGGCGCTGCTTTTCGGGTTCGGCTTCTCGCAGGAATCGGCGCCCAGAAGCTCCTCCGCCGACAGCACGGGCACCGCCGGCGGCGGCGGCCAAGCGGCCTCGGGCACGGCGCGGGCCGGCGCCGCCACGCACAGGTTGTAGGAGTAGGGCAAGGTGCCCTCGCAGAAGTCGGCCGGGAAGGCGGCGCCGGCCAGCGAGAAGCGCTGCGCGCCCAGGCAGCGCAGCACGGCGGGCGGCCCGGCCCGGCGCAGCCGCGCCACCACGGCCAGCGCCACGCTCAGCACCAAGAGCGCCGACAGCAGCGCCAGCGCCAGCACCAGGTAGAACTGCAGCTCGGCCGCCGCCGCCGCCGCCTCGGCGCCCGCCGGCCGCTCGCTCAGCTCCGGCAGCGCCTCCTGCAAGCTCTCGGCCAGCACCACGTGCAGCGTGGCCGTGGCCGACAGCGCCGGCTGCCCGTGGTCCTTCACCACGGCCACCACTCGCTGCTTGGCCGCGTCCCGCTCGGACACGGCGCGCGCCGTGCGCACCTCGCCGCTGTGCAGCCCCACGCGGAACAGCGCCGGCTCCGACGCCTGCACCAGCTCGTACGACAGCCACGCGTTGCGCCCCGCGTCCGCGTCCACCGCCACCACCTTGGCCACCAGGTAGCCGGCCTCGGCCGAGCGCGGCACCACCTCGAACGGCGCCGCTGCCGGAGCCTCTCCCGCCGCCGCCGCCGCCGCCGGCCACAGCACCCGCGGCGCGTTGTCGTTGCGGTCCAGCACGAAGACGCGCACCGTGGCCGTGGAGCTGCGCGCCGGCGCGCCGCCGTCCTGCGCCCGCACCGCCACCCAGAACTCGCGGCACTGCTCGTAGTCCAAGGAGCGCTGCGCGTACAGCGCGCCGCTCCGCGCCTCCACCGACACGAGCGGCGCCGCGCCCGCCGCGCCCGCGCTGCCGCCCGCCAGCCAGTAGCTCACGCGCCCGTTGGCGCCCGCGTCCGCGTCCCGCGCCTGCACGCGCAGCACCAGCGCGCCCGCCGCGTTGTTCTCCGCCACGTACGCGCTGTACGCCGCCTCCTCGAACTCCGGCGCGTTGTCGTTCACGTCCGACACCTCCAGCACCAGCTCCGTGCTGCTCCACAGCGCCGGCCTGCCCCGGTCCCGGGCCACCACCGTCACGCGCTGCTCGGACGCCTGCTCGCGGTCCAGCGCGCTCGCCGTCACCACCTTGTACGAGCCGCCCGGCGACGCCACGATCGACAGCGGCGCCTCGCCCGACAGCTCGCACGATACCTGACCGTTCTCACCCGAGTCCGGGTCGTCCACGTTCAGCACGGCTACCACGGTTCCCACCGGTGCGTCCTCAGGCACCGGGCTCGACAGAGACAGAATCCTTATCTTGGGTGCGTTGTCATTCTCGTCCGTGATTTCTATCTGCACCATGCAGTGTGACAATAACCCCCCGCCGTCCCTCGCCTCCAGACCGAAGCTGTATTTACTCTTGTCCTCGAAATCGAGGGCACCCGCCGTCCTTATCTCGCCGCTATCATTGTCCACAACGAACAACTCGCTGATGGCGCCTGGAACATTACTGAAGGAGTAGGTGACTCGCCCGTTGGTGCCGGCGTCAGCATCTGTCGCCTGCACCCGCAACACCAGCGATCCGACCGGCAGATTCTCCGCCACTCGCGCCTCGTAGAGCCTTTTACTGAACACGGGCGGGTTGTCATTGGCGTCTGTCACATTGACCCGAATCTGGACAGTCCCGGACCTCGCAGGTTCCCCGCCGTCCACTGCTGTCAGTACCAACTCAAAGGAACTCTGCTTCTCTCGGTCTAAGGCTCTCTCCAGTACTAATTCCGGCTGCTTGCTTCCATTCGGGCTCTCCTCTAAGGCCAGAGAGAAGGACGGGTTGTTCTCGAGCTGGTAAGTGACCAAGGAGTTACTTCCAACGTCCGCATCTCTGGCCATCTCCAGTAAAAAAACGAGCACCGGGAAGCGTCCATTCACCTATCTCGAGGTCCAGAACAGCCTTGCTAAAGACTGGGGAGTTGTCGTTCACATCCTCGATTGACACATCGACGAGGAAAACGTTCAGCGGGTTGTGCACCAGCGCCTCGAAGCTGACAGAACAGGTCGCCGACTCGCCGCACATCTCCTCCCGGTCCAGCCTCTCGTTCACGTACAGGTTCCCGTTCTCCTCATTCACAGTGAAGTATTTCAGCTGTTTCTTGCCGGCAGACGCCACCTGCAGCTTGCGCGCCGGCAGCTCGTCCGCGCTGAGCCCCAGGTCCCGCGCCAGCGGCCCCACGAGCGAGCCTCTGCCCAGCTCCTCGGGGATGGCGTAGCGGACCCGCTCGGCCGCCGCCCGCCACCACACGCACAGCAGCACCGCGCCCAGCAGCGCTCGCCCGCCGCCCGGCCCGAGCCTCTGCCGCCGCCTCACCGCCATTCTCTGCCGCCACAGCTCGCCGCGCTCCTGCCTCCTGCCGCTGCCCTGCCTCCTGCCGCAGCCGCTCTCGCCGCACACCGCACGCACCGCTCACAGGCAGCGCAGCCAGCCCGCTCGGGCCGCCTCGGACGCCGCTGCTCCCCGCCAAGCGCCGCCTCTCGCCGCCTCTCGCCGCCTCTCGCCGCTGCCGCTGCCGCTCTGGCCGGCGCCGGGCGAGCGAGCAGCCTGCGGGGGCAGGACGCTGCGGCGGCGGCGGCTCCAGCGCCGCTCGGCGGCGGCCAACAGCGACACCCGGAGGCGCCGCCGCGACACTGCAGCCGCCGCATGGCCGCGCTCAAGGGGGCCCGGCTTTGGGCGGGGCTCAGCGCCGGCACCGGCTCCCGGCTCTCTCGGCCGCTGCAAACCGCGAGCGCAGACGCAGATACTTAATGCTACTCCACAAGCGGTATTAAGTGTATTGCGTATTTGAGTGCATTCAGTTCATCTCCTTTAGTACCACTGAATCCTAAGACTTCTGAATTTGTGGCAGAGCAATAAGGAATGGAACTCAGTTGCTCTTTCAAAAATCCACGTTCAAATATAAGCGTGTTCTATAATACTATGCAAAGGGATGACTTTGGGAGCCTTTCAGCTCTCCATCACCTATCTTGATTTCTACTTCCCTTATACAGGACAAATTAACCTGAGAAAGAGATCAACCTAAAGCAATGTTTAGAGCTCTATCTACGAATGAATAACACTTATTATTTTTTCTGAATAATGAAATTTCTACTTTTGTGTCTTCGTTCTGAAGAACCTGATCGTGAAAAAGTATAAAGCCGTTTCTGCATAAAGATGTTTCACATTGGAATTATAAACCATTCTCTCCGAGCAACACAGTTCATTATTGCAGGATGACTGAAATTTACTTTCAACAAAGGGATCTCATGGAAAAAAATGGCACAGGCCTTGACCCCAGAAATGAAATCTAACTATTTCCCAAGCAGAACCCCTTTGGCACACCGATTTCCTGGATCAAAGCCAGTCTCTCGGTCTACTCAAACTGCATTCTAAGTCTACAGACCCATCCAACTTAGCATGGGTATTTAGACCATGCTCCTGAAACCACCACATTGTATAAATTTCTGTGTCTTCTTCCGTCACTTGTAGTAAATACACAACAAAGGAAACTGTCTTGTACCACGTACACAGGACCTCCAACCATCCACTCTAGTCACAGTTACTCCCTTGGACCATGAAAAAAGAAACTCCTTGGAACCACAGGTGTGGGCCTCATCTAAATACCAGGAGAAGTAAAACTTTATATATCTCTTTTATCCATTTCAAATCATACCACAGTAAACTCCTACTCTGGCCATGTGTCTGCATTGACAGAGTTCTCTCTGGCATCACTCAACACGAAATCACATCATAGACACTATTAAAAGTTACTCTCACAACTTCTCAGATCCCAAGGAATGCAACATGAATCCATGCACAGTGTTTTTTCTGCCCTTCACAATAATTTCAACTATTCTTTAAAGTTGTAAAGGCTAAAGACATCAGTAACTCAATTCCTGATCCAGTCACCAAAGTGTCACTGATAGGTAACATCATCTAGTCTGAATGCAAGTTTTGATCTGTGCCTAGGAATTACCATTCACAGAAAATATCTTCAAACAGTAAAGGGTAATGGTGGACACACACACTGGCCTTTTGAGTCCAAATGATGAGATGACAAATAACAAAGACACCTTTAGAAAACTTTAGGAAGGTCAGGAGTGAACACATGAATCAAAAAAGCACACATCTTGTCTCCAACATTGCCTTCTCACAAACAAGTCTCTCCTCAGTCCAAAGAGACTCCACCTAAAGAAAAGTTCCTCACACAGCTTCCCTGTGCAGTGGACATTTCACTTCTCAACCTCAGTAAAGGAGTGAGGCAAGATGTTTACGTCTGCAGAAAGGAGGAGATCAACACGGACTCTTGATGATGACGGCGCTAAGGTCAGGCACAGAGTTCAGGGACACCGGTCATGAATACAGAGTTGGCTCAACCCAAAATTCCCTTATCCACAGGCCACAAGAACCTAATTAAACCATTCATTTAAAAACCACAATAACCTGCAAGCACACACGAGGAAGCTCCCAGGGCTCCCCACACAGATCAAGTAAGATCTGTTAGGACAAAGTGACCATGTTAGAAGAAAATCAAATTGCACAAAATAGGACTGAACACCGAACAAAGAAAAGAACAGTGTCTCTGCGTTTGAAAAAACCTCCACATACAGGACACAGGACTCTTGTCTCCAGTCCTGCAGAATTTCACAGTATGCTCTGACCCTCATAATCTGCAAGAGCATGTAATCAAACCCCAGACAAAACAGCTTTAAAATCCAGCACTATGGGACCATGTACATTTACCAGGAAGGGGAGTTGGAATTCTCTGCAAGGTCCATTAGCCTGACATTTCAAATTATCCCACCAGTAGTAGGTACAAGAGAAGGGTCTCTAGGGAATAAAATGGCCACATGCCCACAGGTCATCAATGTAATTTCCCCGTACACTATAAACGGAAAAAATGTCAGGAACCACAACTGTGGGTCTCAAAGAACAACAAAGTCAAACTGAGTTTCTAAACCATCTGTACACATTTTAGAATGTTCGGAAAAAAAAACAAACAATCGCAGTAAATTTTTACTATGCCCTGCATCTGCATAAAGAGATTTTTCACCCTGGCCAAACATCACGCACAAGGAAAGCTACATTCGCAGTCCGTCTGCTTTGAAAGAAAAGCAGTACACACAGCTTCTCACTGTCTGAGAACGATCACTGATATCCAAAGGACATGTCCACAACTAAATAAAATAAACCACTCTCAATTGCATAAGTGACACGCAGCTCTAACAGCACCCAGTCATCACAATGACTGCTCATCCTACGTCAGCACATAGAGAACTTGGAAGGTATGTAAGTCTCAAAGTTTAAAGTGATGTTACACACGTGGCCACAAAGTGTTGCTTCAAAAGAACATCAAACTACTCATGCACAAGAGCTGTCAGAGCAACAGCTGACCAGGCAAACAATGTAAATTCCACTTGCATATAATACAACACATCAACTGGAAGAACTAAATGCTGAGACAAATTACACTTCTCAGAAGAAATGAAGCAGAGTAGAAAAGAAGCTTGATAAAAATGCAAAGAATGAGCCTCCAGCCAAGACCAACCTCCATTCCCCTACCTCGATCAATTTAAGGCTGAAAAAGGACCCAACCTGCCTGCAGCAAGAAGCACCAGTACAGGGCGTCCAGACAAACAGGGATTTAACTCCAATGTCTACGAATCATTCTATGCACTACACGGACCAAGAGAAGAAAAGAGAGTACAGCAGTGATGAGAAGCGCCACACAAGGAAGTTGGACCCAGAAACTCACCAATGGCACGAGGGTATAAACTTCACTGCTTGAAAAAAAAGGAAGCACACACACAAACAAACAAACAAACACAACCAAAACCTTGAAGAAACCTTAATCAACCCAGTCATGAATGGTAAATCACCAGAAAAGTGTCAGTCATGGCCTCACATTTCAGATTGTGCCACCTGTAGTGTACACACAACAAAGAAAACTCAATTGTAACTGACACACAGAAGGCCTCACACAAAAGCTCACTACATAGAACTCACACAGTTATTTCCTTGCATAGCAAGATAAAGAAAAAGCGTGGAACCACAGCTGTGGGATTCATCTATCTACTCTAGGACAAACAGACACAAGTCATTCATTCATTTTGAGCTATATCACAGTGAAGTCCAGCACTGGCCCTGGCTCTGGATAGACAGACTTCTTCTCTCTGCCCAAACATAACATGAAAGCAAATTTTGCATACAGATATCATTAGAAGAAAAGCTCTATGCACAGTTTCTCTGATCCCAAGCATCACAACTAAGATTATTCTGTTACTCCACATTATACAAAAAAGTGGAAAATGCTTTATGGGCCATAAATTATTACCAGTTCTGTCAAAGACCCAGCCATCCAGGCATCAGCTCAAAGGCAACATCCCCATTCTTCAGCACATGGACCCCTCACAAAATCTCTAACTGCCACTCTTGATGCAAAAGGATATGGAACCCAAACTAGGCCGTTAGAGTCCAAACCACACAACACAAAATCATAAGACTCCTCCTGACTCATCTTCATGTGGACAGTAACAGCCCTGGGGATGAACAAAACACAGGCCAGGTCTGCACCAGTATCTCCTCACACACCATACCCCCAACACTCCCCCCTATCACTTCACAGCTCACATCATTATCACAGATCTATAGAATATAGAGAGACTTCATCAAAAGGAAAGGTACTCAGGCAGTACCTCCTTACCGTGGATAATATTTGATTTCTTACCCTAGCCATGTGACAAAAAAAAGCAGCTGATGCAGAGACATTTTAAAGAAATATATCTATGAAAGTCTCTCTTTTCACCTATAAACAGGAGACAAGCACCTTCAGTTCATCAGGAGAGCGAGACAGAAAGTTAACACCTGCAGAATTGAAGAGCTCACAACATTCTTCTGGGTTACATAACTCACAGTAGATGATTAATAACGTTGATTATAGGCACAGAGTATATTGCTTGCTCTTCCCATACAGCATCTTCGATAAGGAGAAAATTAAACTTTGAAGGTATATAATTATGATGACATGCAAAGACTCAGTAAGAATCTCCCAGGGTTCTCCATAGTGCTGGAATAAATATCTTCTAGACAATTAATTTGAGAAGAAAAACCTCACATTACTTCATACTAGAGATAGGAACTGCACAGGGAAAGGAGGAAAACGTTTTCTGGAGTCTTTCAGCAGACATTCACACACAGCTCAAAGAAATCAAATTTCCAACCCTTCACATTGTCCATAGCATTCCTTCACCCATACATCTTAAGAAAATGTGACAATGGAGGCTGAGCTCTCCAGACCAATTTCCTTCCCACCACCACTTCCACACAGATATCTTTACATCTCTCTACCATGGAAGCCACATTTGCCTGCTCACTGAAATCCTGTGAGGATTCTTCACAGGTCTGAAAGGAAAATCTGAGCAGCCTTTATAGTATAAGATTTATACTAACAGGAACACAGATTCGACACAGCACAGGTGACATAGGGGAAGAGTACCCAGAACCTGATCAACACCAAAACTTCCAACCTTAAAGACAGCCTGCCAACAGTAGCTTTCTCCCTCCTTCCTTCTTCAATAACAAGAAATCTGAGGACAGAACCCATGATCACAGAACGAAATCAAGGGACATCAGCATTCAGAACAACACTGAAAAAATCTTCTATTTTGCTGTTGAGCGAAATTTCCTATGCTAGCCAGAGAACAAGGCGGGGAAAGGGCAAAGCAGCACCAGGAGAAAGTGTCGCAGAGAATATATATGAAAAAAAAACCTCACCGATGGCACGAGGGTATCCGCGGGGAGGGCGCCGGCAGGGTCCTCGTCGCCGAGCAGCGGCGCGGGCTCGTCGGGCAGTGGCCGCGCCGGGAGGGTGTCGCAGCAGCTGCCGCCGGCCGAGAAGCGCAGCTGGCTCTTGCGCGAGTCGGCCGTGAGCGACACGTCGTGCGAGTAGGACTGCAGGAAGGCGCGCACGCCGTCGATGCCCACGAAGTGCGAGACGGGCACGCCGCGCAAGGCGCCGCTGGCGGGCGGCAGCAGCTGCTGGCGGCGCCAGCGGCGCAGGCGCAGCGCCAGCAGCAGCAGCAGGAAGGCGACGAAGAGGCAGGACACGGCGGCCACGGCCAGCACGAGCCAGCGCGTCAGGCTCACGGCCGGCTCGCCCGGCGCCGCCGCCGCCTCGTCGGCCGCGCTGCCCAGCTCGGCCAGCAGCTCGGCCACGCTCTCGGCCAGCACCACGCTCAGCGTGGCCGTGGCCGACAGCGCCGGCCGCCCGTGGTCCTTCACCACCACCACCAGGCTCTGGCGCGCCGCGTCGCGGGCCAGCGGCGAGCGCGCCGTGCGCACCTCGCCGCTGTGCAGCCCCACGCGGAACAGCCCCGGCTCCGTGGCCTTGGCCAGCTCGTACGACAGCCACGCGTTCTGACCCGCGTCCGCGTCCACCGCCACCACCTTGGCCACCAGCGCGCCCGCCTCCGACCCGCGCGGCGCCAGCTCCACGCCCGACCACGCAGCGCCCGAGCCCGAGCCCGCCCGCAGCGCGGCCGGCGGCGGGTACAGCACCTGCGGCGCGTTGTCGTTCTCGTCCACGATCTGCAGCAGCACCGACACGTTGCTGCTCAGCGCCGGCGCGCCGCCGTCCTCCGCACGCACCCACAGCCGCAGCTCGCGCACCTGCTCGTAGTCCAAGGAGCGCAGCGCGTACAGCGCGCCCGTCTCCGCCTGCACCGACACGTACGACGACAGCGGCGCGCCCCGCACCCGCCCCTCCGACAGCCGGTAGCGCACGCGCGCGTTCTGCCCCCAGTCCGCGTCCGTCGCGCGCACCGTCAGCACCAGCGCGCCCGCCGCGTTGTTCTCCGCCAGCCGCGCGCTGTAGCGCTCCTCCGCGAACACCGGCGCGTTGTCGTTCACGTCCAGCACCCGCAGCGCCAGCACCGCGCTGCTCTGCAGCGCCGGCCGCCCGCCGTCGGCCGCCCGCACCGTCACGTTGTACTCCGACACCTGCTCTCGGTCCAGCTCTCTCGCTGTCACTACACGGTAATAATCGTCAAAAGACTTCTCCAGTTGGAACGGGACATCTCCGTCGAGCGAGCAGCGCACCTCTCCGTTAGCCCCCGAGTCCCGGTCCTGCACGTGCAGCAGCGCCACCACAGTTCCCGATGGGGCATCTTCCGAGATCTCCTTCAGCTTTGATGATACAGTCAGGTCGGGCGCATTGTCATTTACATCTGTCACAGAGATCGTGACTTTGGTCGTGTCAAAAAGGCCTCCCCCATCATGTGCCTGCACCTCCAATACATGCAAATCGCCTTCCTCAAAGTCCAGGATCCTGAACAGCTTGATCTCTCCGGTTTCCGTATCCAGACGGAAAATATCTGATGCCATGTCGGCCTCTTTCTTTATGGAATATTTCACGAGTCCGTACAAGCCCTCGTCAGCGTCGTTGGCCGTGACGGTAACGAGGGTGGAGCCCACGGGCACGTCCTCGGGCACACGCACCGTGTACTCCGCCTGGCTGAACACCGGCGCGTTGTCGTTCGCGTCCAGCACCGTCACTCGGATCCGAGCCGTGCCCGTCCGTGCCGGATCGCCGCCGTCCATCGCCCTCAGCACCAGCTCGTGAAACGCCGCCTCCTCCCGGTCCAGCGCCTTCGCCAGCACCAGCTCGGGACGCTGATCGCCGCCGGGGCCCGCCTGCACGGCCAACGAGAAGTGCTCGTCACCGCTCAGCTCGTAACCCTGCAAGGAATTCAGTCCCGTGTCAGGGTCATGAGCCCCAGGAAGTGGAAATTGCGCCCCCAGGGCTGTCGTCTCGCTCATTCTTAGCTCTGTTTCTGCCTCTCTGAAGCTCGGCGCATTGTCGTTAATGTCCGTTATTTCCACTTCGATTCGGTAAACTTGCATTTCTCCCTCCACTATCAGCTCACAGCGCAGCACGCATTTCTCCACCAGCCGGCAAAGCTGCTCTCTGTCGATTCTCTCCGCCGTCACTAAATGTCCCGTCTTCCCATGCAGAGCGAAATACTGAGTCCTACCTCTTTCTGTAATGTGGACGCCGCGCTCGACCAGCGCCGGCAGCTGCAGCCCCAGGTCCTTGGCCACGTCGCCCACGAACGAGCCCTTGGGCATCTCCTCGGGAGCCGAGTAGCGCAGCTGCCCCCACGCCGCCTCCCACGCCGCCAGCAGCATCACCCAGAGCAGAGCTCGCTGCCGCCGGCCCCAGCTCATCCCCGTCGCGCACATCTCGGTAGCGGCGTTGCAAACACGTCTGCCGCTCCCCCCCTGTTACTGCACTGGTCCCGCTCTTACTCCGATCAGTTCTTTTAGCACCGCAACCACTCTGAGGCGCGGTTCCGCACCACGGAGACGACCGCAGACCGCTCTGTCGCCCACTCCGAGAGAGAAAGAGCGATCGAGCGGCTCAGCAGCGGGCGGGGCTGCAGCGCTCCGAGCTTCCTCTCGCTCCTCTCGGTCAACAGCGGCGCCCGCAGCCTTCTCCCGGCACTGCAGCACCGAGCGCTGCCTTGCCCACCGGTAGCTGAACGGGAAGAAGACATTCGTCGCAGATACCTCCCGCTATTCCGAGCGGGAAAAGCGGCCGAGCTGTTCGTTTATGCTCGAACGCCTCACGACCGTGGTGAAAGCCGAGGTGTCTCGCGAACGGAGCTTTTCTAACTCAGCGAAAAATACAATTTGCTACCAGTGATAAAGTAAAATATCTTGTCCACTTGTATTGTGTAAAAAATCTTAGTCCTATCCTGTTAGTCGAATAACACGAATTGAAGTAGAGCTGCTTGAATGACTGGTATAACAACAGCAAAACTAAAGAGGCTTAATAATACGGAACGCCATGATCAAACACTACTGTGTTCCGCAGGATTGGCAGAGATATTAATTAACCCAATGGCAGGAAATTTACTTTAAATTTCTCAATTCATACAGAAATTACCTACTGCACTATGACTGGCTAAGAAGAGGCGTTTAAAGGCGGAAGAAGGTGGGCTTTAACACATCCCCTTACAACTGCCGTGAAGTTTGATTGCTCAGGCACCTGTCAGGTGCTCTGGCATGTCTCCCAATAAGATATTCATGGGAACAAAGGACAGGAGGTGAACCCCTGGATACACAAAGATCGTTATGTCCCACCTCCCACCGCCCGATTTCACGCTGTAGTTCCCTGGAGCACTTTTCGCCAAATGTACTGCAACTAACGTGGAGCCAGGAGGTACCTGCAGTGAACCTTGCTAGAATATTCTAAGCTAATGCACACTTACAATTAGTCGTTCTGTAGCGACGAGAAAGTGCTTTCATTTTCTCAAAACCCGAGGTGCAAGGAATTGAAGCTTGTTAGTAAAATATCAATCTAATTCTTTGTTATTCATGTTGCCAAGACGCATTATCACCAAAATACTGTAGAATAGTAGAAGGGCTGCATGCCTTAAATCATGGAGACCATGGAAAATGTGGAAATTTACTTAAGTACTTAAATCCCTTTTTTGGCCGATCCATTGACATTGAATGAAAGTTTCCTCGATCTCACCACTCTATCATTGAAAAACAGATTTTAGCTATTGGGAAAAAATGGAAGACAATTTAAATTAGGTACAAAATATCCTCTCTTTCGGCAAAACGCAAAGAGAAAAAAAACTAATTGTTTTTGGGTTTTTTCATACTCGTTCTACACTTTCACTTGCGTATGAAAGAAAGACCAGGAACGTCAAAAAAGATTAATGTACTAAACAGGATGGAAAAACACTCTTAAAAATGACTAAATGCTCCCACTACTGTTACCATTCCCCTAATTTCTGTACCAGAACTTCCCACAGAATTAGCGACATTCTCGTCTTTCACAACTGGTGGATGCCTCACACTCTCCATTAATGCAATCCCACTACATGCACCGTTTAAGAGTATAATAATGAAAAGGAAAAATTAATACGGATGTTTGTGTCCTACATGCATCAGCACACGTGAGAATGTTATACTTAAAAATAGTCAATTAGGAAAGAAAAATCCCCAGCACCAAGGGTCAATTTTGTTTTTCCAAAATCCGTCAAAGAGATACAGGAAATCTACCTCTATAGAGTAAGGATTAACCTTCATCATGACTAATAACAACGTAATTTAACGAAAAAGCTCTAAACACCAACTTTCATTTGAACATGGAACTGATATCACCAATAAATAATCAATAACTGCCACCATGAAATATGCACTCCTGGAAGGAAGAGTGACCCAAATTTCAAGCAGAAACATAACACCACACCTCACCATATACTCCAGGGAAAATAAGAGGAAAAAAAGGACAACGCTTCGAAACGCCTCAAGAACAACAATGGAAACACGCAGATTTACAGACCTGCAGTGGGTCGGGATTGGCAGGCACTTCTCCCTCGATGGCGCCACAGTTCAGGCTCGGTTTCTCACAGGAATCGGCGCCCAGAAGCTCCTCCGCCGACAGCACGGGCACCGGCGGCGGCGGCGGCCAAGCGGCCTCGGGCACGGCGCGGGCCGGCGCCGCCACGCACAGGTTGTAGGAGTAGGGCAAGGTGCCCTCGCAGAAGTCGGCCGGGAAGGCGGCGCCGGCCAGCGAGAAGCGCTGCGCGCCCAGGCAGCGCAGCACGGCGGGCGGCCCGGCCCGGCGCAGCCGCGCCACCACGGCCAGCGCCACGCTCAGCACCAAGAGCGCCGACAGCAGCGCCAGCGCCAGCACCAGGTAGAACTGCAGCTCGGCCGCCGCCGCCGCCGCCTCGGCGCCCGCCGGCCGCTCGCTCAGCTCCGGCAGCGCCTCCTGCAAGCTCTCGGCCAGCACCACGTGCAGCGTGGCCGTGGCCGACAGCGCCGGCTGCCCGTGGTCCTTCACCACGGCCACCACTCGCTGCTTGGCCGCGTCCCGCTCGGACACGGCGCGCGCCGTGCGCACCTCGCCGCTGTGCAGCCCCACGCGGAACAGCGCCGGCTCCGACGCCTGCACCAGCTCGTACGACAGCCACGCGTTGCGCCCCGCGTCCGCGTCCACCGCCACCACCTTGGCCACCAGGTAGCCGGCCTCGGCCGAGCGCGGCACCACCTCGAACGGCGCCGCTGCTGGAGCCTCTCCCGCCGCCGCCGCCGCCGCCGGCCACAGCACCCGCGGCGCGTTGTCGTTGCGGTCCAGCACGAAGACGCGCACCGTGGCCGTGGAGCTGCGCGCCGGCGCGCCGCCGTCCTGCGCCCGCACCGCCACCCAGAACTCGCGGCACTGCTCGTAGTCCAAGGAGCGCTGCGCGTACAGCGCGCCGCTCCGCGCCTCCACCGACACGAGCGGCGCCGCGCCTGCCGCGCCCGCGCTGCCGCCCGCCAGCCAGTAGCTCACGCGCCCGTTGGCGCCCGCGTCCGCGTCCCGCGCCTGCACGCGCAGCACCAGCGCGCCCGCCGCGTTGTTCTCCGCCACGTACGCGCTGTACGCCGCCTCCTCGAACTCCGGCGCGTTGTCGTTCACGTCCGACACCTCCAGCACCAGCTCCGTGCTGCTCCACAGCGCCGGCCTGCCCCGGTCCCGGGCCACCACCGTCACGCGCTGCTCGGACGCCTGCTCGCGGTCCAGCGCGCTCGCCGTCACCACCTTGTACGAGCCGCCCGGCGACGCCACGATCGACAGCGGCGCCTCGCCCGACAGCTCGCACGACACCTGACCGTTCTCACCCGAGTCTCTGTCCCGCACTTTCAGAAGAGCCACCACGGTGCCGATTGGCGCGTCTTCGGACACGGGACTAGACAGAGACAGAACCGTGATCTCGGGCGGATTGTCATTCTCGTCGGTGATGTCGATCTGCACTTCGCAGTGACTGGTTAGCCCGCCGCCGTCCCTCGCCTCCAAGCCGAAGCTGTATTTATTATTCTCCTCGAAATCCAGGGGACCCACAGTACTGACCTCACCACTCTCGCTGTCGACAGTGAAGAATCTGCGAACTTCTTCCGGGACGTTGCCGAAGGAGTATGAGACCCGTCCGTTGGAGCCTATATCAGCATCTGTGGCCTGCACCCTCAACACCAGCGATCCCACCGGCAGATTCTCCGCCACTCGCGCCTCGTATACTCTTTTACTAAACACGGGCTTGTTATCATTTGCGTCTGTCACGTTGATCAGAACCTGCAGAGTCCCAGACCTCGCGGGTTCCCCCCCATCTACCGCCATCAGCAACAACTCAAAGGAACTCTGCTTCTCCCGGTCCAATGGTTTCTCCAGCACCAATTCGGGCTGTTTCTTTCCACCCGGGTTTTCATCCAAGATGAGAGAGAAGGAAGGACTGCTGGTGAGATGGTAAGTCAGCAGCGAGTTGCTTCCAATGTCCCCGTCTCGGGCCATCTCCAGAGGAAAACGAGCACCGGGAAGGGTCCATTCAAGTATCTCGAGGTCAAGAGCACCTTTACTGAACGCCGGGGAGTTGTCATTCACATCCTCGATGTCCACCTCGACGTGGAAAATGTTCAGCGGGTTGTGAACCAGCACCTCGAAGCTGACGGAGCAGGTCGCAGATGCGCCGCACATCTCCTCCCGGTCCAGCCTCTCGTTCACGTACAGGTTCCCGTTCTCCTCATTCACCGTGAAGTATTGCTTCTCCTCGCTCAGCCGCAGCTTGCGCGCCGGCAGCTCGTCCGCGCTGAGCCCCAGGTCCCGCGCCAGCGGCCCCACGAGCGAGCCTCTGCCCAGCTCCTCGGGGATGGCGTAGCGGACCCGCTCGGCCGCCGCCCGCCACCACACGCACAGCAGCACCGCGCCCAGCAGCGCTCGCCCGCCGCCCGGCCCGAGCCTCTGCCGCCGCCTCACCGCCATTCTCTGCCGCCACAGCTCGCCGCGCTCCTGCCTCCTGCCGCTGCCCTGCCTCCTGCCGCAGCCGCTCTCGCCGCACACCGCACGCTCCGCTCACAGGCAGCGCAGCCAGCCCGCTCGGGCCGCCTCGGACGCCGCTGCTCCCCGCCAAGCGCCGCCTCTCGCCGCCTCTCGCCGCTGCCGCTGCCGCTCTGGCCGGCGCCGGGCGAGCGAGCAGCCTGCGGGGGCAGGACGCTGCGGCGGCGGCGGCTCCAGCGCCGCTCGGCGGCGGCCAACAGCGACACCCGGAGGCGCCGCCGCGACACTGCAGCCGCCGCATGGCCGCGCTCAAGGGGGCCCGGCTTTGGGCGGGGCTCAGCGATTTAACTGTTTCAAATGCGTTTAAACCTTAGGTGCCCTGCTTAATGATTTTCGGCTATCTTTTTGAGTAGCAGTGAATATTTCCACATAAGGTCAGACACGCTGAGGTTGACTTAATGAGAATAGATGAGAGTTAGAAGCATATGGAAATGTACTGACCAGGTGCTTCAACATTTTTTAGGACACACTAACTAAGCAAAAGCAATTCCAATTTCATGGCGCTCCATCAGGCACAAGCATGTGTTCTGTATGACGTACAACAAGCAACGGAAATTGCCATCTGTTCTTCTATATTCTCATAGACAGAGGTCTCCTGTCTTCTCTCTAATGCTGCACAGCTCTTTGTTCGCTACTGCCCCTGAACATCACTGGCAAATTTATCACGAGGGAATAAAGCATCCTGATCACATCAAAAGAACAGGAAAATTTAACTACTCGGCAGCATTCTGAGAAGAAACTGAAGGATCCGAAATACATGAATAATAAACAACCAAACTAAAAGATTAGCAGTCATCCAACAGAGAGTGGCTTTTCTCACTAATGGCTCTGAAGAAATCTCCTGCCCTCTTTTATCACATATAGTGTTACATAGAAATACTGCTAAGGGGATTTTTACCTCCCTTCTCCCAGACAGCAACAGGACTCAAAGGTACCTTCACCTCTCCTGCCTTTCACACCTGCTGTAGCATGAACAAGAGGTACTAATAAAGGATGCATTGCTGAATGAAGCAAGGCTGGTAATTTCAAGGAAATCTTCACGGAAAGAAAGACAGGAATAAAAAAAAAAGTAAAAAAACAACAACAACAAAAAAAAAGCCTACCACAAAAAAAACCCCACCAAAACAAAGCAAAAAAAAACCAACCCCAAAACATATATGAAACAAGCAAGGCAACAAAGCATTTGAAGACAAGGAGCAGTTAGAGAAATGCGCCAGGAAATCTCCTTGGTCTTCATTGGAATTTATCTTGGGCATTGGAATTCATCTCCATGAATACTTGGAAGTCACTCAGGCCTCCAGGTGCAAACGCTGACCAAAAGTCTTACTTTGAAGTAAGGGGCGTTTAAGTGTACTAAGTGTAAGTAAGTAAGTAAGTAAATGTAGCAGTGGGGTATATTACAAAAAATAAGCATCATCTCTAACCAATTCTATTATGCAAACTCCCAAAAATATGAAATATCTGAGGCCTCTTAACTTTAGCCATCTAAGAAATTCCAACAGATTTCCTTTTTCCTTTTCCTTCATATTTTTCTCACACAAAATTCTGTCCTTGTTGGTGAAATTAGGTATTTGCTGCGAAACTTGAGTCATAATTTCAGAAGAAGAAGCACTAACCAGAAATGAGTAAAAAGACCAAGACCTGGAAGTCTAATCACCCCTGTGAAGACACATTACATCTCTGTGCTCCTGGGAGTTGCCAACGAATAATGAAATTTTTATACGGGAATTATAAGCCATTCTACACAAGGATCATGTCTCCACCTGCACAGCTCTTCAGGAAATACTTTACTGCTGGAGGACTGGCATTGCCTCTCTAGAAAGAGATACCAGGATCAATGAAAAAAGCATAGACTTCGGCACTGACCTTGGCACGAGGCATGAAACCAAACCATTTTCCAGCCAAAGTCACTCCAACTTATCAATTTTCTGCATTCAAATCCAGTTTCTTATTCTCCTGGCTCTGCATTCCCAGCTTTTTTTTTGGCATTGTGAACAAGAACCAGCTTCTAACCATGCATCAGCCACAGGGAAAACCCATTAGATTCTACCTCATTTGAGGGAAACATAAATTTAGCTATGTTCACCTTCATGATATGGATGAGAACTGCTTTTCCATCCTGATAATTATAAGGCACCTTTTGGTGTTTCACATAATCACAGAATCTTCAAAGTTGGAAAATACCTTCAAAATCATCTAGTCCAGACCAGCACCGCCATAATCACCCTTGAACAATATCTCCAAGCGTCACCTCCAGGAGCCTCTCAAAAACTTCCACAGACAGTGACTTCTCCACCTCTCTGGGCAAGTTATTCCAATGCCCGACCATTCTTTCGAGACAAATATTAAAATATCTGATTAGAACCTCCCCTGGCACAAATCACGGCCATTTCCTCTTGGCCTTTCACTTGAGCCATGAAAGAAGAGACCAATCCCCACCTCACTCCAACCTCCATTGAGGTAGTTACAGAGAGCAATGAGGTTCTTCCTGAGAATCCCCTTTTTGAGACTAAGCATCTCCTGTTCTCCTCACAAGCTTCACCGGCTTTAATTTGTTTTCAGGATTGCAAGGCACAATGAGGTCCAGTGTGGGAGCCCAGGGTGTTCCCCTGGCCTCCTTGGGGGTCTCAAAACCCCCCTGGTGAAGGTCTCAAAGACCCCCAAATGATATCCAGCTGTCTCAGGTGCTGAATTCAAACCCCTGAGGGAAATTACCAACACAGAGGGAAGAGAAGCAAGCCACAAAAATAAACAGAGTATAAATTAGACTGTTAGAATGTAGAATTAGCAGATTTCTAGAATGTTTATATTAAGGGGCTCGTGGCCAAGATGGAGGATTTGGGGTGGGGTATACCACTTACTCATCCTTCTCAGTGTCATCCAGGCTGGGTGACATGCTGGCACTTTCAGATTGGATGGGGACAAAGCTGGACAGTTTAACAAAGTTGTACTGTATTGGAAAATAATTGTAAATACCTAGTATGTAATTTAGATTATAAAATATAAGTCCTGCCTCTGCCAGGCAGATTCTGCCCTGGATGTCTGGCGAGCAGACCACTGTTCGCTGGACAAAGCATTCCTGAGATAAGAAAAAATAAACAACCATGAAAACTGCAGTCTCTCATCGGCGGGCATCGGAAAGAACTGGGTTCCAGACCACCTTTATGTCCTCCTCAAGTGATCTCAAGTCTAAGGAGATACCTCAGGCAGTGACAGTCCAGCTTTACTCATTCACAAGGAATAAACAAATAAAACATGAAAAGATTGAGAAACCATCAGAAGAGCATGAACCATAGATTCACATCTTAGATCATGTCAGCTGTCTTAGGTTTATAAAGTAAAGGAGTTTGTAAGAAGTATTCAGGATGCTCATACCATACACCCCATATACAGTCATATCTTAGACCTTCAAAACAAAAAAGCTTACAACCACAGCTTTAGGCCTTGTCTAAAATCCAGGACAAACTGCACTTTTACACCTTTCTTAGAGCAACTTTGCTCTTTTGAACAGGCCCTGTTCCCGGACAGAGGAAATTCTTTCCCCACTCCAAACACCGCACAAAAGGAAAGTTAAGTCTGCAAGCAAATTTTGTTGAAAGAAAGGGTGCACACACAACTTCTCAGATCCCAAGCATTGCAACAAAGATTATCCTGTTCCTTTCAGTACTTTGAAGAAATGTAAAATGCTATAAAGACCATAAGTTATTACCAGCTCTATTAAAGACCCAGTCATCAGAGTATCAATTCAAAGAAAATATCACACATGAGCTCTCTGAAGGTTGTGTGACTTCATCACTCGTAATGCAAAAGAATGCTGAACCTAAAACCAGGCCATTTCAGTCCAAAAAACTCAATGTAAAAAATTCTTCTCCAGAGTTATTTTCAGAAAGCCAGGTTTAATCAACAGAACGTATGTCATGTTTCCACCAGTACCTCCTCACACAGAGCACTCCCAACAATCCCCTCAGACTCACATCTCCACAGATGCTATCACAGATCTCCAAAACTGGCAGAGGGACTCCACCAAAGGAAAAGTTGCTCAGAAGTCTCCTTGCCTGGGTAATATTTGGCTAATATATGGTTAATATTTGATTGTTCACCATGTGCATGCACAAGCAACAGCATTTATTACAAAGATATGTTAAAGAAACATCTATGAATATCTTTTTATAGCTGTAAACATGAAAGGCATGTACAAAACAGCCAGGCAAATACAACAGACACGATCTTCCACACACTTGCAGACAGAAAGAACCATCTTCAGATCATCAGAGAGCAAGGAAGGAAACAAACAGCTACAGAAAGGAAGAGATCGTGACATAGCCTTCTCGATTGTGTAACTAAGAGTAATTAAGGTAATTAATAGAGGTGTTTACTAAGCAGTGAATGCACCAAGTGCTCTTCCCAAAGCTCCCACATGACCTTGGTCATGATCACATAATAAAGCTCTTAAATTACAGTTTTAACCATCTGCAAACACACACAAATATTCCTAAGGTATTCCATAGCACTGGAATTCTATGCCTTTTTCAAATATTCAGGGAAGGAGGACATCACATTGAGTGATATTAGGGATGGGTAATGAAAAGAAAATGAGAAAAGCATTCCCTTCTGACCTTCTACAGATCCTCATGTAGAACTACAGGACTTAAACCTCCAATCCTTCACAATGCCCAGGATGGTCTTTACCCATCTGATTTACAGGCACATGACATATAAGGCCCAGTTTCCCAGATCACTTATTTTCATACCACCAACTTCACACAAGTACCTTCACATCTCTGTATAAAGGAAGCTGCATTTCTGTGCTCACTGGTCTTGTGTGAAGAAACCTCAGATTGCTAGAAGGAAAAGAGGAACAGTGCTCCAGGAGAAGCTGGATCAGCAAACGTCTGTATAGGGGCAACCACTCTCTCCTTGTGTTAAACTCCGTACCTTGAATTCTTCCATTCCCACTCCCACCAAGGCTCATGCCATGACCTGCATTTTACAGCCAAGGCACACCCAGTTCAACCTGACTTAGGTCAGCAATTAAAGACAGAAACCAATGAAGCGCCTCCGCGATTTCTGTCGGTATTATTTCCTCCTCCACATACAGCCACCCACCGGTGGGTGGCTTTCAAGAGGACCCTGCATTTTCTGAACAGTCACACAGACATCGTAAAGGGAGGAGCTGTACCAGGCCCATTCTCCTCCAGGGTCAGACAAAGATATTTCCTACTAACCTTCATTCACACCTAAAGGCAGAGAAGAGTACAAACAATGAGCAGCGAAGTTACACTCAGAGGTTTCGAGATTACAGTTCAGAAACTCTCACTGATATAATGTGTATGTAGGCATGGGAAGACCCCTAAAGCAGGGAAGAACCAAAATTACACCTTGCTACTTATCCAACGCATCCATTCAGAACAGCTAATACTGAAATGATCGTGGGTATTACACATGTAATGGCACAGAAACTACATGGCCCCCGATGAAAGCACACAGGCTCACAGGACTTTCTAACCACCAGCAGCCTCACTAACTCTACCTCCCCATCCACGCGGAAAGCACAGCGCCGAATCGTCCTCTACCCGCCTGCAGCAAGACACAACAGAACAGAACGTGTCACGGGCAAAGATCTGCTATCCTTGTGAGGAAACATCCCTACACAGGACACAGAACAGCGGAAGAAAGAATAGGAGACCAGAAGACGGAAAGGTCACGAAGGCTGTCCTGTCCGAGGAACTTACCGGCAGTGAGGCGGGATCCACGGGGAGGGCGCCGGCAGGGTCCTCGTCGCCGAGCAGCGGCGCGGGCTCGTCGGGCAGTGGCCGCGCCGGGAGGGTGTCGCAGCAGCTGCCGCCGGCCGAGAAGCGCAGCTGGCTCTTGCGCGAGTCGGCCGTGAGCGACACGTCGTGCGAGTAGGACTGCAGGAAGGCGCGCACGCCGTCGATGCCCACGAAGTGCGAGACGGGCACGCCGCGCAAGGCGCCGCTGGCGGGCGGCAGCAGCTGCTGGCGGCGCCAGCGGCGCAGGCGCAGCGCCAGCAGCAGCAGCAGGAAGGCGACGAAGAGGCAGGACACGGCGGCCACGGCCAGCACGAGCCAGCGCGTCAGGCTCACGGCCGGCTCGCCCGGCGCCGCCGCCGCCTCGTCGGCCGCGCTGCCCAGCTCGGCCAGCAGCTCGGCCACGCTCTCGGCCAGCACCACGCTCAGCGTGGCCGTGGCCGACAGCGCCGGCCGCCCGTGGTCCTTCACCACCACCACCAGGCTCTGGCGCGCCGCGTCGCGGGCCAGCGGCGAGCGCGCCGTGCGCACCTCGCCGCTGTGCAGCCCCACGCGGAACAGCCCCGGCTCCGTGGCCTTGGCCAGCTCGTACGACAGCCACGCGTTCTGACCCGCGTCCGCGTCCACCGCCACCACCTTGGCCACCAGCGCGCCCGCCTCCGACCCGCGCGGCGCCAGCTCCACGCCCGACCACGCAGCGCCCGAGCCCGAGCCCGCCCGCAGCGCGGCCGGCGGCGGGTACAGCACCTGCGGCGCGTTGTCGTTCTCGTCCACGATCTGCAGCAGCACCGACACGTTGCTGCTCAGCGCCGGCGCGCCGCCGTCCTCCGCACGCACCCACAGCCGCAGCTCGCGCACCTGCTCGTAGTCCAAGGAGCGCAGCGCGTACAGCGCGCCCGTCTCCGCCTGCACCGACACGTACGACGACAGCGGCGCGCCCCGCACCCGCCCCTCCGACAGCCGGTAGCGCACGCGCGCGTTCTGCCCCCAGTCCGCGTCCGTCGCGCGCACCGTCAGCACCAGCGCGCCCGCCGCGTTGTTCTCCGCCAGCCGCGCGCTGTAGCGCCTCCTCCGCGAACACCGGCGCGTTGTCGTTCACGTCCAGCACCCGCAGCGCCAGCACCGCGCTGCTCTGCAGCGCCGGCCACCCGCCGTCGGCCGCCCGCACCGTCACGTTGTACTCCGACACCTGCTCTCGGTCCAGCTCTCTCGCTGTCACCACGCGATAATAATCGTTAACAGATTTCTCCAGTCGGAACGGGACATCCCCGTCGAGCGAGCAGCGCACAGCACCGTTCAGTCCAGTGTCGCGGTCCTGCACGTACAATAGGGCGACCACTGTCCCGGTTGAGGCGTCCTCAGAAATCTCACTGAGCGCTGACCGCACTGAAATCTCCGGTGTATTATCGTTTATGTCTGTCACGGTGATCATGATTTTGGCAGTGTCGAAAAGTTCTCCGCCGTCCCGTGCCTGCACCTCCAGCTCATAAGAGTCACCCTCCTCGTAGTCCAGGCTTCGCAACAGAGTGATCGCTCCACTCTCAAGGTCCAGATGGAAGGTATTCGATGTCCTGTCGGACACTTTTTTCAACGAGTATTTAATTTCCCCGTACAGTCCCTCGTCTGCGTCCGTGGCCGTTACAGTGACCAGGGTGGAGCCCACGGGCACGTCCTCGGGCACACGCACCGTGTACTCCGCCTGGCTGAACACCGGCGCGTTGTCGTTCGCGTCCACCACCGTCACTCGGATCCGAGCCGTGCCCGTCCGTGCCGGATCGCCGCCGTCCATCGCCCTCAGCACCAGCTCGTGAAACGCCGCCTCCTCCCGGTCCAGCGCCTTCGCCAGCACCAGCTCGGGACGCTGATCGCCGCCGGGGCCCGACTGCACGGCCAGCGAGAAGTGCTCGTCACCAGTCAGCTCGTAGCTCTGCAGGGAATTCCGACCCGAGTCCGGGTCGTAAGCCTGGGCCAGGGGAAACCTCGCCCCCGGGGCTGTCGTCTCGCTCATTCTCTCTTCCAGCTCAACCTCCTTGAAGCTGGGGGCGTTGTCGTTAATATCCGTGATTTCCACCTGGATTCCGTAAACCTGCATATCTCCCTCCACTATCAGCTCACAGCGCAGCACGCATTGCTGAACACGCTCGCACAGCTGCTCTCTGTCGATTCTCTCCGCCGTCACTAAATGTCCCGTTTGCCCGTGCAGAGAGAAATATTGCGTCCTACCTTCAGAGACAATGGGGGAACCCCTGTCTCGAAACTCCGGTAGCTGCAGCCCCAGGTCCTTGGCCAAGTCGCCCACGAACGAGCCCTTGGGCATCTCCTCGGGCACCGAGTAGCGCAGCTGCCCCCACGCCGCCTCCAACGCCGCCAGCAGGATCACTCCGAGAAGGTCTCGCTGCCGCCGGCCCCAGCGCGTACCCGCAGCGCACATCTCCGCCGCGGCACCGCAAAACTCCCGATCCTGCTCCCAGTACCACTCAATGCTCTCTGCTTCTGCACCGTGAGCAGACGCCGGTCCTTTCCTCTGGCTTTTGAATGGATCAGCACGGCCGAGACGATCGAACGGCAGTGTCAGACACTGAGCGATAAACCGAGTGAGCGGCTCAGCAGCGGGCGGGGCTGCAGCGCTCCGAGCTTCTTCTCGCTCCTCTCGGTCAACAGCGGCGCCCGCAGCCTCCTCCCGGCACTGCAGCACCGAGCGCCGCCCGCCCTGCCTCGCTACATCCTGAGGAAGGTCGCCACGAAGATGTCGCTTTTCTTTCAGCCTCATCTCCTGCCTGTGCATTTCTCCCGCCGAACTCTGCTTTGATTCTCCAGGGCATGAGGGCCGGGAGGAAGGCAGAGGCATTCCCTGGCCGTGGTTCTTTAACCACACGGGAGACTAATCACTTACTAATGCCATTATATGTAAATTAAATCAATTTTTCGTATTTTACCCTGTACCTTCCTTTTAGTCTTATCCTTTTTGTTCAGAAGCATCTTCAACAAGAGGCTCTCTGCGAGAAAACGGGAAGATACCGAATCCCGAAAAAATAGCGCTATCAGTTTCATTAACACAAGCGGGGCGAAAACAACTGCATGCTTCTAAAACTCAGGGAGCTGATCGTTACAGAATTAAATTGCACATACAAATAAAGATGCAGCTTAAAGACTCAAAGGAAAGTTTTAGGATTTCAATTATTTGATATCCTTTCCTAAGATAAACCTCGCGGTCCCTTAGTTTATACGGATTTACATTTAATCAAGTCATTCTAGGATTACTTTTTTTCTGAAATCAATGTGTAAAGCATTGATGCTCCTTAGTGATTGATTCATTTAATATTGCCTAATCGCGTTGGTACGATACATTTTGCAGAAAAGAATTATAGAACTGTAGAAATAAAGTACAGCTTCTCTCTCGAAACTGTGCTGACCACTAATCAATGAGCAAATGGGCTTGATTCAAGCGAATAAACCGAGGTCTTGCCAGTCTCACTGATATGTGATCCCTTCGTATCTCAGTTGTCCATCATAGTAAACAGAATTGCTAAAGTTTGCTATTCTCGATATACTCGAGCACTCCTAAATTCTCCAAATTCGCAATGTAGAGGATCGAAAAAAATTATCTGAAATAGAAATCATTCAACACTCTACCCAGCGTAGCAGCAGTGACGTAAAGATCATGAGGGATAACGCAGAGAGAACTGCCAGCATAAAAAAAGCCATCTACTCCCACTATTGTATTACCACACAGAACTCGCTACAATGTCTTTTTCCTCAAGTACGGAAAACGGAACTTTCCATATTCTTTTTCTTTCTCAATCTAATTGCGAGAGAACAAGTTTAACGAAAAGGATTGTGTGTAGCTATACACGAGTTCCAGGCACACCCTTTCTGAAAAAATCAGTCAGGAAGGAAAAATCTCCAAAACCAATTATCAGTGCTCCCTTTTCCCCCCCCTCGATTCCATGATGCAGAATCAGGTGTTCTGCTTCCACAGAATACGCATCTCCTTTAACACTACAAACATATTCTAATCTGAAGAGTTCAAGTGTTGAAGACAAAACCTCTCCTCTGAAGTTGAACATTTGACCAAAGAGGAAACAAATCCATCGAGCTGTGTATGCAGACGGGATAGTCCCTTCCTCATTTCCATCCACCACGGAGCCAAGAAATGCAAATCACAAAAACAAGGCACCGGGAAACATGGAAAAGCATGGCTCCTACCTCAAAGTAGAGTTACACTCCAAGAAACTCAGCTGAAGTTATGAAGGAGCAAGCCACTACGCAGAGACACAGATGACGACGCCCGACAGACACCACCAAAAGTGAACCACGATAAAAGGAACAACTTTCTGGAAAGCCGAAAACGAAAAGGACTTCAGAGTTTACAGACCTGCGATGCGTCGGGGCAGGCGGGCACCTCTCCCGCGAAAGCGCTGCAGTCCAGGCTCGGCTTCTCACACGAATCGCCGCCCAGAAGCTCCTCCGCCGACAGCACGGGCACCGGCGGCGGCGGCGGCCAAGCGGCCTCGGGCACGGCGCGGGCCGGCGCCGCCACGCACAGGTTGTAGGAGTAGGGCAAGGTGCCCTCGCAGAAGTCGGCCGGGAAGGCGGCGCCGGCCAGCGAGAAGCGCTGCGCGCCCAGGCAGCGCAGCACGGCGGGCGGCCCGGCCCGGCGCAGCCGCGCCACCACGGCCAGCGCCACGCTCAGCACCAAGAGCGCCGACAGCAGCGCCAGCGCCAGCACCAGGTAGAACTGCAGCTCGGCCGCCGCCGCCGCCGCCTCGGCGCCCGCCGGCCGCTCGCTCAGCTCCGGCAGCGCCTCCTGCAAGCTCTCGGCCAGCACCACGTGCAGCGTGGCCGTGGCCGACAGCGCCGGCTGCCCGTGGTCCTTCACCACGGCCACCACTCGCTGCTTGGCCGCGTCCCGCTCGGACACGGCGCGCGCCGTGCGCACCTCGCCGCTGTGCAGCCCCACGCGGAACAGCGCCGGCTCCGACGCCTGCACCAGCTCGTACGACAGCCACGCGTTGCGCCCCGCGTCCGCGTCCACCGCCACCACCTTGGCCACCAGGTAGCCGGCCTCGGCCGAGCGCGGCACCACCTCGAACGGCGCCGCTGCCGGAGCCTCTCCCGCCGCCGCCGCCGACGCCGCCGGCCACAGCACCCGCGGCGCGTTGTCGTTGCGGTCCAGCACGAAGACGCGCACCGTGGCCGTGGAGCTGCGCGCCGGCGCGCCGCCGTCCTGCGCCCGCACCGCCACCCAGAACTCGCGGCACTGCTCGTAGTCCAAGGAGCGCTGCGCGTACAGCGCGCCGCTCCGCGCCTCCACCGACACGAGCGGCGCCGCGCCCGCCGCGCCCGCGCTGCCGCCCGCCAGCCAGTAGCTCACGCGCCCGTTGGCGCCCGCGTCCGCGTCCCGCGCCTGCACGCGCAGCACCAGCGCGCCCGCCGCGTTGTTCTCCGCCACGTACGCGCTGTACGCCGCCTCCTCGAACTCCGGCGCGTTGTCGTTCACGTCCGACACCTCCAGCACCAGCTCCGTGCTGCTCCACAGCGCCGGCCTGCCCCGGTCCCGGGCCACCACCGTCACGCGCTGCTCGGACGCCTGCTCGCGGTCCAGCGCGCTCGCCGTCACCACCTTGTACGAGCCGCCCGGCGACGCCACGATCGACAGCGGCGCCTCGCCCGACAGCTCGCACGACACCTGACCGTTCTCACCGGAGTCTCTGTCCCGCACTTTAAGCAGGGCCACCACGGTGCCTGCCGGGGCATCCTCGGGCACTGGGCTCGACAGAGACAGAACCGTGATCTCGGGCGGATTGTCATTGACATCCAGCACTTCCATCTCAACCTTGCAGTGGGACACCAGTCCACCTCCGTCCCTTGCCTCCACCAACAGTGTGTAACCTCGAGTGTCCTCGAAATCCAGTGGCTCTTTCAGAGTTATCGTCCCAGTTTCTGCATCCATACTGAATTTCTGAAGCATCTTCGCCGGTGTTTCCCCCGAAACCATAGGTGATGCGGGAGTTGGTGCCGGCATCAACGTCGGAGGCAGAGACGTTCAGCACCGTCGATCCCGGGGCCATGTCCTCTCGCAGGCTGACGCGGTACCGGTCCTGCGCGAACACGGGTGGGTTATCATTGGCGTCGGTGACGTTGATCCAGATCTGGGCGGTGCCAGTCCGGGGCGGTTCTCCGCCATCCACCGCTCTCATCACCAGCCGGAGGCTCGGCTCACCTCTCGGTCCAGTGCGTGGCGCAGCACCAGCTCTGCGAATTTGCTGCCGTCCTGGGTGTCCTTAACTTCCACTGCAAAATACTTGTTGGTCTCCAGCTCGTAGTCTTGCAACGAGTTACTGCCCACGTCCGCGTCGTCGGCCATGCCCACAGCAAAACGGGCACCAGGAGAAGTCATCTCGTTGATCTCCAGCTGAAATTTGTCTCGCCGAAAATGCGGGGCATTATCATTCACATCCTCGATGTCCACTTCGACATGGAAAATGTTCAGCGGGTTGTGCACGACGCCTCGAAGCTGACAGAACAGGACACCGACTCACTGCACATCTCCTCCCGGTCCAGCCTCTCGTTCACGTACAGATTCCCGTTCTCCTCATTCACAGTGAAGTATTTCAGCTGCTTCTTGCCGGCAGACGCCACCTGCAGCTTGCGCGCCGGCAGCTCGTCCGCGCTGAGCCCCAGGTCCCGCGCCAGCGGCCCCACGAGCGAGCCTCTGCCCAGCTCCTCGGGGATGGCGTAGCGGACCCGCTCGGCCGCCGCCCGCCACCACACGCACAGCAGCACCGCGCCCAGCAGCGCTCGCCCGCTGCCCGGCCCGAGCCTCTGCCGCCGCCTCACCGCCATTCTCTGCCGCCACAGCTCGCCGCGCTCCTGCCTCCTGCCGCTGCCCTGCCTCCTGCCGCAGCCGCTCTCACCGCACACCGCACGCACCGCTCCCAGGCAGCGCAGCCAGCCCGCTCGGGCCGCCTCGGACGCCGCTGCTCCCCGCCAAGCGCCGCCTCTCGCCGCCTCTCGCCGCCTCTCGCCGCCTCTCGTCGCTGCCGCTGCCGCTCTGGCCGGCGCCGGGCGAGCGAGCAGCCTGCGGGGGCAGGACGCTGCGGCGGCGGCGGCTCCAGCGCCGCTCGGCGGCGGCCAACAGCGACACCCGGAGGCGCCGCCGCGACACTGCAGCCGCCGCATGGCTTCGCGCTCAAGGGGGCCCGGCTTTGGGCGGGGCTCAGCGCCTGCACCGGCTCAGACCTCTCTCCTCCGCTGCCAACCGCGAGCCCAAAAGCACTGGCTAATTTCGACTCCAAGGCATTTCTCTCTGAGATGTGCAGTCGGATGCTTTTAGGGCATTTTTTCAGTCACATTGAACAGCCACAAGCAAATATTAAAGGCAGGCCAATAAAGAACAGAATTCAGATGCTCTCAGTAATGTAACTGCACAACTACAGCAGAGATAAACGACAATATAGGGAACACTTAAAGACTTTTCTTGCACTTTTTCACGTGTCTTGAATTGTACTTTCATTATCTGGGATTAATTAATTTGGGATATAGATCAGGCTACAGCAATGCAATCAACACCTGTACCAAGATAGCACAATAACGGTTCCTCTTTTACTTCTGACTCATTTAAAATTGTTTCGTCTGCATCTCCATATGTGAGTTCCTGACAAAGGAAAGCGCAAAGCAATGCTGAGTGTTTCATAGAGCTAAACAGTATTTTCCATTTCCACTCTAAATTTTTCTTTAAAGGTCATTTAATCAACACCTCTATCATAAGCAGGAATAATTTCTGCAAGACTTGAACGTCGGATATATATCCAAATCTGCTCCGGGAAATACGTTCCATTTTCTCACAACCCACACTAAAACGTTCTTTTAATTAAAATCTCCCTTCGTTCGCATGAAAACACTTGAGTGTTCTTATATGACAACTGACCCTGGTAAAAAAAAATACTGTTCATATTTCTGCTATGCTTATTAGAAAATTTAAACAGAAAAAAGTATTTGGAAAGTCCACAAACAAGAATCTCTTCCCCAGGCTTGAAGACCTAAACTCCTCAATCCTTCTGCATAGCAGACCTCTGCCAACGCTCAGACCACTTCTATAATCCTTCTGGTAAATCTAGCGTTTGAGACATTGGCCCAAGACCTGCATGCAGTCTACGCAAACAGAAAAATATTTTAGAGGGGGAGAAGAACTTCCCTCCAATTCCTGAGCACTATACTCGTTATGCAGTGCATGACACATTTTGGGAAGCAGTTGCCCATAGGCAGCTCATGTCCCATCTTATCACCCACCAAGAACCCAAAGGACTTCTCTGCAAAGCTGTTCTCTATCCCCTTCTCTCTGTTTAAACTGGGGATTGCTCTAAGCCAGGTGCAGGACCTTGCACTTTGCCCTGTTCAACTCCATGATGTTTGCACGGGGCCACTTCTCCAGCCCATCCCTCCTTGGCATCTCTGCCCTCTCCTGAATCAACTCAAATTGGTGTCAGCTGCAAATTGTATGAAGGTGCACTCAATCCCAGTGTCCATGAAGGTACTAAAGTGGTCACTACTGGAAAGTACTGGTCCCAGGAAGGACCCTTGATGGACAACACAAGTTACTGATTTCCACCTGCACATTGAGCCACTGGCTGTAACTCTTCGCAGGTGACTCTCTAGCCTGTTCCTCAGCCATTTCACAGCCTCCAGATGATTGCCCAGAATGTTCTTCTGGGGGATGATGTGGGGGACACGGCACAGGTTCTCCCACTGGCCCCTGGTCTGTTCATGGAAACCTTGGCTGGGCTGGGTGGCCACTCTGCACTTGGAGGACTGCAGCAGAGATACTTCTGCACTATTACACTACACACAAAATGTTCCTGGGGGAGCACACAGGTGCTCATGGACCCTTCCTCTTTGCAGCTGTAAACATCTCAGGTGTGAGTGGGAACTGCACCTGCACTCCAACAACTGGGACAGAGGAAACCTTCCCCATAAGATCAGACACACTGAGGTTGGGCTCATGACAAGCAATTCAAGAGTTAGAAACATATAGAAATATACAGATGCAATAACATCCTGTAGGTCTTTTCTACAGAAGCAACTCAAATCACACCACACTCCATCAGGCACAGGCTTGTGTTATCTGTGACACATGATGAGCAAGGGAATGAACGAGTTCTTCTCCAGCTTCACACACTGAGCTCCCCTGCCTTCTTTTTCTTCTCTGCCATGCAACTGGAAGGTTTTGCTTGTGTCTCCTCACTGGTCACATTTATCATGAGATGATAATGCACTACAGGCTCACCCAGAAGGGAGGTGCATTTGCTCAACACCATTATGACAAGGAACTGGAGGATTCTAAAGCACACAAATGATAAACAACCATACTAAAAGATCAGCAGTCATCCAATGGAGAATTGCTCATTAAACCATTGGCTTAAAGGAAATCTTTTCCCTGTCTATATCACACGCTCTTTTCCACCAAGGTGCAATTTCTACTAAAGCCATATTTACATCTATTTGTCCCAACAGTAACAGAAACCGGAGTCACTCTCATATCTCCTGCCTTCCACTCCCACTGGAACAAGAGCAAGAGACAATAACACACCACACATTGCTAAAAATATAGGTTGTTGATAAAAGGAAATATATCCACTTATACGTTATTTAAGTTAAAAAAAATCAGAAAAAAACCCTGCAGAAATACCTAAAGCATGAAACAGACAAGACAGGGAAGCATTAGAAGAAGTTCTTAGAGATGCTTACAGTGAAGTATCGACTGCAAGCCTTAAAATTTATCCCTGAGAGAATCTGGAAGACACTGAGGTCTCAAGCTATAAGTGAGGCCCTAAAGACTTACATTAAATTATAGGATGGGGGGCTTATTTGAAAAATTAATTACTCCTCTCCTCAGCAACTTCTTCTCATGTGTGGCCTGCTCAACTTGCACACTTATGAAACCATCATTTTAAACACCTTCTCGTCAAACTCTTTCTCAAGTTATATCTTCATGTAAATTACAACAGGTTCTCTCATTGCTGCTGCTTCCTATTCTTCCTATTTCCCAAACACAGAGTTTTTTTAGGTGGCTGAAGGAAAAATTTGGTGAAAAACAACAGTCACTGTTTCAAATTTAAAAGTACTGACCAGTACAGTGAAAAGCAGCTGCAACCTTCCTGGAAACAAAGGCCTGAATAAAATTGGAAATACAAGGTGGAATTATTCTGAAGAAATTCTACATCACAATCTTGCTTAGAGAGACAGATGGATAATGGAGGTTTCACACAGGATTAATTAGTAGTTCTAGCCAAGAATTAGGAGTCTACAAGAACAGTTACTGTGGAAAATGTTATTGTTGAAGGACTGTCATTGTCTTTCATGAGAGGGAAACCAGGATCAGAATAGAACAGAAATAGCAACGGTCATGGCACCAAGTATCAAATCAAAGCATTTCACAGCCAAATCTACATTGAGTCACCGATTTTCCTGACACAGAACTGAGCTCTCACCTTCCTCACTCTGCATTCACAGCCTTTAATTTCACCATCAACATATACCAAAACCTTGGTTGTATGTTGGCCATAGAGAAAACAACACCTTGGGGAAACATATATTCATAAAGTGGTGTTTGTTTAATGAAATATTCAAGGTCAGGCTGGGTGGGGCACTGATCAACCTGGTCTGGTGGAAGACGTCCCTGCCCGTGGCAGAGCAGTTGCAACAGGATGATCTTCAAGGTCCTTTTCAATACAAACTATTCTATAATGCTGTGTTGAAAATCATGATCCTATGATTACATGTACAGCTTCAAGGTATGGATGAGAGATTCTCTGCCTGCTGAATAATTATGCTTTGGAGTTTGCAGAATTGCCAGGCACAATGTGGACCAGCTTCACTCCTGCACAAAAAAACAAGCAAAAAACAAATAAACAACCCAACAAAACGAAAACCGCAAAAAACCTAAATCAACCCAGACAAGAAAGGGAAATCACCAAAAGAGGAACAATCATGGCCTCACATTTTAGATGTGCCAATGTAGAGTACACACAACACAGGAAACTTGATTGCAACTCATACACAGGAGGCCTCACACAGGAACTCACTATGTGGATCCCACACAGTAATTTCCTTGCATAGGAAGAGAAAGAAAAACCTTGGAACCACAGCTATGAGCCCCATCTAACTACCCTAGGACAAACAGATATCATTCATTCATTCATTTTGAGCTATATCACAGTGAAATCCAGTAGCAGCCCTGGATCTGGATAGACAGACTTCTTCTCTCTGCTCAAACATAACCTGAAAGCAAATTTTGCATACAGACATAATTCGAAGAAAAGCTCTGTGAACTGCTTATCTGATCCCAAGCATCACAACTAAGATTACTCTGTTCCTCCCCATTATTTGAACAAGTGGAAAATGTTTTATAGGCCATAAATTATTAACAGCTCTGTCAAAGATGCAGCCACCCAAGCATCAGCTCAAAGGCAACATCCTCATTCTTCAGCACATGGACTCCTCACAAGATGTGTGACTGCCACTCTTGATGCAAAAGAATATGGAACCCAAACTAGGACATTTGAGTCCAAAACACAATATAATAGCATAAAATTCCTCCTGACTCATCTTCATAAGGTCAGCAACAGCCCTGAGGATGAACAAAACTCATGGTAGGTCTGCTCCAGTACCTCCTCACACACCACATCCACAACACTCCTCCCTCAAACTTCACAGCTCACATCACTATCACACATCTTCAGAATTTAGAGATACTCTACCAAAAGGAAAGTTGCTCAGGCAGTATCTCCTTACCATGGATATTTGATTTCTAACCCTAGCCGTAGGACAAGAAAAAGCAGTTAATACAGAGACATTTAAAAGAAACATATATATTAAAATCTCTCTCTTTTCACCTATAAACAGGAAAGAACCATCTTCAGATCATCAGAAGAGCAAGACATAAAATTAACATCTGCAGAATTAAAGAGCTCAAAACACTCTTCTCGGTTACATAACTCAAAGAAGATTATTCATAACGTTGTTTATAGACACTGAATACATCACTTGCTCCTCCCATACGACATCTTCTGTAAGTACAAAATGGAAATTTTGAGTTACACAATTATGACAATATGCAAATACTTAGTAAGAATCTCCCAGGGTTCTCCCTGATGCTGGAATACAGATCTTTTAGACAATTAATTTTAGATAAAAAAACCTCACATTGCATCATACTAGAGAAATTTCCAACCCTTCACATCATCCCTGGTGTTCTTTCACCCATATATCCTAAAAACATGTGACAACAGAGGACGAGTTCTCCAGACCATTTTTCTTCCCACTACCCATTCCACACAGATACCTTTACACCTCTTTACCATGGAAGCCACATTTGCCTGCTCACTGTGAAAGACTTCACAGGACTGAAAGGAAAAGCCGAGCAGCCTTCCAAGAGAGACTGACTCATAGAATATCTGCACTGGGGGAATTCAGCCCACCTTTTATCTCCCACTGCACCTTGAATCTCCCCCTTCCCATCCAGGCAATTCTATTCCCATGCTAAATATTTTATAGCCACGACTCATCCAGCTCCCTCTGACATAGTTCTACCATAAAAATAAAGAAAATGACAAAAGCCTTTCTGCCATTTCCTCCTGCATTCCTCCTCCACATGCAGCCATCCACAGGCTTTTCAAAGTGTCACTACTTTCAGAGGATCCCTCATCTTCACAACAGGCAAACACAAATCATCAAAGACCACTTCTGACCTGGCCCAATCCCCTGTTAGGGACAAAGATCAAAGCATGGATGATGCAACGACTTTTCCTGCTGTCCTCTACTACGTGTCCTGCAGAAGGATAAAGGCTGAGAACAACGTGCAGAGAAGTACCATGCAAAGCCATCAGCATTTTGTTTGATACAATCGTCGTATTTAAGCATCTGTGATGTTGGCAAGACACATAAGGCTGAAAAACGGCGAATTCCTAACTAACGAGATACACCAGTTCAGAAGATCTAGTACTAACAGGAACACAGATTCTGCACAGCACAGGTCACATATAAGAATACCTGGAACCTGATGAATACCCAAACTTCTGATCTAACGAAGAGCCTGCCAGCAGCCACCTTCTCCCTCCTTCCTTATTCACTAACTGAAAAGCTGAGGACCTGCCCCATGATCACAGAACGACACGAACAGGCACCAGCCCTCAGAACGTCACCAAAGGAAACTCTAGTAGAATTTTAAGAAAAATCCCCTATGCAGCACAGAGAACACGGCGGGGAAAGACCATAGCAGCATCAGGAGAAAGTCTAGTGGAAGGAATCTGAACAGAGCAACTCACCGAGGGAACTAGGGTGTCCGCGGGGAGGGCGCCGGCAGGGTCCTCGTCCCCGAGCAGCGGCGCGGGCTCGTCGGGCAGTGGCCGCGCCGGGAGGGTGTCGCAGCAGCTGCCGCCGGCCGAGAAGCGCAGCTGGCTCTTGCGCGAGTCGGCCGTGAGCGACACGTCGTGCGAGTAGGACTGCAGGAAGGCGCGCACGCCGTCGATGCCCACGAAGTGCGAGACGGGCACGCCGCGCAAGGCGCCGCTGGCGGGCGGCAGCAGCTGCTGGCGGCGCCAGCGGCGCAGGCGCAGCGCCAGCAGCAGCAGCAGGAAGGCGACGAAGAGGCAGGACACGGCGGCCACGGCCAGCACGAGCCAGCGCGTCAGGCTCACGGCCGGCTCGCCCGGCGCCGCCGCCGCCTCGTCGGCCGCGCTGCCCAGCTCGGCCAGCAGCTCGGCCACGCTCTCGGCCAGCACCACGCTCAGCGTGGCCGTGGCCGACAGCGCCGGCCGCCCGTGGTCCTTCACCACCACCACCAGGCTCTGGCGCGCCGCGTCGCGGGCCAGCGGCGAGCGCGCCGTGCGCACCTCGCCGCTGTGCAGCCCCACGCGGAACAGCCCCGGCTCCGTGGCCTTGGCCAGCTCGTACGACAGCCACGCGTTCTGACCCGCGTCCGCGTCCACCGCCACCACCTTGGCCACCAGCGCGCCCGCCTCCGACCCGCGCGGCGCCAGCTCCACGCCCGACCACGCAGCGCCCGAGCCCGAGCCCGCCCGCAGCGCGGCCGGCGGCGGGTACAGCACCTGCGGCGCGTTGTCGTTCTCGTCCACGATCTGCAGCAGCACCGACACGTTGCTGCTCAGCGCCGGCGCGCCGCCGTCCTCCGCACGCACCCACAGCCGCAGCTCGCGCACCTGCTCGTAGTCCAAGGAGCGCAGCGCGTACAGCGCGCCCGTCTCCGCCTGCACCGACACGTACGACGACAGCGGCGCGCCCCGCACCCGCCCCTCCGACAGCCGGTAGCGCACGCGCGCGTTCTGCCCCCAGTCCGCGTCCGTCGCGCGCACCGTCAGCACCAGCGCGCCCGCCGCGTTGTTCTCCGCCAGCCGCGCGCTGTAGCGCTCCTCCGCGAACACCGGCGCGTTGTCGTTCACGTCCAGCACCCGCAGCGCCAGCACCGCGCTGCTCTGCAGCGCCGGCCACCCGCCGTCGGCCGCCCGCACCGTCACGTTGTACTCCGACACCTGCTCTCGGTCCAGCTCTCTCGCTGTCACCACGCTGTAGTAGCTGCCGTGGGAGCTCTGCAGCCGGAACGGGACATCTCCGTCGAGCGAGCAGCGCACCTCGCCGTTGGCTCCCGAGTCTCGATCACGTACTTGTAGCAGGGCCACCACCGTCCCAGATGGGGCGTCCTCAGAGATCTCACTCAATGCCGATGATACTGTAACTTCAGGGGCATTGTCGTTTACGTCTGTCACTGAGATCGTGACTTTGGCAGTGTCGAATAGCTCTCCGCCGTCCCTTGCTTGCACCTCCAATTCGAGTGAGGAAATTTCTTCGAAATCCAAGTTCTTCTTCAGCGTTATTTCTCCTGTCGTTGATTCAAGGTGAAAGAGTTCGGACGCCCTTTCTGAAATTCTATGAAAATTGTATTTAACTTGTCCATTAGGCCCCACGTCGGCATCCGTGGCAGTAACGGTTACAAGTACGGAGCCCACGGGCAAGTCCTCGGGCACACGCACCGTGTACTCCGCCTGGCTGAACACCGGCGCGTTGTCGTTCGCATCCAGCACCGTCACTCGGATCCGAGCCGTGCCCGTCCGTGCCGGATCGCCGCCGTCCATCGCCCTCAGCACCAGCTCGTGAAACGCCGCCTCCTCCCGGTCCAGCGCTTTCGCCAGCACCAGCTCGGGACGCTGATCGCCGCCGGGGCCCGACTGCACGGCCAGCGAGAAGTGCTCGTCACCAGTCAGCTCGTAGCTCTGCAGAGAATTCCGTCCAGAATCTGGGTCATGAGCGTCTGGCAGGGGAAAACGCGAGCCAGGGGGTGTCATCTCACTCATCCTCTCTTCTAGCTCAACTTTCTTGAAGCTCGGGGCGTTGTCGTTAATGTCTGAGATTTCTACTTCGATTTCATATAACTTCATTTCCTCCTCCACTATCAGCTCACAGCGCAGCACGCATTGCTGAACACGCTCGCACAGCTGCTCTCTGTCGATCCTCTCCGCCGTCACTAAATGTCCCGTCTTCCCGTGCAGAGAGAAATACTGGGTCCGATCTCTTTCTACTATGCGAAAGCCACGGTCTCCAAACTCCGGCAGCTGCAGCCCCAGGTCCTTGGCCACGTCGCCCACGAACGAGCCCTTGGGCATCTCCTCGGGCACCGAGTAGCGCAGCTGCCCCCACGCCGCCTCCCACGCCGCCAGCAGCATCACCCAGAGCAGAGCTCGCTGCCGCCGGCCCCAGCGCCTCCCCGCCGCGCACATCTCTGCCGCAACACCCCTTCACCGCTTTCTACTCAAGCTCCTATTCGGTGTTCCCAGCTGCTTTCCCTGGCCTTTCTGCCTCCCTGCAGAACGGCTCTGCAGATTGAGGACGATCGTAGACCGCCCGCCGCTGATCCTGTCAGGTAGACAGCAACTGATGGAGCCGTTCCGCAGCGGGCGGGGCTGCAGCGCTCCGAGCTTCCTCTCGCTTCTCTCGGTCAACAGCGGCGCCCGCAGCCTCCTCCCGGCACTGCAGCACCGAGCGCTGCCCGCCCTGCCTTGCTACACCCTGGGGAAAGTCCCCACGGAGACTTCGCTTTTCGTCCACCCTCATCTCCTGCCTCGGCATTTCTCCCGCCGATCTCTGCTTTCATCCTACAGGGCATTCCGATTGGGAGAAAGACAAAGGGATTCCTGGCTTTGGTTCTTTAACCACACGGGAAATTAATCACATAAGAAATCCATCACATGTAGATTGCAACGCATTTTTTGCATTTTGTCCTTTATCTTATCATTACTCTTCTACTTCTTGTTTAAAAGCAACTACAACTTTAGTCTCAGCAAGAAATAGAGAAGACAGCACATCCTGAAAAAGCAGAGTTCTCAGCTTCATTAACACAAGCGGGACGAGAACAACTGCATGATTCCTTAAATCAGGGACCTAATTTCTACAGGATTTAATTACGCGTCCAAACAAAAATGCAGCTTAAGATTCCAAAGGAAAATTTAAGGCTCCAAATCTTTGATATCACTTCTTAAGGTTAACCGAATGTTTCCTTACTTCATGCAGATTTACATTTAATCAAAGCACTCTATGTTTCCCTTTTTCTGAAATCATTGTGTAAAGCATTGAAGATCGTAAGTAAACTATTCATCTAAGTATTTCCGAATCGCGTTGGTATGATATGTTTTGAAGAAAAAAATTATAGAAACGCAGAACCAAAGTACAGATCTTGAATCTGTGCTGACCACTAATCAATGTGCAAATACTTCTAGTGCCTAAATCGTCGTCTGGCCAATCTCCCTGATATGTGACCCTTCGTTTCTCAGTTGTCCACTCTACTAAAGAGAATTGTAAATATTTGCTGTTCTCTGTATACCCGAGTTCTCCTAAATCCCCCACGCTCTCTATGTAAAGAAGATAGAGAAAAAGTCTCTGAAACAGAACTTATTTAACACTCTCAAAAGTGTACGAAGTAAAGATCATGAAGAGCAAAACAGAACGAATGGCCACCGTAAGTGAAGCCATCTAGTCCAGTTACTGTAATCCCCCATAAAATGGGCAACAATCTCTTTCTTCCCTAAGTTTGGAGAATAGAACTTTCCACATTGGTTTCCTTTCCAAATCTAATACGGACAGACAAAGTTTAAGGAAGAGGTTTGCATAAACCTCGACACGAGTTCCAACCACGCCCTTTCTGAAGAAATCAGTTAGAGAGGAAAAAGCTCCAACACCAATCACCAGTGCTCTGTATTTTCTCCTCGACTCAGTCATGCAGAATCAGCCGTTCTCTTTCCACAGAATACGAACCTGTTTTCAGTACTTCAAAGATATTTTAATTTATATAGTTCAACTGTTGAAGACAAAACCTCTCTGCTGAAGTTGAAACTTTGAACAAAGAGGAGGCAAGTCTATACAACTCTCCTGTATGCATAGACTCCGGGATAGACCCTTCGTCATTTCCACCTACCGTAGAGCAAGGAAAATGCAAGTGACAAACACAAGACACCAGGAAACATGGAAAATCACGGCTACTACCACAAAGAGGAATTATACTCAAAGTAACTCAGCTGCAGTTTTACAAAGGAAAAATCAAAAATTTTCAAAGATAAGTATAGACACAGAAGAGGACTCCCGGCTGATACCACCCAGAACAAAACAGGGTCAAAAGGAAAACTTTCCGGAAAGCCGTATATAAAAAAATACTTCACGTTTTACAGACCTGCGGAGCGTCGGGATTGGCAAGAACATCTCCCTCGATAGCGCTATTGTTCGGGCTCGGCTTCTGAAAAGAATCGCCGCCCAGAAACTCCTCCGCCGACAGCACGGGCACCGGCGGCGGCGGCGGCCAAGCGGCCTCGGGCACGGCGCGGGCCGGCGCCGCCACGCACAGGTTGTAGGAGTAGGGCAAGGTGCCCTCGCAGAAGTCGGCCGGGAAGGCGGCGCCGGCCAGCGAGAAGCGCTGCGCGCCCAGGCAGCGCAGCACGGCGGGCGGCCCGGCCCGGCGCAGCCGCGCCACCACGGCCAGCGCCACGCTCAGCACCAAGAGCGCCGACAGCAGCGCCAGCGCCAGCACCAGGTAGAACTGCAGCTCGGCCGCCGCCGCCGCCGCCTCGGCGCCCGCCGGCCGCTCGCTCAGCTCCGGCAGCGCCTCCTGCAAGCTCTCGGCCAGCACCACGTGCAGCGTGGCCGTGGCCGACAGCGCCGGCTGCCCGTGGTCCTTCACCACGGCCACCACTCGCTGCTTGGCCGCGTCCCGCTCGGACACGGCGCGCGCCGTGCGCACCTCGCCGCTGTGCAGCCCCACGCGGAACAGCGCCGGCTCCGACGCCTGCACCAGCTCGTACGACAGCCACGCGTTGCGCCCCGCGTCCGCGTCCACCGCCACCACCTTGGCCACCAGGTAGCCGGCCTCGGCCGAGCGCGGCACCACCTCGAACGGCGCCGCTGCCGGAGCCTCTCCCGCCGCCGCCGGCCACAGCACCCGCGGCGCGTTGTCGTTGCGGTCCAGCACGAAGACGCGCACCGTGGCCGTGGAGCTGCGCGCCGGCGCGCCGCCGTCCTGCGCCCGCACCGCCACCCAGAACTCGCGGCACTGCTCGTAGTCCAAGGAGCGCTGCGCGTACAGCGCGCCGCTCCGCGCCTCCACCGACACGAGCGGCGCCGCGCCCGCCGCGCCCGCGCTGCCGCCCGCCAGCCAGTAGCTCACGCGCCCGTTGGCGCCCGCGTCCGCGTCCCGCGCCTGCACGCGCAGCACCAGCGCGCCCGCCGCGTTGTTCTCCGCCACGTACGCGCTGTACGCCGCCTCCTCGAACTCCGGCGCGTTGTCGTTCACGTCCGACACCTCCAGCACCAGCTCCGTGCTGCTCCACAGCGCCGGCCTGCCCCGGTCCCGGGCCACCACCGTCACGCGCTGCTCGGACGCCTGCTCGCGGTCCAGCGCGCTCGCCGTCACCACCTTGTACGAGCCGCCCGGCGACGCCACGATCGACAGCGGCGCCTCGCCCGACAGCTCGCACGACACCTGACCGTTCTCGCCCGAGTCTGGGTCGTTTACGTTCAGCACGGCTACCACGGTGCCCACCGGTGCGTCCTCGGGCACGGGACTCGACAGGGACAGAACCGTAATCTCGGGCGCGTTGTCGTTCTCGTCCGTGATGTCGATCTGCACTTCGCAGTGATTAGTGAGCCCGCCGCCGTCTGTTGCCTCCAGGTCGAAGATGTATTTACTCTTCTCCTCGAAATCCAGGAGACCCGCCGTCCTGACCTCACCGGTATCTCTGTCGACAGCGAACAACACCGTGACAATGTCCGGGGCGCTGCTAAAGGAGTAGGAGACTCGCCCGTTGGAGCCAGCATCAGCATCAGTGGCCACCACCCGCAGCACCAGAGACCCCACTGGAAGGTTTTCTGACACTCGCACCTCGTAGACGCCTTTGGTGAACACGGGTGGGTTGTCGTTGGCGTCTGTCACATTGACCCGGATCTGGACTGTCCCGGACCTCACAGGGTCCCCGTCGTCCACTGCTGTCAGCACCAACGCAAAGGAGCTCTGCTTCTCACGGTCCAAAGCTGTCTCCAGCATTAATTCCGGCTGCTTTTTTCCACCCGGCTTTTCTTTCATGGACAGTGAGAACGACGGGTTGCTGGTGAGTTGGTAAGTCAACAAGGAGTTCCTTCCTACGTCAGCATCCCGTGCCACCTCCAGGGGAAAACGAACACCAGGGACTGTCCATTCACCTATCTCGAGATCCAAGACAGCCTTGCTGAAGGTCGGGGAGTTGTCGTTCACGTCCTCGATTGACACATCAACGTGGAAGACGTTCAGAGGGTTGTGAACCAGCACCTCGAAGCTGATAGAACAGGTCGCCGACTCGCCGCACATCTCCTCCCGGTCCAGCCTCTCGTTCACGTACAGGTTCCCGTTCTCCTCATTCACCGTGAAGTATTTCAGCTGCTTCTTGCCGGCAGACGCCACCTGCAGCTTGCGCGCCGGCAGCTCGTCCGCGCTGAGCCCCAGGTCCCGCGCCAGCGGCCCCACGAGCGAGCCTCTGCCCAGCTCCTCGGGGATGGCGTAGCGGACCCGCTCGGCCGCCGCCCGCCACCACACGCACAGCAGCACCGCGCCCAGCAGCGCTCGCCCGCCGCCCGGCCCGAGCCTCTGCCGCCGCCTCACCGCCATTCTCTGCCGCCACAGCTCGCCGCGCTCCTGCCTCCTGCCGCTGCCCTGCCTCCTGCCGCAGCCGCTCTCGCCGCACACCGCACGCTCCGCTCACAGGCAGCGCAGCCAGCCCGCTCGGGCCGCCTCGGACGCCGCTGCTCCCCGCCAAGCGCCGCCTCTCGCCGCCTCTCGCCGCCTCTCGCCGCTGCCGCTGCCGCTCTGGCCGGCGCCGGGCGAGCGAGCAGCCTGCGGGGGCAGGACGCTGCGGCGGCGGCGGCTCCAGCGCCGCTCGGCGGCGGCCAACAGCGACACCCGGAGGCGCCGCCGCGACACTGCAGCCGCCGCATGGCCGCGCTCAAGGGGGCCCGGCTTTGGGCGGGGCTCAGCGCCGGCACCGGCTCCGGCCTCTCTACTCCACTGTAAACTGTAAGGCCAGAAGGTCTTGCTTAATTCGACTCTGAGGCATTTCTATCTTAGATATAGAGTCGGATGCTTTTAGGAGATTCTGTTGAGTCACATGGAACAATCACAAGCAAATATTAATAGCATGACAGTGAAAAATGCTATTCAGCTTCTCTTATTAAAATGACTGTACATCTACAGAAGCAATAAACGAGAAGATAGAGAACATTGATAATATCAAGACCTTTTCATCATTTCTCACATGTCTTGAATTGCCCTTCCACTATCTGTAATGAATAAATTTGGGATATATATACGCCTAAAGAAATACAGGAAACCCATATGACAAGATAGTAGAAACCCATTTACTGCTTTCTGACTCATGTGAGCGTCAGTCAATGCAAAGTCCAAAGCAATGCTGAGTCCCCCATAAAGCTACAAAATTTTCTCTCTTAACTTTTCTTTAAACCCTATTTAATCCACACCTCTGACATAGGTAGGAACAATTTCTGACAAACTTGAACGTTAGAGGCATATCCAAAACTGCTCTGGCCAATATATTCCATATTCTGACAATCCACATTGTAAAGAATTCTCCTAATCAAAAACTCCATTATTTTAGTCGAAAACACTTGTCTGCTGTCCTATGACCACTGGCCCTAGCAAAAACTGCCCTGTGCATACTTCTTCTAACCTTATGTATAAATTTAAACAGAAAAAAATTTTGCAAATTCCACACACAAGTATCTCTTCTCCAGGCTTGAACACCTAAACTCCTGAGTCCTTCCGCACAGCAGAAATGTTCCAACCCTCATACCACTCCCATGATCATTCTGGAAATTCTAGCATGCCCATTTCGGACATTGGCCCAAGATCTGCAAAAAAGATTTCAGAGGGGTGAAGAATCTTCCTGGACCTTCTGGGCAGAGTACTTGTTGTGAAGTGCAGGACAGAATTTGAGCAGCAGTTGGCCATTGGCAGCTCATGTCCCATCTTATCACCCACCAAGAACCCAAAGGACTTCTCTGCAAAGCTGTTCCCTAGCCCATTCCCTCTGTTTAAACTGGGGATTGCTCTAAGCCAGGTGCAGGACCTTGCACTTTGCCCTGTTCAACTCCATGGTGTTTGCACGGGGCCACTTCTCCAGCCCATCCCTCCTTGGCATCTCTGCCCTCTCGTGAATCAACTCAAATTGGAGTCAGCTGCAAATTCTCTGAAGGTGCACTCAGCTCCATTGTCCACAAAGGCACTAAACTGGTCATTACTGGAAAGTACTGGTCCCAGGAAGGACCCTTGAGGGACAACACAAGTTACTGATTTCCACCTGCACATTGAGCCACTGGCTGTAACTCTTCGCAGGTGACTCTCCAGCCTGTTCCTCAGCCATTTCACAGCCTCCAGATGATTGCCCAGAATGTTCTTCTGGGTGATGCTGTGGGGGACACTGCACACGTTCTCCCACTGGCCCCTGGTCTGTTCATGGAAACCTTGGCTGGGCTGGGTGGCCACTCTGCACTTGGAGGACTGCAGCAGAGATACTTCTGCACTATTACACTACACACAAAATGTTCTTGGGGGAGCACACTTGCTGATGGACCCTTCCTCTTTACAGCTGTAAACATCTCTGCTGTGGGTGGGAACTGCACCTGCACTCCAAAAATTGGGACAGAGAGGACCTTCCCCATAAGATCAGACACACTGAGCTTGAGCTCATGACAATCAATGCAAGAATTACAAACATGTAGAAATTAATAGATGCAAAAACATCCTGTAGTTCTCACTTACTCTACAGAAGCAACTCAAATCACACCACACTCCATCAGGCACAGGCTTGTGTTATCTGTGACACATGATGAGCAAGGGAATGAACGAGTTCTTCTCCAGCCTCACACACTGACCTCCCCTTGCCTTCTTTTTCTTCTCTGCCATGCAACTGGAAGGTTTTGCTTGTGTCTCCTCACTGGTCACATTTATCATGAGATGATAATGCACTACAGGCACACCCAGAAGGGAGGTGCATTTGCTCACCACCATTTCAATAGGGAACTGAAGGATTCTAAATCACACAAATGATAAACAACCATACTAAAAGATCAGCAGTCATCCAATGGATAATTGCTCATTAAACCATTAGTGTAAAGGGAATCTCCTCCCTGTCATAACCACACACTCTTTTCCACCAAGATGCAATGTCTACTAAAGCCATATTTACATCCATTTCTCGCAACTGAGACGGAACAGAGAGTCACTTTCATATCTCCTGCCTTCCACTCCCACTGCAACAAGGGCAAGAAACATAACACACCACACATTGCTAAAAAAGATAGTTTGTTGATAATAGTAAAAATACCTACTTATGCAGCAAATCAAGGTAGGAAAAAACTAAGAAAAAAAACCCAAAACATGAATCAGACAAGGTAAGAAAGTATTAGAATGAGTTGTCAGAGATTTTCACAGTGAAGGCTTCTAGGCCTTGATTTCAGGCCTTAAAATTCATCCTTCGGAGAACCTGGAAGTCACTGAGGTCTCAAGCTGCAAGGGAGGCCCTAAATATTTACACTGGAGAATTGGACAGGGGGGACCATTTTATTAATTAGTCCTCTCCTCACAAAATTCTTCTACTGTGTGGCCTGGCCAACTTGAAACCATCATTGTAAACAGCTTCTTATCGGCCTCTTTCTCAAGTTAAATCTTTTCAAAACTTACAACAGATTCTCTCATTGCTTCTGCTTCCTATTCTTCCTATTCCCCTCACATGCAGTTCTTTTCTAGATGGCTAGGAAGGATTTGCTGTAAAACAACAGTCACTGCTTGAATTATAAAAGTACTGACCAGTGCAGTGAAAACGAGCTGCAACCTTCCTGGAAGCAAAGTCATGAATGAAAGTGGAATTACAACTCCGAAGTAATTTTATAACACAATGTTGTATAGAGATAGAGATGGATAATTAACAGGATTAATTAGCTGTTCTAGACAACAATTATGGTTCTATATGAAAAGTTCCTGTGGAAAACGTTATTGATGGAGGACTGTCATTGTCTTTCATGAAAGGGAAACCAGGATCAGAACAGAACAGAAAGGGCACTGGCCTTGGCAACAAGCATCAAATTAAAACATTTCACAGACAAATCCACATTGAGTCATCGATTTCACTTACACAGAACTGAACTCTCACCCTCCTCACTCTGCATTCACAGCCTTTAGTTTCACCATCAATATATACCAAAGGTTTGGTTGTAAATTGGTCCTAGAGGAAACAACACCTAGGGAAACATATCTTTATGAAGTGGTATTTTTTTAACGAAATATTCAAGGTGAGGATGGGTGGGGCTCTGAGCAACCTGGTCTGGTGGAAGATGTCCCTGCCCATGGCAGAGCAGTTGGAGTCAGATGATATTTAAGGTCATATTCAACACAAACTATTCTATGATTCTGTGTTTCTATGAGTTTATCATTACATGTACTGCTTCAAGGTATGGATGAGAGATTCTCTCCCTACTGGATAATTATGCTTTGGAGTTTGCAGTGTTTTCAGGCACAATGAGGATCAGCTTCAACCCTTGAAATAAATCCAGGCAAACAAACAAATAAATACTGCAGTCCAAACCAAACCTCCAAAAGAACCCCTACATCAACCCAGTCAAGGATAGGAAAACACCAACAGAGTATCAGTCATGGCCTCACATTTCAGATTGTGCCAACTGCAGTGTACACACAACACAGGAAACTCGATTGTAACTAATACACAGGAGGCCTCACACAGGAGCTCACCACATAGACCCCACACAGACCTTTCCTTGCATAGGAAGAGAATGAAAAAGATTGGAACCACAGTTGTGAGCCTCATCTAAATACTCTAGGACAAACAGACACAATTCATTCCTTCATTTTGAGCTATATCACAGTGAAATCCAGCACCGGCCCTGGCTCTGGATAGACAGACTTCTTCTCTCGTCCAAAAACATAACATGAAACCTCTGTGCACAGCTTCTCAAATCCCAAGCATCACAACTAAGATTATTTTGTTCTTCCCCATTATTTGAACAAGTGGAAAATATTTTATGGGCCAGAAATTATTACCAGCTCTGTCCAAGACACAGCCACTCGAGAATTAGCTCAAAGGCAACATCCCCATTCTTCAGCACATCGACTCCTCACAAAATATATGACTGCAACTCCTGATGCAAAAGAATATGGAACCCAAACTAGGTCATTTGAGTCCAAACCACACAATATAAAATCATAAGTCTCCCTTGATTCATTTTCATAAGATCAACAACAGCCCTGAGAATGAACAAAACACAGGCCAGGTCTCCACCAGTACCTCCTCACAAGCCACACCTAAAATACTCCTCCCTAACCCTTAAGAGCTCACATGGTTATCACAGATCTACAGATTTTAGAGAGACTATACCAAAAGGATAGTTTCTCAGATAATATCTCCTTACCATGGATATGTGATTTCTAACCCTAGCCATGTGACAAGAAAAAGCAGTTAATACAGAGACATTTTAAAGAAACATGTCTATGAAAGTCTCTCTCTTTTCACCTATAAACAGGAAAGAACCATCTTCAGATCATCAGAAGAGCAAGACAGAAAATTAACACCTGCAGAATTGAAGAGCTCACAACACTCTTCTGGGTTACATAACTCAGAGTAGATGATAAACAACGTTGGTTATAGGCACAGAGTACATTGCTTGCTCTTCCTCTTGCATCTTCCATAAGCAGAACATTAAGCTCTGAAGTTACACAATTACCATGACATGCAAATACATAGCAAGAATCTCCCAGGGTTCTCCCTCCTGCTGGAATAAATATCTTCTAGACAATTAATTTGAGAAGAAAAACCTCACATTGCTTCATACTAGAGATAGGAACCAGACAGGGAACAGAGGAAAACCTTCCCTTGAGTCTTTAAGGAGACATTCACACACAGCTCAACCCTTCACATCATCCCTCGTGTTCTTTCACCATACACCATAAAAACATGTAACAGTGGAGGCCCAGTTCTTCAGATCATTTTTCTTCTCAGCACTAATTACACACAGATATCTGCACAACTCTGTACTATGGAAGCCACATTTTCCTGATGACTGAAATTCTGTGAGAGACTTCACAGGACTGAAAGGAAAAGCTGAGCAGCTTTCCAAGAGAGACTGAGTCAGGGAATATCTGCACTCGGGGAATTCACAGTGAGGAAATCCCACTGCATCTTGAATCTCCCCCTCCCCATCCAGGCAACTCTATTGCATGATAAATTTTTTATAGCCAAGGCTCTTCCAGCTCCCTCTGACATAGGTCTACCATAAAAACAAAGAAAATAAAACAGCCTTTCTGCCATTTCCTCTTACAGTTCCTCCTCCTCATGCAGCCATCCACAGGCTTTTCAACGTGCCACAACTTCCAGAGGATCCCTCATCTTCACAACAGGCAAAGAGAAATCATCAAGGACCACTTCTGGCCTGGCCCCATCCTCAGTTTGGAAAAGATCAAAGCATGGATGATGCAACGACTTTTCCTGCTGACCTCCACTATGTATCCTGCAGAAGGATAAAGGCTGAGAACAACGTCCAGAGAAGTTCACGCAAAGCCATCAGCATTTTGTTTGATTCATTGGACCTATTTAAGCATGTGTGATGTTCGGAAGACACATAAGGCTGCAAAAAAAGCGAATTCCTAATTAACGAGATACATTCGTTACGAAGATCTAATAGTAAGAGGAAAACAGGTTCTACACAGCATAGGTGATACTGAGCAAGAATACCTGGAACCTGATCAATACAAAAACTTCAAACCTAAAGGACAGCCTGCCAAAGCAGTCTTCTCCCTCCTTCCTCATTCAATAACTAGAAAGCTGAGGACGGACCACAGGATAACAGAACTACAGCAACAGGCACCAGGCTTCAGAACGTCACAGAAGGAAACTTTTAACTAGATTTTCAGCAAAATCTCCTATGCAAGCCAGAGAAAAGGCAAGGAAAGGGTAAAGCAGCACCAGGAGAAAGTGTCGTAGAGAAACTCCGGGAAAAAAAACTCACCGAGGGAGCGGCGGAATCCACGGAGAGGGCGCCGGCAGGGTCCTCGTCCCCGAGCAGCGGCGCGGGCTCGTCGGGCAGTGGCCGCGCCGGGAGGGTGTCGCAGCAGCTGCCGCCGGCCGAGAAGCGCAGCTGGCTCTTGCGCGAGTCGGCCGTGAGCGACACGTCGTGCGAGTAGGACTGCAGGAAGGCGCGCACGCCGTCGATGCCCACGAAGTGCGAGACGGGCACGCCGCGCAAGGCGCCGCTGGCGGGCGGCAGCAGCTGCTGGCGGCGCCAGCGGCGCAGGCGCAGCGCCAGCAGCAGCAGCAGGAAGGCGACGAAGAGGCAGGACACGGCGGCCACGGCCAGCACGAGCCAGCGCGTCAGGCTCACGGCCGGCTCGCCCGGCGCCGCCGCCGCCTCGTCGGCCGCGCTGCCCAGCTCGGCCAGCAGCTCGGCCACGCTCTCGGCCAGCACCACGCTCAGCGTGGCCGTGGCCGACAGCGCCGGCCGCCCGTGGTCCTTCACCACCACCACCAGGCTCTGGCGCGCCGCGTCGCGGGCCAGCGGCGAGCGCGCCGTGCGCACCTCGCCGCTGTGCAGCCCCACGCGGAACAGCCCCGGCTCCGTGGCCTTGGCCAGCTCGTACGACAGCCACGCGTTCTGACCCGCGTCCGCGTCCACCGCCACCACCTTGGCCACCAGCGCGCCTTGCCTCCGACCCGCGCGGCGCCAGCTCCACGCCCGACCACGCAGCGCCTGAGCTCCGAGCCTGCCTGCAGCGCGGCCGGCGGCGGGTACAGCACCTGCGGCGCGTTGTCGTTCTCGTCCACGATCTGCAGCAGCACCGACACGTTGCTGCTCAGCGCCGGCGCGCCGCCGTCCTCCGCACGCACCCACAGCCGCAGCTCGCGCACCTGCTCGTAGTCCAAGGAGCGCAGCGCGTACAGCGCGCCCGTCTCCGCCTGCACCGACACGTACGACGACAGCGGCGCGCCCCGCACCCGCCCCTCCGACAGCCGGTAGCGCACGCGCGCGTTCTGCCCCCAGTCCGCGTCCGTCGCGCGCACCGTCAGCACCAGCGCGCCCGCCGCGTTGTTCTCCGCCAGCCGCGCGCTGTAGCGCTCCTCCGCGAACACCGGCGCGTTGTCGTTCACGTCCAGCACCCGCAGCGCCAGCACCGCGCTGCTCTGCAGCGCCGGCCGCCCGCCGTCGGCCGCCCGCACCGTCACGTTGTACTCCGACACCTGCTCTCGGTCCAGCTCTCTCGCTGTCACCACACGGTAATAATCGTTAAAAGACTTCTCCAGGCGGAACGGGACATCTCCGTCGAGTGAACAGCGCACCTCGCCGTTGACCCCCGAGTCCCGGTCCTGCACGTGCAGGAGGGCCACCACAGCCCCTTCCGGGGCATCCTCAGAGATCTCATTTAGCGCCGATGACACTGTGAGTACAGGTGCGTTGTCGTTCACATCTGTCACGGTGATCGCAACTTTGTCAGTGTCGAAAAGGCTCCACCATCATGAGCCTGCACCTCCAGCTCATAGTAGTCTCCCTCCTCGAAGTCCAGACTCCGAAGCAGACGAATCTCAGCTTTGTCGGCATCCACCTGGAAAATCCGAGAGGCTTTCTCTGTGATTTTCTTGAACGAGTATTTCAAATGTCCGTTCGGCCCTCGTCGGCATCCTTGGCCGTGACGGTAACGAGGGTGGAGCCCACGGGCACGTCCTCGGGCACACGCACCGTGTACTCCGCCTGGCTGAACACGGGCGCGTTGTCGTTCGCGTCCACCACCGTCACTCGGATCCGAGCCGTGCCCGTCCGTGCCGGATCGCCGCCGTCCATCGCCCTCAGCACCAGCTCGTGAAACGCCGCCTCCTCCCGGTCCAGCGCCTTCGCCAGCACCAGCTCGGGACGCTGATCGCCGCCGGGGCCCGACTGCACGGCCAGCGAGAAGTGCTCGTCACCGCTCAGCTCGTAGCTATGCAGAGAATTCTGACCCGTGTCGGGGTCATGAGCGTCGGGTGGGGAACCGCGATCCCGGGGCTGTCGTCTCGCTCATTCTCACACTCTGTATCTGCCTCTCGGAAGGTGGGGGGATTGTCATTTATATCCGTGATTTCCACTTGGATTCCGTAAACCTCCATCTGTCCCTGCACTATCAGCTCACAGTGCAGCATACATTGCTGCACACGCTCGCACAGCTGCTCTCTGTCGATCCTCTCCGCCGTCACTAAATGTCCTGTGTTTCCGTGCAGGGCAAAATACTGCGTACTACCTTTGTCCAAGATATGAATTCCGCGATCTGCTAGCGTCGGCAGCTGCAGCCCCAGGTCCTTGGCCACGTCGCCCACGAACGAGCCCTTGGGCATCTCCTCGGGCACCGAGTAGCGCAGCTGCCCCCACGCCGCCCCCCACGCCGCCAGCAGCATCACCCAGAGCAGAGCTCGCTGCCGCCGGCCCCAGCGCCTCCCCGCCGCGCACATCTCGGTAGCTGCGCTGCAAACACGTCAGCCTCTCCTTGCTGGTCACTCCACCGCTCCCACTCCTTCTCCGCTGAGTTCTTCCAGCACTGCCACCTCTCCGCGGCTTCGTTCCGCACCACGGGGACTCCCGGAGACCGGTCTGTCCCCACCCTGACAGGGAGCGAGTGATCGAGCGGGTCCGCAGCGGGCGGGGCTGCAGCGCTCCGAGCTTCCTCTCGCTCCTCTCGGTCAACAGCGGCGCCCGCAGCCTCCTCCCGGCACTGCAGCACCGAGCGCTGCCCGCCCTGCCTTGCCCAAGGGAAGCTTTGGCACGCAAAGTCCATACGGAGATGCAGCGTCCAGCCCAGCGGGACTAAAGGTGTAAATTCTCTGGCCGCCTCTCAGCAAAGCATGGAATGCTGAACTTCCGTTAGGGAAGAACTCTTATCTTCCCTCTGAAGTTCAGCAGCGCCCCAGCACTAACAAGCATTATTAATCCTGGTCGACCCAAGTCCCTGTACTTCGCTTCGAGAAAGATGGATCAGGAAAGTAAAATATTTACTCTTCCGGAGACCATAATGAAAAATCAGTAGGTCTTATTTTATCGATTAAGGATCCGTTTGAAATATAGTAATTCTTACTATTTCAGACAACCAAGCTTTGTAGATAAATTTTTTCCCACTGAATCTGAACACGCGTGATGCGACCCAAAAAAGACCGAGCAATACATGTAAATAATTTTGGACAGCACAAATAAAGAAACTCATACCTAAAAGGTCTGAGGCAGGCAGTGACATGGACCAAGCTGATTTCATGTGTCCACTGAAACCTGCCATTTACACACCTACTTTTCCTCAAAAGAATGAGGGCACACGGAAGTGGGGAGGAGAATTCATTGTGAAGGAATGACCTGTTACTGCTCTATTCACTGATCCACATGTGCGTTTCCCTTTAGGCTGCAACACCAAAAGAACAGTAAATAATGACCTTTTTTTCTGCACCTCTTACCAAAGCGAGAATCGAGAAAGCAAAGCCAGAAACCTAGACTTTTAAACTTCGAGCATCTCCTTCTACACACTGAAAATCTGCCTTCATCGTCAGAAAGCCACAGTGTTTCACACAAGTTCCAAGACAAAGTTCTTTAGCTGAACCTCAACATGTCATGAGGAAAAATATGCCGACTAAATGTGCCTGCTCTAAGTGGAAAATGAAGGAAAAGAGAAGGGAACTCAGAGCATCACCAGTCCTGTAAGATTTTCTGCACCACAAGCTACAAAATAAGACATTCCACGGAGCCTTCAAGTGCGACAGCTGAAGAAAGCAGAACTGATCGTAAGAATCGCTGGCTCTTAAGAGACAAGGGACAGGAATTTTATGGGGGTTCCTTGTACCATAGACCTCTACGAAGCGTAAAAAAACAGAGCCGAAAAGAAGAACGCCACACGAATGTAGGAAAGGCTCAGGAAAGAATAGTTGCATAATTTTACAGACCTGCAGAATGTCCAGGTCGGCGGGCGGCTCTCCCAAAACGGCGCCGCAGTTCGGGTTCGGCTTCTCGCAGGAATCGCCGCCCAGAAGCTCCTCCGCCGACAGCACGGGCACCGGCGGCGGCGGCGGCCAAGCGGCCTCGGGCACGGCGCGGGCCGGCGCCGCCACGCACAGGTTGTAGGAGTAGGGCAAGGTGCCCTCGCAGAAGTCGGCCGGGAAGGCGGCGCCGGCCAGCGAGAAGCGCTGCGCGCCCAGGCAGCGCAGCACGGCGGGCGGCCCGGCCCGGCGCAGCCGCGCCACCACGGCCAGCGCCACGCTCAGCACCAAGAGCGCCGACAGCAGCGCCAGCGCCAGCACCAGGTAGAACTGCAGCTCGGCCGCCGCCGCCGCCGCCTCGGCGCCCGCCGGCCGCTCGCTCAGCTCCGGCAGCGCCTCCTGCAAGCTCTCGGCCAGCACCACGTGCAGCGTGGCCGTGGCCGACAGCGCCGGCCGCCCGTGGTCCTTCACCACGGCCACCACTCGCTGCTTGGCCGCGTCCCGCTCGGACACGGCGCGCGCCGTGCGCACCTCGCCGCTGTGCAGCCCCACGCGGAACAGCGCCGGCTCCGACGCCTGCACCAGCTCGTACGACAGCCACGCGTTGCGCCCCGCGTCCGCGTCCACCGCCACCACCTTGGCCACCAGGTAGCCGGCCTCGGCCGAGCGCGGCACCACCTCGAACGGCGCCGCTGCCGGAGCCTCTCCCGCCGCGCGCCGCCGCCGGCCACAGCACCCGCGGCGCGTTGTCGTTGCGGTCCAGCACGAAGACGCGCACCGTGGCCGTGGAGCTGCGCGCCGGCGCGCCGCCGTCCTGCGCCCGCACCGCCACCCAGAACTCGCGGCACTGCTCGTAGTCCAAGGAGCGCTGCGCGTACAGCGCGCCGCTCCGCGCCTCCACTCGACACGAGCGGCGCCGCGCCCGCCGCGCCCGCGCTGCCGCCCGCCAGCCAGTAGCTCACGCGCCCGTTGGCGCCCGCGTCCGCGTCCCGCGCCTGCACGCGCAGCACCAGCGCGCCCGCCGCGTTGTTCTCCGCCACGTACGCGCTGTACGCCGCCTCCTCGAACTCCGGCGCGTTGTCGTTCACGTCCGACACCTCCAGCACCAGCTCCGTGCTGCTCCACAGCGCCGGCCTGCCCCGGTCCCGGGCCACCACCGTCACGCGCTGCTCGGACGCCTGCTCGCGGTCCAGCGCGCTCGCCGTCACCACCTTGTACGAGCCGCCCGGCGACGCCACGATCGACAGCGGCGCCTCGCCCGACAGCTCGCACGACACCTGACCGTTCTCACCCGAGTCCGGGTCGTTCACGTTCAGCACGGCCACCACGGTGCCCACCGGCGCGTCTTCGGGCACCGGGCTCGACAGCGTCAGGATGGTGATCTCGGGCGCGTTGTCGTTCTCGTCCGTGACGTCGATCTGCACTTCGCAGTGATCAGTGAGCCCGCCGCCGTCTGTAGCCTCTAAGGCAAAAACGTATTTATTTTTCTCCTCGAAATCAAGTGGAATCACAGTCCTCACCTCGCCACTCTGGCTGTCGACAGTAAACAACAAGCGGACTCCATCTGGGACATTGCCGAAGGAGTAGGAGACTCGCCCATTGGAGCCCGCGTCCGCATCTGTGGCCCGCACCTGCAGCACCAGTGATCCCGCCGGCAGATTCTCCGCCACTCTCGCATCGTAGACGCTTTTACTGAACACGGGTGGGTTGTCATTTGCATCCGTCACGTTAATGAGAATCTGGACAGTCCCGGTCCTGGCAGGTTCCCCGCTGTCCACTGCTGTCAGCACCAACTCAAGGGAAGTCTGCTTCTCTCGGTCTAACGCTCTCTCTAGCACTAATTCGGGCTGCTTCTTTCCACCCGGCTTTTCTTTCATGGACAGTGAAAATGACGGGTTGCTGGTGAGCTCGTAAGTCAGTAATGAATTCCTTCCCACGTCCGCGTCCCGGGCCATCTCCAGCAGGAAACGAGCACCGGGAAGCGTCCATTCACCTATCTCGACATCCAGAATAGCCTTGCTGAAGGTCGGGGAGTTGTCATTCACGTCCTCGATCTCCACCTCGACGTGGAAAACGTTCACTGGGCTGTGCACCAGCACCTCAAAGCTGACAGAACAGGTCGCCGACTCGCCGCACATCTCCTCCCGGTCCAGCCTCTCGTTCACGTACAGGTTCCCGTTCTCCTCATTCACCGTGAAGTATTTCAGCTGCTTCTTGCCGGCAGACGCCACCTGCAGCTTGCGCGCCGGCAGCTCGTCCGCGCTGAGCCCCAGGTCCCGCGCCAGCGGCCCCACGAGCGAGCCTCTGCCCAGCTCCTCGGGGATGGCGTAGCGGACCCGCTCGGCCGCCGCCCGCCACCACACGCACAGCAGCACCGCGCCCAGCAGCGCTCGCCCGCCGCCCGGCCCGAGCCTCTGCCGCCGCCTCACCGCCATTCTCTGCCGCCACAGCTCGCCGCGCTCCTGCCTCCTGCCGCTGCCCTGCCTCCTGCCGCAGCCGCTCTCGCCGCACACCGCACGCTCCGCTCACAGGCAGCGCAGCCAGCCCGCTCGGGCCGCCTCGGACGCCGCTGCTCCCCGCCAAGCGCCGCCTCTCGCCGCCTCTCGCCGCTGCCGCTGCCGCTCTGGCCGGCGCCGGGCGAGCGAGCAGCCTGCGGGGGCAGGACGCTGCGGCGGCGGCGGCTCCAGCGCCGCTCGGCGGCGGCCAACAGCGACACCTGGAGGCGCTGCCGCGACACTGCAGCCGCCGCATGGCCGCGTTCAAGGGGGCCCGGCTTTGGGCGGGGCTCAGCGCCAGCACCGGCTCCGGCCTCTCTCCTCCGCTGCAAACAGCAAGGGCAGAAGCTCTTGCTTAACTCGACTCCAAGGCATTTCTATCTGACATGCGCATTCGGATGCTTTTAGGCCGTTCTTTTGCGTCACACGAAATTATCACATGCAAATAGTAATGACAAGGGCACTAAAAAGTAGAATTCAAGTGCTCTCGGTAAAATCACTGCAGATGTAGGGAAGCAACAAACTCTAATATAGGGAAGATTTCAAGAGCTTTTTAGCACTTGGTCTCCTGTCTTGAACTGTCCTTTCATTATCTGGGATGAATTAATTTGAGATATAGATATACCTAAAGGAATGTGAGCAACCCCATTGCAAAAGACAGCAGAGTAACATATACTCCCTAGGTTTCTGACTCACTGAAGTTGTTTCTTCTGCATCTCCATATCTGAGTTGCTGACAATAGAAAGTGAAAAGCAATGCTGAGTGCTTCATAGAGCTAAAAATATTTTCAGTTTCCAACTTAATCTTTCCTTTAAACATAATTTAATCTGCACTTCTGTCATAAGCAGGAACACTTTCTGACCAGACTTGAACATTGGAGGCATATCCAAAACTGCTCTGGACAAAACATTCCATATTCTCTCAACCCAAACTCTAAAGCATGATTCTAATCAAAACCTCTCTTATTTTAGTTAAAACACTTCTCTGCTGTCCTATGACCACCGGCTGTGGTAAAAACTGCTCTGTTCATATTTCCAATAAGCATATTAGTAAATTTAAATAGAAAAAAAACCTTCAAAACGGTACACACAGATATCTTTTCTCCATGCCTGAAGATGTAAACTCCTTCAGTCCTTCCGCATAGAAGAGATGTTCCAACACTCAGACCACCCCCATGATCCTTCTGGGAACACTAGCATGTCCATTTGGGATATTGGTACAAGATCTTCATGCAATCTATGCTCTCATATAAGGATTTAAAGGGGTGAAGAAGCACCGTGCACCTGCTGGACACAGTACATGTTCTGCAGTGCAGGACAAAATTTGAGCAGCAGGTTCCCATTGGCAGCTCATGTCCCATCTTATCATCCACCAAGAACCCCAAAGGACTTCTCTGCAAAGCTGTTCCCTATGCCCTTCTCTCTGTTTAAACTGGGATTGCCCTTAAACATCTGCATGACCCTGCACTTTGCCCTGTTCAACTCCATGGTGTTTGCACGGGGCCACTTCTCCAGCTCATCCCTCCTTGGCATCTCTGCCCTCTCGTGAATCAACTCAAATTCCAGTTGCTACAAATTGTATGAAGGTGCACTCTATCCCATTGTCCATGAAGGTACTAAACTGGTCACTACTGGAAAGTGCTGGTCCCAGGAAAGACCCTTGAGAGACAACACAAGTTACTGATTTCCACCTGCACATTGAGCCACTGGCTGTAACTCTTCGCAGGTGACTCTCCAGCCTGTTCCTCAGCCATTTCACAGCCTCCAGATGATTGCCCAGAATGTTCTTCTGGGTGATGATGTGGGGGACACGGCACACGTTCTCCCACTGGTCCCTGGTCTGTTCATGGAAACTTTGCCTGGACTGGGTGGCCACTCTGCACTTGGAGGACTGCAGCAGAGATACTTCTGCACTATTACACTACACACAAAATGATCCTGGGGGAGCACACATGTGTTGATGGACCCTTTCTTTTTTCAGCTGTAAACATCACAGCTGTGTGGGGGAGTTGCACCTGCACTCCAACAACTGGGACAGAGGAGACCTTCCCCATAACATCAGACACACGTGAGGTTGAGCTCATGACAACAAGTAATGCAAGAGTTAGAAACACATAGAAATTAAGAGATGCAATAACATCCTGTAGCTCTCACTTGCTCTACAGAAGAAACTCAAATCACACCACACTCCATCAGGCACAGGCTTGTGTTATCTGTGACACATGACCAGCAAGGGAAGGAACGAGTTCTTCTCCAGCCTCACACACTGAGCTCCCCTGCCTTCTTTTTCTTCTCTGCCATGCAACTGGAAGGTTTTGCTTGTGTCTCCTCACTGGTCACATTTATCATGAGATGATAATGCACTACAGGCACACCCAGAAGGGAGGTACATTTGCTCACCACCATTATGATAGGAAACTGAAGGATTCTAAAGCACACAAATGATAAACAACCATACTGAAAGATCAGCAGTCATCCAATGGAGAATGGCTCATCAAACCATTGGCTTAAAGGGAATCATTTTCCCTGTCTATATCACACGGTCTTTTCCATGAAGATACAATGTGTACTGAAGCCATATTTATCTATTTGTCCCAAAAGCAACCGAACACAGAGTCATTCTCGTATCTCCTGCCTTCCATTCCACTGGAACAAGAGCAAGAAACAACAACACAACCCACATTGCTAAAAAAGATAGGTTGTTGGTAATAGTAAATATACCCACTTACAGTGTAAATCAAAGAAAAAACAACGACAAAAAACCAAAACATGAATCAGACAAGGCAAGTTAGTGTTAGAACAAGTTAGCAGATATGCTCAAAGTGAAGTCTTTTAGGCCTTGGTTTCAGGCCATAAAATTCATCCCTGAGAGCATCTGGATGTCACTGAGGTCTCAAGCTGAAAGGAAGGCCCTAAAGATTTTGAAGAATTAGTTCCCTCCTCACAAAATTCTTCCATTGTGTGACCTGGCCAACTAGCACAATTATGAAACCATGATTGTAAACAGCTTCTAATCAGCCTCTTTCTCAAGTTAAATATTCTCATAAATTACACCAGATTCTCTAATTGCATCTGCTTCTTATTCTTCCTATTCTTCACACATGCAGTACTCTCATTGATGGCTCAGAAAGGATTTGCTGAAAACACCAGTCGCTCTTTCAACTTTAGAAGTACTGACCAGTACAGTGAAAAGGAGCTGCAACTTTCCTGGAAACAAAGGCCTGAATGAAAGCAGAATTGCCACTCTGAAAAATTCTACATCACAATGTTGCATAGAGATACAGATGGATAATGGAGGTTTCACACAGGATTAATGTTTGTTTAATGAAATATTCAAGGTCAGGCTGAGTGAGGCTCTGAGCAACCTGGTCTGATGGAAGATGTCCCGACCCATGGCACAGCAGTTGCAAGAACATGATCGTTAACGTCCTTTTAAACAGGAACTATTCTATGATGCCGTGTTAAAATCATGATCCCATAATTACATGTATGGCTTAAAGGTATGGATGAGAGATTCTCTGCCTGCTGAATAATTATGCTTTGGAGTTTGCAGCGTTTTCAGGCACAATGGGGATCAACTTCACTCCTGCACAAAAAAAACAAGCAATAAAAAAAAAAAAACCAACCCAACACAACCAAAACCTCAAAAAACCTTAATCAACCCAGCAAAGAATGGGAAAACACCAACAGGGTATCAATCATAGCCTCACATTTCAAATTCTGCCAACTGAAGTGTACACACAACACAGGAAACCCAATTGTAACTGATACACAGGAGGAATCACACAGGAGCTAACTACATGGATCCCAAACAGTCATTTCCTTGCATAGGAAGAGAAAGAAAAACTTGGAACCACAGCTGTGGGATTCATCTAACTACTGGGAAAAACAGACACAATTCATTCATTCGTTTTAAGCTATAACACAGTGAAATCCAGCACCAGCCCTGGCTCTGGAAAGACAGACTCCTTCTCTCGGTCCAAACATAACATGAAAGCAAATTTTGCATAGAGAAATCATTAGGAGAAAAGCTCTGAGCACAGCGTCTGGAATCCGAAGAATCACAACTAAAGTTATTCTGTTCCTCCCCATTATTTGTAAAAGTGGAAAATGTTTTATAGGCCATAAATTATTAACATCTCTGTCAAAGATGCAGCCACCCAAGCATCAGCTCAAAGGCAACATCCTCATTCTTCAGCACATAGACTCCTCACAAGATGTGTGACTGCCACTCTTGTTGCAAAAGAATATAGAACCCAAACTAGGCCATTTGAGTCCAAAACACACAATATAATAGTATAAAATTCCTCCTGACTCATCTTCATAAGGTCAGCAATAGCCCTGTGGATGAACAAAACTCATGCTAGGTCTGCACCAGTACCTCCTCACACACCACACTCCCAGCACTCCTCCCTCAACCTTCACTACTCACATGATTATCACAGATCTTCAGAATTTAGAGAGACTCTACCAAAAGGAAAGTTGCTCAGGCAGTATCTCCTTACCATGGATATTAGATTTCTGGCCCTAGCCATAGGACAAGAAAAAGCAGTTAATACAGAGACATTTTAAAGAAACATGTCTATGAAAGTCTCTCTCTTTTCACCTATAAACAGGAAAGAACCATCTTCAGATCATCAGAAGAGCAAGACAGAAAGTTAACATCTGCAGAATCGAAGAGCTCATAACACTGCTCTGGGTTACATAACTCAAAGAAGATGATTATTAACGTTGTTTATAGACACTGAATTCATCATTTGCTCTCCCCATACGACATCTTCTGTAAGTACAAAATTAAAATTTTGAGTTACACAATTATGATGGCATGCAAATGCATAGCAAGAATCTCCCAGGGTTCTCCCTGCTGCTGGAATACAGATCTTCTAGATAATTAATTTTAGATTAAAAAAACGTCACATTACATCATACTGGAGATAGCAACTGGAGAGGCAACAGAGGAAAACCTTCCCTTGAGTCCTTCAGCAGATATTCACACACAGCTCAAAGGATTCAAATTTCCAACCCTTCACATCATCCCTGGTGTTCTTTCACCCATATATCCTAAAAACATGTGACAACAGAGGACGAGTTCTCCAGACCATTTTTCTTCCCACTACCAATTCCACACAGATATCTGTACACCTCTGTACCATGGAAGCCACATTTGTCTGCTCACTCTGAGAGACTTCACAGGACTGAAAGGAAAAGCCGAGCAGCCTTCCAAGAGAGACTGAGTCGCAGAATATCTGCACTGGGGGAATTCAGCCCACCTTGTATCTCCCACTGCACCTTGAATCTCTCCCTTCTCATCCAGGCAATTCTATTGCCATGCTAAATATTTTATAGCCAAGGCTCTTCCAGCTCCCTCTGACATAGCTCTACCATAAAAATAAAGAAAATAAAAAAGCCTTTCTGCCATTTCCTCCTGCATTTCCTCCTCCACATGCAGCCATCCACAGGCTTTTCAAAGTGTCACTACTTTCAGAGGATCTCTCATCTTCACAACAGGCACACAGAAATCATCAAGGACCACTTCTTGCCTGGCCCAATCCTCTGTTGGGTACAAAGGTCAAAGCATGGATGATGCAAGGACTTTTCCTGCTGACCTCCACTACGTATCCTGCAGAATGATAAAGGCTGAGAACAACGTGCAGAGAAGTACCACGCGAAGCCATCAACATTTTGTTTGATTCATTGGACCTATTTAAGAATGTGTGATGTTCGGAAGACACATAAGGCTGCAAAATAGTGAATTTCTAACTAACGAGATACATCAGTTCAGAAGATCTAGTATTAAAAGAAAAACTGATTCTGTACAGCACAGGTGACATACCAGAAGAACACCTGGACCCTAACACATACCCAAACTTCAAACCTAAAGGGCAGTCGGCCAACAGCAGTCTTCTCCCTCCTTCCTTCTTCAATAACTAGTAAGTAAGGGACCTGTCCCATGATCACAGAATGACACCAACCGGGACCAGCCCTCAGAACGTCACCGAACAAAAATTTTCAAGGCTTTTAAGAAAAATCCCCTATGCAACCAAGAGGAATGGCAGGGAAAGGGTAGAGCAGTACCAAGAGAAAGTGTCGTAGAGAAAATCCAGAAAAAAGAACTCACCGGGGGAACGGCGAAATCCACGGGGATAACCTAGACTTCAAACAGGTATTTTAACAGCTCTGTAATAAGGGGGAAAAATATTTCCCTGCAAAATACATCTCAGAGAAGAAACAAGAAGGAGAAAAAACAATACCTGTTTTCAAAAGATACTGGGACAGGGATGCTTATGCGATACAGAAACAATCTCATTTTAAAAAATCCTCCAGGCAAGAGCAGCCTCCCTTATCATGAAGCTCCCACAAACTGGAAAGGTAAGATCCGACACCACTTCCACCACGGCGTATCAAGAAGTCCCTCAATCAGCACATCCCAAAAATAAATTTGTCGTCTTGCCAACAAATATCGCTCTGCATGACAGAGAAAACGCGATAAAAAAGTAGAGATGCAAGAGGAGAAGGAATAGCGGAAAAAAATTTGCGCAAGGAACTCACCGAGGGAGCGGCGGAATCCACGGAGACGGCGCCGGCAGGGTCCTCGTCGCCGAGCAGCGGCGCGGGCTCGTCGGGCAGTGGCCGCGCCGGGAGGGTGTCGCAGCAGCTGCCGCCGGCCGAGAAGCGCAGCTGGCTCTTGCGCGAGTCGGCCGTGAGCGACACGTCGTGCGAGTAGGACTGCAGGAAGGCGCGCACGCCGTCGATGCCCACGAAGTGCGAGACGGGCACGCCGCGCAAGGCGCCGCTGGCGGGCGGCAGCAGCTGCTGGCGGCGCCAGCGGCGCAGGCGCAGCGCCAGCAGCAGCAGCAGGAAGGCGACGAAGAGGCAGGACACGGCGGCCACGGCCAGCACGAGCCAGCGCGTCAGGCTCACGGCCGGCTCGCCCGGCGCCGCCGCCGCCTCGTCGGCCGCGCTGCCCAGCTCGGCCAGCAGCTCGGCCACGCTCTCGGCCAGCACCACGCTCAGCGTGGCCGTGGCCGACAGCGCCGGCCGCCCGTGGTCCTTCACCACCACCACCAGGCTCTGGCGCGCCGCGTCGCGGGCCAGCGGCGAGCGCGCCGTGCGCACCTCGCCGCTGTGCAGCCCACGCGGAACAGCCCCGGCTCCGTGGCCTTGGCCAGCTCGTACGACAGCCACGCGTTCTGACCCGCGTCCGCGTCCACCGCCACCACCTTGGCCACCAGCGCGCCCGCCTCCGACCCGCGCGGCGCCAGCTCCACGCCCGACCACGCAGCGCCCGAGCCCGAGCCCGCCCGCAGCGCGGCCGGCGGCAGGTACAGCACCTGCGGCGCGTTGTCGTTCTCGTCCACGATCTGCAGCAGCACCGACACGTTGCTGCTCAGCGCCGGCGCGCCGCCGTCCTCCGCACGCACCCACAGCCGCAGCTCGCGCACCTGCTCGTAGTCCAAGGAGCGCAGCGCGTACAGCGCGCCCGTCTCCGCCTGCACCGACACGTACGACGACAGCGGCGCGCCCCGCACCCGCCCCTCCGACAGCCGGTAGCGCACGCGCGCGTTCTGCCCCCAGTCCGCGTCCGTCGCGCGCACCGTCAGCACCAGCGCGCCCGCCGCGTTGTTCTCCGCCAGCCGCGCGCTGTAGCGCTCCTCCGCGAACACCGGCGCGTTGTCGTTCCCGTCCAGCACCCGCAGCGCCAGCACCGCGCTGCTCTGCAGCGCCGGCCGCCCGCCGTCGGCCGCGCGCACCGTCACGTTGTACTCCGACACCTGCTCTCGGTCCAGCTCTCTCGCTGTCACCACGCGATAGTAATCGTCAATGAGACTTCTCCAACCGGAACGGGACATCCCCATCGAGCGAGCAGCGCACCTCGCTGTTGGCCCCCGTGTCCTTGTCCCTCACGTTCAGCAGGGCCACCACTGTCCCCGATGGGGCATCTTCCGAGATCTCAGTCAGGGCCGACCGAACGGAAATCACCGGCACATTGTCGTTGACATCTGTCACAGTAACCACGACTTTCGTCGTGTCAAAATGGCCTCCCCCATCATAGGCCTGCACCTCTAGGTCGTATGAGTCTCCTTCCTCGAAGTCCAAGTTCCGCAATAGCGTGATCGCTCCCGTGTCACTGTCCACCTGAAAAGTCTGAGAGGATTTCTCCGTGATTTTTTTAAACGCGTATTTAATTTCCCCATACACCCCCTCGTCTGCGTCGCTGGCCTTGACTGTGACTAGGGTGGAGCCCACGGGCACGTCCTCGGGCACACGCACCGTGTACTCCGCCTGGCTGAACAGCGGCGCGTTGTCGTTCGCGTCCAGTACCGTCACTCGGATCCGAGTCGTGCCCGTCCGTGCCGGATCGCCGCCGTCCATCGCCCTCAGCACCAGATCGTGAAACGCCGCCTCCTCCCGGTCCAGCGCCTTCGCCAGCACCAGCTCGGGACGCTGATCGCCGCCGGGGCCCGCCTGCACGGCCAGCGAGAAGTGCTCGTCACCGCTCAGCTCGTAGCTCATCAGGGAATTCCGACCCCAGTCCCGATCATGAGCGTCTGGCAGCGGAAACCGCCACCCTGGGGCTGTCGTTTCGATAACTTTTACCTCTGTTTCAGTCTCTCGGAAGCCGGGGGCGTTGTCGTTAATGTCCGTGATTTCCACCTGGATTCCGTAAACCTGCATCTCACCCTCCACTATCAGCTCACAGCGCAGCACGCATTGCTGCACACTCTCGCACAGCTGCTCTCTGTCGATTCTCTCCGCCGTCACTAAATGTCCCATCTTACCATGCAGAGCGAAATACTGAATCCTACCTTCGGAAACTATGCGAGCACCCCTGTCTCGAATCTCCAGCAGCTGCAGCCCCAGGTCCTTGGCCACGTCGCCCACGAACGAGCCCTTGGGCATCTCCTCGGGCACCGAGTAGCGCAGCTGCCCCCACGCCGCCTCCCAGGCCGCCAGCAGCATCACCCAGAGCAGAGCTCGCTGCCGCCGGCCCCAGCGCCTCCCCGCCGAGCACATCTCTTCCACGGCACCCGTGTGTCCGCAACACGGCCTGCAGCTTCTCGGCGCAGATTTAGAGCCGACTCGCTTGTCCCGGGAGTCGCTCCGTTTCCTTTCAGCACTTTTTCGTTCTGCGGGGTTTCTCGCAGACCGCCCGCCGCCAAGCCAGGCACCGAGCAACCGATTGAGTCTGTCCGCAGCGGGCGGGGCTGCAGCGCTCCGAGCTTCCTCACGCTCCTCTCGGTCAACAGCGGCGCCCGCAGCCTCCTCCCGGCACTGCAGCACCGAGCGCTGCCGAGCGCTGCCCGCCCTGCCTCGCACACGGGAGGCTCTCGGCGGCGGCACAGCCGTCACTGATCCGTGGGGACCCGTTCTGCGGGGCTCGTGTGCCTTGGGCTTTTCTCCAGCAGATCTCTTCTAGACTTTAGCTAGTCGCGATCAGGCCTCCATTAGAGAACTCCTTCGATTCTTCTCTATTTACCACATGGTAAAATATCCTTGAAATTCTGATTTATTATGAATTTCTCATAACAGGACTTGTAGAATATTACAGCTCTTCCCCTATTCGTTTAAAACCCCAATTTCTGACACGAATGCCACAGATTTTGAGGCGTTCTAGCTTGATTTATACTGTCTCTGCCTATGTACAAACCAACACGGCACCACAATTTTATATCATCAATGACATTCTTCTACCAAATTCCACCAATACCAGAATGCAATGACGGCGATCTCCGCTCAAAAAGAAACTTTCTAAGGGATCAGCCTACTTTATAGACTTTGTAAATTCTCACCTGCAAATCGTCAGATGCTCTGAATCAACCTATATTCCTTTGCCTCCTCCAACCAGCACTTTCAAATTGTTCATTTTAGTCTGCCACACGACAGCTCGTGATTACACGCATTACACGATTACACAGTGCTTTCTTAGAAGGCAGCAACCATGAAAAGGAACTCGATGACCCATTGCAAAATAAATCCAAAACCCAGCAGAAAGTAAATGTCTCTTTGGGACAAGAAGTGGACAATCAGAAAACAGGCTCTAAAGTGCAAGGAAGAGCTTTTTGCTTTTGGGGATTCCATTCTAAGGCTTAGCTCCAGCTACATAATCACTGGACAAAAGGAATCCGTCCCATAGTTGTAACCATTTCTTCAATGCCTCAAAAGATGGGAAGGCACATGAAAGAGGAACAAGCTGTAAATTCCTCTTCACGGATCGCCACGCTCTTTCTTTTAGGAGCCCAGCATCTCACGAGCATTAACCGACGACATTTTCCCAACTATAAACCAGGTCCAAGTATGTCGCTTCTGGAAACAGATCAGGAAGCATTTCAATTCATGGAGTAAAGTAACACCTAAAAATTCAGAAAATATTCGTAGACAAATATTCTCGGCTGAACCTGAATGTGTGACGAAACACAAGAGGAGTTTCAAAACACTTCTAATAGTTTACTCAGTAGAAGTAGAACGGCAAGAACCTCCTCACTGAGACTACACCTGTGAATTTTATATTTTTTCTTTCGATATCCTAACTTGCACCTTCACTGCTTCCTTCAATACAAGAAACTATTACTGCAAGTGCAAAAGAGAGGAAAAAACCCTAAAAATCTAATAACAAACAAACCAAATAAACAGAAAATCAGAAGAAAAATATCTCCAGAGAGAAGCAATGCCTGGAATCCTAGAACAAATAATCTATCCCACTTAGGTTCCACGTTCTGCAAACTTCTAAACCCAGAACATGACAGACACTGTCCTACATGATCACGAAGGAACAATCTTTCATGTCAAAAATACATACATTTCAGGGGAAGAGAAATCCTGCTCAAAACGTGAATTCCTTTAACTGAAGTCCGCTATGAAACAGCAATGTTCTGTGAAAGGAATTGACAATCCCATTCTGTAGATTAGGAAAAAAACTTTACAAAGATCGGGAAAAACTAGGCCTGGATAAAATCTTTCCATCCCACTAATGCTGCCATTTTGGAAGTAGCCTTCTGCAAAAGATGGAAAGACACACAGCAGAAGAAGGAAATATTCACGAGGAAGGAGCAATCTACAGCATCTAATTGCGAAACAGAGATGCCAAACTTTTGCCATCGGAGAAAGTATAATTCCTCAACAATAATAGTTACCTTCAGCAAAGCTGCCAATTCTACAGCAGCATACTCACAAACCATGGCAGGATAAAGAGACCTAAGAACCATAGGGAACTCCGTGATTCATGGAGTCACAAGAATGTTTTCTTTGCCTGTCCTATACCAAAATGATATTAACAACCCAGAAGACAAAGAGGTCAGCTATATCAAGTCGCGGAACCAGAGATTGAAGGAAAAAAGCCAACTCTGAATTATGAATGGGAGAGGTAGTCAAAGTCCCAAACCTGAACCAAAAAATGTAACCATGGAAGGGAGTGGAAGCCCGGGCATTCCAGAAGGACACACCACAAGGAAACAGAGAAGGAGGATGAAAGTTTGGAAATGTTCATTGCTAGCAGTGCAAGCGCGACGCTTTACAGACCTGCGGTGCGTCCGGGTCGGCAGGAACATCACCCACAACGGCGCTGCTGTTCGGGTTCGGTTTCTCGCAGTCATCCCCGCCCAGAAGCTCCTCCGCCGACAGCACGGGCACCGGCGGCGGCGGCGGCCAAGCGGCCTCGGGCACGGCGCGGGCCGGCGCCGCCACGCACAGGTTGTAGGAGTAGGGCAAGGTGCCCTCGCAGAAGTCGGCCGGGAAGGCGGCGCCGGCCAGCGAAGCGCTGCGCGCCCAGGCAGCGCAGCACGGCGGGCGGCCCGGCCCGGCGCAGCCGCGCCACCACGGCCAGCGCCACGCTCAGCACCAAGAGCGCCGACAGCAGCGCCAGCGCCAGCACCAGGTAGAACTGCAGCTCGGCCGCCGCCGCCGCCGCCTCGGCGCCCGCCGGCCGCTCGCTCAGCTCCGGCAGCGCCTCCTGCAAGCTCTCGGCCAGCACCACGTGCAGCGTGGCCGTGGCCGACAGCGCCGGCTGCCCGTGGTCCTTCACCACGGCCACCACTCGCTGCTTGGCCGCGTCCCGCTCGGACACGGCGCGCGCCGTGCGCACCTCGCCGCTGTGCAGCCCCACGCGGAACAGCGCCGGCTCCGACGCCTGCACCAGCTCGTACGACAGCCACGCGTTGCGCCCCGCGTCCGCGTCCACCGCCACCACCTTGGCCGCAGGTAGCCGGCCTCGGCCGAGCGCGGCACCACCTCGAACGGCGCCGCTGCCGGAGCCTCTCCCGCCGCCGCCGCCGCCGCCGCCGGCCACAGCACCCGCGGCGCGTTGTCGTTGCGGTCCAGCACGAAGACGCGCACCGTGGCCGTGGAGCTGCGCGCCGGCGCGCCGCCGTCCTGCGCCCGCACCGCCACCCAGAACTCGCGGCACTGCTCGTAGTCCAAGGAGGCGCTGCGCGTACAGCGCGCCGCTCCGCGCCTCCACCGACACGAGCGGCGCCGCGCCCGCCGCGCCCGCGCTGCCGCCCGCCAGCCAGTAGCTCACGCGCCCGTTGGCGCCCGCGTCCGCGTCCCGCGCCTGCACGCGCAGCACCAGCGCGCCCGCCGCGTTGTTCTCCGCCACGTACGCGCTGTACGCCGCCTCCTCGAACTCCGGCGCGTTGTCGTTCACGTCCGACACCTCCAGCACCAGCTCCGTGCTGCTCCACAGCGCCGGCCTGCCCCGGTCCCGGGCCACCACCGTCACGCGCTGCTCGGACGCCTGCTCGCGGTCCAGCGCGCTCGCCGTCACCACCTTGTACGAGCCGCCCGGCGACGCCACGATCGACAGCGGCGCCTCGCCCGACAGCTCGCACGATACCTGACCGTTCTCGCCCGAGTCCGGGTCGTTCACGTTCAGCAAAGCAACCACGGTGCCCACCGGCGCATCCTCGGGCACGGGGCTTGACAGTGACACAACCGTAATCTCGGGCGCGTTGTCATTCTTGTCCGTGATTTCTATCTGCACCATGCAGTGTGATGCAAACCCCGCCGTCCCTCGCCTCCAAGCCAAAGATGTATTTACTCTTCTCCTCGAAATCGAGGGGACCCGCCGTCCTGACCTCGCCGCTCTCCTTTCGATAGTAAATAATGTGGGGATAGTGTCCGGGACATTGCCGAAGGAGTAGGACACCTGTCCATTGCTGCCAGCGTCTGCATCTGTCGCAAGTACCTGAAGAACTAGAGAGCCCTCTCGCAGATTCTCTGCCACTCGTGCTTCATAGAGGCTTTTACTGAACACGGGCGGGTTGTCATTGGCGTCTGTGACGTTGATGCGAAGCTGGACAGTCCCAGACCGCGCGTGGTCCCCGCCATCAACTGCTGTCATGACCAGTTCAAAGGAACTCTGCTTCTCTCGATCCAGGGCTCTCTCAGCACCAATTCCGGCTGCTTGCTTCCATTGGGGCTCTCCTTTAAGGCTAGAGAGAAAGATGGGTTGCTGGTGAGTTGGTAATTCAGCAGCGAATTCCTACCCACGTCAGGGGTCTCGTGCCGTCTCCAGCGGAAACCGAGCACCAGGAAGCGTCCATTCACCGATCTCGAGGTCCAGAATAGCTTTCCTAAACGCCGGGGAGTTGTCATTCACATCCTCGATGTCCACTTCGACATGGAAAATGTTCAGCGGGTTTTGCACGACCGCCTCGAAGCTTACAGAACAGGTCGCCGAATCGCCGCACATCTCCTCCCGGTCCAGCCTCTCGTTCACGTACAGGTTCCCGTTCTCCTCATTCACCGTGAAGTATTTCAGCTGCTTCTTGCCGGCAGACGCCACCTGCAGCTTGCGCGCCGGCAGCTCGTCCGCGCTGAGCCCCAGGTCCCGCGCCAGCGGCCCCACGAGCGAGCCTCTGCCCAGCTCCTCGGGGATGGCGTAGCGGACCCGCTCGGCCGCCGCCCGCCACCACACGCACAGCAGCACCGCGCCCAGCAGCGCTCGCCCGCCGCCCGGCCCGAGCCTCTGCCGCCGCCTCACCGCCATTCTCTGCCGCCACAGCTCGCCGCGCTCCTGCCTCCTGCCGCTGCCCTGCCTCCTGCCGCAGCCGCTCTCGCCGCACACCGCACGCACCGCTCACAGGCAGCGCAGCCGGCCCGCTCGGGCCGCCTCGGACGCCGCTGCTCCCCGCCAAGCGCCGCCTCTCGCCGCCTCTCGCCGCCTCTCGCCGCTGCCGCTCTGGCCGGCGCCGGGCGAGCGAGCAGCCTGCGGGGGCAGGACGCTGCGGCGGCGGCAGCTCCAGCGCCGCTCGGCGGCGGCCAACAGCGACACCCGGAGGCGCCGCCGCGACACTGCAGCCGCCGCATGGCCGCGCTCAAGGGGGCCCGGCTTTGGGCGGGGCTCAGCGCCGGCACCGGCTCCGGGGTCTCTCCTCCACTGCAAACAGCAAGGGCAGAAACTCTTGCTTAATTCGACTCCAAGGCATTTCTATCTGAGTTGTGCAGACGGATGTTTTTAATGCATTCTTTTGAGTCACACTGAACAGTCACAAGACGCCATTATAAGCAGGGCAGTAAAGAATGGAGTTCAGGTGCTCTCAGGAATATCAGGGCACATCAACTGCAACAATAAGCGATAATATGGGAACATTTCAAGACCTTTCTCACACTTTCCCACGTTTATTGAATTGTTCTTTCACTATATGGGATGAATTAATTTGGGATATAGATCAACTTAAAGAAATACAAGCACCCACTAAGCCAAGAAAACGGAATAATATTTACTATTTAGTTTCTGACTCATTAAACTTATTTCATTTTCAAGTCCATATGGTAGCTCCTGACAATGAAAAGTGCAAAGCAATGCTGACTCCTTCATAGACCAAAACAACGTGTTCAACTTAATTTTTCTTTAAAGGTGATTTAATCCACACCTCTGCCATAAGCAGGAACACTTTCTGCAAGACTTTAAAGTTGGAGGCATATCCAAAACAGCTCTGGAAAATACATTCCATATTCAGACAACCCACACTGTAAAGTATTTTCCTAATCAAAACTTCCCTATTTTTACATGAAAATAATTGTCTGCTGTTCTATGACCACTGGCACTGGTAAAAAAAGCTCTATTCATATTTCTTCTAAGCTTATTCATAAATTTAAACAGAAAGAAAACCCTTTGAAATGGCCACACACAAGTATATCTATGCTTGAAGACCTAAACCCTTCAGTCCTTCTGCATAGCAGACATGTTCCAACCCTCAGACTACTTCCATAATGCTTCTAAAAAGTCCATTTGGGATATGGGGCTCAGATCTCCATGCAGTCTACGCACAGAGAAAAAGATTTCAGAGGGGGTGAAGAACCTCCCTTGACCTGCTGGGCACAGTACCTGTTATGCAGTGCAGGACATGATTTGAGCAGCAGATGCCCATTGGCAGCTCATGTCCCACCTAATCACCCACCAAGAACCCAAAGGACTTCTCTGCAAAGCTGTTCCCTATTCCCTTCTCTCTGTTTAAACTGAAGATTGCCCTAAGCCAGCGGCAGGACCTTGCACTTTGCCCTGTTCCACTCCATGATGTTTGCACGGGGCCACTTCTCCAGCCCATCCCTCCTTGGCATCTCTGCCCTCTCGTGAATCAACTCAAATTCCAGTTGCTACAAATTGTATGAAGGTGCACTCAATCCCATTGTCCATGAAGGTACTAAACTAGTCATTACTGGAAAGCACTGGTCCCAGGAAGGACCCTTGAGAGACAACACAAGTTACTGATTTCCACCTGCACATTGAGCCACTGGCTGTAACTCTTCGCAGGTGACTCTCCAGCCTGTTCCTCGGCCATTTCACAGCCTCCAGATGATTGCCCAGAATGTTCTTCTGGGTGATGATGTGGGGGACTCGGCACAGGTTCTCCCACTGGCCCCTGGTCTGTTCATGGAAGCCTTGTTTGGGCTGGGTGGCCGCTCTGAACTTGGAGGACTGCAGCAGAGATGCTTCTGCACTATTGCACTACACACAAAATGTTCCTGGGGGATCACGCATGTGCTGATGGACCCTTCCTCTATACAGTTATAAGTGTGGTAGATGCAGACTCAGAAATTGTGAGCAGTCCAATCGTTGTTACAACAGTTAATAATGTTCTAACAGTTGTTACATTACCTGTTATGCCGAAAGTATACATTCTGTACCCCTCAATCCCCGCAACTCTGTATTCCCTAATAGTTCTCAGTACAACAATTAATAATAATGTTCTAAGAGTTGTTACATTACTTGTTATGCCGAAAGTATACCTTCTGTACCCCTCAATCCCCTGTAACTCTGTATTCCATAATGGCTCCCAGTTCCTATGTTCACCTTTGTCCCTTATCTCTTCCTCCCTTCCCTTCTCTCTATTTCCAGTCACCTGCTGCTGCTCAAAAGACTCTGCCTCATATGCAAATTACCAATATTCCCAGACAGACCCCCCCAAAAGGCAGAAGTATCAGCGGAATCTAAACATTAAGAAAACCAAAGAACTACCCCAAGTGCTGTGAAACCAACAACCATGGGCCATGGAGAACGCTTTAAACTACCAAGAAAAGACTTCACCAGAACAGCTACCACCTAGAAGGAAGAACACAACAATGACACCCCTAGACTAAGGGACCTGAAGGCCGAGATCTGTGCGTGCGCGTGAGGACTGGGATTCCCCATCCTGTCTGCAAGACGGATAGAGGACCTCTTCCCCGCGACATCACTGGCTCAACTACAGCAGCAGGCGGCGGCCTTCCCGTAGCCCCTCTCAAATAAAAGAGCTGCCTTTAATAAAGGCTTCGGCCCTGCTTATTTATTACAATAAGCATCACACGTGTGTGTAGGAACTGCATCTGCACTCTAAACATTAGGACAGAGGAGACCTTCCCCATAAAATCAGACACACTGAGGTTGAGCTCATGACAACAAGTAATGCAAGTGTTAGAAACATACAGAAATTACCAGATGCAATAACATCCTGCAGCTCTCACTTGCTCTACAGAAGCAACTCAAATCACACCACACTCCATCAGGCACAGGCTTGTGTTATCTGTGACACATGATGAGCAAGGGAATGAACGAGTTCTTCTCCACCCTCACACACTGAGCTCCCCTGCCTTCTTTTTCTTGTATCTCCTGTTTTCCACTCCCACTGCAACAAGAGCAAGAAACAACAACACAACCCGCAGTGCTAAAAAAGATAGTTTGTTGATAATAGTAAATATAGCCACAACAGAGTAAATCAAGGAAAAAGAAAACAAAGACAAAAAAAACAAAACATGAATCAGATAAGGCAAGGAAGCATGAGAAAAATTTGACAGAGATACTCACAGTGATGTCTTCTAGGCCTTGATTTCTGGCCATAAAATTCATCCCTGAGAGCACCTGGAAGTCACTGATGTCTCAAGCTGCACAGAAGGCCCTAAAAATTTACACTGGAGAATTGCATAGGGGGGATAATTCGAAGAATTAGTCCTCTCCTCACCAAATTCTTCTACTGTGCGGACTGGCCAACTTGCACAATTATGACATCATAATTGTAAACAGATTCTCATTAGCCTTTTTCTCAAGTTAAATCTTCTCATAAATCACAATAGATTTTCTAATTGCTTCTGCTTCTTATTCTTCCTATTTCACACACAAGGAGTTCTTTCCTAGGTGGCTCAGAAAGGATTTGCTGAAAAACAACAGTCACTGTTTCAACTTTAAAAGGACTAACCAGTACAGTGAAAACGAGCTGCAACCTTCCTGGAAACAAAGGCCTGAATGAAAGTGGAGCTACAACTCCGAAGTAATTCTACATCACAATGTTGCATTGACATAGAGATGGATAATGGAGGTTTCACAAAGGATTAATTAGCTCTTCTAGATAAGATTTCGAGTTCTATAAAAAGAGCTATCACAGAAAATCTTATGGATGGAAGACTGTCATTGTCGTTCATGAGAGGGAAACCAGGATCAGAAGAGAACAGAAATGGCACTGGCGTTGGCACCAAGCATCAAATTAAGCCATTTTTAGCCAAACCCACACTGATTCACCCATTTTCCTGACACAAAACTGAGCTCTCACCCTCCTCACTCTGCATTCGCAGCCTTTAGTTTCACCATCAACATACACCAAAACTTTGGTTGTACATTGGCCATAGAGAAAACAACACCTAGGGAAAACATACGTTGATGAAGTGGTGTTTGTTTAATGAAATATTCAAGGTCAGGCTCGGTGAGGCTCTGAGCAACCTGGTCTGGTGGAAGATATCCCTGCCCATGGCAGAGCAGTTGGAAAAAGATGATAACTTTAAGGTCTTTTTTAACACAAACTATTCTATGATGCTGTGTTGAAAATCATGATCCCATAATTACATGGATGGCTTCAAGGTATAGATGAGAGATTCTCTGCCTGCTGAATAATTATGCTTTGGAATTTGGAGAGTTTTCAGGCACAATGAGGATCAGCTTCACTCCTGCACAAAAAAACAAGCAACAAAAAAACAAATAAAACAATGAAAACCTCAAAAAACCTTAATCAACTCATCAAAGAATGGGAAAACACCAACAGGGTATCAATCATACCCTCACATTTCAAATTGTGCCAACTGAAGTGTACACACAACGCAGGAAACTTGATTGTAACTGATACACAGGAGGAATCACACAGGAGCTCACTACATGGATCCCAGACAGTCATTTCCTTGCATAGGAAGAGAAGGAAAAGCTTGAAACCACAGATGTGGGATTCATCTAATTACTGGGAAAAACAGACACAATTCATTCATTTGTTTTAAGCTATAACACAGTGAAGCTCAGCACCAGCCCCGGCTCTGCATAGACAGACTTCTTCTCTGTCCAAACATAACATGAAAGCAAACTTTGCATACAGAAATCAATAGGAGAAAAGCTCTGAGCACAGCTTCTAAAGTCCCAAGAATCACAACTGAGTTTATTTTGTACCTCCCCATTTTTTGAACAAGTGGAAAATTTTTTGTAGACTATAAATTATTACCAGTTCTGTCAAAGACTCAGCCACCCAAGCATCAGCTCAAAGGCAACATCCCCATTCTTCAGCACATAGACTTAACACAAGATGTGTGACTGCCACTCTTGATGCAAAAGAATATGGAACCCAAACTAGGCCATTTGAGTCCAAACCACACAATATAACAGTATAAAATTCCTCCTGACTCATCTTCATAAGGTCAGCAACACCCTGTGGATGAACAAAACTCATGCTAGTTCTGCACCAGTATCTCCTCATTCACCACACCCACAACACTCCTCCCTCAGTCTTCACAGCTCACATGGTCACCACAGATCTTCAGAATTTAGAGAGACTCTACCAAAAGGAAAGTTGCTCAGGCAGTATCTCCTTACCATGGATATTTGATTTCCTGCCTGAGCCATGGGACAAGGAAAAGCAGTTAATACAGAGACATTTTAAATAAACATATATATGAAAATCTCTCTCTTTACATATAAACAGAAAAGAACCACCTTCAGACCATCACAAGATGAAGACAGAAAATTAACATCTGCAGAATCGAAGAGCTCATAACACTGTTCTGGGTTACATAACTCAAAGTAGATGATTAATAACTTTGTTTAATAGGCACTGAATACATCACTTGCTCCTCCCATACGACATCTTCTGTAAGTACGAAATTGAAATTTTGAGTTACACAATTATGATGACATACAAATACTTAGTAAGAACTTTACAGGGTTCTCCCTGCTGCTGGAATACAGATCCTCTAGACAATTACTTTGAGAAAAAAAACCTCACATTGCGACATACTAGAGATATGGAACTGGCCGGGCAACAGAGGAAAACATTCCATTAAGTCTTTTAGCAGACATTCACACACAGCTCAAAGGATTCACATTTCCAACCCTTCACATCATCCCTGGTGTTCTTTCACCCATATATCCAAAAAAGATGTGACAGCAGAGGCCGAGTTCTCCAGACCATTTTTCTTCCCACTACCCATTCCACACAGATATCTTTGCAGCTCTTTACCATGGAAGCCACATTTGCCTGCTCACTCTGAGAGACTTCACAGGACTGAAAGGAAAAAGCCGAGCAGACTTCCAAGAGAGACTGAGTCACAGAATATCTGCACTGGGGGAATTCAGTCCACCTTCTATCTCCCACTGCACCTTGAATCTCCCCCTTCCCATCCAGGAAATTTTCTTGCCATGCTAAATATTTTATAGCCAAGGCTCTTCCAGCTCCCTCTGCCATAGCTCTACCATAAAAATAAAGAAAATAAAAAAGCCTTTCTGCCATTTCTTCCTGGATATCCTCCTCCACATGCAGCCATCCATAGGCCTTTTCAAAGTGTCACTACTTTCAGAGGATACCTCATCTTCACAACAGGCAAACAGAAATCATCAAGGACCACTTCTTGCCTGGCCCAATCCTCAGTTTGGGGACAAAGATCAAAGCATGGATGATGCAACGACTTTTCCTGCTGTCCTCTACTACGTGTCCTGCAGAAGGATAAAGGCTGAGAACAACGTGCAGAGAAGTACCATGCAAAGCCATCAGCATTTTGTTTGATACATTCGAAGTATTTAATCAAGTGTTATGTTCGCAAGACACATAAGGCTGCAAAAAGGCGAATTCTAACAAACGAGATACACCAGTTGAGAAGATCTAGTACTAACAGGAACACACATCCTACACAGCACAGGTGACATATGGGAAGAATACCTGGAACCTGATCAATACCCAAACTTCCAAACAATATGGACAGCATGCCAACAGCAGTCTTCTCCCTCCTTCCTCCTTCAATAACTTGTAAGCTGAGGACCTGCCCCATGATCACTGAATGACAGCAACAGGCACCAGCCTTCAGAACTTGACCAAAGAAGACTTTACCACGATTTCAAAAACTTCTCTTATGCAATCCGGAGAACAGGGCGGGGAAAGGGTAAAGCACCATAAGGACAACGTGTCGTGGAGAAAATGTGGATAGACCAACTCACCGATGGCACGAGAGTATCCGAGGGAGGGCGCCGACAGGGTCCTCGTCCCCGAGCAGCGGCGCGGGCTCGTCGGGCAGTGGCCGCGCCGGGAGGGTGTCGCAGCAGCTGCCGCCGGCCGAGAAGCGCAGCTGGCTCTTGCGCGAGTCGGCCGTGAGCGACACGTCGTGCGAGTAGGACTGCAGGAAGGCGCGCACGCCGTCGATGCCCACGAAGTGCGAGACGGGCACGCCGCGCAAGGCGCCGCTGGCGGGCGGCAGCAGCTGCTGGCGGCGCCAGCGGCGCAGGCGCAGCGCCAGCAGCAGCAGCAGGAAGGCGACGAAGAGGCAGGACACGGCGGCCACGGCCAGCACGAGCCAGCGCGTCAGGCTCACGGCCGGCTCGCCCGGCGCCGCCGCCGCCTCGTCGGCCGCGCTGCCCAGCTCGGCCAGCAGCTCGGCCACGCTCTCGGCCAGCACCACGCTCAGCGTGGCCGTGGCCGACAGCGCCGGCCGCCCGTGGTCCTTCACCACCACCACCAGGCTCTGGCGCGCCGCGTCGCGGGCCAGCGGCGAGCGCGCCGTGCGCACCTCGCCGCTGTGCAGCCCCACGCGGAACAGCCCCGGCTCCGTGGCCTTGGCCAGCTCGTACGACAGCCACGCGTTCTGACCCGCGTCCGCGTCCACCGCCACCACCTTGGCCACCAGCGCGCCCGCCTCCGACCCGCGCGGCGCCAGCTCCACGCCCGACCACGCAGCGCCCGAGCCCGAGCCCGCCCGCAGCGCGGCCGGCGGCGGGTACAGCACCTGCGGCGCGTTGTCGTTCTCGTCCACGATCTGCAGCAGCACCGACACGTTGCTGCTCAGCGCCGGCGCGCCGCCGTCCTCCGCACGCACCCACAGCCGCAGCTCGCGCACCTGCTCGTAGTCCAAGGAGCGCAGCGCGTACAGCGCGCCCGTCTCCGCCTGCACCGACACGTACGACGACAGCGGCGCGCCCCGCACCCGCCCCTCCGACAGCCGGTAGCGCACGCGCGCGTTCTGCCCCCAGTCCGCGTCCGTCGCGCGCACCGTCAGCACCAGCGCGCCCGCCGCGTTGTTCTCCGCCAGCCGCGCGCTGTAGCGCTCCTCCGCGAACACCGGCGCGTTGTCGTTCACGTCCAGCACCCGCAGCGCCAGCACCGCGCTGCTCTGCAGCGCCGGCCGCCCGCCGTCGGCCGCCCGCACCGTCACGTTGTACTCCGACACCTGCTCTCGGTCCAGCTCTCTCGCTGTCACCACGCTGTAGTAGCTGCCGTGGGAGCTCTGCAGCCGGAACGGGACGTCCCCATCGAGCGAGCAGCGCACCTCGCCATTCGTCCCCGAGTCCCGGTCCTGCACATATAGGAGGGCTACAACAGTCCCCGACGGAGCATCCTCGGATATTTCGCTAATCGCTGACCTCACCGAAATCTCAGGCACGTTGTCGTTTACGTCTGTGACGGAGATAGTAACTTTGGTCCTATCAAAAAGGGCTCCACCATCATGTGCCTGCACCTCCAGTTCATAAGAGTCACCTTCCTCGAAGTCAAAGTTTCTCAGTAGCGTGATGTCTCCAGTCCCATAATCCAAAAGGAAAATATTCGACACTTTTTTCAACGAGTATTTAATTTCCCCGTTTGGCCCCTCGTCGGCGTCCGTGGCCTTGACGGTGACGAGGGTGGAGCCCACGGGCACGTCCTCGGGCACACGCACCGTGTACTCCGCCTGGCTGAACACGGGCGCGTTGTCGTTCGCGTCCAGCACCGTCACTCGGATCCGAGCCGTGCCCGTCCGTGCCGGATCGCCGCCGTCCATCGCCCTCAGCACCAGCTCGTGAAACGCCGCCTCCTCCCGGTCCAGCGCCTTCGCCAGCACCAGCTCGGGACGCTGATCGCCGCTGGGGCCCGCCTGCACGGCCAGCGAGAAGTGCTCGTCACCGCTCAGCTCGTAGCTCTGCAGAGAATTCCGACCCGAGTCCGGGTCAAGAGCTTCTTGCAGAGGGAATCGCGCCCCTGGGGTTGTCATCTCGCTCATTCTAAGTTCTGTTTCTGCCTCTGGAAAACTGGGCGTGTTGTCGTTAATGTCCGTGATCTCCACTTCGATTTCATAAAACTTCATTTCTCCCTCTACTATCAGCTCACAGCGCAGCACGCACTTCTGCACAAGCTCGCATAGCTGATCTCTGTCGATCCTCTCCGCCGTCACTAAATGTCCCGTCTTCCCATGCAGAGCGAAATACTGCGTCCTACCTTCAGAGACAATGCGGGCACCGCGATCTCGAATCTCCGGCAGCTGCAGCCCCAAGTCCTTGGCCACGTCGCCCACGAACGAGCCCTTGGGCATCTCCTCGGGCACCGAGTAGCGCAGCTGCCCCCACGCCGCCTCCCACGCTGCCAGCAGCATCACCCAGAGCAGAGCTCGCTGCCTCCGGCCCCAGCGCCTCCCCGCCGCGCACATCTCGGTAGCCGCGCCACTGGCACCGCAGCAGCCTCCCGAGCAGCTCCCCACCACCGACTCGCGATCCGAGCTCCTGCACGGAGCTACTTCTGCCGTCCCCTCCGTCTCGCTCAGCCCGATTCCGCAGAGCGAAGACGATCGCAGATCACCCGCCGCTGATCCTGTCAGGTAGACAGCAACCGATCGAGCGGGTCCGCAGCGGGCGGGGCTGCAGCGCTCCGAGCTTCCTCTCGCTCCTCTCGGTCAACAGCGGCGCCCGCAGCCTCCTCCCGGCACTGCAGCACCGAGCGCTGCCCGCCCTGCCTCGCACACGGGCGGCTGCTGGAATGGCTCAGTAGCCAGACACACTTTGCTTTTCTTCTGCTGATCTCTGCGTGATCTTCCAGCTGATGACCAGCAGGGAGAAGCAATATGCCTCCCATGGTTTTCTTATTTCCAGCAAAAGCGAAATTTTTTTATTGTTATGATATCACCAGGAAATAAATCTCTCTTAATATTACATTCTGAAAACCATTACTTGTATTGCATGAGTATCGAAGCATAAATCACCTCAATAAAGCTTTTATACTACTCGTGTTTGAAGAACTCTTTGCTTAGCCTTTCCACAGAACAAAACAGTGTTACAGTCTAGGGAAACTACACGAGAACAGTCACAATCCCCGAATCCCACATTGCTGGGACGGTCCTTACTTTGCCCCTGCACATCCGATTACCATAAAAAAGTTTGCATTGTTCCCCAATCTTTGGCTAAGATTTCGAAATTCTTCGTTAAAAGCTTACTTACCACAGTACCGACGGTGGACCGACACAGAACCCTACTCTGAGCACTCAGTCATAGATGATTTTTGAAATTCTAATTTCACCCAAATAGATAGAGTATGCTTTCCTATGGCAATCATTGCTCAGAAGACGGGAACAAGCATACAGCTGTGGAACTTCCTAATTCATGAAGCCACATGCAGCTTTCCCTTTGGAGTAAGACACCATAACAACATATACCAGTGGGGTTTTCTCCACCAACTAAAAGTAAAAATTATGTCGGGAAGGAAAGCTCTCAAATCCAAGCTCCTCATCGAAGTCTCATTCTACACAATAAGGATCCGCCTCTTAGTACCACAAAGCAATTCAAAGTGCATTTTTTCCCTACGCAAAGCCATAATGCAATACATAATACGGGATGAATGAGAGGAGTTTCAAAGCTCTACATGCATTCTACGCACCAGAAATAGAAAGAACTTGCCAATGACCATACATATATAAAACTGATTTGCCTGCAACTGCAATTTGTGAAGTTTAAAAAATAGAAAAATACTAGACATGGAACTATTTAACGAGTTTGCGGAAAGCCGAAAACGGGCACTTAAAGACCCATAAAATAAAAAGTAACCATCATGAGAGTACTGCCTCTACCACGACATCAGGGAAAGGGTCAGAGGAGGAAAGGGCTCGACTTTACAGACCTCCAGTGCGTCCTGGTCGCCACACCGATCTCCCGTGACGGCGCTGTTATTCGGGTTCGGCTTCTCACACGAATCGGCGCCCAGAAGCTCCTCCGCCGACAGCACGGGCACCGGCGGCGGCGGCGGCCAAACGGCCTCGGACACGGCGCGGGCCGGCGCCGCCACGCACAGGTTGTAGGAGTAGGGCAAGGTGCCCTCGCAGAAGTCGGCCGGGAAGGCGGCGCCGGCCAGCGAGAAGCGCTGCGCGCCCAGGCAGCGCAGCACGGCGGGCGGCCCGGCCCGGCGCAGCCGCGCCACCACGGCCAGCGCCACGCTCAGCACCAAGAGCGCCGACAGCAGCGCCAGCGCCAGCACCAGGTAGAACTGCAGCTCGGCCGCCGCCGCCGCCGCCTCGGCGCCCGCCGGCCGCTCGCTCAGCTCCGGCAGCGCCTCCTGCAAGCTCTCGGCCAGCACCACGTGCAGCGTGGCCGTGGCCGACAGCGCCGGCTGCCCGTGGTCCTTCACCACGGCCACCACTCGCTGCTTGGCCGCGTCCCGCTCGGACACGGCGCGCGCCGTGCGCACCTCGCCGCTGTGCAGCCCCACGCGGAACAGCGCCGGCTCCGACGCCTGCACCAGCTCGTACGACAGCCACGCGTTGCGCCCCGCGTCCGCGTCCACCGCCACCACCTTGGCCACCAGGTAGCCGGCCTCGGCCGAGCGCGGCACCACCTCGAACGGCGCCGCTGACGGAGCCTCTCCCGCCGCCGCCGCCGCCGGCCACAGCACCCGCGGCGCGTTGTCGTTGCGGTCCAGCACGAAGACGCGCACCGTGGCCGTGGAGCTGCGCGCCGGCGCGCCGCCGTCCTGCGCCCGCACCGCCACCCAGAACTCGCGGCACTGCTCGTAGTCCAAGGAGCGCTGCGCGTACAGCGCGCCGCTCCGCGCCTCCACCGACACGAGCGGCGCCGCGCCCGCCGCGCCCGCGCTGCCGCCCGCCAGCCAGTAGCTCACGCGCCCGTTGGCGCCCGCGTCCGCGTCCCGCGCCTGCACGCGCAGCACCAGCGCGCCCGCCGCGTTGTTCTCCGCCACGTACGCGCTGTACGCCGCCTCCTCGAACTCCGGCGCGTTGTCGTTCACGTCCGACACCTCCAGCACCAGCTCCGTGCTGCTCCACAGCGCCGGCCTGCCCCGGTCCCGGGCCACCACCGTCACGCGCTGCTCGGACGCCTGCTCGCGGTCCAGCGCGCTCGCCGTCACCACCTTGTACGAGCCGCCCGGCGACGCCACGATCGACAGCGGCGCCTCGCCCGACAGCTCGCACGACACCTGTCCGTTCTCACCGGAGTCCGGATCGTCCACGTTTAGGAGAGCCACCACGGTGCCGGCTGGCGCATCTTCGGGCACCGGGCTCGACAGTGTCAGAATCGTAATCGCGGGCGCGTTGTCGTTCTCATCCATGACGTCTATTTGCACCTTGCAGTGTGACACTAAACCCCCGCCGTCCCTTGCCTCCAGACCAAAGCTGTATTTACTCTTCTCCTCGAAATCGAGGGCACCCGTCGTCCTGACCTCCCCGCTCTCACTGTCCACAGCGAACAACTCGCTGATGGCTCCTGGAACGTTGCTGAAGGAGTAGGTCACCCGCCCGTTAGATCCGGCGTCAGCATCTGTCGCATGCACCTGCAGCACCAGGGATCCCGTGGGCACATTCTCTGCCACTTTCGCCTCGTAGAGGCCTTTACTGAACACGGGCGGGTTGTCATTGGCGTCTGTCACATTGACCCGAATCTGGACAGTCCCGGACCTCGCAGGTTCTCCGCCGTCCACTGCTGTCAGCACCAAGTCAATGGAACTTTGCGTCTCTCGGTCCAGGGCTCTCTCCAGTACCAATTCCGGCTGCTTGCTTCTATCGGGGCTCTCCTTTAAGGCCAGAGAGAAAGACGGGTTGCTATCCAGTTGGTAAGTCAGCAGTGAGTTACTTCCAAAGTCAGAATCTCGGGCCATCTCCAGGGGAAACCGAGCACCAGGAAGCGTCCATTCACCTATCTCGAGGTCCAGAATAGACTTGCTGAAGACTGGGGAGTTGTCATTCACGTCCTCGATGGCTACCTCGACGCGGAAAATGTTCAGCGGTTTGTGCACTAGCACCTCGAAGCTGATAGAACAGGTCGCCGACTCGCCGCACATCTCCTCCCGGTCCAGCCTCTCGTTCACGTACAGGTTCCCGTTCTCCTCATTCACCGTGAAGTATTTCAGCTGCTTCTTACCGGCAGACGCCACCTGCAGCTTGCGCGCCGGCAGCTCGTCCGCGCTGAGCCCCAGGTCCCGCGCCAGCGGCCCCACGAGCGAGCCTCTGCCCAGCTCCTCGGGGATGGCGTAGCGGACCCGCTCGGCCGCCGCCCGCCACCACACGCACAGCAGCACCGCGCCCAGCAGCGCTCGCCCGCCGCCCGGCCCGAGCCTCTGCCGCCGCCTCACCGCCATTCTCTGCCGCCACAGCTCGCCGCGCTCCTGCCTCCTGCCGCTGCCCTGCCTCCTGCCGCAGCCGCTCTCGCCGCACACCGCACGCACCGCTCCCAGGCAGCGCAGCCAGCCCGCTCGGGCCGCCTCGGACGCCGCTGCTCCCCGCCAAGCGCCGCCTCTCGCCGCCTCTCGCCGCCTCTCGCCGCCTCTCGCCGCCTCTCGCCGCTGCCGCTGCCGCTCTGGCCGGCGCCGGGCGAGCGAGCAGCCTGCGGGGGCAGGACGCTGCGGCGGCGGCGGCTCCAGCGCCGCTCGGCGGCGGCCAACAGCGACACCCGGAGGCGCCGCCGCGACACTGCAGCCGCCGCATGGCCGCGCTCAAGGGGGCCCGGCTTTGGGCGGGGCTCAGCGCCTGCGCCGGCTCCGGCCTCTCTCCTCTGCTGCAAGCAGCAAGGGCAGAAGAACTGGCCCTGTTATAAGTAGGAGCCCTACTGATTACACCAACAGCATCAGTCTAATATCCATTTATTTTCCTGTAGCTGCAATAGAGACATAAGCATATAGTACATCTTATCAAAGGCTTTTACCACCTCTCGTTTGAGGTGGCATGAAAATCAGGAAGGATATATATCTCTCAAAAAACATAAATTGGTTCTTTCTCTCACAGTCAAAGAATTTATGCCAAAATCTGAAAGAAGATTGCTTAGATGGTTTACAGTTTAGTTGTCCCTGTGGCTCCCGAGATACTGTTTGCCTGGCACCTAAGTTAAACCTGGTGTAAATCAGGAGATTTTTTCAGTCGGTAACACTTGCAGAGAAATGTGAAGCCCAGAAGCAGTGCATCTGCTCTCAGATAAATACTTACATGCAGGACAGAGAATATGAAAGTGCAAAGCAATGCAGACTCTGTCCTGTGTTCATCCTTACATTCACTTTTCCATCCAAAAAACCTGTGCTTTTGGTGGAAACTCAAGAGTAAGGCCTGCTACGAGAACTGATTTAATGTTTCCATTGTTTTGATTTTCCTAACCTCTAGGCAGAAGTCCCAACATCTGCCCAGTCCATTTTAGGACTGCAAAATCAGCTGAATGGTTTTCAATGGATTATGAAGATTCATATACAAACCCCAAAATTCCATCTGACCTCATTGGGGAGATATTTAGGTGCTGTGATTTTCTGGAGCTTTATCAAAACTCAGCCTCAAAAATTATTTCCTAGAGCACCTGGAAACTCACCGAGGCCTCAAGGTGCAAGCCAAGCAAGCTTCAGGAATATTCAAGGACTATGAGGTCTCCCTGATTGGACTAAATGACATTACTAAGAACAACAGAAATACTTGGTACTTCCTAAATCAAGGAAGCCAAACCAAACACTTCCCACTGCCATACATGGGGCAAATCATTCGCTACTGTCACACATCAAGGCTTGTGCAGTGGAAGAAATGCACAGAGGAACACATAGTTATATATTTCTGAGGCACAGGAAAAATCCCTGGGTAAGTGGAATTGGGCAGCAATATTTTTCAGCTGCGTTAAGTAATTTTTCCTTTTCCTCATACAAAATATTCTGTCTTCATTTGATTCTCAATGGGAATTACTATTTCCTGCAAAGCAACACTCACAAGTGGGAAAGAAATATGTGACTTCTACTAAGGTCACCTTTACAGCTCTTAATACATGACAAAATTAGAACACAGATGTACTCCCCTCATATTCGTCGCTCCACGTCAGCTGTAATAACATATCAAGAAAAGAAAACCACACAAGCAAGGCAAGGATGCATTAGGAGTGCTTTCAGAGAAACTCACCAAGAGGAAATCTCAGTCTTCACTATAGGCAAGGAAATTCATCCCTGAGAGCACCTGGAACCCACTGAGGTCTGAAGCTAGAATTGTGACCCTGAAATCTTGTTCTGGACTAGAGGTGTGACTTGGTTTCATTGAACAGTCAAGAGCTCTCAGCAGCTTTTCTACTATGTGGCCTGCTCATGCCCCACAAATTTGAAGGTCTAAGTTTAAAGGCCTAACTTATATCAGCTCTAACAGGTACATAAGAAATACATCTAATATCTAGAGGTAATTTCCAAGTCATTTCTGTGGAGAAAAAGCAAGGAAAAATGCACAGAACCATAACTATGTGATACATATAATATCTAGGGAAACCTGAATATTTACACCAATCCTTTAGAAACTTCAAAATGTGACACAGTAACTCTTCCACCTGCTCTGTCCCTGTAAGAAGAATGCTCAGACATCACCCAATAGGGACCCCTTTCCAGACAGGCACTGCTGGAAGAAGTTTTCCACACAATTCCTCTTTATGGAGAGCAGGGATCACAACACAAGTGCATACATATGAACTCTACTTATCACTGATATTTGAAGAAATATAAAATGTTCCAACAGTCATAAGCAATATGCAGCTCACTTAAGGACTTAGATCAGAATCACCTCAAAGATATCATCATTCTTTCCAAGCACATAGACATTTTTGAATATATGTCACTCTGCAACCATTAATGCAAAGCTACTATCCACATCCAAGAGCTGCCACTCACAGGGAAGAGCTATATCAGACACGACAAAGGATAAAATAGGTGACTTTCTGGCACATACTTCAAATAAGCCCCCAATCCAGACTTTGCAGGTAAATTTGACTCTCCCATCCCTGCATTCCTACCAATTTCAATATCAACAAAACATCATCAGTAACACCACACAAACAAGAGCCGTTAATAATACTTGAACGTTTGCTCAAGGCTTGGGAAAGCGTAGTACAACCACAATGAAACTCTACATCACAACTGTAGCAAGGATATATGGCTGGGAAAATGATATTTCCCACAGCATTTCTTAGATATAGAACCCCTGAAGCATGCACTACCCTGGGTATTGCTGGCATAAAAATTCATTGGAGGACTGCCATCCTTTTTCTGGACACAGGAAATGGGCTTTGGAATAAGTGGCACAGGCCTTGCCATTAGGCATGATATGAAGGCACACCCAAATTACTGGACCATAGATTCCCCCCTGTGCCTGCTCTGGGGCCAGTCTCTACCTGGGGTCAATCTCTCCCAGACTGTTCACCATGAGTATGTTACAAGTGAGATCAGTGATTCTGGTGATGTTTTCAGATAAAGCTCCAGACACACACAGGCCCACCTTTACCTGGTCATGACAAACAAGTCAACAGAGAGCACACACTCCCTTAAAGGAAAACAACTTATGAATCCATAACATGGCCGTTTATAACCTGAGTACATTCCTTTTTATGCTGACCAGCAATGGACTATGGAAGTTAAACATCTGGTTTCTATCCACCAGTACTTCCTGACACACTGCACCTGCCAGAGTCTCCTCAAACTCATTACAACTTGCATGGTTCTCTCTGATCTTTACCATTAGCAGACATACTCCACTGAAAGAAAAGTTGCAGTTACAACTTATTGTGGCTAATCTTTGACTTCTTAATGTCTATGTGTGAGAAATAAGAAAATCTCTTCCATTAAAAAAATCAAGGAAATGCATCTATGAATGTCTTTCCCTTTCGACTTGCAAAAATGAAAGGACAGCCAGGCAAATGTAAGAGATGTGATCAGATACCACCACATACAAAGGCCCACCTTGAGATCAGTACAAAGACCAAGACAAAAAGAAAACATCTGCAGGAATGAACACGTTCATTTAGATTATGGCTCTTGGAGAAAATAGATCATCTAGGCATTAAAAGTAGGGATGGAATAAATTTCCTTACTGCAAAGCCCCCATTGTGACATTTCAGATTAGAATATAGAAAGTGATTAATCGAAGACATTACATTAACCTGTAAGCACATGGCAGAAACCCCACAGCTCTCAAGACAACAGCAGTACTATCTGTTAAGCCACACTTATTTGGGAAGGAGAAAATTGCATTACGTTATACTACAGATGGACACAGAAATCTTGTATCCCTTAATAATCTTTCAGACACAAGGCCCAGTATTTCCATCTCCTGCCTCTAAAACCTTGCATGCTGCTTCTAGCCCTTTAAAGTTTGAAAGCGGTTTCCATCAAAATGCAAATTCAGACTATTTCTCTTCAACACGCACCAGAATAACCTAGACTTCAAACAGCTATTTTAACAGCTCTGTAATAAGGGGGGAAAATATTTCCCTGCAAAATACATCTCAGAGAAGAAGAAACAAGAAGGAGAAAAAACACTACCTGTTTTCAAAAGATACTGGGACAGGGATGCTTATGCGATACAGAAACAATTTCATTTTAAAAAATCTTTCAGGCAAGAGCAGTCTCCCTTATCATGAACCTCCCACAAACTGGAAAGGTAAGATCCGACGCCACTTGCACCACGGCGTATCAAGAAGTCCCTCAATCAGCACATCCCGAAAATAAATTTTGTCTTCTTGCCAACAAATATCGCTCTGCAGGACACAGAAAACGCGATAAAAAAGTAGAGATGCAAGAGGAGAAGGAATAGCGGAAAAAAATTGGCGCAATGAACTCACCGAGGGAGCTACGGGATCCACGGGGAGGGCGCCGGCAGGGTCCTCGTCCCCGAGCAGCGGCGCGGGCTCGTCGGGCAGTGGCCGCGCCGGGAGGGTGTCGCAGCAGCTGCCGCCGGCCGAGAAGCGCAGCTGGCTCTTGCGCGAGTCGGCCGTGAGCGACACGTCGTGCGAGTAGGACTGCAGGAAGGCGCGCACGCCGTCGATGCCCACGAAGTGCGAGACGGGCACGCCGCGCAAGGCGCCGCTGGCGGGCGGCAGCAGCTGCTGGCGGCGCCAGCGGCGCAGGCGCAGCGCCAGCAGCAGCAGCAGGAAGGCGACGAAGAGGCAGGACACGGCGGCCACGGCCAGCACGAGCCAGCGCGTCAGGCTCACGGCCGGCTCGCCCGGCGCCGCCGCCGCCTCGTCGGCCGCGCTGCCCAGCTCGGCCAGCAGCTCGGCCACGCTCTCGGCCAGCACCACGCTCAGCGTGGCCGTGGCCGACAGCGCCGGCCGCCCGTGGTCCTTCACCACCACCACCAGGCTCTGGCGCGCCGCGTCGCGGGCCAGCGGCGAGCGCGCCGTGCGCACCTCGCCGCTGTGCAGCCCCACGCGGAACAGCCCCGGCTCCGTGGCCTTGGCCAGCTCGTACGACAGCCACGCGTTCTGACCCGCGTCCGCGTCCACCGCCACCACCTTGGCCACCAGCGCGCCCGCCTCCGACCCGCGCGGCGCCAGCTCCACGCCCGACCACGCAGCGCCCGAGCCCGAGCCCGCCCGCAGCGCGGCCGGCGGCGGGTACAGCACCTGCGGCGCGTTGTCGTTCTCGTCCACGATCTGCAGCAGCACCGACACGTTGCTGCTCAGCGCCGGCGCGCCGCCGTCCTCCGCACGCACCCACAGCCGCAGCTCGCGCACCTGCTCGCAGTCCAAGGAGCGCAGCGCGTACAGCGCGCCCGTCTCCGCCTGCACCGACACGTACGACGACAGCGGCGCGCCCCGCACCCGCCCCTCCGACAGCCGGTAGCGCACGCGCGCGTTCTGCCCCCAGTCCGCGTCCGTCGCGCGCACCGTCAGCACCAGCGCGCCCGCCGCGTTGTTCTCCGCCAGCCGCGCGCTGTAGCGCTCCTCCGCGAACACCGGCGCGTTGTCGTTCACGTCCAGCACCCGCAGCGCCAGCACCGCGCTGCTCTGCAGCGCCGGCAACCCGCCGTCGGCCGCCCGCACCGTCACGTTGTACTCCGACACCTGCTCTCGGTCCAGCTCTCTCGCTGTCACCACGCGATAATAATCGTTAACAGATTTCTCCAGTCGGAACGGGACATCCCCGTCGAGCGAGCAGCGCACTTCTCCGTTAGCCCCCGAGTCCTGGTCCTCAACGTGCAGGAGGGCTATCACGGTCCCTGACGGAGCATCCTCAGAGATCTCATTCACAGCCGATGAAACTCTGAGTACAGGCGCGTTGTCGTTCACATCGGTCACGGAAACCACAACATTAGTCGTGTCAAAAAGGCCGCCGCCATCATATGCCTGCACCACCAGTTTGTAGGAGTTGCCCTCCTCGAAGTCCAGGCTCCGAAGCAGACTAATCTGTCCTTTGTCGGCATCCACCTGGAAAATCTGAGAGGCTTTCTCCGTGATTTTCTGGAAAAAGTATTTCACCTGCCCGTTCGGCCCCCCGTCGGAGTCCATGGCTGTGACGGTAACGAGAACGGAGCCCACGGGCACGTCCTCGGGCACACGCACCGTGTACTCCGCCTGGCTGAACACCGGCGCGTTGTCGTTCGCGTCCAGCACCGTCACTCGGATCCGAGCCGTGCCCGTCCGTGCCGGATCGCCGCCGTCCGTCGCTCTCAGCTCCAGCTCGTGAAACGCCGCCTCCTCCCGGTCCAGCGCCTTCGCCAGCACCAGTTCGGGACGCTGATCGCCGCCGGGGCCCGCCTGCACGGCCAGCGAGAAGTGCTCGTCACCAGTCAGCTCGTAGCTCTGCACGGAATTCCGTCCAGAATCTGGGTCTTGAGCGTCGGGTAGAGGAAACCGCGATCCCTGGGCTGTCGTTTCGATAATTTTCACCTCTGTTTCAATTTCCTTGAAGCTGGGAGCGTTGTCGTTTATATCCGTGATTTCCACTTGGATTCCGTAGACCTCCATCTGTCCCTGCACTATCAGCTCACAGCGCAGCACGCATTGCTGAACACTCTCGCACAGCTGCTCTCTGTCGATTCTCTCCGCCGTCACTAAATGTCCCGTCTTCCCGTGCAGAGCGAAATACTGCGTCTTGCCTTTGTCCAAGATATGAACGCCGCGGTCTCGAATCTCCGGCAGCTGCAGCCCCAGGTCCTTGGCCACGTCGCCCACGAACGAGCCCTTGGGCCTCTCCTCGGGCACCGAGTAGCGCAGCTGCCCCCACGCCGCCTCCCACGCCGCCAGCAGAATCACCCAGAGCAGAGCTCGCTGCCCCCGGCCCCAGCGCCTCCCCGCCGCCCACATCTCCGCCGCGGCTCCGCCTGAACCAGAAACGCCGCCGATCCAGCTCCCGATGACACTCACTTCTCTCGGCTTCTGCAACGTGCACAGCAGTCGGTCCCTGCGCCTGGCTGCAGAATGGATCGGCACCGCGGGGACGATCGTGCCGCACGGTAGGACAGGGAGAGATAAACCGAGGGAGCCGTTCCGCAGCGGGCGGGGCTGCAGCGCTCCGAGCTTCCTCTCGCTCCTCTCGGTCAACAGCGGCGCCCGCAGCCTCCTCCCGGCACTGCAGCACCGAGCGCTGCCCGCCCTGCCTTGCTACGTCCCGGGGAAAGTCGCCAAGGAGACGTCGCTTTTCGTCCAGCCCGATCTCCAGCCTCGGCATTTCTCCCGCCGATCACTGCTTTGATCCTCCCGGGCATCAGGACCGGGAGGAAGGCAGAGGCATTCCCTGGGAGTGATTCCTTAACCACACTGGAACCGAATCAGTTACTAATTCCATTACATGTAAATTAGAACACTTTTTTCGTATTTTACCCTATACCTTCTTGTTAGTCCTCTGCTTTTTGTTTAAAGCCATCTTCAACAAGACGCGCTCAGGGAGAAAACGGGAAGATACCGCATCCCGAAAAGACAGCTATCAGCTTCATTAACACAAGCGGGTCAAGAGCAACTGCATGCTACTAAATGTCAATTCTTACAAGATGAATTACACGTACAAATAAGGATGCAGCTTAAACTCTCAAAGGAAAGTTTAACGCTCCAAATCTTTGATATCACTTCCGAAGAGAAACCTGGTGTTTCCTTAGTTTGTACAGATATACATTTAATCAAGTCATTCCAGGTTTCCTTTTTTTTTTTCCTGAAATCAATGTGTAAAGCATTGAAGCTCGATAGTGAACTACCCATCTATTTCTTAATTACGTTGGTGAGATATGTTTAAAAGAAAAGAATTATAGAAACCTGTAAGCTCTGCTACTGAATCTGTGCAGACCACCAATCAATGTACAAATGGACTTGATTCAAGTGCCTAAATCCTCGTCTGGCCTATTTCCTTGATATGTGATCCCTCCGTACCTCAGTTGTCCATCCAAATAAATAGAATTGCATAAGCTTTGCTATTTTTAATACGCACAAGCCCTCCCCAATCTCCCAAACTCTCTACGTAAAGAGGAGAGAAAAAAATTCTCAGAAACAGAAATCATTCAACACTCTCTCCAGTGTACGAAGTAAAGATCATAAAGAGCAAGACAGACAGAACTGCCAGCATGAATGAAGCCATCTACTCCCACTACTGTATTACCCCACAAAACGGGCAACGATCTATTTTTTCTCTAAGTACGGAGAACGGAACTTTCCACATTCTTTTCCTTTCTAGATCTAATAGGGACAGAACGAAGTTTAAGGAATGGGCTTGTGTAAAACTATATACAAATTCTAAGTACACCCTTTCTGAACAAATCAGTCAGGAAGGAAAAACCTTTAAAACCAATTATCAGTGCACCGTTTTTTTTGTTTTTTTTTTGTTTTCGAATACATCATACAGAAGCAGGCGTGATCCTTCAACAGAATATGGATCTGCTTTCATTATTTCAAACATATTCTAATTGATAAAGTTCAAGTGTTGAAAAGAAAACCTCTCTGCTGAATTTGAAATTTTGACCGAAGAGGAATCAAGTCTATCCAGCTCTCCATGGAGGCAGCATAGTCCCTTCCTCATTTCCATTCACAACGGAGACAGCAACGTGCAACTCACAAATACAAGAAACCGGGAAACATGGAAAAGCACCGCTAATACCTCAGAGGGGAGTTATACTCAAAGAAACTCCGCTGAAGCTCTTACCAAGCAGAAATGGAAAATTTAAGCCACTATGCCGAGACATAGATTAGGACTGCCAATTGACACTACCGAGAAAAAAACAGAGATAAAAGGAAATCCATCCAGAAAGTCGCAAATAGAACAGGAGTTCACTCTTTACAGACCTGAGGTGCGTCCGGGCTGGCAAGCACGTCTCCCTCGACGGCGCTGTTATTCGGATTCGGCTTCCCGCAGTCATCCCCGCCCAGAAGCTCCTCCGCCGACAGCACGGGCACCGGCGGCGGCGGCGGCCAAGCGGCCTCGGGCACGGCGCGGGCCGGCGCCGCCACGCACAGGTTGTAGGAGTAGGGCAAGGTGCCCTCGCAGAAGTCGGCCGGGAAGGCGGCGCCGGCCAGCGAGAAGCGCTGCGCGCCCAGGCAGCGCAGCACGGCGGGCGGCCCGGCCCGGCGCAGCCGCGCCACCACGGCCAGCGCCACGCTCAGCACCAAGAGCGCCGACAGCAGCGCCAGCGCCAGCACCAGGTAGAACTGCAGCTCGGCCGCCGCCGCCGCCGCCTCGGCGCCCGCCGGCCGCTCGCTCAGCTCCGGCAGCGCCTCCTGCAAGCTCTCGGCCAGCACCACGTGCAGCGTGGCCGTGGCCGACAGCGCCGGCTGCCCGTGGTCCTTCACCACGGCCACCACTCGCTGCTTGGCCGCGTCCCGCTCGGACACGGCGCGCGCCGTGCGCACCTCGCCGCTGTGCAGCCCCACGCGGAACAGCGCCGGCTCCGACGCCTGCACCAGCTCGTACGACAGCCACGCGTTGCGCCCCGCGTCCGCGTCCACCGCCACCACCTTGGCCACCAGGTAGCCGGCCTCGGCCGAGCGCGGCACCACCTCGAACGGCGCCGCTGCCGGAGCCTCTCCCGCCGCCGCCGCCGCCGCCGCCGGCCACAGCACCCGCGGCGCGTTGTCGTTGCGGTCCAGCACGAAGACGCGCACCGTGGCCGTGGAGCTGCGCGCCGGCGCGCCGCCGTCCTGCGCCCGCACCGCCACCCAGAACTCGCGGCACTGCTCGTAGTCCAAGGAGCGCTGCGCGTACAGCGCGCCGCTCCGCGCCTCCACCGACACGAGCGGCGCCGCGCCCGCCGCGCCCGCGCTGCCGCCCGCCAGCCAGTAGCTCACGCGCCCGTTGGCGCCCGCGTCCGCGTCCCGCGCCTGCACGCGCAGCACCAGCGCGCCCGCCGCGTTGTTCTCCGCCACGTACGCGCTGTACGCCGCCTCCTCGAACACCGGCGCGTTGTCGTTCACGTCCGACACCTCCAGCACCAGCTCCGTGCTGCTCCACAGCGCTGGCCTGCCCCGGTCTCTGGCAGTGATGGTGATATTGTAAGTGGAGACCTTTTCTCTGTCCAGGGCGCTGTCTATTATTAGCTTGTACGTGTTCTCTGATGAAGTTTCCAATCTGAAAGGCCAATTTCCGTCCATTTTACAGCTTACCTCTCCATTTTGTCCCGAATCTCTGTCACTGACATTGATCACAGCGACAACTGTGCTTGGGACTGAGTCTTCGGGTATCGGGTTCAAGATAGGCAGGAGAGAAATTGTTGGTGCATGGTCGTTTACGTCTATAATGTCTATGTGTACTTTGGCGTGTGTAGTTAACCCACCCCCATCCTTGCCTTCAACACTCACTTCGTAGTATTTCCTTTCTTCATAATCTAAGGCTCCTGTAACCTTCGCCTCTCCTGTCCTAGGATCCAGAGTGAAGAGCTGACGGATATTTTTTGTTGTGTCGCTGAAGGAGTAGGTAATTTCCGCATTTGTACCTTCATCACTGTCAGTAGCTTTCACCTGAAAAGCTAAGGAGCCCTCTGGCAGGTTTTCCATCAGTCGAACTGTGTAGATTTCTTTGGTGAATACTGGTGGGTTGTCATTTGCGTCGGTTACTTTAATCTTAATCTGGGCAGTCCCGGATCGTACTGGATCCCCACCATCCACTGCCGTCAGTATCAAATTGTGATTTCTCTGTTCTTCTCGATCTAAGACATTCTCTAGTACCAGTTCCGCGTGTTTTGTCCCATCAGGGCTCTCCCTTACTAAGAGGGAGAAGAGTGTGTGGGGGGTAAGTTCGTAGTTCTGTAAAGAGTTCTCTCCAATGTCGGGGTCTCTGGCACTGCCCAGTGGGAACCTGGTCCCAGGAGGCGTCGACTCGATCATTTCTATGATAACGAGTTCTCCCTCAAACTGCGGCGCATTATCATTGATATCCTCGATAGCAAGACTCACATGAAATATATCGAAAGGGTTTTCCACGACTGCCTCCAAACTGAGGACACAAGGCGACACCGCCCCGCAGATGCTCTCTCGGTCTATCCTGTCCTTTACACGCAGATTTCTCTTATCTTCCTCGAGACTGAAGTACTTCTCGTCACCAGCAACTATCCGCAGCTTGCGCGCCGGCAGCTCGTCCGCGCTGAGCCCCAGGTCCCGCGCCAGCGGCCCCACGAGCGAGCCTCTGCCCAGCTCCTCGGGGATGGCGTAGCGGACCCGCTCGGCCGCCGCCCGCCACCACACGCACAGCAGCACCGCGCCCAGCAAAGCGACCCTCCCAGCGCCTGCCCAGCCCGGCGCTGCCGATCTGACCTCCATCCTCTGCTTTCCTGCAGGGTATTCTGTGGACGATTTAAAATAAGGCTTTCGGCGCAGCTGAACCAGTATCCGAGAGAAATAAATATATTAAATCCCTGTTGCCGATCGGAGGACGGGCTGAGTCCAGCGGTTCCTGCTTTTCCTCTGCTCTGGAGCAGGGCTACGCGGGTGCCGGGGAGGAGCCGACGGCTGAGCAGTTTCTCCGCCTTGGCCAACAGCGACACCCTGAGTCCGTGCCCCAGAACCGCAGAGTCGAATAAAAAGAGCAGCCGGAAGGTTCTGCTCTGCACTCCTTTTAATCGTTGAGAATTGGAAAACACAGATGGTGTCAGGAGCGAGAAACAGAAAATTTCTATCAGTACCGAAACCGTGCATCTAGGATTCAACAGTTCCTGCTGTCTGAATTGCTTACACTTGCAAGTCTTCTGTCGGACAGATCCTCCCCTGTTTCTCGAGGGATGTGGGGTAGGACTTTGGTCTCTGCCTAGTTGTCAGCTCGTGTTGTCAGATCTCTCGGTATCCTCTCTGCCATGGTGCCGCCTCCGTGAGGGAAAAGACAATGCGGATCGAAGGCTGAAACACTGCTTGTGGGCTGTGGATTTATTTACGACAGCTGAGAGATCCCCTGCTAACACTAAGCTTTCCAGCTTTGAACAGTGGTTGATGGACAAGGGAAGCCGGGAATCACAGAAGCTGAGAACAACACAGAGGTCACATCAGACCTGATCCCATCTGTTTTCGACGTTTAAAGCTCAGCATCATCTTATCAGTACCCATAGAACCCAACCCCGAATTACTATTGTGTGTATCCCACAAACCACTCCCTGATATCTTAAACAGGCCGATACTGTAGCTGGTCTCAAGCGTTCAAGAACATTTCCTGAGAAACGTAGGCGGAAGTTAAGGTTTTTAGAACAACGGATAATAAACAGACAGATTCCTTGAGAAAAGCCTTTTTATTTTACCTGTAAATTAGAACCTCATCTCTCTTACAATAAAGAAAAAACTGCCAAACCCACAAACAGAAAAATAACAGAAAAAAAAAAGGAAGGCTGTGTATATCACAGCCCCTTATGAAGAAGACAATGAGAGGTTAGCAAACTCTCCATACTATCTACTCGATGGAGTTGCTCTGGCACATTCACCAGTCTCTGCTGATGAAAATGTCAAGATATTCTCCCCGGAGCTGTAATGTCTCGTTAGAAAATATGTTTTCCTGCGAACTGTGATAGTTCATCTTTTGAAGGATAATTCCTTTCCCTCCAGCTGCATCTATACACCACTTATGCTAATAAAATAGCATTCTGTCAGAACAAGACGTGAATTTGAATTTGCAATGTTTCAGAAGCCACACAAGACAGAGAGCATCTCCACAAGATTCGAGAGATGGGTATGGTTGTTTACATGAGGACAGGGAATTCTTTTGAAGTATGTCTTGGTCAATTCACTGCATCCTATATGGCGAGAATTGCCTGTAACAACCCAGACACACACCGAAAGACTGTCCAAATACATGTTTTCAAGGTTAACTAGCATTCCAATAGTAGCTACGTTATAAATAGGTAATGATGAATTGTACTTCGCATTTATTTTTGCATCTATATTCTTGTACTTATACTTTATTTCAATAATTATGCCTGCACAGTAATTGACAACTACATTTGTATTGAATCCAAAGGTTAAGCCACTAAACCAAACAGTGAGAAAAAAACTCGATCAGAGGAATTCTTTACCATTTAATACTAGTCTCTTCAAATGCTCTTAAGAAGGATTGAATAATTAGTTTGTTGAAGGTGGATATGGAAGAAATCTGGAAATTAAAGCTACAAGATCCTAAAATTTAACCAGAATTTAAGAGTTGATATAAGGAATTATAACGAAATGCTGGAAACAGGGTACTAGCAAGTATTTAAACAATTTCAAAGAACAGTAGACTATCAAGAGAATGAGATTTCTTACTGAAGTTGCACATCCAACAGAACTTTCCAGACTTGGGAAAGCTAGATAAAGAGCTCTGGCAAGCCTTAGAGAGCGTGGCATATACAAAAAACGCAAGGCAGACTCAGGACGTACTCAAGACATGACATTCATGAGTGGGTGACTACCTAAAAACCCGGTTTCCAAGACCGTGAACCATTTGTGGCTACCTTGAGAATCCTAAACACCGCGTCCACCAAACAAAGTTTAAATATTAATGTACCTGAAAGGCGACTTGCTCATCGCTTTCGGCAGCTTGGTCTCCTGAAGGGACAAGATCACCAGAAGTCTCATCTGGAGGCTGCGCCGGGAGGGTATCGCAGCAGCTGCCGCCGGCCGAGAAGCGCAGCTGGCTCTTGCGCGAGTCGGCCGTGAGCGACACGTCGTGCGAGTAGGACTGCAGGAAGGCGCGCACGCCGTCGATGCCCACGAAGTGCGAGACGGGCACGCCGCGCAAGGCGCCGCTGGCGGGCGGCAGCAGCTGCTGGCGGCGCCAGCGGCGCAGGCGCAGCGCCAGCAGCAGCAGCAGGAAGGCGACGAAGAGGCAGGACACGGCGGCCACGGCCAGCACGAGCCAGCGCGTCAGGCTCACGGCCGGCTCGCCCGGCGCCGCCGCCGCCTCGTCGGCCGCGCTGCCCAGCTCGGCCAGCAGCTCGGCCACGCTCTCGGCCAGCACCACGCTCAGCGTGGCCGTGGCCGACAGCGCCGGCCGCCCGTGGTCCTTCACCACCACCACCAGGCTCTGGCGCGCCGCGTCGCGGGCCAGCGGCGAGCGCGCCGTGCGCACCTCGCCGCTGTGCAGCCCCACGCGGAACAGCCCCGGCTCCGTGGCCTTGGCCAGCTCGTACGACAGCCACGCGTTCTGACCCGCGTCCGCGTCCACCGCCACCACCTTGGCCACCAGCGCGCCCGCCTCCGACCCGCGCGGCGCCAGCTCCACGCCCGACCACGCAGCGCCCGAGCCCGAGCCCGCCCGCAGCGCGGCCGGCGGCGGGTACAGCACCTGCGGCGCGTTGTCGTTCTCGTCCACGATCTGCAGCAGCACCGACACGTTGCTGCTCAGCGCCGGCGCGCCGCCGTCCTCCGCACGCACCCACAGCCGCAGCTCGCGCACCTGCTCGTAGTCCAAGGAGCGCAGCGCGTACAGCGCGCCCGTCTCCGCCTGCACCGACACGTACGACGACAGCGGCGCGCCCCGCACCCGCCCCTCCGACAGCCGGTAGCGCACGCGCGCGTTCTGCCCCCAGTCCGCGTCCGTCGCGCGCACCGTCAGCACCAGCGCGCCCGCCGCGTTGTTCTCCGCCAGCCGCGCGCTGTAGCGCTCCTCCGCGAACACCGGCGCGTTGTCGTTCACGTCCAGCACCCGCAGCGCCAGCACCGCGCTGCTCTGCAGCGCCGGCCACCCGCCGTCGGCCGCCCGCACCGTCACGTTGTACTCCGACACCTGCTCTCGGTCCAGCTCTCTCGCTGTCACCACGCTGTAGTAGCTGCCGTGGGAGCTCTGCAGCCTGAACGGGACGTCCCCGTCGAGCGAGCAGCGCACCTCGCCATTGGCCCCCGAGTCTCGATCTCGTACGTGCAGCAGAGCCACCACTGTCCCCGTTGGGGCGTCCTCAGAAATCTCACTGAGCCCTGACCGCACGGAAATCAGCGGCGCGTTATCATTTATATCTGTGACAATGATCGCGATTTTTGCAGTGTCGAAAAGGCCTCCGCCGTCTCGTCCCTGTACCTCCAATTCGTAAGAGTCATCTTCCTCGAAGTCCAGGCTTTGCAACAGAGTGATGTCTCCACTCTCAGAGTCCAGGTGGAATATCTTCGACGCTCTATCTATTATTTTCCTTAACGAGTATTCCACGTGTCCGTTCACCCCCTCGTCGGCGTCCGCCGCGGTTACAGTAACGAGTGTTGAGCGCTCGGGCACGTCCTCGGGCACACGCACCGTGTACTCCGCCTGGCTGAACACGGGCGCGTTGTCGTTCGCGTCCACCACCGTCACTCGGATCCGAGCCGTGCCCGTCCGTGCCGGATCGCCGCCGTCCATCGCCCTCAGCTCCAGCTCGTGAAACGCCGCCTCCTCCCGGTCCAGCGCCTTCGCCAGCACCAGCTCGGGACACTGATCGCCGCCGGGGCCCGCCTGCACGGCCAGCGAGAAGTGCTCGTCACCAGTCAGCTCGTAGCTCTGCACGGAATTCCGTCCAGAATCTGGGTCTTGTGCTTCTCGCAGGCGAAGTCGCCACCCCGGCGCTGTCATTTCGCTTATTTTCTCCTGCAGCTCAATTTCCTTGAAGTTCGGGGCGTTGTCATTAATGTCCGTGATCTCCACTTCGATTTCATAAAACTTCATTTCCCCCTCCACTATCAGCTCACAGCGCAGAACGCATTGCTGCACACTCTCGCACAGCTGCTCTCTGTCGATTCTCTCCGCCGTCACTAAATGTCCCGTCTTCTCGTGCAGAGCGAAATACTGCGTCCTACCTTCTGAGACAATGCGGGCACCGCGATCTCGAATCTCCGGCAGCTGTAGCCCAAGTTCCTTGGCCACGTCGCCCACGAACGAGCCCTTGGGCATCTCCTCGGGCACCGAGTAGCGCAGCTGCCCCCACGCCGCCTCCCACGCCGCCAGCAGCATCACCCAGAGCAGAGCTCGCTGCCGCCGGCCCCAGCGCCTCCCCGTTGCGCACATCTCCGCGGTACCGCAACACGGCGGGCAGTTCGTCCGTTCCTCCGACAGCCGATCTGCAATCCGCTCTGGCTTCCGCTTCTGCTGTAATTTCTTCTCCCTCTCACCGCTTCCAGCCGCTGCCGATGGCCCCTCCGCACCGATCCGCACCGCGGGCTACGATCCCAGCCCGGCGACCGCCGAGACAGAGACGGAGCGGGAGAGAGATCCTGTCCGCAGCGGGCGGGGCTGCAGCGCTCCGAGCTTCCTCTCGCTCCTCTCGGTCAACAGCGGCGCCCGCAGCCTCCTCCCGGCACTGCAGCACCGAGCGCTGCCCGCCCTGCCTCGCTTACCGTCAGCTCGTGGAGACGGGACAGTGCCACGGAGACAACGGGCCCCGTCCAGTGGGGACCTCCTGCCTTGACTTTTATCCAGCCCATATCTTCTTTGAGAATCTGATCAAGACCGGAGCTTTTTCTACCGCACAGGAAAATGTTTTTGTAATGGTGATACAAAATTGGTGTAAAGTTCTCTTATTAGTCATAACCCATTAGTTTAAAACCACAATCTCCTCCCCACCCCGCCCCGCAATTGCCCAGCTTTTTCACGGTTGGATGACCCGTTTATTCCTCTCACCTTTCCTCCCAATATATCTTAATATTGGAATGCCATCAACCTCAGATTTCCAAACCCCATGTGATAGCACAAGCCAGCAGCTGACTTTCCTTTGTGCAAGCTCCTCAGGTGGTCTCGAATCTGATCTTCTCGTACAGTGGGAGGCACTTTTTCCCCCAGTCCCGGCCTTGAGCTCCATCCACTTGATTGGTGTGGGAAGAGACCTTGTTAGTGATGACTGAGGCAAAGACATGGCTAAGTACCTCAGCCTTCTTGTGGTCTGTTTTTATCAGTTTGTCCGTTGTGTTCATCAGGAGACATAGAGGAGTTTTTTAATTTTCTTCTCCATCTGACTTACCTGTAAAAGCACTTCTTCCTGTTCTCTGCATTCCTTGTAGGGTTCGGCTCCAGCATTCCTTGGCTCACTTGGCCCTGTCCCAACACAACCAGCCAACTTCCCTATACTCTTCCCAGGACACCTGTCCCTGATCCCACTGCTGCCCATTTCTTTTTTGCCTCTCAGTTTGACCAGCAAGTCTTCCCTCAGCTATGCTGGTCTGTTCCCTTCTTTTCCTGATTTCCTACACATGGGTTCAAGAGGTCATGCACTGCACGGAAACCTTCCCTAAAGATCTGCCAGATCTGCTCTTCTCCCTTGTCCCTGATGGCCCTTTCCTTTAAGGGGCTCCATAGACTAAATCCTTTAAGAGCTGGAAGTTTGCTTTCCTAAAATTCACAGTCCTGACTTTGCTCTTCGCCTGATCTATATCCCTGAGGACTGTGAACTTAACCAGTGCATGATCATGGCAGCCCAGGCTGCCACCAACCTTGATGTTTCTGTTTAGCTCACGTGTTGATGACCAGCAGGTCCAGAGAACCATTTACTGTGGTAAGAACTGGGCTAAGGACTTAATCCTTCCTAAAGAGCACCTCCAGTGAGCTTCTTGGGAGAACTCAGCAGTGTGTTCAGGCCTTTTAAGACAGGACACTGCCTCCCTCTCTCACAGGGTAAAAGCCATAATAAACCATCTGTTTATGAATTGCCTCAGACACTTGAAGCCTCAAACTGGAATGACCCAAACCCCAGAAGTTCAACAATGGAAAGTGATGGTCCCTAGTGATCTCAGTAAGAGAAACAGCCCAAGTCTCTATATCATACATTAGTGGCGGAGATCAGCACAGGTGATCTCCCTTTAGAAGTGGAGAACATGTAGTATAAGTAACTGGACACAGGAATCCAGCCACACACAAGCAGATCCTGGTTCCAGAAAAGGAAGAGTGTCCCTGTTCCATTCAGTCAAAACATTACAGAACTTTCACACAGTAAATCAGTTTTATTAATAATTTTTAGAATTCCAGTAAAAGAAGTTTGCATGCAGACTTCTTTTTCACAGGTGACTTTCTCACCAGTGGGAAGGGGGAACCTACCTGCAGGTTCCTTGGTTAAAATGAGATGAATCTAACCCTCCACTGATGTATTTGTGGAGGAGAGCACAGCACAGCAAAGGCCTGCGTCTTCCCAGAATAACTGGATTATGGATCACTTCTTCCTTGATGTTCATCAGTCTTCTGGTCAGCATCACTACAGCATTCCCTCCCCAGGACTTACCTTTTCATCTGGGCCTTATGGAAGTAGTGCTGCTGTAGTCTCCTACATTTCATGATACCAAAGATTCTTCCTGGTAGCAGTCTTCACTCACCAAATTCCCACCTCCAGACACTCCCTAAAAATACTTCCCAAGGGAAGTATTTCCTGTTTCTGTGCCATTTTTTTCCAGAATTCCTACACCTGAGGTGTTACAAACACCTCATTGTTGCTGTCTGTGGGTGCAGCTCTCAGATTTGAGAAGCTCACTCCCCTTCATCATGGTTTTATGACGGTAGAGCACACCTAGGGCCTCTGTTGAGGTAGGGCCCAGTTTCCCCTGACCCGCTTATTACTGGTCTCCATCTCAGCCAGAAGGTCAGTACTCAAAAAGAACAATAGAGGCCTGATAGCAATTCCATTGTTCTCCCAATATTCCTGAATGTTATTTCAGCTGCATCTTAAAACAAGAGAAATGTGTCCACTCACCCACTAGCTAGGCCAAGGAAAATGCAAAGACTATCTCCACACAAGGCATTCAGGTGTTCTCTTTATTTCAGTTTTACACTCGGGGTATCCAAGTTTATAATGTTAAATGTTAAACTTTATGACTTCAACAAAACACAGCATGAGACTTTCTGAATATTCCGTGTATCACACACATCATTCAAATAATCAGTTATTATACGTGGAGTGGCAGTCCCTAAGAAGAAAAGGAAGGACAATGCTCAAGTCATTTCAAAGAGTAGCAGGAGAAAAAGCAAAATGGGAATGAAAATGCTCTAACACAGATGGAGAAAATCGCGTGGGGACAACTTTCTACTCCCAACAAGAAACCACTGTATATAGGAACAATAAGAAGACCAACATCAATCTCCTTTTTACCATTTCATGTTAATTCTGCACTTCAGAAAATGCTCTCAAAAGGACGTGGGGAGTTTTCTTGAAATGTAGCAAAAGGAAATGAACATGTTTTCAAAACTTCATACAGTCACACTAAACCAAACACCATTTGTGCTGTTATATTCCTGTATTTGAAGGAGACAGAACACCAAGCACTGCTTTATTAGGTAAAAGAACATTTTGTTGCACATTTTACTGCTCTTTCTGTCCTGAAGAGAATGAGACTCCTGTACTCAGAGGGTCAGAATACTGTTCATGCCAGCTGAGCTGCAATTGCCTGCATTGCAAAGGTTGGATAAGAGCAACTCCACAGTTCACTGGGTAGCACTAGTGAGAAATATGCAGACACACAGTGTCTGTATTGACTGACATGAAATCAAAGCACACATAACCCACACGTCAGACAGAGGCATCCAGAACAGAGGGAAGTAAGAGCCTAGTTCTCACACTGGCATTGTGACAATGTGTTCCAAATATCTTTGCTTTCCTGATCTGGGAAAGGGGTTTTGTACATTTTTGAAGACAGATTTGTCTGCCAAACTGTGCCTTTGTTTGACAGGATAGAAGAAAAGCTCTACAATCTCGTTGGAGAGAAAGAGAGACAAGAGCGTAGCTGGAGAACAAAGCCTATTCTTAAATGCTATCAGAAAAATAAAGTTGAAACATACCTCATGTGGAAGAATCTCATATCAATATTTTACTGGTTTGTGTTGTCGGAGGGGAAGACAACTTTTTTCTGACATAGAATTTGAAGGGAGTTAGTTCAACAGATTGCAAATAGAGGTATACTCTGGAGAAACCAGTGTCACATGTAGCAGTTTGGATCCTCACCTCCCACGAGCCATGAAGAACCTGGACGTGCACACCCCGGGCTAGTTCAAACACAAAGTGTTGAACTGTCGCAGAGAGAGTCCCAGCATTGTCTGGTGCCATGTCCTCTGCACTGACAGGAACACAGGGGAAATCCTGCTCCTGTTCCTGGGGGCCCTGGCCCGTGGCACACTGCTGGGGTGGCAGGCTGGGCAGGATGGGCTTGAGGAATTGGAACTCGCTGTTGCCCGAGCCCGTGGTGAGGCTGATCTCGTAGCAATAGGCGCGGGGCAGGGTCCCTGCAGCGGCTGCATCGGCCAGGCCGCTCTGCAAGTTGTGGGCACCAGAAAGCACATGGGCAGCCTTCAGCTCCTTGCTCTTGCACACCTTGCGAGCCACAAAGAGCGCGGAGGAGATGAGGAAGAGGAGCGAGACAAAGACCAAGGAAATGATTAAATAGGTGGTCAGGGAGTCGCCCTGCTCGTCTGTGGGCAGGCTGCTGTGCGGGAGGCGCACGTCGGAGAAGTCCTTGAGCAGGAGCGCGCTCAGAGCTGCCGTGGCTGACAGCGGGGGCTTGCCGTTGTCCCTG